>OU015546.1:7755018-8339433 GCA_907165065.1 Caprimulgus europaeus
CCCCCCATCTTTCCCTTTTCCTTCCCCCCCCCCCCACTTTCACTTCAACCCCTCCCTCCCCCCGGGTACAAGCAAGGAGGGGCGGCCCCATATCCCCCCCCCACCCCCTTCACCCATTTCCCCTCAGCGCTGCGTTGAGCTTTTATTTTTTTTTATATTTTTTTTTAATTGAAATTATTTATTATTATTTTTGGGGGACATTTTTTTTTCTCCTCCCCCCCCCCACCCCCCCATTTCCCCCCCCTTTTCCCTCCTCCTCCTCCTCCTCCTTCCCCTCCTCGCAGATCTGCAGAATATGGCGGCCCCGGCCTTCGCGATTTAAAAATAAGCCGGAGCTGCCATTTTTGTTTTCCTTTTGTCTGCGAATTTTAATAAAACCGTCTGAGAATGTGGGAGAGGCGGTGGATGAAGAGGAGGAGGAGGAGGAGGAAGAGAGGGGGGAAAAAAAAAGCACCCGGCCTGGCCAAACCCCCCCCCCCCCCCCCCCCCCACCCCCCCCCCCCCCCCCCTTCCTTCCCCTTCACCCCCCTCCTCCCCTCAACTCCATCCCCATCCCTCGGCCTTTTTGTCTGGAAAAAAAAACCCCCCCCCCCCCAAAAAATACCACCCCCCCCTCTTTAATCCCCCCTCCCAAATCGCCGATTTTAACTTCACGCCAAACTTTGCCTTTTTCCATCTTTTTTTTAATCATTATTATTTTTCTTTTCACCCCCCCCCCTCTTTCACCAGGGGAGGAAGAAGAAGGAAAAGAGGGAAAAGGGGGAGGGGGGGGGGAGGGAAAAGGAGGTTTTGGGGGGGAAACATCCAGGAAAAAAAACCATTTTGTTGGATTTTTCTCTTTTTTTCCCCCTTTTCCCTCTGGATGGTTGAATGGAAAAGTTAATTGCAGCTGAATGTACCTATTTTGGTGGATGTTGCATGGTTTTTTTTTGGGGGGGGTGTGTTGCTTTTTTATTTATTCATGGTTTTTTTTTCCCTTACACAGAGGGGGGGGGCTGGCAGAATAAACACAGTGGTGATTATTATGATTATTATAATTATTTTATTCTTTTTAATTATTATTTGTCCACCCCCCCATCCTTTTTTTTTCCTCTTTTTCTTTCCTTTTTAACTGTTTTTTGTCTAAAAAAAGTGGGTTTTGCTGGCTGGAAGGTTTTTAATTGAGGGGGGGTTGATTGGGAAAGGGGAAAGGGGGGGGAATATATATTTTTTATATGGTGCTTTGGCAGGAATGTGACAAAACCTTAATGAGGGACCTAAATTTCCGTGGTGGGGTCTGTCTGTCCGTCTGTCTGTCTGCCTGGACGTATATTTAGCTATAGACTATTTATACATCCATAATCTCCCAGCCACGTCGGGGGCCTGAGGTTGAGGTTGTGTCTGGAGGGGGGGGGAGCTTAAATCCAGCGTGGCCAAAATATTTTAACCCCCAAATTATGAATTTATTGATTTTTATTTAATTTTTTAAATTATTATTTATAATAATTATAATTATTATATATAATTTATAATTATTAATTATTTTACTCCACTAAATTGGAGTAAAACCAGCAAGGCTGGAGGATGCTCCTTGTTTTGTTGGGGTTTTTTTGGTTATTTAAGGGGTTTGGGTTTTTTTTTCCCCCCCACCCCGGTCCCACCATCCCTCGGACATCAACTTGGGGGGGGTTTGGTTTTTTTAATGCAGGGAGGGTGAAGTGGGTGATTTATAGCAGCTTCAAGCCTGAGGCCTTTTGAGATGATAAAGTGATTTTTTTTTTTAGCTGAGAGGTAAAAAAAATAAAAATAGAAATAAAAATAAAAATAGAAATAAAAATAAAAATAAAAACAGAAATAATAATAATAATTAATAATAATAATAATAATAATAAAGTTTTTGGTCACTCCTGGCGTGTGCTTTGCTGAGAGGCACCAGGTCTAGGGGTGAGGGGATAAATTTCAACCCCAATTTTCCAGCCAGCTTTGCTGACAGCTTAGGGGTGAGCTGGGCTTAAAAAAAACCACCAACCCCCCCAAAAAAAACCAACCCCAAACCCATACCACATTGCTTTTTTTTCTTTTTTCCTTTTTCCCTTTTTTTCCCTTTTTTCCTTTTTTTCCTTTTTTTCTTTCCCCCTTTTTTCTTTCCCCCTTTTTTCTTTCCCCCTTTTTTCTTTCCCCCTTTTTTCTTTCCCCCTTTTTCTTTCCCCCTTTTTTCTTTCCCCCTTTTTTTCTTTCCCCCCTTTTTTCTTTCCCCCTTTTTTCTTTCCCCCTTTTTTCTTTCCCCCTTTTTTCTTTCCCCCTTTTTTCTTTCCCCTTTTTTCTTTCCCCCTTTTTTTCTTTCCCCCTTTTTTCTTTCCCCCTTTTTTTCTTTCCCCCTTTTTTTCCTTCCCCCTTTTTTTCTTTCCCCCTTTTTTCTTTCCCCCTTTTTTCTTTCCCCCTTTTTTCTTTCCCCCTTTTTTCTTTCCCCCTTTTTTCTTTCCCCCTTTTTTCTTTCCCCCTTTTTTCTTTCCCCCTTTTTTCTTTCCCCCTTTTTTCTTTCCCCCTTTTTTCTTTCCCCCTTTTTTTCCTTCCCCCTTTTTTCCTTCCCCCTTTTTTTCCTTCCCCCTTTTTTTCCTTCCCCCTTTTTTTCCTTCCCCCTTTTTTTCCTTCCCCCTTTTTTTCCTTCCCCCTTTTTTTCCTTCCCCCTTTTTTTCCTTCCCCCTTTTTTTCCTTCCCCCTTTTTTTCCTTCCCCCTTTTTTTCCTTCCCCCTTTTTTTCCTTCCCCCTTTTTTTCCTTCCCCCCTTTTTTTCCTTCCCCCTTTTTTTTCCTTCCCCCTTTTTTTCCTTCCCCCTTTTTTTCCTTCCCCCTTTTTTTCCTTCCCCCTTTTTTTCCTTCCCCCTTTTTTTCCTTCCCCCTTTTTTTCCTTCCCCCTTTTTTTCCTTCCCCCTTTTTTTCCTTCCCCCTTTTTTTCCTTCCCCCTTTTTTTCCTTCCCCCTTTTTTTCCTTCCCCCTTTTTTTCCTTCCCCCTTTTTTTCCTTCCCCCTTTTTTTCCTTCCCCCTTTTTTTCCTTCCCCCTTTTTTTCCTTCCCCCTTTTTTTCCTTCCCCCTTTTTTTCCTTCCCCCTTTTTTTCCTTCCCCCTTTTTTTCCTTCCCCCTTTTTTTCCTTCCCCCTTTTTTTCCTTCCCCCTTTTTTTCCTTCCCCCTTTTTTTCCTTCCCCCTTTTTTTTCCTTCCCCCTTTTTTTCCTTCCCCCTTTTTTTCCTTCCCCCTTTTTTTCCTTCCCCCTTTTTTTCCTTCCCCCCTTTTTTTCCCCCCCCTTTTTTCCCCCCCGTTTCTCTCTATCTCCAGGCCAAACCCCAGGTCCCCCGGGTCGGGTCGGTCGGGCTCACTTGGCTTTTGTCCCCCCTGGCTCTGCGGGCGCCGGGGGGCTGGCGGTGGCTTCGGGGTGTGTGAAGTTGTCCCTCCTTGTCCCCCCCGCAGAAAAACGCCCCGCGTGCAGCACCCGGGCGCAGCTAGAGCTGGAGATGGACGCGGAGAAGGGGAAGCAGCGCCAGTACTCGCAGAGGTGGGCACGGGGGCTGTGTCCAGGAGCCTGGAGGGGTAGAAATCACCCCAAAATATAGATATTTATATACAAAATATAGATATTTATAGATATTTACATCCTGAAATGATAGAGATGTGCTTAATGGTGTGTGTGCATGTGGTGATGGATGTGCTTGTAAAATAATAGGTGCATGTGCATGATAATATAGGTGCTATCATGGGTATGTATATATATATATATATATATATATATACACACAATAATATGTGTACTATCATGTATATATGTATATATACCAATAATATGTGTACTATCATGGGTATGTATATATATATATATACACAATAATATGTGTACTGTCATGTGTATATCTATACCAATAATATGTGTACTATCATGTGTATGTATATATATATACACAATAATATGTGTACTGTCATGTATATATATATACACACATGCTAATGTACTATCATGTATATATATACACATATGTGTACTATTATGTGTATATATACATGATAATACATGTACTATCATATGTCTATATATACACACATGATATGTGTACTATCATGTATATATATACACATATGTGTACTATAATGTGTATATATACATGATAATCCATGTACTATCATGTATGTATATATACACACAATAATATATGTACTATCATGTGTATGTATATATATATACACAATAATATGTGTACTGTCATGTATATATATATACACACATGCTAATATATGTACTATCATGTGTATATATATATACACACACATATGTGTATTATCATGTGTATATATATACACACATGCTAATATATATACATGATAATATATGTACTATCCTATCATGTATATATGTTTATACACGTGACAATATATGTACCATCATGTATATATATTTATACACATGATAATATGTGTAATATCATGTATATATATATACACACGTGCTAATATATGTACTATCATGTGTATATATATACATATGTGTACTATAATGTGTATATATATATGATAATACATGTACTATCATGTGTCTATATTTATACACATGATTATATATGTACTATCTTGTGTATATATATACACACATGCTAATGTACTATCATGTATAGATACACATATGTGTGCTATTATGTGTATCTATACATGATAATCCATGTACTATCATGTATATATATATTTATACACATGATAATATATGCACTATCATGTATATATATGTACACACATGCTAATGTACTATCATGTGTATATATATACACACATATGTGTACTATCATGTGCATATATACATGATAATCCATGTACTATCATGTATATCTATTTATACACATGCTAATATATGTACCATCATGTATATATATACACACACAATATTATATGTACTATCATGTATATATATAGATATACACGTGATAATATATGTATTACCATGTATATATACACACACAGATGATAATATACATCTTACTGCATGCATATTTATATATATTTACATATAAACAAGAGCAGATTTTGGCCCCCCCATTGGGGGATTTTGGGGGGTGTGGGGGGGTCACCTGCCCACCCCCTGCTGTGGGGAGGGGACTGGATCGGGGGGGGCAGAGGGGACCTCGCTCGCGGCGTAAGTGTGACCACTGGGAATTTGCATTTTAAGATCTGTGTATTTATATGCATCAAATAATCGTTTTCTCCCTCAAAACCTCCCCCCCTCACCCCCCCTTTTTATTTAGTAATTTTTTCCCTTAAAAAAAAGTGGATTTTGGGTCTGGGGGGGGTGTGATGTGACCACAAGTGCATGTTGGATCCGGCGCGCGCTCGCTACCTCCTCGGGGCAGACCCTGCTACGCCGCCCGTGCCTCGGTTTCCCCACCCGCCACCCCGCTGCCGTGGTCCCGTCGGGTGCCTGGTGTCACCCATGGGTGCTCTCTCCAGACCCCCCCTCCCCACCTCACTGCCATGATGGGGGGGGCTGGCTGCCCCCCGAGCTGGTTGGGTTGTGGGTGCTGCCTTTGCCTTGCGGGGTGTCCGGTTGGTTTCTTTTAGGGGAGTTGGGTGTATGGGGGGGGTGTGAGGGAGCAGGTAACCCCCCCCCCACCCCACCCCAGCACTGGGGAAGGGTGTGTTTTGGGGTGGGGGCCCCGTGTCTGTGGTGTGAGCGTCACCCCCCCTGGGTTTCCCTGTGGGTTGTCCCCATCGGTGACGGGATGGGTGGTGTTTTGACCTCAAATCCCTGAGGATTTGGGGTTGCATCACCTCAACCCCCATCTTTTGGCATCCTCATCTCCCCTGTCCCCCCCACTCTGTCATCCCTGGAGGGGGGGGGACACACACACACGATCCCACGGTGACCCCCAGCGTGGCTTTGCCTCCCCCTTGTTGCTTCACGACGGTGCTTGGCTCCTCATCCCCGCGCGCCCCCCCCCGTTTCCCACGCAGGGACCCCCCCGTAGCACGATGGCTTTGATGTTGGGGCTCATTTTTGGGTTGGTTTGGTTGAAAATGTGGAAGGAGAAACATCAGTGAACGGCCCCTTCGGGGAGGGGGGGGACTGGGACGGAAACGGGGGGGTTTAATTGGTTCCATCTTGGGTGAATTCTTGTGGCGCGCTGGGGATTTCGGGTCGCGCCCGTCGCCGCTGCTCCCCCGGCCTCCCTCGCCTCCACTTTGGGGTAAATCCCTCCCAAATGGGGATAATCCGAGTGGGGAGGGATGGGGGATCCCCCAAGGGTGGAAGTGGGGTGGTGCTGGATGTCACTTCCCACCCTGGCAGCTTTGGGATGGGGGTTTTTGCCGAGGGGCACTTGGAAAAACCTTCCCCCGCTTGCACGTCCTTACCGGGGGGAGAGGGGAAACTGAGGCACGGTGCAGGGCAGAGCTGGGTTCTGCCCTCACCCAGCTGCAAGAGGTGTTGGGGACACAGCTACACCAGTGTCACCATCCCCTGTCTGTCCCATAGTGATGAGGGTGTGATTTGAGGAGGGGGGGGACACACAGGGGACCCCCACCCTGCTTGGCTCCCGCCCGCCGCGCCGCCTCGGGTCACCGCCGGCTTTCCTGCGCTCGCCGCTTGCCATGGGCCTGGGGACCGGGGACAAGGTGGGGGTGGGGGGGGGATCTCAGCCCCGACGCTGTCACCTCGGTGACACAAGGCTGTGCTTGGGGACACCAATTTTGCTCACCAATTGAAACACCCCAAATCCCTCCCTTTTGCCATGTTTACCGGCTCGGTACTCACTTCCCATCCTCAGAAATTCCCAATACCGGGGAGTTGGCCCCTTTTTTAATTATTTTTTTAAATTTATTTTATTTTTTAAAATTTTTTTAAATTTTTTTAAATTTTTAATGATTTTTTCTGGCAGTGCCTTGCAAAGAAAATCTCTTGTTTCTTTTTATTTCAGCGAAGGCGAGACAGAGAGGGCTGCCAAGGTAGAGGCGTTCCCTAGAGAACTGTAGCTTGACTTAGAGCAGCAGTTGGGGGGAGGAAGTTGGAAGGCTTCTAGTTGAGCTCTCGTGTGCCCACCACCCCGTGCCATCATCTACCTCCCATCACTCTGGAGCCTCATCGACACGTCACCCCAGGCAGCTGCGGCCACCTGGCTACTGAGGCCACCCTGTGAGTACCAAAACCACACCGGTGTCCCACCGCCGCCGCCCTGTACCCCCCTCACCCCCCCAAAAAAAACCCCCAGCCTTCAGTGTCTCCCCTTGCCCCACCAGCTTTTCACTCAGTCTTCCCCACCCACCACTCCTGGGGGTGTGGAAATGATGAGTTTTGGGTCTTTTTGGGGTGACTCAAAATACTGCCACTGTTCCCCCCCCCCCCCCCAAAAAAAAACCCCCTTCAGTGTCTCCCCTTCTCCCCTTGCCCCGCCGGCTTTTCACTTGCTCTTCCTCCCCCCAACCCCTGGGGGTGTGGAGATGTTTTGTGTCTTTTTGGGGTCACTCAAAATACTGCTACTCTTCCCCCCCACACCCCCCAAAAACCAACCTGCAGCTGAGGCCACCCTGTGAGTACCAAAACCACACCGGTGTCCCACCGCCGCCGCCCTGTACCCCCCCTCACCCCCCCAAAAACAACCCCAACCTTCAGTGTCTCCCCTTGCCCCGCCGGCTTTTCACTCGCTCTTCCTTCCCGACCACCCCTGGGGGTGTGGAGATGTTTGGTGTCTTTTTGGGGTGACTCAAAATACTGCCACTGTTCCCCACCCCCCCCCCAAAAAAAAACCCCCCAACCTTCAGTGTCTCCCCTTCTCCCCTTGCCCCGCCGGCTTTATCACTCAGTCTTCCCCCCCCCACCACTCCTGGTGATGAGTTTTGGGTCTTTTTAGGGTCCCCCCCACCCCCCCCAGCCTCTTTCACCTGGTTGAGCAGTGATTCAGTGGGAATTTGGGGTTCAGCCCCTTGTTTTTTGGGGGGGCTCTGCACATCGTCCTGCTTGTTCTTCTGAAACCCCCCTGGCCGTGCCCGCTCGGGGGGGCCACGCTGCTTTTGGCACCCACCTTTGGCCAAGCCCAGTGCCCACCCTCGCCCACAAGACCTTGTCCCGCCGGAGAGCCGCTCCCTGGGGGGTTTTCCCCCTTCTTAACCAAACATTTTGGGGTACAGAGCACCCCAACGTGCCCCCCGTGCCCCACAGAGCCGGGGGTGGCCGCGCTGCAGCGTTCCCCGCTCTTCATCATTTCCATTTTAATGGATTTTCTTCGTTTCTTTTCTTTTTCCCCCCTCCCTTTGCTGCGTGGCAGCTTCCATTTTTCATAGTTAGCTAAGAATATAGAAAAAAGGAGCTTTTTTATATATATCTATATCTATATTTATTATTTTTTCCCTCTTTGTTCCATCTGCTTTAGATCCTCTCCCTCCCCCAGCCAGCCCAGCCCAGCCCTGGGCGAGGGGGCAGCCGCTCCCCATGAAATTCCACATGAAATTGGGATGGGAACAGGGTTATATTTATATTTATTATTAGTTATTTATTATTAGTTATTTGTTATTTATTTATTATTTTTTATTTATTATTTGTTATTTATTATTTGTTTTTATTTATTATTATTTATTATTGTTTATTATTTGTTATTTATTTGCTATTTATTATTTGTTTTTTGTTTATTATTATTATTTAATTATTTTTAAATTATTTGTTATTTGTTATTTATTATTTATTATTTATTTATTATTTGTTTTTTATTATTTGTTTTTTATTATTATTTATTATTTTATTATTTATTATTGTTTATTATTTGTTATTTATTTGTTATTTATTATTTATTATTTATTATTTATTATTTATTATTTATTATTTATTATTTATTTTTTGGGGGCACCCCAACCATTTCTTCCCTCTTTATTCCAGGCAGCTTCATCCAAACACCATAGTTTTGCAATTAATTCCCAATTAATTAACTAAGACCTCCTCAAGTGGAAGCAGGGGGGGTGGGGGAGGGGGGATACACCCAATATTTGTGTTTTTCTCCTCAAAATGCCCTCGGTGCCTTTGCCAAGCCCCTTCTCCAGCGTGGCACGAGGGCTCCTGGGACTCTTGGGGTTCCTCCTGGTGACGGGTCAGGAGCCGCCTTGGCACTTTGGACCCTTCTTGGTGTCCCCGCTGGCTCCAGCGGAGCCCGGCTGTGGGGACAGGGCTGGACAGACGGACAGATGGGATGGACAGAGGTCACAGGGCTGTGATGTGGGGGGAGCAGCTCCAGAACCCCTTTCCTCACCGTAGCTCTGGTTTCCTGCGGGGTTGCCGCTGGCTCAGCGGGGGCGGTGGGGTCGTGCTGGGGTGCTCGGCCACACGTGGACAACCCCGATCCCTCCCTGCCCATCTCCATCCCGAGGGCTTCTCCCTGCCACCACCCCCCTTTTCCAGCCCCATCCCCCATCCCGTCACCCCTGCGTCCCCCATCCCGTCACCCCTGCATCCCCCCTCACATCACCCCTGCGTCCCCCATCCCGTCACCCCTGCGTCCCCCATCCCGTCACCCCTGCGTCCCCCATCCCGTCACCCCTGCATCTCCCCTCGCATCACCCCTGCGTCCCCCCTCCCGTCACCCCTGCGTCCCCCATCCCATCACCCCTGCGTCCCCCTCACATCACCCCTCTGTCCCCCCTCCCATCACCCCTGCGTCCCCCATCCCCTCCTCACCGTCCCGTGGCGATAAATCCATCGCCGGTGGGCAAGCGCTGGCCGTGGGCGGCGTGTGGGTGCCTATATCATCTATAGGGTGCATGTATCACCTATAGGGTGCATCATATATCACCTATAGGGTGCATATATCATCTATGGGTTACATATATTGTCTATAGGGTGCATGTATCATCTATAGGGTGCATCATATATCACCTATAGGGTGCCTATACCATCTATAGGGTGCACGTATCATCTATAGGGTGCCTACATCATCTATAGGGTGCCTACATCATCTATAGGGTGCCTATGTCATCTATAGGGTGCATCTATCATCTATAGGGTGCCTATGTCATCTATAGGGTGCCTATATCGTCTATAGGGTGCCTGTATCATCTATAGGGTGCCTATATCATCTATAGGGTACATATATCATCTGTAGGGTGCACATATCATCTGTAGGGTGCACATATCATCTGTAGGGTGCATATATCACCTATAGGGTGCCTGTATAATCTATAGGGTGCCTATAGCATCTATAGGGTACATATATCATCTGTAGGGTGCACATATCATCTGTAGGGTGCATCATATATCACCTATAGGGTGCATATATCATCTATGGGTTACATATATTGTCTATAGGGTGCATATATAGGGTACATATATCATCTATAGGGTACATATATCATCTATAGGGTGCCTATGTCATCTATAGGGTGCATCATATATTACCTATAGGGTGCATGTATCATCTATAGGGTGCATATATCTATAGGGTGCCTATATCATCTATAGGGTGCCTGTATCATCTATAGGGGGCATGTATCACCTATAGGAAGGAGCTGGGGGCGGGGGTGCCTGGTGAAGCCCATTCCGTAGCCCCAGCGATTTCCCGCCCCGTGCTCCCAGCGCGGCTCCCGGTGCGGCTCCCAGCGCGGCTCCCAGCGCGGCTCCCGGCTCCGCCTTCGCCCGCCCACGCGGTGGAAACGGGGAAATCCGGCGTGAGAACGGGAGCGGGTGGAAAAACCAGCGGTGCCCGGGGCTCTGGCCGAGAGCTGGGTGCGCTTTTGGCTGGAAAAAGGCGAGATTTGGTGCATTTGGGCAGCGGGGAGGCGAGGGGGAGCGGTGCGAGGTGGGGAGGGGGATCCGAAGCCGGTGGGGACGCGCGGGGTCCCGGTGCTCTCCTGGCCTGGCCGTGGGTGCTGCTGTGTGAAACAGCTCCTGTTCCTCGGTGCTGCACCCCAAAACCACCCCCTGTCCCCCGCTGTCCCGCTCCACATCGCCAGGGCTGGGCTGGCCCCTCCTCCCTGCCTCAGTTTCCCCCCTAAACAAGCTTGGAGGGGGGGTCCAGCCCACGGGTGTTTTCCAGGCTGGGGTGATCGTATGGGTGCTGAGTCCCTGGTGGGATCACGAACCCCTTTTGGTGGGTGCTGTCCACCCACTCACCCACCCACCCACCCACCCCCCCACCTCACCACCCAACCACTCACCCACCCACCCATCCATCCATCCACCTACAGCTCTGGGTGCGAGGGGCAGCACGTGAGTGCGAGGAGGATGATGATGATGATGATGAGGATGATGATGAGGAGGAGGAGGAGGATGAGGAGGAGGAGGAGGAGGAGGAGGATGATGAGGAGGAGGAGGAGGATGATGAGGAGGAGGAGGAGGAGGATGGTGAGGAGGAGGAGGATGATGATGATGATGGTGAGGAGGAGGAGGAGGAGGATGATGAGGAGGAGGAGGATGATGATGAGGAGGAGGAGGAGGATGATGATGAGGAGGAGGAGGAGGATGATGAGGATGATGATGATGGTGAGGAGGAGGAGGATGATGATGATGATGAGGAGGAGGAGGATGATGATGAGGAGGAGGAGGAGGAGGATGAGGAGGAAGATGAGGAGGAGGAGGAGGATGATGAGGAGGAGGAGGAGGATGATGGTGATGATGATGATGAGGAGGAGGAAGGCTCCTCACCCCATCCCACCCCCAGGGTGCTGTTGGGTGGGGGCAGGGGTGCCCCCGGGCGCTGTTTGGAGGCGAACGCGCATCCAGCAAACACAAAACCGCATCGGAACCGGCGCAGCCGTGCCCCAGCGCTCTCCGTGCCTCAGTTTCCCCAACCTCAGTGCTTTGCCAGCAGCACCTCGTCCCCAAATCCACCACCCCGAAGGTTTTTGGGGACACTTTGTGCCGGAGCCACCGGTCTGGATTGTCCCAGGATCCCACCATGGCCTGGTTTATGTCACAGCTCCTCGGGGACACCCATAGATCCCACCGGGATCCCGGGGGGACCCCCGTGCTGAGGTTGCCGGACGATGCCGGTGTCGGTGTCACTGTCACCGTCACCCTGTTCAGGTGTTTGCTGTGCTGATGGCTTTGGAATTCATTTTCCCCACTGTGTCCATCGGGATCGAGGGGGGACTTTTTTTTTGGGGGGGTGGGGGGGGTGGAGGAATCAGTCAGGGTTGGTTTGGGGTTCAATGCTCCGATGTCATCCTCATCCTCTTCCTCCTGGAGATGCTGGAGGAGTGGTGTGGATACCTCTAGAATTTGGGACATTTGGGGGTTCCCCCTACATCCTTCCCCCCATCCCCCCCCCCCCCAAATGTCCCCCCTTGCCAAGCTGTGTCCCGTGTCCCCGTGCGTGTCGGGGTCTCGGAGGTGCTCGGCGGGCGCTCGGCATCGCCCCAATCCCACAGGAGCTGGGAGGATGCTTGGGGGGGTCCCTGCCCCCTCTCAGCCTGGCTGTGGTGTTTTTTGGGGGGTGGGTGGGGGGTTTGGGGGGGTCCATGTGGTGGCTGGTGTGTGCCCCCCCCCCCCTTAACCCACCCCCTCTCCCCACAGGATGGCGGAGCCTCGTTTCAACAACCCCTACTTCTGGCCGCCCCCTCCCACCATGCCCAGCCAGGTAGGACCCCCCCCCCAACAGGGACAGAGGGATTTTGGGGAGGGGGGAGGACAGACGGACACGGGGGACACCCAGGAGGGTCCTGACCCACATCTCAACCTTCTTCTCCCATCAGTTGGACAACCTGGTCTTGATCAACAAAATCAAGGAGCAGTTGATGGCGGAGAAGATCCGACCCCCCCATTTGCCCCCCACCTCGGTGGCCTCCCAGCAGCCCCTGCTGGTGCCCCCCTCCCCCGCTGAGAGCAGCCAGTCCATCATGTCCCTCCCCAAGCTGCAGCAGGTCCCGGGGCTTCACCCTCAGGCTGTCCCTCAGCCCGACGTGGCCCTGCACGCCCGGCCGGCCACCAGCACCGTCACAGGTACCACCACGGGGGGGTCACCACGGGGGTGTCACCACGGGGGGTGTCACCAGGTCCCTGCAGGTTTTGGGGAGGAATCCCCCAAATTTGGGACAAAGAGGGAGGGGGGGACCCTGTCTAAACATGAACCCCCCCCTTTGCCCCTTTGCTCTTTGCCCATCAGGGTTGGGGGTGGCCACCAGCACTGTCAGGTGCCACCACGGGGGGTGTCACCACGGGGGGTGTCACCGTGTCCCTGCAGATTTTGGGGAGGAATCCCCCCAATTTGGGTCAAGGAGGGAGGGGTGGACCCTGTCTAAACATGAACCCCCCCCCCTTTGCCCCTTTGCTCTTTGCCCATCAGGGTTGGGGGTGGCCACCAGCACTGTCAGGTGCCACCACGGGGGGTGTCACCATGTCCCTGCAGGTTCTGGGGAGGAATCCCCCCAATTTGGGACAAAGAGGGAGGGGGGGACCCTGTTTAACATGAACACCCCCCCTTGCTCTTTGCTCTTTGCCCATCAGGGTTGGGGGTGGCCACCAGCAGCGTCACAGGTGCCACCACGGGGGGTGTCACCATCTCCCCGCAGGTTTTGGGGAGGAATCCCCCCAATTTGGGACAAAGAGGGGTGGACTTTCCCCAACATGAACCCCCCCCCCTTTGCCCCTTTGCTCTTTGCCCATCAGGGTTGGGGTGGCCACCAGTGCTGTCACAGGTGCCACCATGGGGGAGGTCACCATCTCCCTGTAGATTTTGGGGAGGAATCCCCCCAATTTGGGACAAAGAGAGAGGGGTTCACCCTGTCTAAACATGAACCCCCCCCTTTGCCCCCTTGCTCTTTGCCACCAGGGTTGGGCCTGGCTTCCCGCGCGCCGGTGGTCAGCACTTCAGAATCCAGCCCGGGGACGGGGACCACCACCCCCTCCACCCCCACCTCCACCAGCCAGAGCCGCCTCATCGCCTCGTCGCCCACCCTCATCTCAGGGATCACCAGCCCCCCCCTCCTCGACTCCATCAAGACAATCCAGGGCCACGGCTTGTTGGGGGCACCCAAAACCGAGCGCGGGCGCAAGAAGATCAAGGCGGAAAATCCATCGGGCCCCCCGGTGCTGGTGGTGCCGTATCCCATCCTGGCGTCAGGAGAGACCGCCAAGGAGGGCAAGACCTACAGGTAGGCACCCCCCCCCCCCCCCCCCCCCCCCCCCCCCAGCTCAGGGTGGGACAGGGTGATGGTGGGGTGTCCCCTTGCCCCCCCGACGTTGCCCCAGCCCGGTCCCTGCGGGGTTCTCCCCCCCACGCCCTCTCCAGGTGTAAGGTCTGCCCCTTGACGTTCTTCACCAAGTCGGAGATGCAGATCCACTCCAAGTCACACACAGAGGCCAAGCCCCACAAGTGCCCCCACTGCTCCAAATCCTTCGCCAACGCCTCCTACCTGGCCCAGCACCTCCGGATCCACCTGGGCGTCAAACCCTACCACTGCTCCTACTGCGAGAAGTCCTTCCGCCAGCTGTCCCACCTTCAGCAGCACACCAGGTGAGGCCATGGTGGCCCCCTGGGGCTGGGGGGGTCCTGCAGCCCCCCATCTCCCCTCAGGGGGTGGTGGGGTGTCCAGCCAGCATCGCTCGTGCTGTGCTCCTGGTCCCCACCACCTTCTTCATCCCCACCGTGTTCAGCTGTCCCCACCTTGCTTGGCATCCCCACCACACTCATCATCTCCAGCACCTTCACTGACCCCACCCTGCTCATCATCCTCACTGCCTTCATCATCCCCACCACACTCATCATCTCCAGCACCTTCACTGACCCCACCATGCTCATCATCCTCACTGCCTTCATCATCCCCACCACACTCATCATCTCCAGCACCTTCACTGTCCTCATCTCCAGCACCTTCACTGACCCCACCATGCTCATCATCCTCACTGCCTTCATCTCCACCACACTCATCATCTCCAGCACCTTCACTGTCTTCATCCTGCTCTTCATCCTCACTGCCTTCATCATCTCCAGCACCTTCACTGTCCTCACCAGCACTTTCATTGACCCCACCCTGCTCCTCATCCTCACTGCGTTCATCATCACCACACTCATCATCTCCAGCACCTTCACTGTCCTCACCACCCTCATCTCCAGCACCTTCACTGACCCCACCACCCTCATCTATCTCTCCTGCACTCATCATCACCACCTTCTTCATCCCCACCACACTCATCCATCCCCACCATGCTTATTGTCCCCACTGCCTTCATCATGCCCACTGCGTTCATGATCTCCAGCATCTTCATCGTCCCCACCACGCTCATCAATCTCCACTGCACTCGTTGTCCCCACCACCTTCTTCATCCCCACCACACTCATCTGTCCTCACCACACTTACTGTTCCAACCGCCTTCATCATCCCTGTCATGGTCATCTGTCCCCACTGCCTTCATCATCCCCACCACACTCACCATCTCCAGCACCTCCAGTGTCCCCACCATGTTCATCATCTCCAGTACCTTCATTAACCCCACCACCTTCTTCATCCTTGCCACACTCAGCTGTCCCCACCATGCATATTGTCCCCACTGCCTTCGTCATCCCCACCACGTTCATCACCTCCACCACCTCCAACGTCCCCACCATGTTCATTGTCTCCACCACCTCCAATGTCCCCACCATGCTCACCACCACCTTCCCCACCACACTCATCTGTCCCCACCACACTTATTGTCCCCCCCACCTTCATCATCCCCACCACACTCATCATCTCCATCCTCCCCACCCCGCTCCTCATCCTCCCCACCCTCCTGTTCCCCAAAACCCTTGGTTCTCACCCCACATTCCCCCATCCCTCACTGAACCACCGATGTCCCCACGGCCACCCCCGCTGTCCCCATCCCTCTGTCCCCCCTGGGGGCAGCTGTGCTCCCTGGGGGGGACATGGGGGGTGGGGACAGTGACCTGACCTGTGTGTGTCCCCCAGAATCCACACCGGTGACAGACCCTACAAGTGCCCTCACCCCGGCTGTGAAAAAGCCTTCACCCAACTCTCCAACCTCCAGGTCAGCACCGCGGGGGGACCCCAGACCCCCGTGGGGTGGGGTGGGGGTGATGGGTGGGGGTGAGGGGTGTCCTAACCCCCCCCTCCCCCCCATTTCTCAGTCCCACCAGCGCCAGCACAACAAGGACAAACCCTACAAGTGCCCCAACTGCTACCGAGCGTACACGGACTCGGCCTCGCTGCAGATCCACCTGTCTGCCCACGCCATCAAACACGCCAAGGCCTACTGCTGCAGCATGTGCGGCCGGGCCTACACCTCGGTGAGCCCCCCAAAACCACCCCCTGACACCCCAAAATACACCCCCTCCTACTGCTGCAGCATGTGCGGCCGGGCCTACACCTCGGTGAGCCCCCCAAAACCACCCCCTGACACCCCAAAATACACCCCCTCCTACTGCTGCAGCATGTGCGGCCGGGCCTACACCTCGGTGAGCCCCCCAAAACCGCCCCCTGACACCCCAAAATACACCCCCTCCTACTGCTGCAGCATGTGCGGCCGGGCCTACACCTCGGTGAGCCCCCCAAAACCACCCCCACCCCAAAATACACCCCAAAAACCACCCCCACCCCAAAAACCACCCCCTGACACCCCCTCCTACTGCTGCAGCCTACACCTCGGTGAGCCCCCCCGGGGGGACCCCCACCCCAAAATAACACACCCCCCACCCCAAAATACACCCCCCAACACCTCAACTTCACCCCCTTCCTCCTCCTCCTTCTTCTTACTGCAGCACGTGCAGCTGTGCCTACACCTCAGTGAGCCCCCCGGGGGGACTCCACCCCAAAATAACACACCCCCCACCCCAAAATATACCCCCCACCCCAAAAGAACACACCCCCCACCCCAAAAACCACCCCCACCCCAAAATACACCCCCTGACACCTTCGCTTCACCCCCTTCCTCCTCCTCTTCCTCCTCCTCCTGCTGCAGCACGTGCGGCCACACGTACACCTCAGTGAGCCGTGCTGGGGGGACCCC
The DNA here is from genome assembly GCA_907165065.1 of Caprimulgus europaeus. The sequence goes on from OU015546.1 coordinate 7,771,943, forward strand.
ACCCCAAAATAACACACTCCCACCCCAAAAACCACCCCCACCCCAAAATACACCCCCAACACCTCTACTTAACCTCCTTCCTCCTCCTCTTCCTCCTCCTCCTGATGCAGCATGTGCAGCCACATGTGCACCTCAGTCAGCCGCACTGGGGGGACCCCCACCCCAAAATAACACACCCCCCACCCTAAAAACCACCCCTCACCCCAAAATAACACACCCCCCACCCCAAAAAACCACCCCCCACCCCAAAATACCCTCCCTTCCTCCTCCTCCTCCTGCTGCTGCAGCGTGTGTGGCTGTGCCTACACCTCAGTGAGCCCCCCGGGGGGACCCCCACCCCAGAATAACACACCCCCCACCCCAAAATAACACACCCCACCCCAAAATAACACACCTCCCACCCCAAAATAACACACCCCCCACCCCAAAATACACCCCCACCCCAAAATAACACACCTCCCACCCCAAAATAACACACCTCCCACCCCAAAAACCACCCCCCACCCCAAAAACCACCCCCTGACACCACTTCACCCCCTTCTTCCTCCTCCTGCTACTGCTGCAGCGTGTGCGGCTGCGCCTACACCTTGGTGAGCCCCCCCCGGGGGGACCCCCACCCCAAAATAACACACCCCCACCCCAAAATACACCCCCCACCCCAAAATAATACACCCCCCCACCCCAAAAACCACCCCCATCCCAAAATACACCCCCAACACCTCCACTTAACCTCCTTCCTCCTCCTCTTCCTCCTCCTCCTGATGCAGCGTGTGCAGCCACATGTGCACCTCAGTCAGCCGCACTGGGGGGACCCCCACCCCAAAATAACACACTCCCACCCCAAAAACCACCCCTCACCCCAAAATAACACACCCCCCACCCCAAAAACCACCCCTCACCCCAAAATAATACACCACACACCCCAAAAACCACCCCCCAGCCCAAAAACCACCCCCTGACACCACTTCACCCCCTTCCTCCTCCTCTTCCTACTGCTGCAGCGTGTGCGGCTGCGCCTACACCTTGGTGAGCCCCCCAAAATACATCCCCCACCCCAAAAACCACCCCCACCCCAAAATACACCCCCTAATACACCCCCACTTAACCCCCTCCCCCCCCCCCCCCAGGAGACCTACCTGATGAAGCACATGTCCAAGCACACGGTGGTGGAGCACCTGGTCAGCCAGCACTCGCCGCAGCGAACCGAGTCCCCCGGCATCCCCGTGCGGATCTCCCTCATCTGACCGGGACCCCCCCCACACCGGGACCCCCCCCCGAGGAGGAGGAAGAGGATTAAGAGGAAGGGACCCCCCCCCCCCGCAGCACCCCAACCTCGGTGGGACACAACGGGGGCCGTGTGTGTGTCCCCCCCCCGCCCCAGCCCGGGTCCCCGCAGGGTTGGTGACGCCCAAAGAACGGTCTCGGAGCACTTTGAACCTCTGCGGTTTGGTTTGGGTTTTGGGGGGGGGGATGTGGGTGAGGGGGTGTCACCCCCCCCCCGAACCCCCCCCCCGACCCCCCCCCTCACTTTTGGATACAAATATATATTCTATATTTATTGGCCAAGACCTCGGTGCTGCTAAAAACCCAGAAATCAGCCCCAAAACCGACCCTGGATGGAGACAAACGATGGAGCTGGATTGGGGGGGGCCGGGGGGGGTCCCACCGCCTGTGTGTGTCCCCCCCCACATGGACTCAGCCCTCCCTGGTGACATTTGGGCTTTATTGGGGACATTTTGGGCACGGTGGTGATGGATGAGTTTTGTTTTGGGGGGGGGGGGGGGGGTTTTTAAGGGAGAAGCCGGCGGGCAGAGCTGCTGGGGGGGTCCCCACCCCCCCCCCCATACCCAGGACCCCCCCCAAATCCCCTCTGTTGGGTTTGTATTTGGGGGGGGGGGGGGAGGGGTCACACTTTGCCTTGTGCCCGCCGGCCCCGGGCGCTTGTACATAAACCCGGGGGGGGGGGGGGCTGTGGGGGGGGGGGGGGGGGGGTCATTTGTGCCCCTCCCCCCCCCCGCCCCTCCCCCACCGGTTTGGACAGTAACCGCGTTATTTTTTTATACACTTTTTAAGCCTTAACTCAGCGTTTATTTTGGGGGGGGGGGTGGGTGTTTTTTGTTTATCCCCCCCCCCTCCTCCTCCCCTCCCCCCGGGGTGTTTATTTACCTTGTTTATTAATTTTTAACACCCCCCTCCCCCCGTTATTTTTTACCCCCCCATTCCCCCCCCCTCGATGTTGTACGATATCAATATTGTATCTTTTTTGTCAGCATGTTAATACCGTGTAAATACGCCCCTCCCCCCCCTTTTTTCCCCCCCTCACCCCCCCCCCAAAAAAAACCCCCTCATTTTGGGGCTTTTTTTGTTAATTTCCCACCCAGGCGGCCCTAGAATTAGTTCTGCCCTTAGGAAAAAAAACCCAAAAATGGGAAAATTAAGGAAAAAATATCATCTTTCCCCTCCCCCACCCTCCCCCCCTGCACCCCTCCCCCCCCCGTGGCGCGTTGTGGTTCATGGAGAAGCCGAGGGGGGGGAGGGGTGAGGGGGGTGGGGAGCGAAAATCGAGTGAAACCCCCCCAAAAGCGGCGCCTGTTTCCCAAAAAAAAAGGTTAAAAAAAAATCATTAAAAAAAAAAAAACGAAATAAACCCAAAAAGACAGAAATTAATAAAAAAAAGATGAAAAAACCCCGCGGGTTTGTGGTTGTGGGGGAGGGAAAACGGGGGGGGAATGGGGGGAGGGCTGGTGGCTCCTTGGGACCCCCCCCCCCCCACACACACACTGGTTCTGGGGGGGACGTTGGTGGCCTCATGGGGGAGGGGGGGTGGGGGGAGCTGTAGGTCACCCCCCCCCGCCCTCACCTTGTGGGGTGTCCCCTCTGGGTCCCCAGGGAGGGGGTGGCAGTGCTGGGGGGGTCACCAGTGTCTCAGGGTGAAGGTGGCAACGCCTGGTCTGGGTGGTGGGGACAATCCTGGGGGGGGGCACCAGCTCTGGGGACCCCTCACCGTGGCCATCAGGTCCAGGGACACCTTGCCACCAAGGCCACCAGCTCCAAGGACCTGTCACCACCTCAGGGACACCTCACCATGGCCACCAGCTCTGGGGACACCCCACTGTGGCCACCAGCTCTGGGGACACCTGACTATGATGGGCTACCAGCTCCAAGACCATGCTGGCACCTCAGGACACCTCACCACGGCCACCAGCTCTGGGGACACCTCACCCATGGCAACCAGGTCCAGGGACACCTCTCCACCATGGCCACCAGCTCCAAGGATGTGTCACCCCCACAGCCATCAGCTCTGGGGACACCATCACCATGGCCACCAGTGCTCCCAAGGACACGTCACTGTGGCCACCAGGGACATCCCCACAGGTGCCATCACCACGGTGCCACCACACTGGGTGTCCCCTCCTGTCCCCCTCCCCATCTCCCACACTTTGGGGCCCCGTGTCCCCAAGCCCTGGGATTTTGGGGTCACCCCCCCCAGGTCTGGAGGGTCCCACCCCACCGTGGTCACCCCAGGGAGGGGTCACAGGGTGGGACCCCCCCCCCCCCCACACACACACACTTGGGGGGCAGTGGGGACACCCCCAGGGTCACACAGACCCCAAAGCCACCACGGAGGTGACACCAGCCGTGTCCCAGCACCCTGGGTGGCACTTGGGGACATCCCCGAGGCGCTGCCTCCACTTCCCCGGGAATGGGAGGGGGGGGGGGAAGTTGGGGGGGCCCCAAAATTGTCTTTTTTTGTCCCATTTTTTTCCGTGTTTATTAAAAACCGACAGGAAGAACCGGGGGGGGGAGGGGGGGGGAGGGGCCGGGGGGGGCTTTTTTTCCTTTTTTTTTTTTCTCTTTTTTTTTCTTTTCTTTTCTTAAAAAGACTCTGGGGGCTGAGGGGGGGGTGGGGGGGTCCTTACCTGCCTGGGGGGGCCCCCCACCCCCACTTATTCTCTACTAAGGTGCCCCCAAACCAGCCCAGTGGGGGGGGGGGTGTGTGTGTGTGTGGGGGGGGGGGGTGACACCCTCTCTCCACTCAGAGCCCCCCCCCCCCCCCCATCAAGGGGGCACCCCCCCCCCCCCCCCCCCGGCCGGGGGCCCTTTGAAGGGGGGGGGCGATGGGGGTGAAAGGGGGGGGGGGGGGGCACATGTTAAGGCAACCGTCCTGCTTGGCCCTGCCGTTTTGGGGAGGGGGGGGACACAGGGGGGAGACACGGGGACCCCCCCCCCTCCCTGCTGGGTGTGTGTGTGTGTGTAGGGGGGGGAGTGGGGCAGTGACCCCCCCACTTTGAGGGGTCGCTATCGCTACGGGCTATGTACACACCCCCGGGGGGGGGGGGGTTGGGTTGTGCTCAGAAACGCCCCCTCCCCCCCCCAAAAAACCACCCCATAACCCCCCGCGGCGGGCGGGGCGGGGTCGGGGGGGTGGGTGGGGGTCGGGGAGGTGTCCCCCCCCGCCCCCCCCCCGCTCTAGGAGTCCTTGAGCATGCTGATGCGCGCGTAGATCTTGAGCGCGGGCCCCAGCTTGATGTTCATGGTGCTCATGAGATGATCCTCCTTGAGCAGCAGCAGCGCCTGCCCGTCGATCTCCTGCGCGCGGAACTCCTCCGCGATCTCCTGGCAGCCTGCGGAGACAGCGCGGGTCAGCACCGCGCCCCGCGGGTCAGCACCGCGCCCTGCACAGAGCACCGCCCCCCGCGGATCAGCCCCGCGGAACTCCTCCGCGATCTCCTGGCAGCCTGCGGAGACAGCGCGGGTCAGCACCGCGCCCCGCGGATCAGCCCCCGCGCCCCGCACAGCACGGATCAGCCCCCGCCCCCTGCACAGCGCGGATCAGCCCCCGCCCCCTGCACAGCGCGGATCAGCCCCCGCCCCCTGCACAGCGCGGATCAGCACCGCGCCCCGCGCAGCGCGGATCAGCGGCACCATCATCATCATCGTCACCATCGGTACCGCTCAGCCCCCTCCCCCCTTCAACAGCTTCAGAAGCATCATAATGATAATGATGATGATGATGATGATGATAATAATAATAATAATAGAGTAATAATAAAAATAATAATAAAGTTAAATAATGAAAATAATAAAAGATAATAATAAAAATAAAAATAGAGCAATAATAAAAATAAAATAATAAATTAATAAAAATAATAATAAATAATAATAGAGCAATAAAAAATAATATAAATAAATAAGAAAAATTAATTAAATAATAAAAGTAAATAACAATAGAGCAATAATACAATAATAATATAGTTAAATAATAAAAATTAATAAAAACCCAATAATATAGCAATAACAAAAATAAAATAAAAATAATATAATTAAATAATAAAAATGAAATAATAAAAATAATAATATACTTAAATAATAAAAGTTAATAAAAATTAAAAATAAATAATAATATAGCAATAATTAAAATAAAATAATATAATTAATGAAAATTATTAAAAATAAAAAATAATAGAGCAATAGCAAAAATAAAATAATAATAATATAATCAAATAATAAAAATTAAAAAATATAAAATTAAATAGTAATATAATTAAATAATAATAAAACAATCATAATAAAATAATAATTAAGAATGAAATAATAAAGTAATAATAAAAAATAATAAAATAAAAGGAAACTAAATAATAATTATTATAATTAATAATAATGTAAAAAATAAAGAAAAAATAGGAAAGGAAGTAATAATAATAATAGTATCACAGGATCACAGTGTGATTCAATTCTGTGATTCTGCGATAATGTAAAAAATAATGAATAAATAATAAAAAAAAACAAGAAAGGAAACAATAGTACTAGTAAAATACTACTACTAATAATAATATAAAAGTGATAATAAAAATAAAATAATAGGAAAGAAAATAATAAATAATGATAATGATGATAATGATAACGATGAATGACGATGAATGACGATGATGATAATAATAAATAAATAAGTAAGTAAAAATAAAATAAAATAAAATAAAATAAAATAAAATAAAATAAAATAAAATAAAATAAAATAAAATAAAATAAAATAAAATAAAATAAAATAAAATAAAATAAAATAAAATAAAATAAAATAAAATAAAATAAAATAAAATAAAATAAAATAAAATAAAATAAAATAAAATAAAAGTGAGGGGGTCCCTGACCCGGCAGCGAGCGGATGAACTCGAACACGTCCTCCACGTTCCACTTGCTGGGCTCGCTGGGCAGGAAGCGGTGGCCCAGGGCCGCCAGGTCCCGCACGTGCACGTCGGGCAGCTCCATCTCCCGCAGCTCCAGGTCCCCCCCGCGCCGCCGCGACGCCGAGGAGCTGGCCGAGCCCGGCGACAGCGGCTCCTCGTAGCTGGAGTTGTCCGAGCAGCGGCTCGAGTCCTCCTGGCTGTGGCTCAGCTGCAGCGACGGCCCCACCGGCAGCGGCACCGAGCCCGGCGGGAGCGGAACCGGCGGCTGCGGGACGGGGAGGAGCCGCGCTCAGGGACAGCCCCGCGGAGACCCCAAAGGGACACCCCACAGGGACACCCCCGGGGAGACCCCACAGGGACACCCCACAGGGAGACCCTCAGGGAGACCCCTCGGGGAGATCCCAAAGGGACATCCACAGTGACACCCTCGGGGACATGCCCGGGGACAACCCAGGGGGACCCCTCAGGGACACCCCTCAGGGACACCCATGGGGACACCCGTGGGGAGACCCCAAAGGGACACCCCCAAAGGGACACCCCCAAAGGGACACCCTCGGGGAGACCCCCAAAGGGACACCCTAAGTGACACCCCACAGGGACACCCTTGGAGACACCCTACAGGGACAACCCTCAGGGTGACCCCACAGGGAGACCCCCAAAGGGAGACCCTAGGTGACACCCCACAGGGACACCGTGAAGGGAAACCCTCAGAGACATCCCCAGGGAGACCCCAAAGAGACACCTCCAGGGACACCCCACAGGGAGACCCCACAGGGAGACCCTCGGGGACACCCCCCAGGGACAGCCCCAAACGGACACCCCGAAGGGGACAGGGACACCCCCCCGGGGAGACCCCACAGGGACACCCTCAGGGAGACCCCACAGGGAGAGACCCCTGGGGACACCCCACAGGGACATCCCACACCCCCGGGGACACCCTTCAGGGACACCCCACGGGGAGACCCCACGGGGACACCCCTCAGGGACAGGGACACCCCCCAGGGAGACCCCCAAAGGGAGACCCCCAAAGGGAGACCCCCAAAGGGAGACCACCCGGGACACCCTAAGTGACACCCCTGGGGACACCCCGCAGTCTGGGGGTGCCGGGGGGGGGTCCCACACCCACGCCCCCCCTCCCCAGCCCCTCACCTGTTTCTTGCTGTCCTTGCCCAGGGGGGGCAGGGGGCCCTTGCAGGTGCGGCGGCGCCCGTGGGGGGGCCCCCCCGGCTTCTGTAACTTGGTGCGGTCCGGGTGGAACAAACCCACCCGCTTGGTGCAGCCCACGTTGTACCTGGGGGGGGCCGGGGGGGTTATTGGGGGGGGGGGGGGGGGGGGGGGGGGGGGGGGCTGGATCCTGCCAGGGGGCTCAGGGGTTTTTGGGGGGTGAAGGACAGGGACTGGATCCTGTTTGGGGGGCTGGATTTTCTTTTGGGGGGGAGTGAGGAGTGGGAACCAGACCCTGTTGGGGGGGGCTCAGATTATTTTGGGGGGGGGGTTAAGGGGGGCTGGATCCTTTTGGGGGCTCAATGTTTCTTTGAGGGGTGAGGGATGGGAGCTGGGGGGGCTCAGGTTTTTTTTGGGGGGGCTCAGAATGGGGGCTAAGTCCTGTCAGGGGGTGCAGTTTATTTTGGGGGGGTGAGGGAGAAAGAATTGGATTCTGCTGGGGGGCTCAGGGAGTTTTTTGGGGGGCAAGAGACAGGGTCTGGACCCTGCTGGGGGTTTTTTTTGGGGGGGGGTGAGGAAGGGGAACTGGACCCTGTTGGGGGATGAAGTGTGGGGTTTTTTTTTGGGGGGAGGGGGTAAAGGAGAGGAACTGGACCCTGTTGGGGGGGGGGTTTTGGGGGGTGGGTGAAGGAGGGAACTGGATCCTGTTGGGGAGTTTTTTTTGGGGGGGGTGAGGGAGGAGGACTGGATCCTGTTGGGGGGGGCTGAGGTTTTTTGGGGGGGTGAAGGAGGGGAACTGGACCCTGTTAGGGGTTTTTTTTGGGGGGGGGGGTGAGGGAAGAGGACTGGACCCTGTTGGGGGTTTTTTTGGGGGGGGTTGAAGGAGGGAAACTGGACCCTGTTAGGGGGGGGTTGGGGGGGAGAACTGGACCCTGTTGGGGGGGGGGTTGGGGGGGGGAGGGTGAGGGAGGGGAACTGGACCCTGTTGGGGGGGCTGAGGTTTTTTGGGGGGAGAGGGAGGGGAACTGGACCCTGCTGGGGGGTGAAGGGGGAGTTTTTTGGGGGGGGGTGAGGGAGGGGAACTGGACCCTGTTGGGGGGTTTTTTTGGGGGGGTGGTGAGGGAGGGGAACTGGACCCTGTTGCAGGGTTTTTTTTGGGGGGGTGTAGGAGGAGGATTGGGCCCTGTTGGGGGGTGAAGGGGGGGTTTTTTGGGGGGGGGTAGGAGGAGGATTGGGCCCTGTTGGGGGGTGAAGGGGGGGGTTTTTTTTGGGGGGGGTTACCTCTTGGCACAAGCCATGGAGCAGAAGCGCTTGGAGCGTTTGAATTTGTAAGCGAAGTCGACGCGGCCGCAGAGCTCACACTTCAGTTTGGGGGGGTTCCCCTCTTCTTTGGATTCTGGGGGACCCCCAGAGAGAGAGAAACACAACCAGCTCAACTGGGGACCCCCAGAATTGGGGAGCAGGGGGGTTGTGTGGGGACCCCCAGAAACACAACCAGCTCAACTGGGGACCCCCAGAATTGGGGAGCAGGGGGGTTGTGTGGGGACCCCCAGAAACACAACCAGCTCAACTGGGGACCCCCAGAACTGGGGAGCAGGGGGGGGGTGTGGGGACCCCCAGGATTGGGGAGCGGGGGGGTGTGGGGACCCAAAGAACTGGGGAGCGGGGGGGGGTGTGTGGGGACCCCCAGAATTGGGGAGCAGGGGGGGAGTTTGTGGGGACCCCCAGAATTGGGGAGCAGGGGGGCTGTGTGGGGGCCCCCAGAGAGAGAAACAGAACCAGCTCAACTGGGGACCCCCAGAATTGGGGAGCAGGGGGGTGTAGGGTGGTGTGGGGGTGTGATGGGTGGGGTGGGATCATTTTGGGGGGGGTGTGTGGGGTGGTGGGGGGGGTGTGATGGGTGGGGTGGTGGGGGGGTGTGATGGGTGCTACTCATGGGTGGGGTGGGATCATTTTGGGGGGTGTGTAGGTTGTTGGGTGGGTGTGATGGGTGGGGTGGGATCATTTTGGGGGGGGGGTGTTGGGTGGTGGGGGGGTGTGATGGGTGCTGCTCATGGGTGGGGTGGGATCATTTTGGGGGGGTATTGGGTGGGTGTGATGGGTGGGGTGGGATCATTTTGGGGGGGGTGTTGGGTGGGGGAGGGGTGTGATGGGTGGGATCATTTTGGGGGGGGGTGTGGGATGGGGGGGGGTGTGATGGGTGCTGCTCATGGGTGGGGTGGGATCATTTTGGGGGGGTGTGGGGTGTTGGGTGGGTGTGATGGGATCATTTTGGGGGGGTGTGTGGGGGTGGGGGGGGTGTGATGGGTGGGGTGGGATCATTTTGGGGGGGGGTGTGTGGGGTGGTGGGGGGGGGTGTGATGGGTGCTGCTCATGGGTGGGGTGGTTTCATTTTGGGGGGGGTGTGTGGGGTGGTGGGGGGGTGTGATGGGTGGGGTGGGATCATTTTGGGGGGGTGTGTGGGGTGGTGGGGGGGTGTGACGGGTGCTACTCATGGGTGGGGTGGGATCATTTTGGGGGGTGTAGGGTGGTGGGGGGGGGTGTGATGGGTGCTACTCATGGGTGGGGTGGGATCATTTTGGGGGGGGTGTTGGGTGGTGGGGGGGTGTGATGGGTGGGGTGGGATCATTTTGGGGGGGGTGTGATGGGTGGGGTGGGATCATTTTGGGGGGGTGTGTGGGCTGGTGGGGGGGTGTGATGGGTGGGGTGGGATCATTTTGGGGGGGGTGTGTGGGGTGGTGGGGAGGGGGTGTGATGGGTGCTGCTCATGGGTGGAGTGGGATCATTTTGGGGGGGTGTGTGGGGTGGTGGGGTGGTGTGGGGATGTGATGGGATCATTTTGGGGGGGGTGTTTGGTGGGGGGGGGGTGTGACGGGTGCTGCTCATGGGTGGGGTGGGATCATTTTGGGGGGGGTGTTGGGTGGTGGGGGGGTGTGATGGGTGGGATCATTTTGGGGGGGTGTGTTGGGCGGTGGGGGGGTGTGATGGGTGGGGTGGGATCATTTTGGGGGGGGTGTGGGGTGGGGGTGGGGGGTGTGATGGGTGCTACTCATGGGTGGGGTGGGATCATTTTGGGGGGGGCTACCTTGCAAGTAGGGTTCCTCCATCTCGGAGTCAGTGGTGGTGGTGGTGGCGTTGTCCTGCTGGGGGGGGACTTTCTCAGCCAGCAGCTCCTGCGCATACTTCTTCTTCAGATTCCCCACCAGCAGGGAGGAGCGACCCACCTACCGCCAAAAACAGACACCCCCCAAAAAAAAACCCCCCCCCAACAACAAAAAACACCCGTGGGTGCCCCCCCTTCCCCCTGAAAACACCCAGAGGGCACGGGGGGGGGGGTGTGAGGGGACAGGGGGGGACAGGGGGGGACAAGGCGGGGGTGGGGGGGTGTTGAACGTTACCGGGAACGGTTCAGCCCCTTCCTGGATGACGAAGCCCTCGATGACGTGGGTGAGGATTTGGGGTCTCACGATGGCCTGGGGGGGTTTGTTCTCACCATTGTGGGGGGCGGCGGCGGCGGCGGCGCCGGTAACGGTGGAGGCAGCAGTGCCGGTGCCCGAGGTCATCCCGGGAACGGAGCTGCCGAGGGGCGGCGCCTGCGCATGAAGGCGCTCGGGGGGTGGCTCTGGGGGGGGGGGACAGGGACAGTGACCCCTGGGTATGGGGGTGGCTCTGGGGGGGGGGGGGGGGGGACAGGGACAGTGACCCCTGGGCATGGGGGTGGCTCTGGGGGGGGGGGGGACACAGAGGGGACCCCTGGGCATGAAGGCGCTCGGGGGGTGGCTCTGGGGGAGGGGGGACAGGGACAGTGACCCCTGGGTATGGGGGTGGCTCTGGGGAGGGGACACACAGAGGGGACAGGGGGGAGTGGCTCTGGGGGGGGACACAGAGGGGACAGGGGGGTGGCTCTGGGGGGGGGACACAGAGGGGACAGGGATGGTGACCCCTGGGTATGGGGGTGGCTCTGGGGGGGGGACACAGAGGGGACAGGGGGGGTGGCTCTGGGGGGGGGACACAGAGGGGACAGGGGGGGTGGCTCTAGGGGGGGACACAGAGGGGACAGGGATGCTGACCCCTGGGCATGAAGGCGCTTGGGGGGTGGCTCTGGGGGGGTGGGGACACAGAAGGGACAGTGACCCCTGGGCATGAAGGCGCTGGGGGGGGACACAGAGGGGACAGGGGGGGTGGCTCTGGGGGGGGACACAGAGGGGACAGGGACAGTGACCCCCAGGCATGAAGGCGCTCGGGAGGGGGGGTCGACACACACAGAGGGAACGGGGGGGGGGGGGGGGAGGGGGGGGGGCGGCTCTGGGGGGGCACACACAGAGGGGACAGGGGGGGTGGCTCTGAGGGGGGGACACAGAGGGGACAGTGACCCCTGGGCATGAAGGCGCTCGGGGGGTGGCTCTGGGGGGGGGACACACACAGAGGGGACAGGGGGCATGGCTCGGGGAGGGGGGGGACACAGAGGGGACAGGGGGGATGGCTCGGGGGGGGGGCCACAGAGGGGACAGGGTGACGCTGGCGGTGACACCCGGCTCGGCATTAACATACAGCTGGGGAATGGGGACGGGGCGGGGGGGGGAGGGGGAGCAGCTGCTGCCGCTCCCAGTATGGCCCAGTAAAGCCCCTAAATAGCCCAAAATGGAGCCCAAACACTCCCGGCAAAGCTCAGAGCTGCCCAGTTAAGCTCCAGTATGGCCCAGTAAAGCCTCGAGGCGTCTCAAGAAGGTGTCTAAACGCCCCAGTAGATCCCAGTAAACACCAGTAAAGCTCAATCTACCCCGGAGAGACCCGATATCCCCCAGTAAAGCTCAGTAAAGTCCCAGTAAAGTCCCAGTATGACCCGATCTCCCCCAGTATATCCCAGTATGACCCGATTTCTCCCACTAAAGTCCCAGTAAGACCCGATCTCCCCCAGTAAAGCCCCAATAAGGTCTGATTTCCCCCAGAAAAACCCAGTACATCCCAGTAAGGTCCCAGTAGACCCCAGTAAGGCCCGATCTCCCCCAGGAAATCCCAGTGAAGTCCCAATAAGGCCCGATCTCTCCCAGTAAAGCCCAGTATATCCCAGTACGGCCCCAGTAAGGCCCGATCCACCCCGGAACGCCGCGATCTCCCCCGGTAAAGCCCCATCGCTCCCCAGCGAGGCCCGATACCCCCCGGTAAGGCCCGGTCTGCCCCAGCGAGGCCCGATACCCCCCGGTAAGGCCCAGTCTCCCCCAGCGAGGCCCAGCGCACCCGGGAAGGCCCCGTTAGGCCTCACTAGGCCGCACCACCTTTGTCCGCCGCCGGAGCCCTCTCCCCCCGCCCCTACCTGCGCCCGGGCCGCGGGTGCGGAGCCGGGACCGGGAGCTGTTTGTTGGGGGGGGGGAAGACCGGGGGAGGGGGGGGCGGATGCGGAAGTGAGGTCAGCGCCCGCCGCCCCGCCGGGCCGGAGCAGGCCGGGCCTCCCCGGGGGCGGCTCCGGAGGGTCCCGGGCCGCACTCACCGGCAGCGCTCAGCGGCTCGGCGGCCCCATGGGGCGGGAGGAGGCGGCGCGGGCGGCGGCGGAGCGGGGACAAAGGCGGCGGCGGGGCCGGGCCGGGGCGGCGGCGGCAGCGGAGCGGGAGGGGCAGGGCCTGGCGCTGGACACGCCCCCGCCTCGCGCGCCTATTGGCTGCCACCGCGCGCGCGCGCCCACGCTGCCAGGGGGCGGGGCTGGAGCAAGGGGGCGAGGCCAGGAAGGCTGGGCAGAGCCAAGGGGCGGGGCCTGGTGGGAGGTGGGCGGAGCCAGGGCCGGGCGGACAGATGCAATGGGCGGAGCCTCGGGGCTGGTGGGCGGGGCCATTGGTTGGTCAGAACCAAGGGGCGGAGCTCTGGGGCTCGGCGGGCGGGTCTATGGGCGGAGCCTCGCGGCTGGTGGGCGGGGCCTAGTAGCGAATCGTCACTACCAGGGGCGGAGCCTCGGTGGTGTGGGCGGGGCTAGGGGCGGAGAGACAGTGCCTGGGGACGGCGCTTCAACGGCCGGGGGCGTGGCCTATGGGAAGGGGCGGGGCCCCCTGCTGTGCCCACGCGTGGGGCGTGGACCCACGCAGACACACGCGCGTGCAAGGACAAGGGGGCGGAGACACCCCCCCCTGCCCCCCCGGGATCCCTGCCCCTCTGAAGACAACGAGACCCGCACTCCGCTCTGCTCCCCCCCCCCACCCACTCGTGTCACCCGTGGGGTGACCCCACGGACCCCCCACACCCCAGGCTCACGGCCCCACCCCACGCCACCTTTGTCCCCGCTGCCCCCCGCACCGAGACAGTGGGACCCACACTCTCCTCTCCCTCCTCACCCCCACTCGTGTCACCCGTGGGGTGACCCCACATACACCCCCGCGCTCACAGCCGCGCCCCACACAAGCCCCGCCCCCCCCGCCCCGTGTCTCAGTGCCCCCCCAGCGCTCTGTGTGTGTGCAGGGGGGAGGGGGCTGCCCCCACCCGTGGGTGCCCGTGAGCTTACCGTGGGTGGGCGGCCGCTCGCCCTCAGGGGTGCCGGGGCCCGGGGGGGCGGCGGGCGGTGAGAGGGCAGGGGGCGGCGGGGCGGCGGCGGCGGGTGGGCTCTGGGTGCTCCTCGGGGTGGGTGGGGGGTCCCGGCGGGTGCCCTCAGGGACCCCCAGTGGGGGCTGTGGGTGGGGGGAAGGGGAGGGGCACACACGTGTGCAAGGGTCAGGCGTGGGCGGGTGGCATGTGGGTGTGCACACGCGTGTGCGTGTGGAGGGGTCACACGCGTGTGCGTGGGTCTGGCACACACGGATGGATGGGGCACGCGTGTGCACACACACACACATGGATCAGGCACACGTGGACTGAGCACACGTGCACACACACGTGCATGGATGTTGCACAAGTGTCCACACACATGGATCACACACGTGTGGATCAAGGCACGCACGCACACACATGTACACGGAGGTGGCACGAGTGTGCACATGCATGGAACAGACACATGGACTGAGCACACGTGCACACACACATGCACAGAGGTAACAAGTGTGCACACACGTGTGTGGATCCAGTACACATGTGTGCCTACATGTGACAAGTGTGCACACACACAGAGGTCAGACACATGGATCAAGCACACATGCACACACACATGCATGAACTGGAGCACACACACGTACATGGATCAGCCAAACCTGTGCACACACACGTGCATGGGTGTGGCAAACATGGCTGCACGTGTGCACAGAGCAGGTACATGTGTGCACAGACACACACACGTACACACACATGTGCACACTCGTGCAGGGATCAGACAACTCTGCACACACCCTGTGCACAGATCAGGGGCACATGTGCACAAACACGTGCACACACACATGCAAGGATCACACACATGTGCACAGATCAGGGCATACGTGCACAGACACATACACACACACACACACGTGTGCAGAGATCGTGCAACTGCACACACACTGTGCACAAGCCAGGAGCACACGTGCACACACACACTGCACACACACACGTGCACACACACTGCACACACACACGTGCAGGAATCACGCACATGTGCACAGATCAGGGGCACACGTGCACACACATGTGCAGGGATCACACACATCCACAGACAGGCACAAGTGCACAGACACACACACACACACATGTGCACACACACATCAGATCACGCACCTTTGCACACACTCTTGTGCACAGACCAAGGGCACATGCACACACACACGTGCACACACACACACGTGTGCAGGGATCGTGCAACTCTGCACACACGCTGTGCACAGATCAGGGACACACGCGCATGCATGTGCACACACGTGCAGGGATCACACACATTGATAGGCACACGCACACACGTGCAGAGACACACATGCACACACGTACGTGCACATGTGCACAGACGTGCACACACGTGCAGGGACCACACATTCTAGATGGGCACACACACATGTGCACAGACACGTGTGCACACACAGGCACAGACATACGTGCACAGACGTGCAGGGATCACACACGTTATAGATGGGCACACACACATGTGCACACAGGCACAGACACATGTGCAGACACACGTGTGCACACATGGGCACAGACACATGTGCACAGACACACATGTGTGCACACATGGGCACAGACACAGGTGCACAGACACACACGTGTGCATACATGTGCAGACACTCACAGATGCACATATGTGCAGACACGTGCACAGACACACGTGCAGAAGCACACACGTGTGCACACACGGGCACAGACACTCAAACACACACGTGTGCACAGCTCAGCCCCCCCCCAACACACACCCCCACCCACCCCCATGCCCCCCCCCCACCCCCCACCTGGGGGGCAGGGTCCCCCCTCACCGTGGGGCCGGGCTGCAGCTGCAGGATGACGGCCGAGGCGTGCTGGAACTTGCGGGGGGCAGCGTGGCAGGGGGGGTGGCCGTTGGGGGGGCCGCCCTCACCCCCCCGCTCCTTGGGGAACCCCCGGTTTGGGTTGGGGGGCCGGGCCGGGGCTGGCGGGGGGCAGAGGTTGGAGTTGGGGGGCAGCAGGGGGGCCCGGGGGGGGCTGCCCGCGGGGGGGCAGCTGCTGCTGGATGACGAACTGCTGCTGCTGCGGCTGCGGGGGCTGCGGGGGCTGCGGCTGCATCGGCTTCGGCGGCGGCTGCTGCAGGAACTGGGGGGGCTGCAGCGGGGTGTAGGCTGCAGGGACAGCGATGGGGGACAGGGACCCCCCCCTTGTCACCAGGACCTCAGCCCCCCATGGACCCCACCCCCAGGATCCCCACCCCGGTGAGGCTGCTCCTGGTTCTTGTGTCTGTTCACTCTGGTGCCTACTGATGGCAGTTGAGGCAGCTCCCACTGCAGGAGCGGGTTGGGTTCAGGTTTGTCCCAGTTGGGGGTCCCAGTTGGGGTGTCCCAGTTGGTTTGTCCCAGTTGGGGTGTCCCTAGTTGGTTTGTCCCAGTTGGGGGTCCCAGTTGAGGTGTCCCCAGTTTGGGGGCTGCACCAGCACAGCACCCCCAGGCCCCATTGCCCCCTGTCCCACACCATCACTGCTCTATAGTCCCCCTCCACCCCACTCTAGAGGCTCACCCCATGGCACCCATGGGTGCTGTGGGTGCTGAGACCCTCCCAGACAGGGCCCCTGAGGGGGGTTGTGCAGGCCCACAGGTCCCAAACACAAGCAGGGTGCTGATACACACAGTGCAGGCCATCATTAGGTTTCAGAGTGAACACCCACAGGCTGCTCGGCTGATCCTGCTCACCTCGCCCTGACTTTGAGCACCCAACAGGGTGGGTGCTGCACCCAGAGGGGGGTATATTGCACCCAGAGGGGGGTATATTGCACCCAGAGGGGGGTATATTGGGCTGCCAACGCCATGTACAGGCAAGACAACCATCATTAGGTTTCAGAGTGAACGCCTGCAGGCTGCTCTGCTGATCCCGCCTGCCTTGCCCTGACTTTGAGCACCCAACACGGGGGTGCTGCACCCAGAGGTGGGTATATTGCACCCCTGAAGGGGGGTATATTGGGTTGCCAATGCCATGTACAGGCAAGAAAACCATCATTAGGTTTCAGAGTGAACACCCACAGGCTGCTTGGCTGACCCTGCTCACCTCACCCTGACTCTGAGCACCCAACATGGGGGTGCTGCACCCAGAGGTGGGTATATTGCACCCAGTGGTAGGTATATTGGGTTGCCAATGCCATGTACAGGCAAGAAAACCATCATTAGGTTTCAGAGTGAACGCCCCACACCTCCCCACCCCCCCCCACGGCACAGCACCTTACCTGGGGTGACGAGTGGGTGGGTGGCAGCAGGGGCGGCGGCGCGGGCCAGGGGGTGGGTGCGGGTGTCGGGCCCCTCGGCTTTTTTGAGGTGCTCATTGGGGGGGTCGGGTTGGGGACCCCGTGGGGGGCCGGGCCGGGGGGCAGTGGCGCCGGGGGGCTTCATGGCCAGGGCGGGGAGGTGGGGGCCGGCGGGGCGCAGGGCCAGGCTGTGCACCTGCAATGGCAGCGGGTCAGGGGGTGCTGGGGGGGGGGGACAGGGGGTTTTGGGGGGCTGGGAGGTTTGGGGGGGCTCACCTGGGGGGCAGCGGGTGGCGCGGCGGGTGGTGGGGCCGGCGGTGGGGCGGGCGCGGGGCTCTCGGGCCGCACGGCGCTGACGGGGCCCGTGGGGGTGAAGATGAGCTGGGGGGTAGAGAGAGTGGGGGGACCCCCATGTGGGGGGGTGGCACCCCATGAGTGTCCCCTCCCCTGGTGTCCCTATGGGGTGGCACATGTCTGGGGTGTGGGGTGAAGGTGGGGTGCAAGGGGTGGGCACCCTATGGGGTCTGGGCACCCCCAGGGTGGTGGGGGGCACCCTACATGGGGTCTGGCACCCCTCAAAGGGTGAAGACACCCCATGAAGTCTTTGCACCCCATAGCAGGGTGATGGACACCCTATGGGGCCTGGGCCCCCTCCCAGGAGGGTGGGGGGCACCCTATAGGGTTGAGGTACCCTATGGGGTGTGAGTAGCCCAGAGTGGGGCAGTGGGGGGGGTCCTCAGACACCACAGGAGGGTGGGGGCACCCCCCAACAGGGTGGTGGACACCCCATGGGCACCCCACATTAGTCTGATGGGCACCCTCTGGGGTCTGGGCACCCAAAAGTGGGGTCACATGCACCTTGTGGGTCCTGGGCACCCCACAGTGGAGCAACAGGTACCCTATAGGGTCCTGGGCACCCCATGGGTCCCGGTCACCCCACGGGTCCCAGCCACCCCATGGATCCCAGCCACCCCACAGCAGGATGACGGGCACCCCATGGGTCCTGGTGACCCCACAATGGGACAATGGGCACCCTATGTGTCTCAGTAACCCCAAAATGGGATGATGGGCACCCTATGGGTCCTGGGCACCCCACAGCAGGATAACAGGCACCCCATGAATCCCAGTGACCCCAGAGCAGGACGATGGGCACCCCATGGGTCCCAGCCACCCCACAGTGGGACAAAGGGCACCCCATGGATCCCAGCCACCCCAGAGCAGGATGACGGGCACCCCATGAATACCAGTGACCCCACAATGGGACGATGGGCACCCCATGAATCCCTGTGACCCACAATGGGATGATGGGCACCCTATGGGTCCTGGCCACCCCACAGGAAGACAATGGGCACCCTATGTGTCTCAGTAACCCCACAGTGGGACGATGGGCACCCCATAGGTCCTGGCCACCCCATAGCAGGACGATAGCCAACCCATGTGCCCCAATGACCCCAGAGCAGGACGACGGTGACCCAGAGGCCCGCAGCACCCCCCAGCCCCCCGTTACCATCTGTGCCCGCAGGTACATCTGGGCCTGGCTGGCGCTGAGGGCGGGCGAGGCGGCGTTGCCCAGCAGCACGGCCGGCTGCGCCCCGGGGGCCACGCTCTGGGCACGCGTCAGCAGCTGCGCCGGGGACGTGGCCAGGCTGATCTGCAACGGGGACAGGGACAGGGGCTGAGCCGGGGGGGCTGAGCTGGGGGGGCTGATCTGCAACGGGGACGGGACAGGGACAGGGCGGGGGGATGAGACGGGGGGGGACAGCAGGGTGGGGGCTGTGCTGGATGGGGGCTGAGGTGAGGGGTGGGTTGGGTACAGTGGTGCCAGACGGGTTTGGTGGTGCTGGATGGGTGCTGTGCTGGATGGGTGCCAGCAGGATGGGTGCTGTGTGGGATGGGGGCTGTGTGGGATGGGGGCTGAGCCGGGGTGGGGGCCAGCAGGATGGGTGCTGTGGGGGATGGGGGGCCAGCAGGATGGGTGCTGAGGTGAGGGATGGGGGCTGAGGTGAGGGATGGGTTGGGTACGGTGGTGCCAGACGGGTTTGGTGGTGCTGGATGGGTGCTGTGCTGGATGGGTGCCAGCAGGATGGGTGCTGTGTGGGATGGGGGCTGAGCCGGGATGGGTTGGGGTGCCCATGGGGTTGACCCCCACCTGTGACCACCTGACAGCCATGGGTGCTGTGCTGGGATGGGTTTGGCTGTGCCAGATGGGTGCTGTGGCTGGATGGGGCCCAGCAGGATGGGTGCTGTGTAGGACGGGTTCAAATGTGCCAGATGGGTGCTGTGGCTGGATGGGTGCTGAGGTGCAGGATGGGTTGGGTACAGTGGTGCCAGATGGGTGCTGTGGCTGGATGGTGCCCAGCAGGATGGGTGCTGTGTGGGATGGGTGCCAGCAGGATGGGTGCTGTGTGGGATGGGTGCTGTGGCTGGATGGGGCCCAGCAGGATGGGTGCTGTGTGGGATGGGTGCTGTGCGGGATGGGTTCAGCAGTGCTGGGTTGGGGTGCCCATGGGATGGATCCCCACCCATGATGGTCTGGCACCCATGGGTGCACCCTGGGGTGGGGGATGCTTCACCCTGGGAGCCTTCAAGGGAGGGGTTTGGGGGGGGTCTTACCCCATCCCACCCCCCTGCGCCCCTCGGCACAGACACACCGGCACCCTGCCACCACCACCCACCGGGTGCCAGTGGGGGGATGATGAAGGGTGCTGGTGGGGGAATGTTGATGGGTGCCAGTGGGGGAATGTTGATGGGTGATGGGGGGATGATGATGGGTGCTGGTGGGATGATGAAGGGTGCTGGTGGGAGGATGATGATGGGTGATGGTGGGGGGATGATGATGGGTGCCGGTGGGGGGATGGTGATGGGTGATGGTGGGAGGATGATGAAGGGTGCCAGTGGGGGGATGATGAAGGGTGCCAGTGGGGGGATGACGATGGGTGCTGGTGGGATGACGATGGGTGCGGGATGGGTGCTGGTGGGATGGGTGCTGGTGGGATGGGTGCTGGTGGGAGGATGACGATGGGTGCTGGTGGGATGACGATGGGTGCTGGTGGGATGACGATGGGATGACGATGGGTGCTGGGGACTCACCGTGGGTTGCTGCGCCGGTGCCGGCTGGGCGCCGTTACCACCCGAAGAGCCGCTTTGCCTGTTTGCTGCCAGGCTGGCCTGGGGAAAAGACCCAAACATCACCCATATCCCACAGCACAGCACCCATGGGTGCCCCTGCAGGGGTGTCCCGTACCTGCTGCACGGCGGCCAGGCTCTGGAGCTGGGCGCTGGTGAGGTGCTGCTGCTGCAGGGCGGCCGTTTGCAGCATGAGGTGCTGCTGCTGCGCCGCGTACATCTGCTGCAGGTACTGAGCCGCCGTGTTGGGCTGGCGGTGCAGGGCCTGCTGGATCACCTGGGGGGACAGGGACACAGAGTTGGGGGGTGGGAAGGGACCTCAGGAGATCTCCAGTCCAACCCCCCTGCCAAAGCAGGGTCCCTACACCAGGTTGCACAGGAAAGTGTCCAGGTGGGTTTGAACATCTCCAGAGATGGAGACTCCACACCCTCTCTGGGCAGCCTGGCCCAGGGCTCCGGCACCCTCACAGGGAAGAAGTTTCTCCTCATGTTTCTGTGGAACCTCCTGTGCTCCAGTTTGTGCCCATTGTCCCTTGTCCTGTCATAGCCACCACTGAGCAGAGTCTGGCCCCATCCTCTTGACACCTCCCTTTAGATATTGATCAACATTGATCAGGTCCCCTCTCAGCTGCTCTTCTCCAGGCTGAACAGTCCCAGCTCTCTCAGCCTCTCCTCACACAGGAGATGCTCCAGGCCCCTCAGCATCTCTGTGGCCTCCACTGGACCCTCTCCAGAAGATCCCTGTCCCTCTGGAACTGGGGAGCCCAGGACTGGACACAACACTGCAGATGTGGCCCCACCAGGGCAGAGCAGAGGGGGAGGAGAACCTCCCTGGACCTGCTGGCCACGCTCTGTTTAATGCCCCCCAGGAGACCATTGGCCTTCCTGGCCACACTGCTGGCTCATGGCCAGACAAAGGTGCCCCCCCAAGTTCCACCCTGAGCCCCAAAACCCCAGCAGCCCCCCCAGAGCTGCAGGCAGAGCCGTACCTGGACGGTCTGGCGGTCAGGGATGCCGCTGTAGACGGAGATCTGGGGTGCGGGGGGGGCGCGCGGTGCCGGTGCTGCTGGGCGCGGTGGTGCTGGTGCCGCCGGCGCTGCTGGAGGGTGCTGCTGCCGGGACCTGCTCGTTCTCCATGGCGGGGGGGTGGGTGCTGCGGGGCGGCGGGGGTCAGGCTAGAGCTGGGGGGAGGGGGGGGAGGGGAGGAAGGGTGAGAGGGGGCACCCCCAGCACCCAAACTTGGCACCCAACCTCCGCTGGGTGCCACCAGTGTGTCTGTGCCGAGGGGTGTGGGGGGGTGGGATGGGGTAAGACCCCCCCCAAACCCCTCCCTTGAAGGCTCCTAGGGTGAAGCATCCCCCACCCCAGGGTGCACCCATGGGTGTCAGGTGGTCGTGGGTGGGGGTCAACCCCATGGACACCCCAAGTCGGCACCACTGAACCCTGTCCTGATGCAACCTGAAGGCTCCGGCAGGGCTGTGGTGGGGGATGGAGGGACGGACAGAGGGACGGACAGAGGGATGGACAGGACAGAGGGATGGAGGGATGGACAGAGGGACAGACGGGACAGAAGGATGGAGGGATGGACAGAGGGACAGCCAGAGGGATGGACAGGACAGAAGGATGGAGGGATGGACAGAAGGATGGACAGGAGGAGGAAAGGGATGAAGGGACAGACGGACAGAAGGCAATGAGGGAAGGAGGAAAGGGACAGAGGACAGGAGGACAGATGGAAGGACGGATGGAAGGGGTGGATGGAAGCAGAGAGAGGGAGAGATGGACAGAAGTGGGAAAGGACAGACAGAAGGACAGAAGGACAGACAGAAGGACAGACAGAAGGACAGACAGAAGGAGGAAAGGGTTGAAGGGTGCAAGGAGGGAGAGAATGACAGGGGAGGAGGAAAGGGATGGATAAAAGGATGGATGGACAGAGAGGGAAGGACAGAGGGACAGAGGAAAGGGATGGAAGGAGGGAAGGGACCAAGGACAGGAGGGAAGGACAGATGGACGGGAGGAAGGATGGACAGATGGAAAGAGACAAAGGAGGGAGGGAAGGAGGGAAAGAGGAAAGGGACTGAAGGACAGACGGATGGAGAGACGTAAGGATGGATAGGAGGAGGGAAGGGACCAAGGCCAGGAGAAAGGATGGATGGATGGATGGATGGATGGATGGATGGATGGATGGATGGATGGAGAGAAGGACAGACAGACAGAATCACAGAACCCCAGACTGGTTTGGGTTGGGAGGGACCTTCAAGCTCCTCCAGTTCCAACCCCCTGCCAGCAGCAGGGACACCTTCCACTAGACCAGGTTGCTCAAAGCCTCATCCAGCCTGGCCGAGAACACTTCCAGGGAGGAGCAGCCACAGCTTCTCTGGGCAACCTGGGCCAGGGTCTCACCACCCTCACACCAAAGAATTTCTTCCTCACATCTCAGCTCCATCTCCCCTCTGCCACTTTCAAGCCATCACCCCTTGTTCTGTCACTCCCTGCCCTTGGCCAAAGTCCCTCCCCAGCCTTCTTGGAGCCCCTTCAGGTACTGGGAGGCCACTGGAAGGTCTCCCTGGAGCCTTCTCTTCTCCAGGCTGAACAGCCCCAACTCTCTCAGCCTGTCCTCACAGCAGAGCTGCTCCAGCCCTGGCATCATCCTGGTGGCCTCCTCTGCACTGGCTCCAGTGGCTCCATGTCCTTGTGCTGTTGGTGGCCCCAGCACTGGAGGCAGCACTGCAGGGGGGGTCTCAGGAGAGCGGAGCAGAGGGGCAGAATCCCCTCCCTGGCCCTGCTGCCCACGCTGCTCTGGGTGCAGCCCAGGACACGGTTATTGGCTCTGTGCTGCCAGCGCTCGGTGCCGCCTCGTGTGGAGCTTCTCCTCCCCCAGCACCCCAAGTCCTTCTCCTCAGGGCTGGCCTCAAGCCACTCATTGCCCAGCCTGGATTTGTCCTTGGGGTGTCCCTGTCCCAGGTGCAGGACCTTGCCCTTGGCCTTGTTGAGCTCCATGAGGTTCACATGGTCCCACCCCTCCAGCCTGTCCAGGTCCCTCTGGTCCCACCCCATCCCTCCAGCGCCTCAACCCAACCACCCAGCTCGGTGTCACTGTCACACAAGGATGGATGGATGGGAGGAGAGAGATGGAGGGAGGGACAGACAGAAGGAACAAGAGGGACAAAAGGAAGGGGATGGACAGGAGGGACAGAAGGACAGAGGGACGGGCGCCGTGGAGGCCACAGTGGGGTCTGTGGGCAGTGGCACCATCACCACCACGGTGGCCACAGTGGGGTCTGTGGGCAGTGGCACCATCACCACCACGGTGGCCACAGTGGGGTCTGTGGGCAGTGGCACCATCACCACCACAGTGGCCACAAAGCTCCACCGTCACCAACTGTCACCCAGGGCCACCGCGCTCCTGAGCACACCAAGGGACCTGGGGTGACCTCCCTGTGACACCCACCCCTGCCAGGTGAGGGGTGCCACCACCATGGGTGCCACCACAGCAGGACCAGGGACAGCAGTGTGGGGCGCTGCAGACCATGGACAGCAGCCACAGTGGGTGGCCTCAGTGGCCATGGTGGTGGCCTTGGTGGCCAACACCCCAGCACGGCCCCACCAGACCATGCCAGCCACCTCCAGCCCCAGTGTGGCACCCAAGGGACGTGGCAGTGGCGACGTCCCCAGCTTTGGTGTCCCCTGAGGTGGTGGGACGTGCGTGTGTCCATGAGGGTGACACCACTGCTATGTGTGACATCCCCACATGTGGCCTGTGACACAGCCCAGCCTTGGACCTGTCCCCAGCACGTGTCCCCCCACCCAGTGACCCCCCACAGAAGAACCTGGTGGCATCAGGGTGACAGGGGGGCCACCAGAGTGACACAGAGACCAGAAGAACCTGGTGGCATCGGGGTGACACAGGGGCATGGGGGGGTCCCACAGGTTGGGGGGGGGAGGAGGTGTGGGGCTGAACCCCCCCCCCCCAAGGTGACCCCGAAGTAGGGGGGCAAAATGAGGGGGGGAGGTGGGGGGATCATGGGGGGGGGGGGGGGTGGGGGGGCAGATAGAGGGGGGATGGGGGGCAGGAGTGGAGTATGGAGGGGGGGAATAATAATGGGGGGGCAGAATTGGGGGGGGGAACAAGGGTGAGGGGTGGGGTATGGTGGGGGGGTGAAAACACAAGTGGGGGTGTAATGGGGGGGCAGAGGTGAGGGAGCAGTGGGACAGGGTGGGGGGGTGGGAGGTAAATAAGGGGGTGCAGAATTGGGGGGGAACACAGGGTGCTGGGGAGGGGGGGATTGATATTTGGGGGGGAACATGAGTGGGGGTGGGATGGAATGGGGGGGTCAGGTGTGAGAGTGAGCAGCGAAATGTGATGGGGGTGGGGAATAATAAAAAGGGGGGCAGAATGGGGGGGGCAAGAGGATGGGGAGGGGTGGGGTATGGGGGGGAAATATGAGGGGGGGTCAGATAGAATAAAGGGGGGGTGGGATTTAATGGGGGGGTCAGGTGTGAGAGTGAGCAGTGGAACATGATTGTGGGGGGGTGGGAAGAAATAATAAGGGGGTGCAGAATGGGGGGGGCAAGAGGATGGGGAGGGGTGGGGGGATCACGAGTGGGGAGGGGTGGAATAGACTGGAGGGGGGGCTGGTATGAGAGTGAGCAGCAAAATGTCATGGGGGGGGCCACAGTAATAATGGGGGTGCAGAGTAAGGGGGGGCACAAGATGAAGTTGGGGGATGGGGTATGGTGGGGGGGTGGATGCAATAAAGGGGGGTGGGATAAAATGGGGGGGTCAGAGTGAGAGTGAGCAGTGGGACAGGACAGTGGGGGGTGGGAATTAGTAATAAAGGGGGGCAGAATGGGGGGGGCAATATCATGGGGGGACCATGAATGGGGGGTGGGATAGAATAGAAGGAGGGGGGACACATGATGGTGGGGGGGTGGGAAGTAAATAATCAGGGGGTGCAGAATCAGAGGGGGGGTGCAAGATGACAGGGAGGGGTGGGGTATGATGGTGGGGGGGAACATTAGTGGGGGGGTGGGATAGAGGTGGGGGGTCAGAGATGAGAGTGAGCTGTGGGACATGATGGTGGGGGGTGGGAATTAGTAATAAAGGGGTGCAGAATGGGGGGGGAGGGGTGGGGTATGATGGGGGGACACGAGTGGGGGGTGGGATGGAATGGGGGGGTCAGGTATGAGAGTGAGCAGCAAAATGTCATGGGGGGTGGGGAATAATAAGAGGGGGCAGAATTGGGGGGGCAAGAGGATGAGGAGGGGTGGGTTATGGGGAGGGGGGGGAACCACGAGTGGGGCCGTGACCGCAGTGAAACACGCGGGTGGGGGGCGGGACGCGCTAACAAGAGGGTGCAGAATGGGGGGGTAGCGGGGGGCGCAGGGTGCCGGGGCGGGCGGGGACCGGGACCACGGCGGGGGGGGGGGGGAGGGCGGGAAACGGGGTCTCTGAGGGGGGGGGGGGGGGAAACTGAGGCACGGCGGGTCGCGGGGCGCATGCGCGGCGCTGTCCCCCCACCCCGCCACCTCCCCACACACCCCCCCCCCCCCCCCACTCCCTCACCGCCCCCCCCCAGCCCCGGCCCGGCCCAGACAAAGCCGCCGGGGCCCGGTAGCGGCGGCCAGCGCGGTACCTGCGGGCCGGGCGGGGCGGCTCCCGCCGGCCGCGGCCATGGCCCCGGTGACGGGGGGTGGCGGTGGCGGGGGGGCGCGGGTGTGGCGCTGCCCCGGGGGTGGCGGTGGCGGGGCCGGGGCCGGGCCCGCGGCCGCTCCCTCCTCCCTCCCTCAGGCGGCGGCGCGGCGGCCCGCTGCCATAACTCATTTGCATTCCTCCGCGCGTCACGTGAGGCGGGCAGCCAATCACCGCTCCGCTCCCGCCCCGATGGACACGCCCACCGCGCCCCGCGTTCGCCGCCACGGCGGCCGCCGCTCGCGCATCGTCATGGCAACGCCGGGAGGGGAGGGAGGGGGGAGTGGGGTCGCCATGGTAACGGGGAGGGGGAGAGCCCCGGCGGCCGCCCCGGGCAGCGGATGCGACATGGGGAGGGGGGGGGAGGTCGTACCGGCAGGGGTTGCGCCGGAGGGGGGGTGGTACCGGTCACTGGGTCCCTGGTGCTGTCTGGGGTCACCCCGGGGGTGCTCCGGGGACCGGCACTGGCGGGGTGCTGCGGTACTAGGGTGGTGTTACCGGTGTCACCGGGGGTGCTCGGGGCTGGTACCGGGGGATGCTCTGGGACAGGGGTGGTGGTACCGGTCACCGGGTCCCCGGGGCTGTCTAGGGTCATCCCGGGGGTGCTCCCGGGGCCGGTACCGGCGAGGTGCTGCGAGACAGGCGTGGTGGTACCGGGGTCACCGGGGGTGCTCGGGGCCGGTACCGGCGGATGCTGTCCCGGAGAGGGGGTCGCACCGGTCACCTTGTCCCTAGTGCTGTCTGGGGTCACCCCGGGGCTGCTAACGGGACCGGTACCGGGGGATGCTGCGGGACAGGGGTGGTGGTACCGGAGTCACCGGGGGTGCTCGGCGCCGGTACTGGGACGATGCTGTCCCAGAGCGGGGGTGGCACCGGTCACCGCGTCCCCGGGACTGTCTGGGGTCACCCCGGGGGTGCTCCCCGGACCGGTACCGGGGGATGCTGCGGTACTGGGTGGCACCGGGATCACCGGGAGTACTCGGGGCCGGTACCGGGGGATGCTGCGGCACTGGGGTGGTGGCTCCGGTCCCCGCAGTGGGGCTGGGAGGGCTGCAGATGTGGGGAGCGGCCCCGAGTGGGTCCGGACCTCCCCAGCCCCCCCCGGGTCACGGCGGAGCCTCGGGGCCGGTGCTGCCCCCTCCTGCTGCACCGGGGGATGGCGGGGACTGGAGCGACTGGGGGAAACTGGGGGGAACTGGGAGAAACTGGGAGAAACTGGGGGAAACTGGGGGGAACTGGGAGAAACTGGGAGAAACTGGGGGAAACTGGAGGGAACTGGGAGGGCACTGGGGGAAACTGGGGGGAACTGGGGGAACTGGAGGGAAACTGGAGGGAACTGGGAGGGAACTGGGAGGGAACTGGAGGGAACTGGGAGGGCACTGGGGGAAACTGGGGAGAACTGGGAGGGCACTGGGGGAAACTGGAGGGAACTGGGAGGGCACTGGGGGAAACTGGGGGGAACTGGGGGGAGCTGTGAGGAATATAAGGGAGCACTGGGGTTACTGGGAGGGGCATGGGGGGGAGTACTGGGAGGAACTGGGCGGGCCGTGAGAGTTATGGGGGGACCCCAGCGAAACCTACTGGGCAGTACTGGGAGGCACTGGTGGGTACTGGGGGGACCGTGCCACCTGGAAGAGGCCTGAGGGGACCACACTGACCCC
This sequence comes from Caprimulgus europaeus, assembly GCA_907165065.1. Next base: position 7,799,564 of record OU015546.1, read on the forward strand.
TTCCCCCTCCCCCTTTTTCCTTTCCCCCCTTTTCACCCTTTTCCCCCTATTTTTCCCTTTTTTCCTCCTTTTTCCTCTTTGTTCCTTCTTTTTTCCCCACTTCCCCTTCCCCCCTTTTCCCCCTTTTCCCCTTTTCCCCCCTCCCCCCCTTCTCCCCTCTTTCCTCTATTTTCCCCATTTTTCTTTTCCCCCATTTTTTCCTCATTTTCCCCTTTTTTCCTGTTTTTTCCTCCTTTTTCCCTTTATTTCCCTTTTCCCTCTTTCCTCCTTTTTTCTCTGTTTTTTCCCACTTTTCCCCTTTATTTCCCTTTTTCCTCATTTCCTCTCTTTTTTCCTGTTTTTTCCTCCTTTTTCCCTTTATTTCCCTTTTCCCCTTTTCCCTCTTTCCCCCCTTTTTCCCTCTTTTCCTCCCCCCCCTTTTTCTCTCCCCTCTTTCCCCCCCCCCACTCATGGGTGGGAAGAGCCGATTCCCACCCCACAGACTCCAGCGTCCTTCATGGAATTCTCCCACTGAACCCCAAAGAATGAAAGTAAAAAGAATTAAAATAACGTTAAAAGATAATAAAAATTAAAATAAAAAAGAAATTTTAAAATTAAAAAATTAAATATAAATAAAATAAAAATGTTAAAAATAAAATAAAAAATATAAATATAAATATAAATATAAATATAAATATAAATATAAATATAAATATAAATATAATACAAATATTAAAGATAAATTAAAATTAAAAATTAAAGATATAAATAAAAATAAAAGAAAAATATTAAAGATAAAATAAAAAATTAAAATTAAAAATTAAAGATATAAATAAAAATAAATTTAAAATATTAAAGATAAAATAAAAATTAAAATAAAAGTTAAATATATAAATAAAAATAAAAAATATTAAAAATAAAATAAAAATAAAGTAAAATTAAAAATTAATAAAAAAAAATAATAATACTGTAAAAATAATAAAATGATAATTTTTTAAATGAATAAAAATTAAAATAATAACAGTAAAAATAACAAAAATTGAAAAGAATAATGAAAATATTACGATAAAAGGAAGTTAGAAATAAATAAAAAATAAAGCTACATAATTAAAAATTAAATTAAAAATTATAAATAAAAATATAAATTTAAATAAAACGTAAAAATAAAAATGAATAAAAATTAAAAATATGAATAAAGATAAAATAAAATATTAAAAATAAAATAAAAATAATAAAAATTAAAGCAGAATTTTAAAATAAAAAATAATAATAATAAAATAAAAATAAAATAAAAATTAAGAAAAATAAAAATAAAAATTAAGAAAAATAAAAATAAAAATTAAGAAAAATAAAAATTAATTAAAAATAAAATGAAAAATAAAAATTAATAAAAAATAAAATATAAACAAGTCCCGAATGACGCCAAGGCCTGGGCGTCCCGCCGCTCCTCGCGCCTCCCGCCGGCATCGTGCCCCGGTGCTGCCCCGGGATGCGGTTCCGGATCGCCCCGGGAAGCGGCGGGAACAGCTTTGAAGCCCCGGTTCCCATTGTTCCCCCGCCGCGGGGCGGCCATTCAGCCGCGGGCGGGCTCCGGGGCTGGGTTTCCAACCGGAAATTTCCCTCGGAATGTCGAAAAAAAATAAAACTCAAACTTACGTGGGGCCTGGCCCAAAAAAAACATAAATAAAAAAAAAACGGGAAAAGAAGAAAAAACCCTTTCGGTGGGGCCGGGCCCGGGGGCCGCTCCCGCCGCTCCCGGCGGGAACAAAGCGCGGCCGCGGCCCTGACGGTGACGCCGGAGCCGCTTCATATCCGCCCGCCTGCGGGCTCGGGCCGGGCCTGGGCCCTCCGGAGAGGGGAAAAATGGCTTTTTTTTTTTTTTTTTAATTAAAAAAGGGGTTTTGGGGAAAAAGGTGCAATTTTTTTTTAACAAAAAAGCACTTTTTTAGAGGGAAAATGGCTTTATTTGTGGGAACAGGAGGCTTTAACCACCGCCCTGCGGCCTCCGGCCAGGCCAAAGCCCTCCAGAGAGGGGAAAAATGGCTTTTCTTTAAAAAAAAATGGGTTTTTTTGGGGAAAAAAAAAGGGGTTTTGGGGAAAAAAGGTGGCAAAAAAATTTTGAGGGTATAAACCCCACTTTTTTAGGGGGAAAAAAGCTTTATTTATGGGAACAAATGTCTTTTTATCTGCCAGCCTGCAGCCTCCGGCCAGGCCAAAGCCCTCGGGAGAGGGGAAAATTGGTCTTTTTTTTGGGGGAAGAAAAGGTGTTTTTTGGGGAAAAAAGGTGCAATTAAAAAAAAAAAACCCAAAACACTTTTTTTAGGGGGTAAAAAGCCTTTATTTGTGGGGATGGAAGTCTTTATCCACCGCCCTGCGGCCTCCGGCCAGGCCAAAGCCCTCCAGAGAGGGGAAAAATGGCCTTTCTTTAAAAAAAATATGTTTTTTTTTGGGAAAAAAAGGGGTTTTGGGGAAAAAAAGGTGGCAAAAAAATTTTGGGGGTAACAACCCCACTTTTTTTAGGGGAAAAAAGCTTTATTTATGGGAACAAATGTCTTTTTATCTGCCAGCCTGCAGCCTCCGGCCAGGCCAAAGCCCTCGGGAGAGGGGAAAAATGGTCTTTTTTTTTGGGAAAAAAAGGTGTTTTTTGGGAAAAAAGGTGTTTTTTGGGAAAAAAGGTGCAATTAAAAAAAAAAAACCCAAAATACTTTTTTTAGGGGGAAAAAAGGCTTTATGTGTGGGGATGGAAGTCTTTATCCACCGCCCTGCAGCCTCCGGCCAGGCCAAAGCCCTCCGGAGAGAGGAAAAATGGCTTTTTTTGGGGAAAAAAAGGGGTTTTTGGGAGAAAAGGTGCAAAAAAGTATTTTTTGGGAATAAAGGATTTATTTGTGGGAACAAAAAGGTGTTTTGGGAAAAATTTTTTTGAGGGAAGAAAGACTTTTTGGGAAAAAGCACGTTTTAAAAAAAAAGATGCAAAAAAGTGGGTTTTTGGGGGGAAAAAAGCACTTTTTTGTGAAAAAAAAGCCTTTTTGAGGGGGAAAAACTTTGGGGAAAAAGGCTTTTTTGAGGGAAGAGAGGCTTTATTTGTGGGAACAAAAATTTTTTGGGAAAAAAGTGCTTTTTTGGGAAAAAAAGGCTTTTTGAGGGAAAAAAAGACTTTGGGGAAAAAATGCACAAAAATAATTTTTAGGGAAAAAACCACTTTTTTGTGAAAAAAAAAGCTTTTTTTGAGGGGAAAAAGACTTTTTGGGAAATAAATGGGTTTTTTGGGAAAAAAGCCTTTATTTGTGGGAACAAAAGTATTTTTTGGGAAAAAAAGGCTTTTTTTGAGGGGAAAAAAGGCTTTTGGGGAAAAAAATTATTTAAAAAAGAGACTTTTTTGAGGGGAAAGATTTTTTTTTGTGAAAAATGTATTTTTTTTAAAAAAGGGGGTTTTAGGCGGAGCGAGGATTTTTGGAGAATAAAAAGGCTGTTGGGGGAAAAAAGTTTTTTGGGAAAAAAAAAGCATTTTTTGGGGAAAAGGATGTGGAAAAAAGGCTTTTTGGAGAAAAAAAAAGGATTTTTGTTAAAAAAAAAAGTTCTTGGTAAAGAAATGCTTTTATTTTGGAAAAAAAAGACCTTTTTTTGGGAAAAAAGGCTATTATGGAGAAGAAAATTACCTTTATTTTGGGGAAAAAGGCTTTACAAGGAAAAGAAAAGGCGTTTTTTGGGAAAAAAGGTTTTTTTTTAAAAAAGGCTGTTTTTTGAAGGGAAAAAGGTTTTTTTTTTAAAAAAAAGTTAATTTCTTTTGGGGAAAAAAAAGATTTCTGGAGAACACCAAAGCATTTTGCAGGAAAAAAAAAAAGCTTTTTAGAAGGAAAAAAAATACTTTATTTTGGTGGAAAAAAAAATCTTTTTGGAGAAAAAAAGGGGTTTTGGGAAAATAAAAAGCTTTTGGGGAAAAAAAAAGACTTTTGAGGAATAAAACTTTTTTGGGAAAAAAGTTTTTTTGGGAAAAAAAAATTTAAATAAAGGGCTTTTTTTGTAAAAAAAAGGGCTTTTTTGCTGGGGGGAAGGCTTTTTGGAAGTGAAAAAAAAGGGTTTTTTGGGTAAAAAATACCCCACTTGGAAAAAAAAAAATCTTTTTTTGTGAAAAAATGACTTTTTTTGGGGAAAAGAAAGCGATGCCAAGGTGCCTGCGATGACCCAAATCAGCCCCCTCCACCCCGGAGCCCCCCGCCGTGGCGCGTCGCCCCCGTTTTGGGGCAGGAAGGTGCGGAAAAGGGAAGGGCCCGGGCTCCACAAACACTCGGAGCCGCCTTTGGGGTTTTATTGCCTTTTTTTTTTGCCACGGATTCGGGTATTTTTCCAAAGGAAATCGCAGGCTGAGGCGCTTCCCCCCCCCTCCCCTGCTGCCTCCTGCAGCCTCCAAACCGGATTTTTTTTAAGGTTAAAAAAAGTCCTTTTTTTAACCCAATTTTACCTGCTTGCCTGTTGCTTTTTTTATATTTTATTATTATTTTTTTTTCCCAATCCCGCCTCATTTTTGCCCCAAATTCCCCGGTTTCATCTCACGGAGCAGAAATTACAATTCCCATCCACTTGGGGTCAGCTCCAGCCGCTCTCCAGCCTCACGGTCCATCACCCCAAACCCATCAGCGTCGGGTTCTTTGGGGGGGCACCTTCACCTCCCTGTAATTAAACCTTTAATTAAGCTCCTTAATGACCGCTGGCCCCGGAATATCCCATGGGATCCACATGGGAATGGTTCAACCCCAGGTTTTTACTGGGAATCCCATCGGATCCCAACGCCTTTTCGTGCCTTACATCTGCTGGTGGCTCCTGTGGGTTAATTAAAGCGCACTAATTAGTGCGGGAATGGTTTAAATTCTGGGATGAGGCGAGTGGGGACAGGGGGGGTCGCTGCCTTGGGTGCACCGGGGCAATTAGCTCGGGGGTATTTAGTGTTGGGGCACCGGGGCATTGAGTGTTGGGGCAAAAGAGCTCTTAGAGTCGGGGTACTTAGCTCTGGGGTATTTAATGCTGAGGTATTTAGGACTGGGGTATTTAACATGGGGGTATTTAGCACTGGGGTATTTACTTAGCCCTGGGGCATTTAGCTCTGGGGTATTTATTTAGCACTGGGGTATTTAGTGCTGGGGTATTTATTTAGCCCTGGGGCATTTAGCACCGGGGACATTTAACCAAAGAGCATTTAGCTCCAGGGCATTCAGCTTTGGGGCATTTCCCATGAGGGCATTTAGCCCCAGGGGCAGTTACAACATCGGGGCATTTAGCCCAGGGACATTTAGCTCTGGGGCATTTAGCTCTGGGGGATTTGGCGTTGATGTGTTTTACACGAGGACATTTACCCCCGGAGCAGTTCACATCGGGGCATTTCCCCCCCGGGGCAGTTCACATCGGGGCATTTCCCCCCGGGGCAGTTCACATCGGGGCATTTCCCCCCGGGGCACGAAGCACGGCTGAGTTTGGCACCGGGGCATTAAGCACTTTAGCCAAAGGGCATTTAGCTCTGGGGCATCAAGCACCGGGGGGCATTTAATGTCGGGGCATTGAGCATGGGGGCATTTAAAATCAATGTATTTACCACTGGGGCATTTACCATCGGGGCATTTACCATCGGGGCATTTACTGTTGGGGCATTTACTGTTGGGGCATTTACCGTTGGGGCATTTACCGTTGGGGCATTTAATGTTGGGGCATTTACCATTGGGGCATTTACTGTTGGGGCATTTACCACTGGGGCATTTACTGTTGGGGCATTTACCGTTGGGGCATTTACCCTTGGGGCATTTAATGTTGGGGCATTTACCATTGGGGCATTTACTGTTGGGGCATTTACCACTGGGGCATTTACTGTTGGGGCATTTACTGTTGGGGCATTTACCGTTGGGGCATTTACCACTGGGGCATTTACCACTGGGGCATTTACTGTTGGGGCATTTACCGTTGGGGCATTTACCACTGGGGCATTTACCACTGGGGCATTTACTGTTGGGGCATTTACTGTTGGGGCATTTACCACTGGGCCAGTGCCCCCAGCACCCCCAGTGCCCCCAGTGCCCCCAGTGCCCCCAGTGCCCCCAGTGCTCCCAGTGCTCCCAGTACTCCCAGTACTCCCAGTGCCCCCAATGCCCCCAGCACCCACGAGGGAAGCGGCTCCAGCAGGGTCTGCAGCGGCTCCAACCGCCCGAAGAGCAAATCCCAGGGGAGCCGGAGCCCGGACACACCCGGCACCGCCCTGCAAGCGCCGGGGGAGAGGGAACCGCAGCGCTGGGAGAGGGTGGGGACACTGGGGGAGCCTGGGACACTGGGAGGGGGTCCCAGTGCTGGGGAGAGGGGGCAGATGCTGCATGGGCAGTGGGAGCAGGGCAGTGCTGGTCCCCCTGCCCTGGGCACTGGTGAGGCCGCAGCTCGAGTGCTGGGTTCAGTGTTGGGCCCCTGACTCCAAGAAGGACCTGGAGGTGCTGGAGCGTGTCCAGAGAAGGGAACGGAGCTGGGGAAGGGTCTGGAGCACAAGTGTGCTGAGTTCCCGGCTGAGGGAACTGGGGGTGTTGAGCCTGGAGAAAAGGAGGCTGAGGGGAGACCTTCTGGCTCTGTCCAAGCCCCTGACAGGAGGGTGCAGAGAGGTGGGGGTGGGTCTGTTCCACCAAGGACCAAGGGACAGGACAAGAGGAAATGGGCTCCAGTTGTGGCCAGGGCAGTTGAGATGGGATGTGAGGAAGAATTTCTTTGCTGAAAGGGTTCTGAGGCACTGGAAGGGGTTGCCCAGGGCAGTGGTGGAGTCCCCATCCCTGGAGGGATTGAAGAGTCGTGTAGACACAGTGCTGAGGGACATGGGTCAGTGGGGACTGGGCAGGGTTGGGTTCATGGTGGGACTCGATGACTCTTTTCCACCCACTCTGGTTCTGTGACTCTGCAACACTGGGGAGAAGGTTCCAGCACTGGACACCGTCTGCAGGGCCCTGGGATCTCCACCAGCTCCTGCTCTTCCCCAGCTGAGGATGCTCAGGACAGTGTTACCCCAGCACCATCCTTCCTCCTCCTCCTCCTCCTCCTCTGCCCCAGCCTGGTGGTGTCTGGTGTCAGGATCCCCAGCAGAGAGTGGTGGTAACAGACTGCATTCCACCCCATCCCACCCCCTCCCACCCCCTCCCTGTCACCCATCCCATCCTTTCCAGCCAATTTTTATTTCCCTGGAAAGAGAAAAAAGTGCAATTTGCCAAAAATTGTTGAGCTTAATTAAAAAACAAAACTAAACCCCTAAAACCCACCAAACCACCTGATTTTTCCTGGGGATGGAGCTGGCACGGGCTGAACTGAGACTGAGAGCAAAGAAAATACAAAAAACTCCTGGTAATAGCAAAAAAAAAAACCCCAAACCCCTCTTGTACAAATAAATGATAAGCTCCTCTATTAAATTATTCCGCCCGGCTGGAGCTGGGCGCCCGGCGCCTTTGATGCTGCCGGTGCCGTCCCGTTCCCAGCCCGCGGGCCGGGCCGCGGGGACGCGGAGGGTAATGGGCACTGACGGGCTGGAAAAGCCAGACGGCCGCTTCGGTAATGAGCCCTAACGAGGCCGTGGGGCCCGGCCAGCCCGGCGGCGGGTTCTGCTGAGGTGGTTGGGTGGGTGGGTGCCGTGGGGTGGGGTGGGGTGGGGGCCCCCGGGGTTTGCCAGGGGGAGGTGTTGGGCTCTGGTGGGGCCCTCGGTTCCCCGGGAGGAAAGGTTCGGTTGAAGGGAACTGAACCGGAGCTGCGGCTCGGGGGGGGCTGGGGGGCTTCTGCTGCGGGGTGGGGCGGGGGCTGAGAGCAGCCCGGGCTTGCTCTGAGCTTGCAATCAGTTTACAAGTAGTTTGCAACAAGTTTGCAATGGGTTTGCAATGGGTTTACAACGGGTTTGCAATGGGTTTGCAATGGGTTTGCAACATGTTTGCAATGGGTTTGCAGTGGGTTTGCAAGAGACTTGCAACAGGATTGCAACAAGTTTGCAACAGGTTTGCAATGGGTTTGCAAGAGACTTGCAACAGGTTTGCAACAAACAGGTTTGCAATAGCCTTGCAACAAGTTTGCAACAGATTTGCAATGGGTTTGCAAGAGGCTTGCAACAGATTTGCAACAGATTTGCAAGAGGTTTGCAACAGGATTGCAACATGTTTGCAACAGGTTTGCAATAGCCTTGCAACAAGTTTGCAACAGGTTTGCAGTGGGTTTGCAAGAGGCTTGTAACAGGTTTGCAACAGGTTTGCAATGGGTTTCCAATGGGTTTACAAGAGGCTTACAACAGGATTGCAACAAGTTTGCAACAGGTTTGCAATGGGTTTGTAAGAGACTTGCAACAGGTTTGCAACAAACAGGTTTGCAATAGCCTTGCAACAAGTTTGCAACAGATTTGCAATGGGTTTGCAAGAGGCTTGCAACAGATTTGCAACAGATTTGCAAGAGGTTTGCAACAGGATTGCAACAGGATTGCAACAGGTTTACAACAGGTTTGCAATAGCCTTACAACAAGTTTGAAACAGATTTGCAATGGGTTTGCAAGAGGCTTACAACAGGTTTACAATGGCTTTGCAACAAGCTTGCAATGAGTGGGCAATAAGCTTGCAACAGGGTTACAATGGCCTTGCAATGGGTTTGCAATGAACTTGCAATGGGTTTGCAATAGGTTTGCAACAGAATTACAATGGGCTTACAACAGGCTTGCAAGGGGCTTGTAATATGCCTACAATGGGTTTACAAGGGGCTTGCAATGACTTTGTAACAGGCTGTGCAGTGGGCTTGCAATAGGCTCCCAACAGGCTTACAATGAGTTTGCAAGTGGCTTACAACGGGCTTGCAACGGGCTTGTGATAGCCTTACAGTGGGCTTACAAGGGGCTTGCAATGGGCTTGCAGTGGATATTACAGTACGTTTGCAAGGGGTTTGCAATGAGTTTGCATTGGGCTTGCAATGAGCTTGCAACAGGATTACAACAGGCTTGCAACAGGCTTGCAAAAGGATTACAATGGGCTTGCAAGTGGATTACAACAGACTTGCAATAGACTTGCAATGGGCTTGCAATGGATTTGCAATGGGTTTGCAATGTGTTTGCAATATGTTTGCAAGGGGCTTACAACAGGCTTGCAACAAGCTTATAACAGGCTTGCAATGGGCTTGAAATGGCCTCACAATGGGCTTGCAACAGGCTTACACCGAGCTTACACTGGGCTTACACCGGGCTTACACCAGGAGCAGGATACACACACGTTACTCCAGGTTGGTTCCCACCTCCTGAGGGACCAGGAGCAGGATACTCACACGTTACTCCGGGTTGGTTCTGGTCGGTTCCCACCTCCCAGGGGACCAGGAGCAGGATACTCACACGTTACTCCGGGTCGGTTCCCACCCCACGAGGGACCAGGAGCAGGATACTCACACGTTACTCCGGGTCGGTTCCCACCTCCCAGGGGACCAGGAGCAGGATACTCACACGTTACTCCGGGTCAGTTCCCACCTCCTGAGGGACCAGGAGCAGGATACTCACACGTTACTCCGGGTTGGTTCCCACCTCCCCAGGGACCAGGAGCAGGATACTCACACGTTACTCCGGGTCCCAGCACCCACATCCGGGTCTGGGGGTCCCCAGGAGCCCCCAGCAGCTCCCCCAGGCCCAGCTCCGCCTCTCCAGGGGTTGGATTTTGGGGGGAAAAGCTGGAAAATGATGATTTTCTCCTTTGGGCTCATCCCCTGCTGCCGGGGGCCGCTTGGGCCTCAACTCCCCCCTCGTTTTCACCAGGAAAAGGGAATTATTGAATTAATGAGAATAGAATTAATTTTTAATTAATTAATTTAATTAATTTAATTAATGTATTTCATTTAATAACTAATTTATTTCATTAGTAACTCATTTATTTCATTTAATAACTCATTTATTTCATTTAATAGCCAATTTATTTAATTTAATAACCAATTTATTTTATTTATTAACCAATTTATTTCATTAATAACCCATTTATTTCATTAATAACTCATTTATTTCATTTAATAACTCATTTATTTCATTTAATAACTCAATTATTTAATTAATAACTCATTTATTTCATTTAATAACCAATTTATTTCATTAATAACTCATTTATTTCATGTAATAACCCATTTATTTCATTAATAACCAATTTATTTCATTAATAACCAATTTATTTCATTTAATAACTCATTTATTTCATTTAATAACAAATTTATTTAATTTAATAACCCATTTATTTCTTTAATAACTCATTTATTTCATTAATAACTCATTTATTTCATGTAATAACTCATTTATTTCATTCAATAACCCATTTATTTCATTAATAACCCATTTATTTCATTAATAACCCATTTATTTCATTTAATAACCCCTTTTCCCTTAACTAACGATTTCTTGCCCTATTCCTGCCCCTCATTTCCACCTTTCCCACCTCTGGAGCCTCCATTGGGTGTCACCAACCTCCCCGTGACGCTGAACCCCCGTTCCTCCTCCTTTTGCCCCAAATTGAGGACAAAATGCCCCAAACACCCCATTTTCTATCCAATTCTGGGGTTTTTCCTCTCTTTTTGACAGAAAAAAGTGCTATTTGGGATTTTTTCTCTGGCCAGGGCTGCTCCACCCGCGGGATTCCACTTTCCTCCCGAGTTTTTCCCCATTCCCAGGAGGATCTGAAGGTGCTTTTGGTCCCTGGTTTGCACCGTGGGGGTTGTTCAGCACCAACCCATGACAAAAATGATCAATATTGAGGTCCAAATCGCCGCGGATTTGGGACAGAAACGCCCTTAGGGTGGGAATTTCCCCAATTCTCCCATTTCCCACCCCAAATCCCGGTTGCTGGGGTGCAGATGTGGAGATGAAGCACCCAGGAGGCTCCACTTGGAGCTCCTGGCCCAGCCCCACCGCTGGTTTTCAGCCCCGGGCTCCAGCAGAGCCAGGAGTTGGGCCGGGGGTGTCACCCCCATCCCGGGAACGCCCCGAGCCACCCAACCCCCCACCCGGCTGCGCGGGTGCAGCACCCATGGGTGCGGGGGAGCCTCCTGGAGAGCCTGCTCGTGGGGTTGGAGTTGGTTTGATTTATTTTGATTTATTTTGATTTTTTTTTCCCCCTTGGAGGGAAAAAGCCGTTGTCCCCAGGAGATCCTGGAAAACTCATCCAGGGTTTGGTTCCAGCTCCCAGCCAAAAACACCACCAAGAGAGGAGATAACGCGGGAAAAACAGACACCCCACAGCCAAATACTCCTCATGTTATTATTTATTATTTCTTATTTATTATTTATTATTTATTATTTATCTATTATTTATTATTCATTATTTATTATTTATTATTTATTGCTTATTATTTATTGCTTATTACTTATTATTTACTATTTCTTATTTATTGTTTATTGTCTATTATTTATTTTTATTATTTCTATTTGAATTTTTATTTTATTTTATTATTTATTAATTTTAAATTTTATTATTTGATATTTATTAATCATTATTTATTATTTATTACTTATTTATTACTTATTACTTATTGCTTATTACTTCTTATTTCTTATTTCTTATTTCTTATTTCTCATTTCTTATTTCTTATTTATTGTTTATTATTTATTTTTTATTTTTATTATTGCTATTTGAATTTGATTTTTAATTTTAATTATTTATTTTTTTATTATTTTTATTTTTATTTTTATTTTTATTTTTATTTTTATTTTTATTTTTATTTTTATTTTTATTATTTATTTATCATTTATCATTTATCATTTATCATTTATCATTTATCATTTATCATTTATCATTTGTTTTTATTATTTTGATTTTGATTTTTGAATTTATTTTTTATTTTATTATTTATCGTTAATTTTTATTATATTTTATATTTTATATTTTATATTTTATTATTTATTATTTATTATTTATTATTTATTATTTATTATTTATTATTTATTATTTATTATTTATAACCCCGGGCAAAAGCCCCCATGGATGCCGATCCCGCGTGGCGGTGGCCACAGACCCGACCTCCCCTGGGTTTCCTGTGGGCTCTCCTGGGGTGTTTGTGGCTCCCCACGTGCCCCAGCAGCAATCCAGGGTCTGTCCTGTGCCTGGGGATGGACCACGGCGCTCTGGTGCTGCTGGAGATGTTCCACAGCCCCTCGCCCAGCCCTTGGGCAGCCTCCAGGGAGATGTTCTGCTGGAGAAACCACCCAAACCTGCAAAAAAGTCATTTTTCAGGAGAGGGACGAAGGGCTGCTGTTAATTAACAGAGGGTCAGGGCCCATCTTGAGGGACACCGTGATTGTCCTGGGCCATCTCGCCCCTGGGTGGTGTTGGGGAGCTGCAGAACCCCCATCCCTGGGGTGCATCCGTCCCTCATTTGGGTGCAATCACCTCCAAAACCTTTCCATGCCAAGACCCCAGCTCTGACAAAGCTCCTACAAGCCCCATGGAGTTGCTCATCACCAGGAATTTCTCCCCCAAGCACCTCCCAGATGGTCCCACCACCCATGGGAACGATCCCACTGGATCTTGGGAGCACCAGCAAGGAGAAACGAGCACATCCAGCTCTTCCCGGGGTGTTGAAGGTGGCTCAGCATCACCTGGGCTGGTGGGAACAATGGTTCTGGGTCCAGGCTCTTATCTCCAGCTCCAGAAGGTAACAGTGGCTTTGGGATGTAAACTGGGATGGGCTTGGTTGGTGGGACTGGTACTGACGTGGTGAGGATGTAATTAGCGTCTCTTGTCCATCACGTTGAGTCTGTGAGTGGGTGACCATAACCCATAGCTCCATCCACCCTGATTTCCCATTGCTTTTGGGGCACATCATGTCATTTTAGGGCAACACAAGCGTGATGTCACCTCCAGACACATCATATGCACCCAACCCCAAACCCATGCAAGGTTTAAGCTCTCCCCTACAAGACCTTCATGGATGATCCTCCAATGTTCTTCCCTTATCTCCTCCAGCGTGGGATGGAGCTGGAATATGGCTGGAGCCACGCAGCCCCATCCATCCCTGCCCAGCTCCTCTCCAACCAGATGGTTTTTAACCACCCTGAGGTCACTGACACAAAGTCTTCCACCAGCTCAAGGCCTCCTCATCGCTCTAGTAACGGATTTGGGGGACAAAAGCTGCCCTGGTCATGTCTGGGAGCAACGGGGAGCGCTTGGACGTGCAACGCTTCCTCCTGAGCTCACCTGGTGCTGAGCTGTTGCTGGTTGGGTTTCTCCTCCAGCTTCAGTTTCTGGCTGATATGAAAACTGCGAGGGCCACAGAGCCTGGTGGCACCGCTCTGAGCCGCAGGCAGACGAGCGCCGGGAGCGTGCCAAGCTGTGGAGCTCCTGAGGCAAAGCTCCTGCTGCTTTGCATGCAGCCTGGTCCACCCACAGTAACTGAGATCTCCAACCTGGTCTTATCTCCAAGGTGAGCCCCAGCTCCTGCTTTCCACAGCTCTGGTTTTCCAGCCCAAACTCGTTGCGTCTCTTGCTCACACCAAGACTTTCATCCCTTGCTCACACCGAGAACCTCATCGCTTGCTCACACCAAGACCTTTATCTCCTGATCACACCAAGAGCTTCATCTCCTGCTCATACAAAGACCTTCACCTCTTGTTTACACCAAGACCTTCATCTCTTGCTCACACCAAAACCTTCCTCACTTGCTCACACCACGAGCGCCGTGGGTTGGATACAGAGCCCCAGGCAGGACTCAACTCCATTCCCACCACCGTGTCCATGGGGTGGCATCCTCCTGCTTTGCTCTTTTGGCCGTGATTATTTGTCTAGCACTTGGCTTCTTCCTCTTCCTACCCTTTGAAACACAAGTTCTGCTTCCTTTTGAGTCAGCCTGGAGTTCCTGCGCTCTCCAGACAAAGATGTGAACAATGTAGGGTTGGATGAGCCACGCTGGTCCGTGAAGAAGAACAAGAGAGAAGAGGCTGAGAAATCAACCAGGCTTTCTCCTCTGGCCAGGAGAAGTCACAGCCCCATGACCAAGGAAGGTGACAGCTCTCTTCTTGAGGAGCAAGGTGGCATTTCCAACGTGCTCTTGATGATAAGAGCGTGGTCAGTCAACACTTTTGCCCCTTGGGTTGATGCCACCTTCTTGGGATGATGTGACCAATGTAGGGACCCTCAGGTCATGAGCAAGAGGAGAAAGACCAACGTGGGGTCACCAAGATGCCCAGATCAATGAACACTGGGCTCTATGGGGGATGCTGATGAAGATGAGGATGAGGGGAGGATGGAACCACAACCACAGCGACGTGGGGGATGTTCCCAAAGAGCACGGTGCCAAACCTGCTGGAAAATCCCAATTTACCTTAAAACAACCCCAATTCCAACAGGCTCCACCACAGCATCTCCATAACACAAGTCCTGGAGATGCAGAAACCTCTCTGGTTTCAATTCTCCTTCCCTTCAACTTTGCATTTGAGAACTCAGCAGCAACAAAACCTCAACGAGACTCCACCACCACCACCAACAAAAAAACCCAACCCCAAAACCTGCAAATTCTTTCAGCTCCGCGGGTCGCCCGGGGGCCAAGGCGCTGTCGGAGCTGTCACTTCCCATTTTCCAGCCCTTTGCACCAGCGGGAGGAATTTAATGTAAATTAAAACAACCAAAAAAAATCAAAAACCCTAAAACAAAGCCAAAAAAAAATCCCAAACCCTAAAACAAAGCCAAAAAAAAAATCCCCATCGTTGTCGGCGACGCCACCGAGGAGCCGCGACCGCCCCGCGCCCGACCGCAGCGTGGGGCACGGCCGGGATCATCGCCTGGCTCTGAAACCACCCAGCCCTTGGGGTGAAAATCCAGAGCAAACAGCTCACCTACAAGTGGGGGGGTTGATTTTTCTTCCCCCCCTGTACCCCCAAAATAAATCCTTCCCGGCAGAAAACCGGGATCCACATCCCGACCCCCCCCGGAGCAGCCGCTGCGCGCGGAGGGGGAGGGATCCCAAAGCGCTGGATCCACTCTGATCTCCAAAGCGATGAAACAAGAACAATTTAAATTATATTGATCATTTTGGCAGCCCTGGGGGGGAGTTTTTCAACCCTGAGCTATCCTAGGGGGGAGAAATTTTATGTATAGACATAAACACACACCCACAGTGATATATAGGGATGGATTTTTATATAAAAAATATAAAATTATAATTTTTTATCCCTTTTTCCCAGCAAAGGAGCTGGCTGGGAAAAGGAGAACCCAGCCTGGAGCTGAGCTGGCTCCAGCTTAATCCCCCCCAGCTCCTAAGGAGGAATAAACCCGTTATTCATTAAATAAAACTACAGCTGCTCTGGAATATTTCCTGGGGGGGACACGTGCCCCCAAATCCCCCGGCCAGGTTTGTGCTTAGCTCAGGTTTTATTTTAATCTCGAGCCGTACCGCTGCTCTCAACCATCCTCCTGCAGCTTTTAGGCTCGGTTTTAGGGCTTTTAAGGTGAAAAAAGAAGTTTTTCCTGCCTGGAAATGGGAAAACGTGCTGGGGAATAGAAGTGGATGCTAGAAATCTGGCAAAAATTTCGATTTTTCAAGCTAATTTCTAATTTTTCAAGCTAATTCTTAATTTTTCAAGCTAATTCTTATTTTTTTCAAGCTAATTTCTAATTTTTCAGCTGATTTCTAATTTTCCCAGCTAATTTCTAATTTTTCAAGCTAATTTTTACTTTTCCAAGCTAATTTCTAATTTTTCAAGCTAATTCTTAATTTTTCAAGCTAAATTCTAATTTTTCCAGCTAATTTCTAATTTTTCAAGCTAATTTCTAATTTTTCAAGTTAATTTCCAATTTTTCAATCTAATTCTTAATTTTTCAAGCTAATTCCTAATTTTTCAAGCTAATTTCTAATTTTTCAAGCCAATTCTTAATTTCTCAAGCTAATTTCTAATTTTTCAAGCTAATTTCCAATTTTTCAATCTAATTCTTAATTTTTCAATCTAATTCTTAATTTTTCAAGCTAATTCCTAATTTTTCAAGCTAATTCCTAATTTTTCAAGCTAATTTCTAATTTTTCAAGCTCCCAGAGATAAACAATGGGAAGCGTTGACCTTTTTTCTTTTTAATCAATATATTATTCATAAATCTACCCCGATTTTTTTGCTTTTAAGCTAATAAAACCCCACATTTTTCCTGGGCAGGAGGGTGAGGGAGGTGTGAGCGTCCCTCCCGGGGTGGATGTGACCCTGGCGGGGCAGCCGCCCGGTGCCGGAGCCGCGGGGACGTCCCGCTGAGCGCAGGGATTCCCAGACAATGAATTTTGCAGCTCTTTTGCTTTTTGCAGGGGAAGCAAAAAAACGTTTTTACAAAGCCCCACTGGGTGAAAGGGGAAGAGGTTGGCACAAAAAAGGGGTCCCAGGTTGGAAAAAAAAGGCATTGGGATTGCAAAATGAGGTGGGAAATTTGGAAAATGGGGGTCTCAGGGTTGCAAAAAGTCACCTCAGATTTAAAAAAAGATATCTCAGATTGAAGAAAAACCCCAGATTTAGGAAAAAAAACACCTCAGGGTTAAGAAAAAACAGCCCAGATTTAAAAAAAGACACCTCAGATTTAAAAAAACCCCCAGATTTAGGAAAAGAACACCCCAGAATTAAGAAAAAACCCAGATTTAAGAAGAAGACACCCCAGATTTAAGAAAAACCCCAAATTTAGGAAAAAAACACCCCAGAATTAAGAAAAAACCCAGATTTGGGAAAAAAAACCTCTAGGTTTAAGAAAAAACACCCCAGATTTTAAAAAGGACACCCCATATTTAAGAAAAAAAAACAGATTTAGGAAAAAAAAACCCCAGGTTTAAGAAAAAACACCCCAGATTTAAGAAAGGACACCCTAGATTTAGGAAAAAAACACCCCAGATTTAAGAAAAAACTCAGAATTAAGAAGAAAAAACTCAGATTTAAGAAGAAGACACCTCAGATTTAAGAAAAACCCTAGATTTAGGAAAAAAAACACCCCAGGTTTAAGAAAAAAACACCCCAGATTTAAAAAGGGACACCCCAGATTTAAGAAAACCCCCAAATTTAAGAAGAAGACACCTCAGATTGAAGAAAAGACACCCCAAATTTAAGAAAAGACACCCCAAATTTAAGAAAAACCCTAGATTTAGGAAAAAAACACCCCAGAATTAAAAAAGGACACCCCACATTTAAGAAAAACCCCAGATTTAAGGCAAGACACCCCCAGATTTGCAAACTGGGGCTCAAGGTTTGCACAGTGGGGTCTTGGTTTGCAGAAGTGGACCCCAGGTTTGCCAAAAGGGACCCCAAGTTTAAGAAGAAGCCCCCCCAGTTTTGCAAAATGGGGGGTCCCCAGCTTTGCAAAAATGCACCTCAGGTTTTGGGGGGGGTCTTGGATTGTAAAATGGGGTGATGGGGTTGGAAAATGGTCCCCAAATTTGGAAAAAGGGACCCCAGGTTTGCAAAAAGGGTCCCCAAATTTGCAGAGAGAGACCCCAAAGTGGCACAGAAGGACCCCAGACTTCAGAAAAGTCACCCCAAATTTAAGAAAAGTCACCCCAGGTTGAAGAAAGTCACCCCAAATTTAAGGAAAGTTGCCCCAAAATGAAGAAAAGTCACCCCAAATTTAAGAAAAGTCACCCCAAAATGAAGAAAAGTCACCCCAAATTTAAGAAAAGTCACCCCAAAATGAAGAAAGTCACCCCAAAATGAAGAAAGTCACCCCAAATTTAAGGAAAGTCACCCCAAATTGAAGGAAGTCACCCCAAATTGAAGAAAGTCACCCCAAAATGAAGAAACGACACCTCAAATCTATTAACCAGGGTCCCAGGTTTAAGCCAAGACCCCCCAATTTGCTCCACGAGGTCCCAGGTTCCTGAGCACGGGGGGTCCCGGGAGCATTTCCCACCCTGTCCCACGTGGGAAACGTCCTTGAACCCCCAAATCGGGATTAATTTTCTTTATTTCTTATTTTTTTTAACCAAAAATCCGAATTTGGGGAGCTGGGGGCCCTGGCAGCCGCCCCCGGCGCCGCTCTGACCCCCCCGGGATTATTCTGCTAATTCCTTAATCCCCACCTTGGGATTGCAGCAAAAAAAACAAAGGAAAAAGGGAAAAAACCACCAAAAATCCCCATTTCCAGCAGAAAAATCTTTGCTGGGGTTGGTGACACCCCAAAATCTCACATCATCCCCCAAAAGTGGGGTGGGGAGCATCGCCCCAGCCCCCTGGGGAGCGTGGGATGGGATTTGGTGGCAGCGTGGGGACACGGGAGGGGACATCACCCATGGGGACATGTGGCATCTCCATCCTGACCCCCCCTTAGCCCCCCACAATTATCAGCCCCTCCCCCAAAGCTCCACGTTGTGACAAGGGAGTTTGGGGTGTGGGGACCCCCCAAAACTCATTTTTCCAGCTCAGGGTCCCCAAAAATGTTTATTTTTGCAGCACAACTCCCCCCATGAGACTTAGTAATTTTTTACAGCACTGGGATCCCCCAATAATCCTATTTTTTGGGGTACAGAATCCCCCATGAGACCCATCTGGGTCCCCCAATAATCCCATTTTTGCAGTGTTGGGGTCCCCCCAAAAAAGATTCATTTTTTCAGCACGTGATCCCCCAAAAAACACATTTTTTTTCCACATGGTGTCCCCCAAAAAACTCATTTTTGCAGTGTGGGATCACCCCAAAAAGAGCCATTTTTGTATCATGGGGTCCCCCCAAAAGACCTATTTTTTCAGCATTGGGATCCCCAAAAAAAGATCATTTTTTGCAGCATGTGATCCCCCAATAAACCCATTTTTTCAGCATTGGGGTCCCCCAATAATCCCATTTTTGCAGCATTGGGGTCCCCCAATAAAGCCATTTTCACCATACTGGATCACCCCAAAAAGACCCATTTTTGTATCATGGGGTCCCCCCAATAAACCCATTTTTCCAGCATTGGGATCCCCCCAAAAAGATGCATTTTTGCAGCAGGTGGTCCCCCAAAACACCCATTTTTTGCATCATGGTGTCCCCCAAAACACCCATTTTTGCATCATGGGGTTCCCCCAATAATCCCATTTTTCCAGCATTGGGATCCCCCAAAAAAGATCAATTTTTGCAGCACATGATCCCCCCAAAACCCCCATTTTTCCAGTGTTGGGGTCTCCCAACAAATTCCATTTTTTCAGTGTGAATCCCCCCCAAAAACCCCCATTTTTGCAGCACCTGATCCTCCCAAACCCCCCATTTTTGTGGCCTGGGGTTCCCCAAAAGATCTATTTTTACCAGGACACCTGCTTCTCTAACATGGGTCCCCCCAAAAACCTTTTTTTTTGCAACGTGGGGTCCCCCACAAGCCCCTATTTTTACAATTTTGGGGGTTCCCCAATTTTATTTCATTTATTTATTTATTTTTCAGTCCGACTCCCCCCCAAAAAACCTCATTTTTACAGCACAGAGCCCCCCAATAAACCCCTTTTTTTTGGGGTCCCCCCCACCAAACTTATTTTTCCAGCATTGGGGTCCCCCAAAAAACCCCCTTTTTTTTCCAGCATGAGGGTCCCCCCTGAAAAAAAAAACATTTTTGCACTGTGAGATCCCCCAAAAAACTGTTTTTGCACCATGGGAACCCCCAAAAAAGCTATTTTTGGACTAAGGAATCCCTCAAAATCCAGTTTTTGCACTATGGGATCCCCAAAAAATCCTATTTTTGGATTATGGGATCCCCCAAAAAGGTATTTTTGCACTATGGGATCCCCAAAAATCTCATTTTGCACTATGGGATCCCCCCAAAATCCTATTTTCACTGCATGAAATCCCCCCAAAACCTCTTTTTGCACTCTGAGATGCCCCAAAAAACTGATTTTTCACTATAGAATCCCCAAAAAAACCAATTTTTGTGTTACTGGATCCCCAAAATGACTAAATTTTGCCCCGTGGGGTCCCCAATAAATCTATTTTCCCAGCTGGGGCCCCCCAAAAGGCTCATTTTTGTGATGTGTTTCTGTGAAATTGGGATTTTGGGGGGATTTTGCCCCATTTTTTAATGATGGAATGTGCTGAAAAATGGTTGGAAATGGGTAAAAATTATTGTTTGACTGGAAAAATAATGGGAAGAGAAAATAAAAATGGAGAAGAAAGGGGAAAGGATGGAAAAGTTAAATCAAAATAACAGAGAATGCAAAGAATTAAATCATGGAAAAATAAAAGTAATCAAATAAATGAGCCAAAAGTAAAGTTGTGCAAAAATAAAGGAACAGAAAAATACAATTAATTAAAATAATATTTATTTATGAAATTATTGAATTATTTATTCAAAAGAAATCATTTAAAATAATAATGCAACCCCAAAATAATGCCAAAATAAACCAAAGTCCAAATAAATGAATGGAAAAATAAAAATAGTAAAGGCAATGATAAACCCATAAAATAAGAGAAACCCCAAAGAATGTAAAAATGTGCTAATGGAGAAATAAATTATTGCAGAAATAAATTAATACCTGGAGAAAAATAAGAAATAATGAAATAAATAAAAGAATGCAAAGCCAAAATAATAGAAAAAGAAAATAATGGAAAAGGGAAATAAAGGGAAAAGAAAAGAATGGAAAAATAAAATAATGGATAAATAAAATAATGGAAAAATAAAATTATAGAAAAAGGAAATAATGGAAAAAGGAATTAATGGGAAAAGGAAATAATGGATTAAAAAAAGGAAAAATAAAATGATAGAAAAAGGAAATAATGGAAAAAGGAATTAATGGGAAAAGGAAATAATGGAAAAATAAGAGAATGGAAAAAGAAAACAATAGACAAAATAGCAGACAAATAAAATAATAGAAAAAGAAAATAATATTAAAAGGAAATAATGGAAAAAGAAAAAATGGGAAAAAAAATAGAAAAATACAAGGATGGAAAAATAAAATGATGGAAAAATAAAATAATAGAAAATGAAAAGAATAGAAAAAGAAAATAATGGAAAAAGAAAATAATGGAAAAAGAAAATAATGGAAAAACAAAATAATAGAAATAGAAGATAATGGAAAAGGAAAATAATAGAAAAATAAGAGAATGGAAAAATAAAATGATAGAAAAATAAAATAATAGAAAGTGAATAGAAATGGAAAATATTGGAAAAAGAAAATAATATTAAAAGAAAATAATCGAAAAAATAATCGAAAAAGAAAATAATAGAAAAACAAACTAATGGAAACAGAAAATAATGGAAAAAACAGAGAAAATAAAGAAATAACGCCCAAAGCGAGAGGAGACGAGGCCAAAATGAACAAATTCCCTCGCTGGGTCCCGGCACCACGTGCTGGGCGGGGGGGGGGGCAGCGCTCACACCTCTGCTTCCTCCTCCCCCCCCCCCGCCCCCCCCCCCCCCCCCCGCCCCCGCCCCCCCCCCCGCCCCGCCGGGGCCCCCGGCCCCTTTGTTCCCCGCGGGCCCGGCGCGGACAATGCGCGTCCCGGGCCGGGGCTTTGCCGGGATTTCCGGAGCGAAACAAACACAGCGGGGGGGGAGGGGGGGGGTTGGGTTTTTTTCCCACCTCTCTGGAATTTTCCGCGCCGGATATTATTGATATTGATACTGATATTGATACTGATATTGATATTATTGATATTGATATTATTGATATTGATACTGATATTGATATTATTCATATTGATATTGATATTGATACTGATATTTATATTATTCATATTGATATTATTGATATTGATACTGATATTGATACTGATATTGATATTATTTATATTGATATTATTGATATTGATATTGATATTGATATTGATATTATTGATACTGATACTGATACTGATATTTATTGATCTCTAATCCATAGGGAATTTTGTGTCCCAGCACCTCCGCCCGGCTCAGCCCCTCCTCCCCCGCCCCCGGCCCCGGGCTCGTCCCGAGTCCCCATCCCTGGGGATTCCCCCCCAAGGCAGCGGCCCCCACGGGCGCTTCCACCGGCACCGGGACCGGGAGGCTCCCGGGTGTTCCCGCACCCCCCGGCCGGGTGGGCGTGAACTGCCGAGGGGTGAATTTTCCTGAAATTGGGAAAAAAATTGGAAAAAAATTGGGAAAAAAATGGAAAAAATGGGAAAAATTTGGAAAAAAATGGGAAAAAATTGGAAAAAAATGGAAAAAAAAGGGAAAAGATGGAAAAAAACATGAAAAATTTGAAAAAAATTGAAAAAAAATTAAAAAATTTGAAAAAATGCAAACAAATTGGAAAAATTTGGAAAAAAATGGGAAAAATTGGAAAAAAATTTGGAAAAAAATGGAAAAAAATTGGAAAAATGGAAAAAAATGGAAAATAATTTGAAAAAAATTGAAAAAAATTGGAAAAAAAAATAAAAATTGGAAAAAATTGGAAAAAAGGGGAAAAATTGGAAAATATTGGAAAAAAATTGAATAAAATTGGAATATATTGGAAAAAATTGAAAAAAATTGGAAAAAAATTGGAAAAAAGTTTAAAAAATGGAAAAAAGGGAAAAAATGGAAATTGGGAAAAAGTGAAAAAATGGAAAAAAATGGAAAATATTGGAAAATATTGGAAAAAATTGGGAAAAAAATGGAAAAAAATTGGAAAAAAGTGGGAAAAATTGGAAAAAAAACGGAAAAAAAAGGAAAATAATTGGAAAATATTGGAAAAAATTGGAAAAAATTGAAAAGATTGGAAAATAATCGGAAAAAATGGAAAATAATAGAAAAAATTGGAAAAAATCTGATATTTGAGGCAAAATCTTCCACATGGAATTATATTTATTATCTCACTTCTTTCTCCCAATTTTTTTTCCGCATTTTTCCAATCTTTGGGAATTAATTTTCGGGATTTGGTGGGAAAATAAAGGAGCATTTTGGGGCTGTAAACCCCAGAACTGTGTATTTCTGTGTGTGCAGGGGGGTGTTGGTTTCTCCCCGGCCCGTGCGGGAATTGACGGCCTCGGATTTGAAACCTGGATGGAAAATTACAGCCGGGGAACAAAGAAATCCGGGATTTGGGAATAAACAGGCGGGCAGGAAACCGGGAGGAAACCCCGGCCGGGAGGGGAAGGGAGAGGAAAGGTCACACCGTGGGGGGCGGCCAAAACACCCCCGGGGGGGGCTGGGGCCGTGGGAAAGGGGGGGAGCGGCTCCCGCGCCCCCAGATCCCCCCGGTTTGGTGCTGGGGGTGACGCCAGCGCCCCCCGCGCCCCGGGGGAGCGGCTGTGCCCTGCCGGGGTCACCAGGAGCCCCCGCACCCGTGTGCTGGGCGGGGCTGATTCCTCCATCCCCGGGTTTAGTCGTCCTTGTGGGTCTTTGTAAGTGTGCAAGGGGAGTGAGTGTGCAAGGGGAGTGAGTGTGCAAGGGGAGGGAGTGTGCAAAGGAAACAAAGGTGGAAGAGGAACAAGTGTGCAAAGGGAGCAAGTGTGCAAGGGGTGGAAGTGTGCAAGAGAACAAGCGTGCAAAGGGAACAAACCTGGAAGGGGAGCAAGCAGGAAAAGGGAGCAAGTGTGCAAGGGGAGTGAGTGTGCAAGGGGATCAAGCAGGAAAAGGGAGCAAGTGAGCAAGGGGAGTGAGTGTGCAAGGGGGGGAGTGTGCAAGGGGATCAAGTGTGCAAAAGGAGTAAGTGTGCAAGGAGAGTAAGCATGCAAGAGAACAAGCTTGAAAAGGGAACAAACATGGAAGGGGAACAAGCAAGAAAAGGGAGCAAGTGTGCAAGGGAACAGGTTGAAAAAGGAACAAACCTGGAAGGGGAGCAAGTGTGCAAGGGGAGGGAGTGTGCAAGGGGATCAAGCTTGAAAATGGAGTAAGTGTGCAAGGGGAGCAAGCGCATAAGAGGACCAAGCTTTCAAAGAGAACAGGCGTGCAAGGGGAGCGAGTGTGCAAGGAGACAAGCATGTAAAACATGCAAGGGGAGGGAGTGTGCGAAGGGAACAAGTGTGCAAGGGGAGCGAACTTGCAAAGGCAGCAAGAATGCAAAGCGTGCGAGGAGAGTGAGTGTGTAAAAGAAGCAAGTGTGTAAGGGGGTCGAGCTTCAGAGGGGAACAAGTGTGCAAGGGAACAAGCTTGAAACGGGAACAGACATGGAAGGGGAGCAAGCGTGCAAAGAGAGCAAGTGTGCAAGGGGAGTGAGTGTGCAAAGCGTGCAAGAGGAGAAAACAGGTGAGGGGCCAAGTGTGCAAAGGGAGCAAACACAGGAGGGAAGCGAGTGTGCAAGGTGAGCAAGCGTGCAAGGGGGGCAAGGGGAGGAAGCACGTGAGGGAAGCGTGTGTGCACAGCACTGCCACTGCCACCACCGCTGCCACCGCTGTCGCTGTCACCACTGCCACCAGTGCCACTGCTGCCACCGCCACTGTCACCAGCACTGCCACCGCTGTCACCACTGCTGCTGCCATCACCACTGCCACCAGTGCCACCACTGTCACCACCACTGTCACCACCACTGTCACCACCACTGTCGCCACCACTGCCACCACCGCTGCCACCACCGCTGTCGCTGCCACCACCACTGTCACCACTGTCACCACCAGTGCCACCACCACTGCCACTGTTGCTGCTGCCACCACTGTCACCATCACTGCCACCACCGCTGCCACTGTCACTGCTGTCACCACCCCTGCCACCAACACTGTTACCACTGCCGCTGCCATCACCAGCTGCCACCATTGCTGCCACCACCGCTGCCACCACTGCCACCGCTGTTACCACTGTCACCACCAGTGCCACCACCACTGCCACTGCCGCTGCTGCCACCACTGTCACCAGCATTGCCACCGCTGTCACCACTGTCACCCTTGTCCCCCCGGCCCTCCCCCCCCCGGGTTTCTCTTTATGGGATTTTTGTCTTTAGAAAAGAAACTTTAAAAATGAGAAATTGAAACAAATAACGTGGCTGGAAACGGGGAGACCCCCCCTGTCCCCCCCCACTGTCCCCCCCCCCACTGTCCCCACTGCCTGTCCCCCCCCCGACCCCCCCCCACTGTCCCCCCACCACTGTCCCCACTCCCTGTCCCCCTCCCTGTCCCCCCCCATGTTCCCCCCCAATGTCCCCACCCCCTGTCCCCCCCCATGTTCCCCCCCAATGTCCCCACTCCCTGTCCCCCCCTGTCCCCCCCCACTGTCCCCACTTCCTGTCCCCCCTCGTTCCCCCCCCGTCCCCACTCCCTGTCCCCCCCGTCCCACCCCCGTTCCCACCCACTGTCCCCATCCCACCCCCTGTCCCCACCCCACTTGTGTCCCTCACTCTGTCGCCGCTCACCCCCCAGGGCTGGAAATGGTCATTTTTCGGGGTGTTTTGGGTGCAATTTGCCTCACTTCGGCTCCTGGACAAGCGGGTGGAGAGGGGGTGGCCCTGGGGGGGTGGGCTGGGGGGGGGGGACAGGAGCCCTCCACCTCGGGAGCTCGGGAAAGGGGCTGAGCCCCATCTCGGGGGATTCCTCCACGCAGGAGGGTGAATCCAGCTCCGGAGCACCCCGGAAACCGGGGAGTGGGAGGGGGGAGATCCTGGGGGAGGTGGGGAGGGGGCAGCTCGTGGGCAAGAGGGTGCCCATCCCCCCGGCCTCGGGCCCAACGCGCCCAGCGCCGCTGCCCTCGCCCCCGTGCAACAGCCCGGTGTGAGGGAGAGGCTCAAACTCCTCCTCCTCCTCCTCCTCCTCCTCCTCCTCCTCCTCCTCCTCCTCCTCCTCCTCCTCCTCCTCCTCCTGGCTGGGGTGTCACCCCAAAGTCCAGCCCCCACCCCATAAGCACCTGTCCCCAGGTGTCCCCACCCCAGTCCCTCTCGCTGTGGGTCCCTGCTCAAGTGATGCTCCAGAGCAGCTGCTGGTGGTCACCCCACTGATGTCCTTCAGCCCACAGATGTCCTTTAACCCACTGATGTCCTTCATCCCACTGATGTCCTTCACCCCACAGATGTCCTTCACCCCACTGATGTCCTTCACCCCATGGATGTCCTTCAACCACAGATGTCCTTCACTCCGTGGATGTCCTTCACCCCACAAATGTCCTTCAACCACAAATGTCCTTCACCCCATAGATGTCCTTCACCCCACTGATGTCCTTCACCCCACTGATGTCCTTCACCCCATAGATGTTCTTCACCCCACAAACATCCTTCACCCCATGGGTGTTCTTCACCCCACAAACATCCTTCACCCCACAGATGCCCTTCACCCTACCAATGACCTTCACCCCACAAACATCCTTCACCCTCTGGATGTTCTTCACCCCACCAATATCCTTCATCTCCCCACGGACCCCACCAAGAAACGGCGCCCATCGATGTCACGAGCTCCCCAGGCCTCAGCCTCCCCCCGCAGCCCGACGTGCCGCGGCGAAGCTCCACCACCCGCCCCAGCCACCGGCCGGCAACACGCCCCAGGAGGCAACAAGCCTCAGCTTGACACCCCCCAAAAAATGTTGGGGTTCCTGTGGGCGGGCAGGTTCCTACAGCTCCGGGGTGGGTCCGTGTGGGGCGGGGGGTGGCCAGGATCTGACCTCAGTTTGGGGTTAGATGGATTTGGGGGGTTTGGGTTTTTTTTGCTCTCCTTGGAAAAGCCAAGTGTTATTTTTGGGGGGTCCCAAAAATGAGCGATGGGGGTGAGGGAACCCCCAAATATGGACCCTCCCCGTGATCCGGGGAAAGGAGGTAAAAATAAACCCGGAATGTGGGGCGGGAGCGAGCCCCAACCACAGGAATTTGGGAGCCTGAAAGTTGAGGGCGGGATGAAAGCGGCTGCGTGGGAACCCGGCAAGTCCCGGCAGGAGCTGCGGGTGACCTGCCCTTGACATTCCCAAACGCTTGGATCCGTCCCACTGGCATCACTCAGCATCCCAGTGCACCCCAACCCCCCCAGACTGGGGCTGGGAGCACCCACAGGATCCCCGGTAATCCCCGGTAATCCCGGGCAATCCATCATCCCATGAAATCCCCCACAAACCCACCCAATCCTGTGCAATCCCAGGCAATTATCCCATGAAATCACCCCATGTAATCCCATATAATCCCATAAAATCCCATATAATCCCATATAATCCCATGCAATCCCATGCAATCCCATGCAAATATCCCATGCAATCCCATGTGATCCAATGCAATCATCTGATGAAATCCCACACAATCCCACACAATCCCACACAATCCCACACAATCCCATGGACTCCCAGGCAATCCCAGGTGATCCTTGGCAATCCATCATCCCATGAAATCCCCCACAAACCCACTCAATCCTGTGCAATCCCAGGCAATTATCCTATGAAATCACCCCCATACAATCCCACATAGTCCCATAAAATCCTATGCAATCCCCCCATGCAATCCCATGCAACTATCCCATGCAATCCCATGTAATCCCATGTGATCCCATGTGATCCCATGCAATCATCTGATGAAATCCCACACAATCCCACACAATCCCATGGACTCCCAGGCAATCCCAGGTGATCCCAGACAATTATCCCATGAAATCACCCTATGTAATCCCATATAATCCCATAAAATCCTATGCAATCCCCCCATGCAATCCCATGCAAATATGCCATGCAATTCCCATGTGATCCCATGCAATCATCTGATGAAATCCCATAAAACACCAGGCATCCCACACAATCATCCCACACAATCCCACACAATCCCATGGACTCCCAGGCAATCCCAGGTGATCCCTGGCAATCCATCATCCCATGAAATCCCTCACAAACCCACTCAATCCTGTGCAATCCCAGGCAATTATCCCATGAAATCACCCCATGTAATCCCATATAATCCCATAAAATCCCATAAAATCCCGTGCAATCACCCCATGCAATCCCATGCAAATATGCCATGCAATTCCCATGTGATCCCATGCAATTATCCAATGAAATCCCATGAAACACCAGGCATCCCACACAATCCCACACAATCCCATGTTTCCCAGGCAATCTCATACAATCCCAGGCAACCATCTGATGAAATCCCATAAAACACCAGGCAGTGCTGTGCAATCCCAGGGAACTATCCCATGCAATTCCCATGGGATCCCATGCAATCATCTGAGGAAATCCCATAAATTCCCATGCAATCCCATGCAATCCTGTGCAATCCCATGCAACCATCCAGTGCAATCCCACAAAACACCAAGCCATCATCCCATGTGATCCCATGCAATTATCCCATGAAATCACCCCATGAAATCCCATGCAATCCCATGCAATCCCATACAATCCCATACAATCTCATACAATCCCATATAATCCCATACAATCCCACAAATTCCCATGGATTGCATGGGATTTCATGGGGTGATTTCATGGGATAATTGCGTGGGATAATGGCCTGGTATTTTATGGGATTGCACTGGATGATTCCATGGGATTGTATGGGATTGTGTGGGATCACATTGGATGATTTCATGGGATGATTGCATGGGATTGCACAGGATTGTATGGGATTGTGTGGGATTGTATGGGATTTCATCAGATGATTCCATGGGATCACATGGAAATTGCATGGGATAATTGCCTGGGAATGCATGGGACTGCATGGGATTGAATGGGATTGAATGGGATTATGTGGGATTGAATGGGTTTGCACAGGATGATTGTGTGGGATTGGATGAGATTGCCTGGGATTGGATGGGAGTCCATGGGATTGTGTGGGATTGGATGGGATTTCATCAAATGACTGGATGGGATTGCATTAGAATTGGACTGGGATTGCATGGGATTACTGCATGGGATTGCATGGTGTGATTGCATGGGATTGTATGGGATTGCCTAGGATAATCCCATGGAACTGCATGGGATGATCCCATGAGTTTGCATGGGATTGTATGGGATTGCATGGGGTGATCTGATGGGATTGAATGGGATTGCACAGGATGATCCCATGGGATTGCATGGGATGACCCCATGGGATTGCACAGGATGATTGCATGGAATTGAATGGGATTGCACAGGATGACCCCATGGGATTATGTGGGATGATCACATGGGATTGCTTGGGATGATCTCATGGGATTGCACAGGATGATCCCATGGGATTACCCGGGATAACAGCACGAGAAGCCAAACCCGCAGCAGGGAAGGAGCCGCCCTGGCAGGTGCGGGAGGGATTTTGGGGCGTGCGGGATCTCACCCCCGTGAGCGGGGGGGGCGGCTCAGACCCTTCCCGGACACCCGGAGCTCGATCCGCTCCCGTGGCACTGAGATCCCGGGAACGGGGAAGGAAAATCCCACCGGGAAGATTCCAACCCGGTTCCAGACCGGAGCCGGTTCGGCCGTCGGGAACTTTCAGGCTCCCTCGGAGCCACGAAATTGGGTTTAAAACCATGAAATCCCGCAACGCGCCCGGATAAAACACCCAAAACTTTTTGGCATCGAATCCAGCCGGGAACCGCTCCCCAAATGCGGGGATTTAACAGCAAACGGCGCCGACCCCCCCTTCCCCGCCGCAGCGGGACCCTCGGTGTCACCCCACGCTTTCGGGGGGTCCGAGCCCCCCGCGCCGCCGCCGCCCCCGCTCGCTGCTAATGAGACGAGAATTCCCCTCCCTCCTTTGTGCTTCATCAGCCGCTCATTAAACCCTTCGCCGTTAATTACCCCGCCGAGCTGCAGCGGGGGCCACACTTCTCATTTCCTCCCTTTTAATTAATTAGAAGAAACGAGGGGGGCTGCAAATTCAGCGCTGCGAGAAAAAAATCCACCGAAAAGTGGTGGTGCGGGGGTGTTATTTTTTTGGGGCTACTTCCATCGATTTTAGCCAAGAGTTTTGGATCACCCCCCCTAAAAAAAACCAGGGAGATTATCCCCAAATCCCGGAGCGGAGCTGGGTTTTATCGCCCCATCGGGGCTGGCGTTTGCTGACTCCTCACCGCTCCCAACCTGACGCGGCTCGTCAGCACCCCGCAACTTTTCTTCTTCTTCATCATTTCCAAAGCCTCAATAAAAATAATTGGAATTAAACCCAAAGCTGACGGAGATTATTTTGATTTTTTTAATTTTTTTTTGGAGGAGGGTGTTGGGTTTTTTTTTGGCAGAGTGGATTTTCCTCTTCTCCGACTTGGAAAGGAATGGGGCACGTCAGGAGTTTTTGCAATCCGGATTTGGGGTTTTTTTTTTTTGTTGGGAGATGCTGAGTCAGGAGTTTGGGAAATGGGGTTATGGAAAGGGCAGGGGAGAGTTGGGGAGATGGAGAGATGATGGGAACACCCCGAAAAAAATGAAATTGCATCATCCTGGGAGAATGAGGAACCCCAAAAAATCAAATTATATAGTTCTGGGAGAATGAGGAACCCCAAAAAATCAAATTATATCGTTCTGGGAGAATGAGGAACCCCCAAAAAATCAAATTATATCGTCCTGGGAGAATGAGGAACCCCAAAAAAATCAAATTATATCGTCCTAGGAGAATGAGGAACCCCAAAAAATCAAATTTTATCATCCTGGAAGGATAATGGCCCCCCAAAAAATAAATTTTTATCATTTTAGGAGAGTAATGGCCCCCCAAAAAATCAAATTTTATCATTTTAGGAGGGTGATGACCCCCCAAAATATCAAATTTTAGCATTTTAGGAGAGTAATGGCCCCCCAAAAATCAAATTTTATCATTTTAGGAGAGTAATGGCCCCCCAAAATATCAAATTTTAGCATTTTAGGAGAGTAATGGCCCCCCAAAAATCAAATTTTATCATTTTAGGAGGGTGATGGCTCCCCAAAAAATCAAATTGCATCATCCTGGGAGATTGAGGACCCCCAAAAAATCAAATTACATCATCCTGGGAGGAAAATGACCCCCCCAAAAATCAAATTTTAGCATTCTAGGAGGGTGATGAACCCCTCAAAATAAAATTTTATCATTTTAGGAGACTAATGCCCCCCCCAAAATCAAATTGCATCATCCTGGGAGGATAATGTCCCCCCCCAAATTAAATTGCATCATCCAGGAAGAACATTAGCCCCCCAAAAGATTGAATTGCATCATCCTGGGAGGGTGATGTCCCCCCAAAAACCGAATTACATCATCCTGGGAGAGCGAAGACACTCCAAAAATCAAATTGTATTGTCTTAAGAGGATAAAAGCCCCCCAAAAATCAACGTGCATCATTCTGGGAGGGTGATTGCCCCCCCAAAAAAATCAAATTTCATTGTTTTAAGAGGATAATAGCCCCTAAAAAATCAAATGGCATCATCCCAAGAGAACACTGGCACCCCAAAAAATCAAACTGCATCGAAAATGGCATCGTCCTGGGACAATGCTGCCCCCCAAAAACCAAATTACATCATTTTAGGAGGTTAATAGCCCCCCAAAAATCAAATTACATTGTCTAGGGAGGTTGTTTGCTCCCAAAAAAATCAGATTATATTGTCCTGAGATGATGTTGAACCCCCAAAAAACCCCCATGGGTGACCCTAGGGGACAAGGAGCCCCCGGGCCCTGCAGGGTGACACTGGGAGTGTAAAAAAAATGGCTTTTTTCCTTTTTTAGTGTTAATTCTGAGTTAGCAAAAATGTGTTTGATGTACGGAACCGGCTTTCAAACATGCCCCAGCAAAAGAGCTTTTTATGACTGAAGAGCAAAGAAATACCTGACTAATTATTATTCAGCGAGTTAATTAGGTAATGGGGATTAATCCATCTTCCTGCGGGATGATAATTGCTGCTGGGAACTTGCTCCGACCTATTCCCAGTGCAGAAACTGGGCACTTCCCAGTCCAGTACTGGGACAGGGGGGGCACAGCCCATCTTGCCCATGACTGGAGGGATTTTTAATACAAGATATAAAGATTTTTAATCCAAAAATGAGACTTTTTAATACAAGATATTAAGATTTTTTGGGGTTTTTTTTTGTCCTTTCTGCTGTTTCAGCTCTTGGGGACGCTGCTCCCAGCACCCAACGTGGGCGTCGAGGGCAAAACTCACCCAGCTCCAACTTTGTGTGGAGAAGGGAAAATGATTAATTCAATTAATGACTTCAAAATGGAATGTTATCCCATGGAATAACCCCAAAAAAAGGCTTTTGATCTTTCTCCACCCAAAGAGGGATGCGTGGAGCTTCTCGCCCGGTGTCCCCCCGGGGTGACACTCGGTAGCACCCAGCCCTTCGGGGTTGGAACAGCCTTGAAAACCACTTTTATGCAATCTCCTGTCCCCAAAAAGCCTGAAAATGAGCCCAAAATTCCTCCTCCAGCCTCTATCCGCGCTCCCTGGCCCCACAAAGGCCAATGCCAGTGGGCAGAAGGAGGCGCCCGTCCTGCGGGCTGCCAGGATGCTTTAAATTAGCAAAATTGGGGCTATTTGGGGTGAAAAATCGGATTTTTTGGCTTTGCCAAGGCTGGCAGGGGACAGAGGATGGGAAAATCAAAATGGATCTGTGATAAAAACCATGGATCTGGGAGCCAAGTGGGATTGCTCCCATGGGCCGCGCGATGTGGGGCTGGGATGCAAAATCCTCCCCCAAAAACCTGGAGAATTCCTAAATCTGGAGTATTTTGGGGTGAATTCCCGCTGGGATGGGGATGGGGGGGAGGGCAGGGTGCTGTCTGCAGGGTGATGGGTGGTTTTGGGGGTTCCCCCACCCCGTGACACCCACTCACGCATCCCTTATGGCCGTGACCTTGAGGCAAGGTCGGTGACCTTGGGGACGCGCCGGTGGCAGAAAACAGGGAAAAATGTCATTTTTCCACCCTTTTTCTCCCCAGCTGGGAGAAAATCCCAATGGTTGGACCCCCCCAAAACTCTCCAATACCCCCCCAAAATTCCCCCATCTCATTGTCCACGTCATGGGCTGAAAAAACGAACGGAATGAATAAAAAAGGAAACAAAAAGGAAAATCCCCCCAAATTAAAGCAGGGGAGGGGCCGCCAGCACTCAGCAGAATTAATGATTAATTAATGCCATTAACAGCCAGGGTTATGGGGCTCCAGGAATCACTCCCATAGGGCAGAAAATTCCAGCAGATGGGAATTATTTCTTCTCAAAGCTATAGAAAAGGGGTGGGGGGGCAGAAAAATCCCTTTTTTCTGGCATTTTGGCTGTTTTGAGGGTTGTTGGTGGAATCCAGGGGATTTTATAGACAGGGAAATGCAGTTTTAGATACTTCTATATGTCTATATATATATTTATATATCTATATACCTCTACAAGTCTGTACATATATATATATTTATATACCTCTATAAATCTCTCTATATATATTTATATACCTCTATAAATCTATACCTACATATAGATACACATATATATATTTATATTTATATACCTCCATAAGTCTATATATATATTTATATACCTCTAAATGTCTATACACTTATATATAAATATAAATATATATTTATATTTATTATTTATATATATATATATTTATATACCTCTCTATGTCTGTACATATATATATATTTACATACCCCTATAAGTCTATACATATATATATATTTATATACCTCTCTCAGTCTATACATACATATAGATACACACATATATATTTATTTATATACCTCCATGAGTCTCTATATATATATTTATATACCTCTAAATGTCTATACACATATATATATTAAAAAAATAAATATATATTTATATTTAGATATATTATTTTAAAATATATTTATATATTTATATACCTCTCTATGACTGTACCTATATATATCTATATACCTATATAAGTCTATGTATATATATATTTATATACCTCTACAAGTCTATACATACATATATATTTATATACCTATATAAGTCTATACATATATATTTATATACCCCTATAAGTCTATACATATATATTTATATACCCCTATAAGTCTATATATTTTTTTATACCTCTCTAAGCCTGTACATACATATAGATACACATATATATTTATTTATATACCTCTCCAAGTCTATACACACATATATATAAAAATATAAATATATATTTATATTTATATATATTATTTTTAATATATATATTTTTATATACCTCTCTAAGCCTGTACATACATATAGATACACATATATATTTATTT
Source organism: Caprimulgus europaeus (assembly GCA_907165065.1). Next base: position 7,833,445 of record OU015546.1, read on the forward strand.
ATATACCTCTACAAGTCTACACACATATATATAAAAATATAAATATATATCTATATTTTTATATATTATTTTAATATATATATATTTATATACCTCTATGCCTACACATATATATTTTTATATACATCTACATGTCTATACATATATATATATTTATTTTTTTCCTTTCTGCTTGGGGGAGGACGAGGAATCTGCTCACACAAACAAGTGAAGCCAAAGGGAAAATGAATTTATTCCCCCCCACCCCCCAGCCCTTCCCATGGATTTCAGCTCCGGCGCCGCCGGCTCCGACACCTCCCAGCGCCCTGACTCACCCCGTTATTTTTAGCCCTGATTTCTTTGCTCCCCGTGTTTCCACACACGTTGGGTTGCCCTAAAAATATCAAAAATAAAGGTTGGAATGCAAAATCCACCTTTGCAAGCCCCAGGATTGGGGGATGATTTCCCCCCTTTTAAATGGATAAATCAAAAATTCCCATTATTTTCCTTTTTTTTCCATTTTTAAAGGGTGAAAACTGCCCAAACCAGCACAGTTCAGGGCTGGAAAATCTCTGCTGATGCTGGGGAAATTAAAATGAGATTTGATGTTGATTAATTAGGGTAAATTAAATGGCAATAATCACTTTTATTGGGCTGAGTGTTCTGGATTCCTCACATCCCGCTCTAACCCAGCGGGTTTAACCCACCTTAATCCCGGCCTAACCAGGTGAAGGGTTTAACTAGTCCTGGTTTAAGGAGAAAGAGGGAAATCTGGGAGATTTTGGGAGTGAAACCCCCAGGAGAGGGATGTGGAGGAGTTTTGGTGTCTCCAGGGCTGGGTGCTCCAGCCGGATCAAGGGGTGCTGGGGTGCAGCAGGATCATCCCCTTGGATAAGGATGGAGCCAAAAATCCCTCCAGGAACAACCCAAAATCCCAATGGACAACTCAACCAGAGACATTTTAGGGTTGAAATCCCAAGGGAAGGTTTTGCCACCATCACCCAACCCCATTTTTTTGGGACAAATCCCAATATTTTTGGACAAATCCCAATTTTTTTGGACAAATCCCAATTTTTTTCAGACAAACCCCAATTTTTTTTTGACAAATCCCAATTTTTTTGGACAAATCCCAATTTTTTTCAGACAAACCCCAATTTTTTTTTGACAAATCCCAATTTTTTTGGACAAATCCCAATTTTTTTCGGACAAATCCCAATTTTTTTGGACAAACCCCAATTTTTTTGGACAAATCCCAATTTTTTTTGGACAAACCCCATTTTTTTCGGACAAATCCCAATTTTTTTGGACAAACCCCAATTTTTTTCGGACAAATCCCAATTTTTTTCGGACAAATCCCAATTTTTTTTGACAAATCCCAATTTTTTTTGGACAAACCCCAATTTTTTTCGGACAAATCCCAATTTTTTTTGGACAAATCCCAATTTTTTAACGGATTTTACCCAGAATTTCATCACCTGGGTTGATTTTTTTCTGACTTCAGCCAATTCCTGATCCAACCTCATCTCAACTTGCACCTTCAAAAAGCCTCACGGTGACCAAACCACCCCAGTTTGACCCAATTTGCCCAGTGCCGGCGTGACAATGGTGTCACCGGGCTGTGGCACCGGCCAGATGTTGATGGCTCCATCCAGCTGTTGGGAGCTGGGGCTGCTGCTGAGTTTGGAGGAATTCCAAACTCCAGTGGGGATTTTCCCTCTGATTTTTTTGGAGATGGGGAGAAATTTGGATGGTGAATCCTTAGAATTCAAATTTTTGGTGATTTTTGCCTGGATTTTGAGGAACAGGAACAGGAATTCCGAACTCTGGTGGTTTTTTTCTGTGATTTTTTTGGAGATGGGGAGAAATTTGGGTGGTGAATCCTTAGAATTTGAATTTTTTGGTGATTTTTGCCTGGATTTTAAGAGGTTTAATAAAACCTCATTTTTTTAAGGGGCTCCTTTTAAAGCCCCTCGAGGCTCAAACGCATTGAAGGACACTGGGAATATTCAAATAAATTCCCTTTAAAGTGGGTTGACTCCGTCCCAAGGATGCTCAGAGTTGGGGGCCAAGTGGGGAAGTTTTCCCTCAGGTTTTTTAGGGATAATCTGGGATTTTTGGCTGCAGAGTTGGCGATGGCATCGAGTGCTGGCAAAGCCAAATTCCCTCCTTCGCCCCAGCCGGTGATGCCAATTTTATGACCCAAAACTTGGACTTTGCCCCCCCAAAAATAGGAGCCACTTCCCAAAATCCACCCCCCAAATCCATGTGTCACCGGGACACCCGTGTCCCCGTGTCCCTGAGTGGGTGGGGTGTGGGGGGTGTGCAGGGGGGCGGGGGTGTGAGCCGTGCCCGGGGGGCAGTGCTGGGGTCTGTGGTGAGGAAGAGGGTGAGGATGGTGAGGCTGAGCCCATCCCTGTGGCCTCTGTCCTCCCCCATCACCTGACCCCAACCCTGTGGCCTCTGGTGTCCCCACAAACCCAATCCCTGAGCCCATCCCCATGGTCTCCATCCACCCCACAACCTGAATCCCTTGGAGAAGCTCAACCCATCCCCATGGCCTCTTGTCCTCCCCCACCACTTGACCCCCTGAGCCCATCCCCGTGGCCTCCATCTTCCTCACAACATGAATCCCTTGGAGAAGCTCAATCCATCCCCATGGCCTTTGGTCTCCCCACAACCTGACCCCCTGAGCCCATCCCCGTGGCCTCTGTCCTCCCCCACCACCTGACCCCCTGAACCCGTCCCCGTGGCCTCTGGTGTCCCCACAAACCCAATCCCTGAGCCCATCCCCATGGTCTCCATCCAGCCCATGACCTGAACCCCTTGGACAGGCTGAGCCCATCACCGTGGCCTCTTGTCCTCAAAGCAACTCAGATCCCCTGGGAGGGCTGAGGCCATCACCGTCTCCTCTGTCCTCCCCCACCGCTTGACACCCTGAGCCCATCACCGTGGCCTCTGGCCTTGACACAAAGTGACTCCCTGAGCCCATCCCCATGGTCTCCATCCTCTCCACAACCTGAATCCTTGAGCCCATCCCCATGGCTTCTGTCCTCCCCCACCACTTGACCCCCTGAGCCCATCCCCATGACCTCCATCTTCCCCACAACCTGAATCCCTTGGAGAAGCTCAACCCATCCCTGTGGCCTCTTGTCCTCCCCCACCAGTTGACTCCTTGAGCCCATCTCCATGGTCTCCATCCTCCCCATGACCTGAATACCTTGGAGAAGCTCAACCCATGCCCATGGTCTCCATCCTCCCCCACCACCTGACCCTGTGAGCCCATCCCCATGGCCTTTGGTCTCCCCACAACCTGAATCCCTGAGCCCATCCCCATGGTCTCCATCCTCCCCACGACCTGAATCCCTTGGACAGGCTGAGGCCATCCCCAGGGTCTCTGTCCTCCCCCACCACTTGACTCCCTGAGCCCATCCCCGTGGCCTCCATCTTCCTCACAACATCAATCCCTTGGAGAAGCTCAACCCATCCACACAGCCCCTTGTCCTCCCCCACCACCTGACCCTGTGAGCCCATCCCCATGGTCTCCATCCTCCCCACAAACCTAATCCCTGAGCCCATCCCCATGGTCTCCATCCTCCCCACCACCTGAATCCCTTGGACAGGCTGAGCCCATCCCTGTGGCCTCTGTCCTCCCCCACCGCTTGACCTCTTGAGCCCATCCCCATGGCCTCTGGTGTCCCCACAAACTAAATCCTTGAGCCCATCCCGGTGGCTTCTGTCCTCCCCCACCACTTTGACCCCCCTGAGCCCATCCCCATGGCCTCTGCTCTCCCCACACCCCCCACTTTTAACCCATAACCCCCCAATTGCCCCATTTCCCCCCTCACGCCCTCCCCCCCATGGTGATTTTAACCCTTTTCCCCTCATTCCACGGGCCGGGCCGGACAAAATCCCCCTAAAATCCCCCTAAATCCCCCTCCAGCCCTCGGGATTATCCCCCCCCTGCCCCCCCGCCCCCCCGCCCCCCCCCGTCCCGGCAGCATTCCCGCCCGGCACCGGCTGCGCCAGAAAACGCTGAAACAGCAGAAAAATTCCCTGATTCCCATCGGGACGAGAAAAAAAAGGGGAAATAAAGAAAAAAATGGGGGGTGGGATGGTGCAAATGGGGGTTAGAGTCAAAGATTTGCCCAAAATGGATAAATTTGAGGCAAAATTTTTTCATTAGGAAAATTTTAGGAAAATAAAATGAATCGCTGACTTGGGATTTTTTGGATTCTTTTCCTCAATTTCTGCTTTTTTTTTTTTTTCTTTTTTTTGTGCATTTTTTGACCATTTGGGATTTTTTTTTTATTTTCTTGCCATTTTCCTTTTTTCTTCCTTTCTTTACTTTTTTTTTTTTGGCTTCTTTTGCATTTGTTTGCATTTTTTATTTTTTACTCTTTTTACTTTTTTACCTTTCTTTACTCTTTTTTCCCATTTTTTACTCTTTTTTTTTCCATTTTCATTGCATTTTTCATGCTTTTCTGCATTTTTTTTTTCCTTTTTATTTTTATCTTTGGGATTTTTTTTTCATTTTCTTGCCATTTTCCTTTTTTCTTCCTTTCTTTACTTTTTTTTTGCTTCTTTTCCTTTTTTTTTGCATTTTTTATTTTTCACTCTTTTAAAATTTTTTCTTTTTATTTTTCCTCTTTTTTTCCATTTTTTACCTTTTTATTTTTTACTATTTTTCCCCATTTTTTCCTCTTTTTTTCCCGTTTTTCCTATTTTTTACTCCTTTTTTTCCAATTTCATTGCATTTTTCGCGCTTTTCTGCATTTTTTCCCTTTTTATTTTTATTTTTAGGATTTTTTTTTTTGCATTTTTGGGTAGAAAAAAAAAAATCCCGCGCGAAGTGAATTTTTTGGGTTATTTTTCCCAATTTTAAGGATTTTTAACGCTTTATTTCCAGGGGAAAAGGGACGATTTTGGGGGCCCGAGGGTGGACAAAGACCCGCAGGCGCGACCCCGGGGTCCCCCTTTGTGACCAGGGTGGGAGGAGCTGGCGGACGTGCGCGCGGCCACATCCACCGCAACCTCCCCCCCCCCCCCCGCCGCGCGGACCCACCGCACCCCGGACACGGCCCCGGCACCCTCCGCAGGGCGGCGCTTGCACCAGGGGTTTGCACCACGGGAGGGATTTGCACGAGGGTCTTGCACCAATGTGCAGGGGTTTTGCACCAGGGATTTGCACCAATGTGCGGGGATTTGCACGAGGGATTTGCACCACGGGCGGGATTTGCACGAGGGATTTGCACCAATGTGCGGGGATTTGCACGAGGGATTTGCACCACGGGCGGGATTTGCACGAGGGATTTGCACCAATGTGCGGGGATTTGCACCAGGGATTTGCACCACGGGCGGGATTTGCACCACGGGTGGGATTTGCACCAGGGATTTGCACCAATGTGCGGGGTTTTGCACCAGGTGTAGGGTTTTCCACCAGGGATTTGCACTGTGTGTGGGGTTTGCACAAGGGATTTGCACCAATGTGCGGGGATTTGCACCAGGGATTTGCACCACGGGCGGGATTTGCATCACGGGCGGGATTTGCACCAGGGATTTGCACCAATGTGCGGGGTTTTGCATCAAGGGTTTTCCACGAGGGATTTGCACCACCACACACGGGGTTTTGCACCACCATTGCACCAGGCGCGGGGCGTTGCACGAGGGTGACACCAGGGGGAGGGTCCCACTCCCGGAGCCGGGACCCCGGGACTTGCACGGGGGCTGGTGCACGGGGCTGATGCACACCCGGCTGCACGGGGGGCGTGCGGGGGAGTGTTGCACACACACGTGCACGCGCATGTGCTGCCCTCCAGGGCTTCGCAGTGAGGCTGTAGCACACGTGCACCCGCGTGCACACACACACGTGCAGAGGCGTGCACACACGTGGGCAGTCGAGCACGTGCAGGCAGGTGCACACACACACGTGCACACACCCCAGTGTATCGCACACGTGCACACACATGCAGGGGTGTGCACACATAGGCGTGTGCACGTGCACAGACACGTGTGCACACGCATGCACGCAGCTCACGGGCTTGCAGTGAAGTGCTTGCACAAGCACACACATGTACAGGCACACACGTGTAAGAGCACATGTGCACGCACACACACTTGCACACTCACAAGTCTGCAAACAGGCATGTACACATTTGCACACTCATGCACACACAGTTGCACACTCACATGTGCACAGACAGGCACAGATGCTTGCACGCTCACACACATGGAAACACAGGGATGCTCACACTTGCACACTTAAATGTGCACACACTTGCATGTGTGCAAATACAGACACGCACACACTTGCACATGCACTTTCACACTCATAAACACACTTGCACACTCACACGTGCAAACACAGGGACGTTCACACTTGCACACTCATAATCACTCACACTTGCACACATGCAGGCGCACACACTTGCACACTCCTGTGAACACACACTTGGACATATGCTTGCACACTTGCATATGTGCAGATACAGGCACAGTCACACTTGCACACTCATGTGCACACAGACTTGCATGCTCACATTCATGCAAACAATGGCACACTCACACTTGCACACTCGTAATCACACACGTTTGCACACTCGTAATCACACACATTTGCACACACTTGCACACTCACACTTATACGGACACAAACTTGCACGCTCGTTTGCACACACAGGCACACACCTTGTGCACACTCATGCACACACACTTGCATGCTCACACTCATCTGCACACTCACTTGCACACTGGCGCACACACATTTGCACGCTCACACTCATCTGCACATGTGCTTGTGCACCCACATTTGCACACACCTGCACATACACACTTGCACACTCATATGTACACACTCACCCTTGCACAGTCGTGCACACACAGGCACACACCCTTGCACACACGCACACACTCACACTGATGTGCACACATCGGCACACACCCTTGTGCACACTCACAAACTCACCCTTGCACACTCGTGTGCACACTCATAAACCCCCATATTTGCATACACGCAGGCGCACATGCCCTTGCACACTCGTGTGCACACTCACACTCGTGTGCACACTCACACTCACACACTCACACTCGTGTGCACACTCACACTCCCATGTACACACCCTTGTGCACACTCGTGTACACTCACTCGCGCACGCTCGCGCACACGCACGCGCACACTCACAGTCCCCCACCCTGGCACACGCGCACGCGCACGCCCCCTTGCACACTCACGCGCACACCCGTGCCCGCTCGCGCGCCCCCGCCCCCAGGCCCACGTGCAGCCCCGCACGCGCTCCCCCCGCCCCCCGCCCCGCTCCCGCCCCCCCCACACCCCCGCGCACGCCCCTCCTGGCCCCGCCCCTCGCTCCCCGCCCTAACCCCGCCCCCTCCCCTTCACCACCCAATCAGCGCCTTCGCCCCGCGCCGCCGCGTGCCCCCCGCGCGCCCGCGCTCTTAAGCCGCTTCAATGCCCCCGCCGCAGCCGCGCGCCACCGCTCCGCTCCGCCGCGCGCCGCTCCGCCGCCCCCCCCCGGCCCCGTCCCGTCGCCGCCGCCAGCCCCGCCGCCCCGCCGCCGCCCCGGGGCCGCCATGGAGACCGGCAGCAAGGTGAGGGCCCGCCGCGCCGGGGAACCTCCGCTACCCCCCGCTTTCCCCCTCCCCCGCCTCCGCAACCCGCGTTACACAACCGGTCGGTCACGGACGAGCCGGTTCGTGAGGAACCGGGCTGCGTTTGGCCTCTTCCCGCCGTCAGGCGCTGTCCGCACCGCGCCGCCGCCACGCGTGGGTGCCCGCCCGTGGGCGCCGCCACGCAAAACAACCCGCTTAAAAAAAAATGTCCCTCAAAACCGAGGGAAAACAGCCCGAAACCACCGCCCCCCCCCCCCCCCCCCCCCCCCGCGCCGCGCGGAGCCCGGAGGGAGTTTTATAGGGAGAAAAAAATCCTTTTAGGGTGAGCAGATATCCCGGAAAGAGGCAAAAAAGGCACTTTTGGCCTCATTTTGGGAGTGGGGGAAAGGGACCGAGGCCCCCGAAGTGCTGCGGGTGCTCGTGGGGTGACCCCGAGGGGGGGGACACACCCCCGGCGGTGCCGGGCACCCGCGTTCCAGCGCGGCCGGGGCGCTCTGACCCGATTCTGAGGAGTTTACCCTCAGAAAACATGGAGTTGTTAAATAACAGCAACTCCCTGGGCCCGCCGGCATCAGCCGGGTCCTGCCAGCCCCAGCGGCCTCGGATCGATCGATTTCTGGTGCCGGATCGATCGATTTCTGGTGCCGGATCGATCGATTTCTGGTGCCGGATCGATCCATCTCTTCTATAACGTCCAATCAATGGATTTCTAGTGGGTTAAAGCGATGCGACGTCAGGCCCTAAATGAGGAAGGTGAGTTAATTACCGTGAGGTCATTAACGTTAGACCCCAGGGTTTGCCTGTTCCCGGGGTGCTGCTCCCCCCCCACCTTTTTCCCCCTCAAAATATTCCCTCTTTTGGGGATTTCTTCAACTCTGGAGGTTGTTTGGGGGTTTTTTATTATTATTTTATTTATTTTTAGGGCAAGCACTTAAAAAAATGTACTCTGTGGGGGTGCAAAGTGCCGGATAACACTTTAATTAAAATAAAATTATTATTTTTGGTTTTAATTAAAGATGTTACAAGACCAACTTTTTTTTTTTCCTCCTCAGCAACTTGTTTTGTTGGGTTTTTTTTTTCCCCTCAGTTTTGCAGCACTGAGAATACGATTAAAAAAAAAATATATATTTTTACCTCTAGAATATATTTTTATTATTTAAATTAAACTTTAATGTTAACTTTCCCCCCCCCCCACGCCGGTGTTTGCGAGGGCGAGGTGCGGGTTTGGGGGTGGGGGCAGGAACGTGCCGGCCGGCAGCGCCTCGATGGGGGCAGGAATTAACAAGAAATTTGCTCTCGTAACGAAGAAATCTGATGCGCTGCTGCCGGCCGGGCTGAACTCCCAGCCACCGCCACGGGGCCAGGGCTGCGTCCCCTCTGCTGTACCAGGAGAAACTCCCCTGGCAGAGACCTCTAGGGTAGAAATAATTAATTTTTTTGAGGTGGAAAGTAATTAATTATAAGAATAATTTGCTGCTCTCTGATGAAAAGCTGAAAAGCAGAGTGTGTTTTGGAAAGAAAAAAGGGATTTTTATTAAAGCAGCTGACATAGGGATGCTGGGAGGTGGGGGACGAGCTCACCTTTAATATTTAATATTAAATATTTAATATTATTAAAGTGAGATGTGCTTTTTTTTTTTAATCTACCCACGGAGCTGAGTTGTTCCAGCTTTTTGCATGCAAAAAAAAAAACCCAAACCCAAAGCCCATTTCTGGGGCTCGTTGCAGACGTTCCTGTGGTTGCAAAACTCGGAGGGATCGCGTCGCCGTCCCCGGCTGACCTTTAGGGAAATAATTAATTAAAAGAGAAAATAATTAATAATAATAATAATAAAAAAAAAAGAGGAACGCTGCTCTGGTTCTGACTCCCCTTCCCCTCACTGTGAGTTTTCTCCCACACTGATAATTTTCCCCCTAAAAAATAACTCTCAGCTGGCCCCCGGTGCCGGTGTCCCCCCTGTTTTTGGGGGCGAGGCGCCGGGCGGGGGCACGCGCCGGCCCCGGTGGGTGCGTAAGATTTTCCTGGGCTGGGAGCCAGGCCCTGTTATCCCGGGAAGTGCCCGGATCTCCGCTTGTCTTCGCTCCGGGGAGCGTGCACGAGTGTGCAAAACAAGTGTGCGAGAGGCACGAGTGTGCAAAACAAGTGTGCGAGAGGCACGAGTGTGCAAAACAAGTGTGTGAGATGCTGCGTGGCTGCACCCCCCTCCCTAAAATAACCCTTTATGCCCATCCCAGGATGGGACCTCTCGGACCCAGCCTCTGGGGTGCTCGTTAAAGCCTCGTCACTAATTTTTATGGGCTCTTTAAATAGAGATTTTTCCTCAATTTCCCTCCTGGAATACTTAAAAAAAAATATATTCTTATTAATTTATTATTTTTTAAAGGGATTATTCATTTCCTCATTCCATGAGACAGGCAGCAGCATCCTGAAATCCTTCTGCAGTGAAGAGTGGGGGGGAAAAAAACAACAAAAAAGGGTTAAAAATGAAGTGAGTTGTAAAGCCAAAGGCAGCCTGCTGTGGGTTTGGGGGAGCTGCTGTCACCCCACAGGCCGATATCTGCTCTGAGTGTCCTTTGAGTGATGAAGGAAGCAGGAAGCAGCAAAAAAAAACCCCCAAAAAAACAAATTTATTAAAATTACAAGTGCTGCACTCGCTGTCCTGTAAGTTACAGGAGTTTGTAGGGGGAAAAAACCCCCAAGCATTGGATTTCTCTGTGCTGCACAAAAGTTTGTGGCACTAAAGCAAGAGAGGGAAGTATCTTGGTCTAGTTTGGGTTTTTTTCTTTCTTAAACTCCAAATAAAGCTGCTGTTTGCTTCAAGCAGATGAGGAAAAAAACCCCAAAATAACCCACCAAGCCCTGCGTGTGGCTCTGCAGGAGTTTCCCATGCAAGGCTGCCCTGAAAAAGCCAATTTATTTATTTTTTTCTTTTTTTTTCCTCTTCCCCCTCCCCTCCCTCCCTCCCTCCCTCGCCATCTTAAGCCTCTCCTTTAATGGTGAGGTTAAAGCCGAAAGGCGCTGGGATCAGCCCGGGCAGCCTGGTTGGAACTGGGGAGCCCGAGCGGGAGGAGCTGACTCACAGTGACCCTGCCTGAGGAGAGCCTCCAAAAATGCCACCAGCTTTCCCAGCAGCTCTGTCCCTTGGCCTCTTCCAGCTGCTGGACTTTCAGAGAAATATCAATTGTTTGTATAAAAAGTTAAAAAACTTTCCTTTAAGTTGTTTTTCTTCTTCTTGTTGTTATTTAATTTTAATTTTCTTCCCCTTGAGATTAAAAATACAAAGTTTGGGGCTGTTTTTTTTAAAAAATATATTATTTTTTTTTTTCTAGAGGTTTAAAAAAATAGAATTATTTTTATGATTTAATTCAGGGGCTGCTGTTGGGGTGAGGAGGTGTTGGTTGGTCCCTGCCACCTTCCCGGAGCAAAGTTCACGGTGGCTGATGCATCCCCATCCCCGCGGCGCTGCCGTGACTCACCCTGACTCACCTCAGCATTGCTGGGGCTCTTCAGCCATGCAAAATCACAATGACCCCCCCAAAACATGAGAGGTGACCATCAAAAGAAAGAATAAATCACCCCAAATCCTTATAAACACCCCAAAATGAAATAAAAATTAATAAAAAACCACTCCAAAACCCCAATTTTTTTTAAACACTGACTCAGTCCCAGGGTGCTTGTGGCATTCCTGGTGTCACTTGTCGCTGGTGTGCAGAGCAGCAAGGGGGGGGGTGAGGTCCCAGTCAGCTTTTCCGGTGTTTTTGGGGCATTTTCCTTCTTTTTCTGGGGTGCCAGCTGCTCTCCAGCCTGGTTTTGCTCTCCATCCATTTTCTTCTCAGGGTGGGTTAATTCAAAAGCACCGAACAAAAACCCAAGTGCCAAAACCACCCTGATTAGTTGTGTTGGGGCCAAGCCTAATTAATGAGCTTCATTAACGGGGTTGGCTTTATTCCCTGTTGCTTTTTCCCCAGCAAACTTTTAACTCAGGGGGAGGCGGCTTGGCCGGAGAGGGGAGGTCAGCGAGGAGCACTTGTTTATAGTGATTTATATTATTTATTGAGGGAAAAAAATAAGGAAATCTCTTCTTTTTGTGTGTGTTTGCTTTGGGATCAGCCCTCCTCATTCAGGGCTTGCACTGAGGTGGGGTCTGACCAACACCAATCCCTTGGGAATGTTAAATCTGAGGTGAACATCCAGGGGAGCATCCCCGGGCTGGGGCGATGCGCCGGTACCCGGGATAACCGGGGGGTGGGGGGAGAGCCCAGCTCCCCTAAAATGAAGGGATTTATAAATTTCACGTGGATCATCCCAAAGCTGATTAAGTGGGAATGTCGGATCCTGGTTCTGGGAGCTGAGCGCTGGGAAAATCTCCTGCCCGGGCTAATTGGGCCGTTAACGAAGGTGGCCCGAGCGCCGCCTGCCCTGACCCCGTTCCCAAACAAGGCTCCGATTGTCGCCCCGGCTTAAGAGGGAGGAAGAGGAGGCGGGCGAAGGCTTGGCCAAATAACCCGGGTTTTGCTTAACGACTGTTAATTAGGTGAAAAAACTTCATTAGCAGCGGCTGTCTGGGGTATCCTCACCCCGGGGCGGGGGCGATGCTCGGTCAGCGGTGTCACCGCCGTGTCCCCAAAAGCATTTTGTGCTGGCGTGCTGCCCGGGTGTCAGGTGGGACCCTGCGAGCCCAGATAACACCTTACCCCCCCCTCTGCCCCCCTGAATCTGGAGGCAAAAAATTCCTGGAATCCCCAAACTTGGTTTTTTTTTTTTTAAGCCTAAACCAGTATTTTTAATTATTTTTTTTTCCCCTTAGCCCACGTGGATGCAATAAAAAAGCAAATTTTCTCTTTTATCCTGCGTATTTCTCCTCCCAACCTTAGGAGCATCCCTCCTCTCGGGAGAGCACGGGGGGATCTCTCGGGTGAGGGGGGTGGGGCATAGCTGGGACCCCAAATTTCACCTGTTTTTTGGGGTTTTTCCCCCTTTTTCCCCCTCAGATGACGGCTCGCCTGATGCTCGCCGTGGGAGGAGCGGTGCTGGGTTCCTTACAGTTCGGCTACAACACCGGCGTCATCAACGCCCCGCAGAAGGTGAGCGTGCGCCGAGCGACCCCCCCGGCCCCAAATTCCACCCCCAACCCCCTTCTCACCCCCCCCCCCAACCCCCCAAACCACCTTTGCACCCGAAAACAAACCCCAGGTCCAGCGCCAGCCCGGCTAAAATAGTACATCCCGCTAGGCAGCTTAGTGCCTGTAATGGGATTTACCAGGGAGCCACTGAGCTCCCTTCCCAGCAGTTTCTTTCCTCCTCGCCTCGTTGGGGTTGTGTTTGGCCAGGAAACATCCCAGGAACGCGTGCAGGATGCGCTCCGGGTGGGATCAGCTTCGACTTTTAACCTTGACTCTGAAGAGAAGAGGCTGGGAGTGAATGGAGGGGTTGAGTCATCTCATTCCCCGTTGGGAACTGCACATCCCCGGGGAACATCGGGAGCGGGATGTCCCGGGAGGAACGGGGGCGAGCTGTGTGTCAAAGGGGATGTGGAGCAGGAGGGGTTTGCTCCTTCCCCCACCACTTGATGCTTCAGCAACTTAAAAAAATCTTGGTTTTCCCCAAATTCCCTGGCTCTTTGAGGTGTTTAAAACTTGGGAATGTTAGCTCAGAAATCCCAGCTGGTGCTTGGAGCTTTGCCTGGGACAAACCAGGGTCTGGCTGCGGCTGCAGGAGGGCAGAGCAGAGTGGGGCAGAGCAGAGTGGGGCAGAGCAGAGTGGGGCAGAGCAGAGCGGGGCAGAGCAGAGTGGGGCAGAGCAGAGCAGGGCAGAGCAGAGCGGGGCAGAGCAGAGTGGGGCAGAGCAGGGCAGGGCAGAGCAGAGCAGGGCAGAGCAGAGCAGAGCAGGGCAGAGCAGGGCAGGGCAGAGCGGGGCAGAGCAGAGTGGGGCAGAGCAGAGTGGGGCAGAGCAGAGTGGGGCAGAGCGGGGCAGAGCAGAGTGGGGCAGAGCAGAGCAGGGCAGGGCAGAGCAGAGCAGTGCAGGGCAGGGAAGGGCAGCCCCAAAGCCTCTGCTGCTCCCCCATAACCAAGCCCACCAGGCAGGGTTCACACCACGGGATCGATAATCCCATTACCAGCTGCAAAATCTTCACCTCCAGCGCCAAAAAACCTCCCTGGGGGAGAGCAGACCCCGTGCCAAAACTTCCCAGACCCCCATCAGCGTGGAGAAAGCAAAAGCCATAAAGCCCCAAATCCCCTTTGCTGGAGGGGTTGTGTTAAATCCCATTGAATCACGCTGAGCCCCCGGGGGATCCCACGCAGCCGCGGCCGTGGCTCCGTCCCGCAGCCTCGGTGCCGTTCCCATCACCGGGGCTGACAAACCCCGGTCCCTGCTGTCCTCCCCTCCCTGTGCCCAGCTGTGAGCATCCTCCTCCTCCTCCTCCGGAGCTGGGGAGTCCCTGGGAGCGCTCAGGAGCTGCTCCCTGGCGCCTGCCCTGGTTTTTCCCCCGCGCTCCGCGGTTGCCGCTCTGCCCAGATCCCGGTCCCGCATCCCGGGGACGCCCCTCGGTTCCCCACGCTCCTCCCCTCACCCAGGGGATGCTGCTCGGGGGGACGTGGGCAGGGACAGTGCCCGAGCTGGGGGGGTGGCTCTTCCCTTGGGACTGAGCTCTGGTGCCTGCAGAGCCACCCAAAGCTGGGTGCTGCCTCAGTTTCCCTCGTGTGTTTTGGGGTGAAGCCCCTGAGGTCAGGCCAGGGACAGGCTCTGTGTTTCAGGGGTGACTCACCCAGTGACGCTGTATTTGGGGTGCAGAACTGATGGGGGGGGAAGGATTTGGGGTGCTCGGGGTGGGGGACACAAGGAGAGGCAGGATGGGGGTCGTCGTGGGTAGCGGGGTGCTCTGGGCACGGGGGTTCATCCCGCCTTTTGGGGGGGGATGCATTGGGGTGCAGGATCAGGGTGCAGGATTGGGATGGGGGCACATTGGGGTGTGAGATTGGGGTGCATTGGGGTGCAGGGTGGGGGCACATTGAGGTACAGGATGGGGGTGCATTGGGGTGCAGGATGGGGGTGCATTGGGATCGGGATACATCAGTGCGCAGGGTAGGGGTGGGGATCCACTGGGGTGCAGGATGGAGATGCATCAGGAGAAACTGGGGCTCAGGATTTGGGTTGGGATCCAGGATTGGGGTGAGGATGCATTGGGGTGCAGGATGGGAGTGTACTGGGGTGCAGGACTGGGATGCATTGGGATTGGGATGCATCAGGAGAAACTGGGGTGCAGGATTTGGGTTAGGATAGAGAATTGGGATCCATCTGGGTGTGGGATGGGGGTGCACTGGGGTGCAGGACTGGGACTGGGATTGGGATTCATCAAGACAAACTGGGGCTCAGGATCGGGCTTGGGATCCAGGATTGGGATCCAGGATTGAGGTGCATTAGGGTGCATCTGGGCACAGGATTGGGATGAGGATGCATTGGGGTACAGGACTGGGATGCATTGGGATTGGGATGTATCAGGACAAACTGGGGCTCAGGATTTGGGTTGGGATCTAGGATTGGGGTGCATATCTGGGTGCAAGATTGGGATGAGGATGCATTGGGGTGCAGGATGGGGGTGCATTGGGGTGCAGGACTGGGATGCATTGAGATTGGGATTGGGATGCATCAGGACAAACTGGGGCTCAGGATTGGGGTTGGGATCCAGGATTGGGGTGCATCAAGGTGCATTGGGGCTGGGAGTGGGATGCATGGGGGTGCAGGACTGGGATGCCTGGGGGTGCAGGACTGGGATCCCCCCTTCCCCTGCCCTCAGCACGCGCAGCCGTGGCTTTGGGGGCGTCCCCTTCCCGGACCCTGCTGGGACAGCACCAGGTGGGAGGGTTCCGACACTGGCCGAGACCCTCGGCTGCACTGAAATAAGGGTGAGAGGGGGGAAAAACCCCAACTTTTGGGAAAAGCCTTTATTTTTTAGTACTTCTCACTGCAAACTGTTAATTTTTCATCTCCTCTCCCAACGAGCCCCCCAGGGGGGTTTTTCCATCCGTCCCTTTGTGCAGGAGGAGGGGACCATGAGGGTGGGTTTGGGTGTCAGCTCCTGATGAGCCAGAGCTCAGCCCAGCAACGCTCAGCCCGCGCTGTCCCTCGGATTCATTTCATTTCTGCTTCCAGAGGAGGGAGCTGGAGGCTTTGGGGCAAGTTTAGGGGATTTTAGAGCAGTGCAGGGTTTGGTGGGGTGTGTGCAGGGACCCCCCCGAGAGCCTGAGCCAGTCCTGTGTTCTCCAAATAACACCAACACCCGTGATTTGTTTTGTGAGAAAAAGAGGGAAAAGCCCCCAAAGCATCAGAAGCTCCAGGGGAAGCGGGGGGCAAATGGGATCACCTCAGCCCCAGTGGTTTGGGGGCTTTGGAAAGGGAAGAACTTCCAAAAAAAATCCCTTTTTGGAAGGTGAGCTGAGGGCTGGGGCCTTGCTCCCCGCGCTGCCTCTGCCAGGGGCTCTGCTTTGCGCTTGAAATGGGGAGAAAAAGAGAAAACCAAGGGTCGGGGTGCAGAGGGGGACCCGGGCGCGTGCGCAGCCTCGGGGTGGGGAGCTCCCCGCTGTCCAGCAGCCGCTCCCCCTGCTCACCCCACGGGGCTGTTACCGACCTCTGGGCTTTTGGGGTTTGTTTTATGACCCTTAAAGAACTTATTTGAAGCTTTCAGCATTGGGTTGGCTCCAAAAATGCATTTAAAAATACAGATTTAAAGAAAAGAGCATTCTGGGGAGGTGGTGACGAAAGCCACGCGCCCGCCTTGGGTGCTGCCGTGGCGGGAGCGTCGCGTTGGGGAAGTGCTGCAGCAAAAATCCCTCCTCAAAATGAAATTCCTGGAGTGTCCAGGGGGACAGGGATCGATTCCCATTCCCAGACGACTCTGCTGTGTCTTCCTCACCTTCCTCCACCACCTCTGCCATCCCCCTGCCCCGTGTTGCTTCTCCTGTGCCGATGGTGGCACCCATCCCCGGCTGCCGTGCCCCGGGGAGGAGCGTGACCTCCCCACGGCCGCCCGGCGAGGCCAAGGAGCGATTTGGCAACAGCAAAGCCCTCGGCTGGGCGAGAGCAGAACCCGTCCGGCTGCATTTCCCCAGCGCATCCCAGCAGGTTCCAACCTCCCTTGGGCTGGAGCTGAGCCACCGGCCGGGCGGCTCCCGGCTCCGTGACGCATCGTCTTGTGAGCCACCCCGGGCAGCCAAGGCTCCGGAGGTGGCTGGGCTGGGGCCGGGCGACTCAGCCCACTGGTGGCCCAGGTGAAGTGGGGCCGGTGGTAACCCCGTGGCTCTGTTTCTCCACCCTCTTCTGCAGGTGATTGAGGATTTTTACAACCGTACCTGGCTGTACCGGTACGAGGAGCCCATCAGCCCGGCCACCCTCACCACGCTCTGGTCCCTCTCCGTCGCCATCTTCTCCGTCGGAGGCATGGTCGGGTCCTTTTCCGTCGGGCTCTTTGTCAATCGCTTTGGACGGTGAGCACCTAGTCGGGTGGACCCCTTGGTGGACCTCCATGGGGATGTTGTGCAGCCTCACCCCACCACAACATCCCATGGGGGTGGCTTTGGGCACCTCCCTCCTGCCAAGAGCTGATGTTTGGGTTCTCCCGACACCCCTTCAGCCTCTCCAACCCCCGTGGTCCTCCTCACCCTGCTCCCTTCCCTCCCCAGGCGCAACTCCATGCTGATGTCCAACATCCTCGCCTTCCTGTCTGCCATCCTCATGGGTTTCTCCAAGATGGCTCTGTCCTTCGAGATGCTCATCCTCGGCCGCTTCATCATCGGCCTCTACTCCGGCCTCACCACTGGCTTCGTGCCCATGTACGTGGGCGAGGTGTCACCCACCGCGCTGCGGGGCGCGCTGGGGACCTTCCACCAGCTCGGCATCGTCCTGGGGATCCTCATCGCACAAGTGAGTGCCGGAGAACCGGCTGGAGGGGTTCCCCTGCCTTGGATGTTGGGGTTTATCAGGGTCTGCGGGGGATGGGGTGCAGGGCAGAGCGTTGCCCGTGCCGTGGATCTGCACGGCCCTTCAGAGGGAGCTGGGGCTGGAGGGGTGGATGTGGAGCTCAGCAGGAGCAGGGATCCTGTCAGACCTTCAGGTTTGGGATGGGCAGCATCATGATGTGACATCTTTTGGCCACCTGGAAGCCACGCAGCTGTCCATGGTCCTCTGATGAGTGTCCAAGCCTGTAGTGCACCCATGAGCAGCAGAGTTGGGTCCAGCTTGGGCTTGGAGAAGGTGGCTCAACCCCTGTCGTCCTCAGGTGTTCGGTTTGGATTTGATCATGGGCAACGACTCGCTCTGGCCGCTGCTCCTGGGGTTCATCTTCGTCCCTGCCCTGCTCCAGTGCATCATCCTGCCCTTCGCCCCCGAGAGCCCCCGCTTCCTCCTCATCAACCGCAACGAGGAGAACAAAGCCAAGAGCGGTGAGTGACCCCTGCCCTCGAGCTCGTCCCACCACGCAGGAGGGTCCTGAGCTGCTCCTGACTCCACCCCTTCCCCTCAGTCCTCAAGAAGCTGCGGGGCACGACGGACGTGAGCAGCGACCTCCAGGAGATGAAGGAGGAGAGCCGGCAGATGATGAGGGAGAAGAAGGTGACCATAATGGAGCTGTTCCGTTCGCCCATGTACCGCCAGCCCATCCTCATCGCCATCGTCCTGCAGCTGTCCCAGCAGCTCTCGGGGATCAACGCGGTGAGTTCTGGGGGGACCTGGGTGCTGTGGGTCAGCTCGTTTCACCCAGAACTTGGCTCGTGCTGGCTCCCAGACCTGACCCCTTTCCTCACGGTGCATCCCTGCCCTTTGTAGGTCTTCTACTACTCCACCAGCATCTTCGAGAAGTCGGGTGTGGAGCAGCCCGTCTACGCCACCATCGGCTCCGGCGTGGTCAACACGGCTTTCACGGTCGTTTCGGTGAGTTTGGGCCCCCCAAGCTGTCCCCAGAGCAGGTGGAGAGAAGGGGCCTTTCCTCCAGGCTGGGGATGTGCTGATGGACACGTGTCTCCATCCAACAGCTCTTTGTGGTGGAGCGAGCCGGACGCAGGACCCTCCACCTCATCGGCCTGGCGGGGATGGCGGGGTGCGCGGTGCTCATGACCATTGCCCTGACGCTGCTGGTGAGTGATGGGCGTTGAGGGGACGGCTGGGCTGGGAGGAGGTTCTGTGCTGCCCCTCGCTCTGGTAGCTTGGAGGAGGAGATCTGGTTGGAGAGGAGGAAGGACTTGTCCTCCTAGAGGTGATGTGGGCATCATCTTCGTCCCTGCCCTGCTCCAGTGCATCATCCTGCCCTTCACCCCCGAGAGCCCCCGCTTCCTCCTCATCAACCGCAACGAAGCAGTCCCTGCTGCCCACATCTCTCTTGAGGTCCCAGAAATCAAGTCTCCAATCTGGAGAAAGCTCGTGGCTTCTCTGCCAGCACCGTGCTCGCTGGAGCCTCATCACCTGGGGTGGGAGCTGCCTCATCCCCCTCCACCAAACCCACCTTCTCTCTCTCCCTTGGACTAGGACCAAATGCCCTGGATGTCCTACCTCAGCATCGTGGCCATCTTCGGCTTCGTGGCCTTCTTTGAGATCGGTCCAGGCCCCATCCCTTGGTTTATCGTGGCAGAACTGTTCAGCCAAGGCCCTCGTCCCGCTGCCTTCGCTGTGGCCGGGCTGTCCAACTGGACCTCCAACTTCATCGTGGGCATGGGCTTCCAGTACATCGCGGTAATCAGCTCCCGGCGCTCGCAGGCTGCCCCGCGCCCCGCGCCCCGCTTGGGTCCTGGGGTGTCTGGGTGAACATCCCGAGGGATGAGGGGTGGGGTGGAGGGAAAGGAGCCCAGATTTGGGCTGGATGATCCTTGTGGGTCCTTTCCAGCTTGAGCTACTCGGTGACAAAGGGGAGGAGGTCCCAGGGTGGTCACTGGATGTTCCTCCTGCCGTGGTCCATCTCCCGCTGGCGCTGGAGCATCGTCTCCATCCTCGTGCTCATCCTTCCTCCTCTTTTCTCCTTCCCAGCAACTCTGCGGCTCCTACGTCTTCATCATCTTCACGGTGCTGCTCATCCTCTTCTTCATCTTCACCTACTTCAAGGTGCCGGAGACGAAGGGTCGAACCTTTGACGAAATCGCCTCGGGTTTCCGTCAGGGGGGAGCGGGTCAGAGCGACAAAACCCCCGACGAGTTCCACAGTTTGGGGGCCGACTCCCAGGTCTAACCCAGCCCCCGCGGCCCCGCCGGCCCCGCCCGGCCCCGCCCGGCCCCGCCCGGCCCCGCCCACCTTCTCGCCTGACTTTGTTGGGGTTTCATTGTTTTTTATTCAACGCTTTGTACAGAAACCAGGAAGGAGGGAGCGGGGGGTCCGGCCCCCGCGCAGACACCCCCCCCCGCCAGCTCCCCCTCTGCTTTCTCGGGGACAGACTGAGCGATTTGGATTTTCTTTTTGGTTTATTTTGGGGGTTTTTTTGGTTGGTTTTTAGCTGGTTTCATGTCCAGGATTTCAAAGCCAATAGATATTTTAAATCCCACCCACGCCGCCGCCGCCAGCGGGAGGGCGGCTCCCGCCTCGTCAGGACGCGGTCGGCGATTGAGCGAAGGAATCGGGAGGTTTTAAAGCTGGAAACGTTTTTGGGTTGGTTTTTAACGTAGGAAAAAAATCCCCTAAATTGAATCAATCGAAACCAACGATTTTTATTTTTTTTTAAAGAGAACCAAACGAGTTGTTTTTGACCACGAGTCTCACTGATTTCAAGCCCCCCGGTGGGTTCGCGGCCGGAGCGCTCGGCAAACGCGTCGCCTCCACCTGCGGCTTCTCCTCTCCTTTGCCTGAATTTCACCCGGGAGGGGAGAAAAGGGGGAGGGAATCTCTCTCTTTTTTTTTTTGTTTGTTTTATTTTTTCTCTTTTTTTTGTTGTTTTCTTTTTTGTTTGTTTCTTTTTTTTTTTGCTTTAATCTCGGCAATATTTGCCTGACGGTGAAAGCGCCGGCGGAGCGACCCGGCAGCCGCACACAACCCCCCCCCAACCCTACAACCACCCCAACCCCCCACCCACCCACCCCATTATTCCCCCCAAACCCCCCCTCCCCGCGGCTCCATCCATTTCCCGCTCTGTGTATAGACTGGAAGATATTTATATTATATATATTTTTGTTCAATGGTTGTTAATAGTAGACATTTTAAGTTATAGCTTTTCTGATTTGACAAGCAAAAAGTACTGTAAATATTCCTGAAGTGTATTCCTGGTGGATAATGTATACAAAAAAAATAAGGTACAGATGCAAAGGTAGAGTTTCTATAGCAATTAAGGAAAAAAAACCCACAAAAACAAAGCTTGGACAGGGTTAGGATGATTTTTGTATAGTTCATTACCTGCACTGTAGTTGTATCTATTGCACTGAATTTCAGGCTGTAGTATATTAAAAAAAAAAAGAAAAAAAGAAAAAGAAAAGAAAAGAAAAAAAAAGGAAAAAAAAAAAAAGATAAATACTGTCCTTTTCCAACAAAACTGAACAAAAAATAAAAGGAAAAAAATAAACCCCCCCTCTCCTCTAACAAAAAACCATCCCCTCTCCCCGCTGTGGGAGCTGCTGTGGGAGCTGCTGTGGGAGCTGCTGTGGGAGCTGCTGGCCCTGTCCCCAAAGCCACAGCCCGGTTGGGTTTTGGGGTTGGTTGGTTGGGTTTTTTTTTTTTAAATAGTATTTTTAATTTATTGGTCTGGTTTGAAAGTGATTCCACTTGGGCACACCGGAGAGAAAGGAAAGGGGGGGGAGGGGGAGGTGGAAAAAAAATATAATTCTATAGGAAAAAAAAAAAACCCAAAACAAGGACAAAAAAAGGCCCCGCTGGAGCGGCGGCGTCCGCGCAGCGCGGCCCCCCCGCGCGGGTTCTCCTGTGTAAAGCGAATGCCCCTGAAGTGCCAAGAGGCGGGCGGGGGTGTGCGGGGTGCAGCCAATAAACGCCAGCGTGTGCAGCGAGCCGGCCCCCGCCTCCCGTGCCGTCATTTCACCCGCGCCGCCGCCCCGCACACCCTGCTGCTGCTCTGGGGGGCGGGGGGCGGGGGGTGGGTGTGGAGCTTGGAGCATCGCAGCCTCCTCCAGCTCTTCATCATCCTCATCCATCTTCCTCATCATCCTCATCCTTTTTATCCTCCTCATCCTCCTCATCTTCTTCCTCATCTTCCTCATCCTCATCTTCCTCCTCCTCATCTTCTTCCTCATCTTCCTCCTCTTCCTTCTCATCTTCCTCCTCATCTTCCTCCTCCTCATCTTCATCATCCTCATCCATCTTTCTCATCCTCCTCATCATCCTCATCCTCTTCATCCTCATCTTCCTCCTCCTCATCTTCCTCCTCCTCCTCCTCCTCCTCATCATCATCCTCATCCTCTTCATCCTCATCTTCATCCTCCTCATCATCATCATCCTCATCCTCATCTTCCCCCTCCTCATCTTCCTCCTCCTCCTCATCTACCTCCTCCTCATCTTCCTCCTCCTCCTCATCTTCTTCCTCATCTTCCTCATCCTCATCTTCCTCCTCCTCTTCCTCCTCATCATCCTCATCCCCTTCATCCTCATCTTCATCCTCCTCCTCCTCATCTTCCTCCTCCTCATCATCCTCCCTCCTCATCTTCCTCCTCCTCATCCTCCTGGCTGCTCCTTCGCCATCACTTGGGCCAGTTGGGAGCCGGCACCATGTTAATTCCCTGAGGAATGCTGTGGTGGGACTGGGGAGGGGGAAATCCTGCCACCATGGGGGAATTCGCTCCCCACGCCTCCACCCTGGTGCTGCTTTGGAGGTTTTGGGGCTGTGGCTGTTGCCTGAATTTAGGGTTTGCTGAACCCAGAGCAGCCCTGGCTCCCTCTGGAGCTCCTCGCTCCACACCAGAGCCATCCACAGAGCAAGATGTGGCCAAGCAGCATCTTCAAGGCCAGGTTGGATGAGCAATCTGGTCTAGTGGAAGGTGTCCCTGCTGCTGGCAGGGGGGTTGGGACTGGATGAGCTTTAAGGTCCCTTCCAACCCAAACCAGTCTGGGATTTGATGATTAAAGACATGGACCTGTTAGAACGAGTCCAGAGGAGGCCACGAGGATGATGCCAGGGCTGGAGCAGCTCTGCTGTGAGGACAGGCTGAGAGAGTTGGGGCTGTTCAGCCTGGAGAAGAGAAGGCTCCAGGGAGACCTTCCAGTGGCCTCCCAGTACCTGAAGGGGCTCCAGGAAGGCTGGGGAGGGACTTTGGCCAAGGGCAGGGAGTGACAGAACAAGGGGTGATGGCCTGAAAGTGGAAGGGGCGGGGGATGGAGCTGAGATGTGAGGAAGAAATTCTTTGGTGTGAGGGTGGTGAGACCCTGGCCCAGGCTGGCCAGAGAAGCTGTGGCTGCTCCTCCCTGGAAGTGTTCTCGGCCAGGTTGGATGAGGCTTTGAGCAGCCTGGTCTGGTGGAAGGTGTCCCTGCTGAGGGTGCCATGGGGGCACCTGGCTGGAGCCTTGACCTGCTCTGTCCCCTCAGCAGCCCCCAGCCCTGCCCCTGGGGCTGTGCAGATCATCTGCTGTGGGACAGGAGCTCCTGCCTCCTGCTGTGAGCACCAGAGCCAGGCAGGGACGGAGGCTGCTGCTTCTTGGCAGATTTTGTTTTCATTCTCCTTGAAGCAAGAAGGTGCCAAGAGCTGCAAGTCTGAACACTTTCGGGCACAGAAACGCTGATCTTGGTCACTTCAGCCTTTTTCTATTTATTGAAACATCTCTTTGCCCTGAAGTGCAGGGGCTGGAGGTGGCTGCTGCAGCGTGTCCTGGGAAACAGCTCTGTAAAACCTTCCAAAGCTCCCAAAATCGCTCTGGATTTGCCCAGGGCTCTTCCCACCGCCCGCGCCGCCGTTTCCGCTCCCAGCCCCCGCCCGTCACCGCTCCTGGGGACGCTCAGCCCCACACAGAGGGAATTTTCCCCCCATCTTTGGTGGCGTTGCCCACCCAGGAGCAGTGACCACCAGCCACAGGCCTGGCCCATCACACAGGCTCAGCCTGGCTGTGGAGCACCCGAGGGATTAACCACCGCAGCTCCAAATCCCCGGCCACGGTGACCCAAATCCTCCGTGCCCGGGGGCACCGTGCCAGCGGGGCAGGCCCCCCCCGCGGCCCCTGTCCCGGGGAGGTGGTCAGTCTGGCTGTGGTGAGACCTTCTGAGGGTGGATGTGCCCACCAGCACCTCGCACAGAGTATTTGGGGGTGTCCCACTCATCCCCCCCAGCCTGCTTGCTGTGGGGCCCCACGTGCACCCCAACCAGCTCCATCCCCCCCTGTGGCATGAGCCTGGGCTGCAGGGCAGCGTTCCCTTCACCTGCAGCACCAACCCCTTCTCACTGCTCAGGCCCCAGCTTGACGGAGCGCTTGAGGAGCGTTACTTGACTCCATCCCAACTCAGCCTGGCAATTAAATGCACTCATAAATCCTCCTGAAGTAAATGAGACTTAATCGTAGGCTTAAAGCTCAGCTGAATTCAGACCAGGGCAAGTTCCCTTCACCTCTTTCCCAGCTGTGTGAGGCTGTCACATGCTTCGGCGGCTGAACCGAGCTCACCGCACGGACCAGGTCCTGTCTCGCTCTCCCGGGGTCTCCTCTCGCCCCTCTGCACTGTCCCTTTACCTTCACACCGAGGGCCACACGTCCCTGCTGGTCTGCTCACTGCTCTCCAGGGCAGGGGCCTGTCAGAGCTGCAGGGTGGGCTCTGTGGGCAGAGGCACATGGTGACACAAGGGACGTCCTCCTCTTGAGGTGGGTGTCAGAGTTAAGGGGATGCCTACGTGCTGGTGAGCGCTCAGCCATGAGGAAACCAGGTCTCCTTTGGGCTGGAAGCTCTGGTTGGAGGTAGCTGACCTGCTCATCCTTTCCCTCAAGACTCCTTCCAGTCCCTCATGCTGTCCTCGTGGTCCCTCTTGGGTGCAAGCTGTTCCAGGAGTGGAACAAGCGAGTCCCTCGGTGCCCGAGAGCTACGAGACTCCTAAAGCACTGCAAAAAGAGAGAACGTTGGTTCGGAGGTGGAGGGGACTGCAGGGAGGTGCCACAGCCCCTCAAACCCAACCAGGTCCTGGGGGGAAGCATCAACCACCCCAGCTGGGTGTGCAGTGACCTTCCCCGTGTCCCTCCCTGGTATCTCCCTCATCAAAGTGAAAGGTAAATTGAAGAAACCGGTAACAAACACACCTCAGCTGGTCTCAGCTTCTGGCCAGACAATGTGAGGACGTAAGAAGCTGTTTGCTCATCCATAAATCATTAGGGAATGATTTATGCATCACATAAATCAATCATTGGGCCATGATTTATGCATCGAGTGTTGGTTGGGCTTTTGTTCCTCACCTTCACGCCATCATTCCGCACCAGGCTACGGAGGCCGGGCAGCACGTGAACATGAACTCAACAGCAAAGAGCTGCAACTTCAAAGGCTTTGAGTGGGGAAGGGACACACCTGGGCAGGTGAGAGCAGCAGGAAGGACCTACAGCTTCAACCAGACAACCATGGCAAAGCCCTGGTGTGGGCAGAAGTTCTTTATTTTGTGCTGGAAGACTTGGAGTTAATCAACCTTAACAACCGGCCGACGGCTTCCAGAGACTCTGGCTGGGGCAGTTGTTTCAGCAGGTCCAAGGCTTTCGTCCCCACCTCAGCAGCCTGGAATGAAACAGAAAAGGCAAAGCAAATTGTCAGGAATTTGGCTTTTCTGGAGGGGTAGTTCAGGTCCCTGTGGAGACTCACTGGAAGAGCTGCACTGGAGCAGCTCCAGGCTCCGGCCGCTCAGCGCCCGCTTCAGAGGGTGACCTGCACAAGCGGCTTTACAGGAGGGAGGAAAGCTGCCAACAGATATCATCTGTAGGATCCCGTGGTGCAGACAGAAGAGATTACTCACCCCAGCCCCTCGTGCTGGAGATCATTACCTCTCATCTCATAGAGCAGCTCATCTGAATGTTCCCAAAGCTATTTCAGGAGAAAAAAAACCCCAACCCAGCTGTATTGACCCAGTCTGAACTAAATCCCTCGTTTCCCTCGGTGGCTCTTCCAAGGGTTCCACGTTCTCACAATTAGAGAACTTTGCCTTTTGTCTAATTGGAATTTCTTTCTTTGTGCCTTCCAAGCACTGACTCACATCGTTAGGGCTTTCTCTGCTTCAATGAAGAGACCATCAGTAATCTGGGTCTTCACTCTCCAAAACACAGGCAGAAGAAACTCTCGGGCTTTTGAGTTGTTTTGAACAAAGAAGCCTGATTTCCAGATGCTTTCTGCTCAGAACAGGGCAGAGACCTGGGTGAGCTGAAGTTAGCACTCCCAGCTGAAATTTTTAGCCATAAAAACACAAGGGTGCAAATTCAGACCTGAATTTCAGAGGTCCAAAGAGCAAACTGACTGGAACATCTCAGGGAGTCTGGTTCAGAGAGCCATGTGTGAGGCCCACGTCCCGCTCGCTGCACATCTGACCTGGTGTCTGCACGTGGTTTGTGACAGGGAGCTGCTCTGCTGGGGTAGGGCAGATAAAGGAGGAACCCTTTGGTCCTGCATGGACCAACACAGACCCAGGGGCTTCACCAGCCTTGAGAGAGCGCAGAGAGTGAGCTGAGCCCTGCAGAGCTGCTGAGGCAGCTTCGTCCTTGGTCACCCGGCGCTGCGAGGCTGCTGCAGACTCATGAGAGGTGCCAGGTGAACACATCAGCCATGGGATGGGGCAAGCACTGCACTGAGTTGGGCAAGGCTGGATCATAGAATCATCAAATCATGGGATGCTGTGAGTTGGAAGGACCCACAAGGATCATGAGTCCAACTCCTGTCCCTGCACAGGACAATCCCAACATTCACACCATGGCCCTGAGGGCCTTGGCCAAATGCTGCTGGGATCTTGTCAGGCTTGGGGCCATCAGCACCTCCCTGGGGAGCCTGTGCCAGTGCTCCACCACCCTCTGTCTCAAGAACCTTTTCCTCATGGCCAACCTCCCCCTCCCCTGCCACATCTTCCTGCCATGGCCTCTGCTCCTGGCGTTGGTGGCCAGAGAGAAGAGCTCAGCGCCTGCCCCTCCTCTGCCCCTTGGGAGGAAGTTCCAGACCGCCAGGAGATCTCCTCTCAGTCTCCTCTTCTCCAGGATGAACAACCCAAGTGCCTTCAGCCTCTCCTCACACCCTTCCCCTCTGAACCCTTCCCCAATGCTGTGTCCCTCCTCTGGACACTCTCCAGCAGCTTTAGATCCTTTTTCTCCCATGGTGCCCAAGCTGCCCCCAGTGCTGGAGCTGAGGCCGCCCCAGTGCAGAGCAAAGCGGGACGATCCCCTCCCTGGCCCGGCTCGCAGTGCAGGGCTGGGTGCCCCCAGGACACGGGGGTCCCTCTTGGCTGCCAGGACACACTGGTCCTTCCACCACAGAACACCCAC
This sequence comes from Caprimulgus europaeus, assembly GCA_907165065.1. The sequence goes on from OU015546.1 coordinate 7,860,434, forward strand.
CTTGGCTAAATCCATGCTCAGGTAGTAAAGCACAGCGAGAGCGTGCAGGACTCGGACGGTTTCCCCTGGCTGGTCCTTCAGCGCCTGCTCTCTGATGTCCAACACCGCACTCAGCATTCGGATTCCTTCTGCCTGCTGGTCCTCAGCTGCACCAGGAATGAACCAATCTTGGTTGGATGTATGGATGCATGCAAGATAATATATTCCAAACTGTCCAGTTATCTCTTCTAGACATCAAAGTGTTTCTACTACAAACACCAACGTGGTATCCCAGCTCCATGCAAATCCCACACCCAGTAACAGATATTCTTTTCATCACGCAGTAATTGTGTTGATTGGCCATTAGTAAGGATGTGGAGTCATAACAGCTGCATGAAAACAGCAACTTTCCTACTCCTGTCATCACCGACGATGATATCGCGCAGCCCTGTCTTGGTGTGGTTCCTACTGGATGGAGACAGCACCAGGTGATGGGATTCAGAGAAACATTTCTCTTCTCTGGCAATATTCTTATTGGCAAAGATGGGAGAAAGAGTCCCAGAACTGCCTCAGTTGGAAAAGCCCTTTCAGATCATCCAGTCCAACCATGAACCCAACCCTGACCAGTCCCCACTGACCCCTGTCCCTCAGCACTGTGTCTACACGACTCTTCAATCCCTCCAGGGATGGGGACTCCACCACTGCCCTGGGCAACCCCTTCCAATGCCTCAGAACCCTTTCAGCAAAGAAATTCTTCCTCACATCCCATCTCAACTGCCCTGGCCACAACTGGAGCCCATTTCCTCTTGTCCTGTCCCTTGGTCCTTGGTTGAACAGACCCACCCCCACCTCTCTGCACCCTCCCTGCAGGGACTTGGACAGAGCCAGAAGGTCTCCCCTCAGCCTCCTTTTCTCCAGGCTCAGCACCCCCAGTTCCCTCAGCCAGAACTCAGCACACTTGTGCTCCAGACCCTTCCCCAGCTCCGGTCCCTTCTCTGGACACGCTCCAGCACCTCCAGGTCCTTCTTGGACTCAGGGGCCCAACACTGAACCCAGCACTCGAGCTGCGGCCTCACCAGTGCCCAGTGCAGGGGGACCAGCACTGCCCTGGTCCTGCTGGCCACACTAGTGACCAGCTAGTGGCCAACTCAGGATGTTGATGCTCAGTGGATTGCACTGGAAGAAACAAACGAGGCTGCTTTAGAATGAGTGTGCTCAATGGAAACACAGCTCTGCCCTTTTCGTGTTGTGCTCCTTTTCCCTTGGCCGTGACTGGCACAACACAAGGTTTTGCCTTTCAAGATTCACTTCCACTTCAACATTCTCATTTCTCTGCAGCTCCTTTGTCTCCATTTCATGACATCAAAGTGACATTTCATCTCACTGAGGGGGGTTTACAACTCTGTGCAGCAGTCAGAGCGATGGAATAGCGAGTGCTGATAACTGGGTGTATTAATGTGGAGAACACTCTCAGGAGAGGAGCTGGGGGATCTCTTCCTGGGACATAAAGCATTAGGAATATGCTAGTGAGGGTGGTACTGCCCTGTGCTCCACCAAAGTCAGACCAGACACTGATCCTTCTTCCTATCACCTGTGCTAATGAGAGTATTGTCAAAGAAGAGAAATGTCACAAGCGATAGAACGAGAGGAAACGGCCTCAAGTTGCACCAGGGGAGGTTGAGATTGGATCTGAGGAAAAACTTCTTCACCCAAAGGGTTGTCAAACATTGGAACAGGCTGCCCAGGGAGGTGGTGGAGTCACCCTCCCTGGTGGGATTGAACAGATAGGCAGAGGAGGTGCTCAGGGACGTGGGTTAGAGGTGGAATTGGCAGTGTTGGGTTCATGGTTGGACTCAGTGATCTCGAAGGTCTTTTCCCACCACTGTGATTCTGTGATGAGAAATACCCGTGATTCTGACTGAGTCAACAGAAACCCCACACAAACCCCAGTGCTGTCAGTATGAACAGTGGGATGTGGGGAGTCTTTAACACCCCATCTCCCAAAGGGCTCTGCACAGAGCGGTGCTTACTCATCCCGTCGCTGCTGACTTCCCTGTCCTCGGCGAACGGAGACATTTCCGGCCCTGACTCCAGAATTTGCTCCTGTGCTTGGAGTGAGCTCAGCAGAAAGGCATGCCAGATGTCAGCCACCTATCAGGAAGCAAATGACTTCTTTCACTCCTGTGAATACATGTGATTTAGCAACTAGTTGTTCTATAAACAATGTGTCCTGCAATGCAGGTCCCCACCACAATCACCAGAGCGCCTGCTGGCTCCTGAGCTGGCTGCTGCCAAGGGGGATGTTTCATCCACTCTTCTCCCCGTGGCAGCCTTGCTTGGAAGCTCATTTCTCTACCTGAGTTATGAATTTTCATCAAACTGGAACAAATCTAACGACCTGGTTAACCAAAAGCCAGTTTGGTTGAAGTTTGCAAGGGGAGTGGAGGCAGATTGCAGAGATTGCCACAGAAAATCAGGTTAAACACATGAAAGCTCATTTTTTTTCCCAGTGATTAGGGCAATTAGATAATTGTTACTTCCCTTCCTTGATCACTCTGCTCTGACAATCTTTTATCAATGTGACTTGTCATGGATTCTCAGTGTCAATTTTATGTGTCTCCTTTATATCTCACTGCTGCTCAGCAACTCTACCCTGACCATGGAAACTTCCTGGTGACCTTCTCCACTCGGGGGATTCTCCTCAACCTCCAGCGTGGGGTATTTGGCAGAAAAGCTATTTTTTAACGAGGTTTGGCTGCCTAAATTGGAGACAACTTGAATAACCATTTTTAACTGAGTACAGAATTTCTCTCTGCTGGTTTTAACTCAGAGAAATATTTCAGTATGAAAAGGGTTTCTGAGATGGATCCTACAAAGCAGTGCTGGTGCTTGATATGGTCACAGTCACATTAAAGGCAATTAGAAACAGGAAAAACTTGGGAAAGAGCACAGGAAAAAAAAAAGAGAAGAATATAAAGGCTGAGTTTTGCCTTTACCAACCTTAACATAGAGTGAGTTTGCTATGTCCATCTTGTTCTGGCGAAAGAAAACATTAGCCATGTGGAAAAACCCTCCAGAGGCCTCAATGGATTTTTGTCCAAACATAGAACTAGCAAGGTAGATCTGAAATTAAGATATAAAAAAAAAGGAAAAAGCAGAAGTTTAATGTTCATATCAAAGCTGGGAAATTTTTCATTACATATTAGTAATACTGCAAGCATTTCTTTTTTTTTCCTGTGTAACTACAGTGTTCTACCTGATTATGGCTGTAAAAAGTGGCACTAAAAAACTGTATTTTGTGTTTGATAAAAGCAATGCAACATCCCCAGATCCCCTGCTGGCTGGGGCAGAGGAACCTCATCCCAGTGTGTCACCTTGCTGAAGCACAGGGTGACATCTCCTCCTCTCACTGTGCAACCTGGACATCTCATGTCTTTCAATCCACAACCTGCTGCTGCTTTTCATCCCTGCATGGTGCTTGTCTCTCCCCCCGAGCCCCCGGCGAAGCCCGGGAGCGGGAGGGCAGCGGAGCGTTCCTGCTATTCTGAGCTGGCCTGTGACTCTCAGCAGACCTCAGGCACGCAGCCAGGGCTCAGGCAGGTCCCTGACCTAGAGCACAGACTTGTTCAGAGCAAAAAAAACCTCTTTTACCTGATGCTTTTTCAGATTTAGGGTACCTAAAAAAACAATGGCACAGTGGGAATCTCTCCCAAAAGATTTTCAGACTAAACAAAACCAGGGTTGTAGAGATGATAATAGATGGATCCAACTCTCCTGAGCTGTGTGTCATCACTGACACCCACACAAAGCTACTATCAAGTTCAACAGTAGTGGGTATACATCACTCTGCACTGGATAAATTTAGTCTACAGGGGACAGAAATAGGGTGTCACAGAGTTCATCTGCCTTTGGGGGATCAAATGACAGGGAAAGCATCCTCAGGAAGAGCGCTGGCCATCACCACTTCAACTGTGACACACTGCTCTGGTGGCTGGAAACACTGAATGGGGGAAAATGCTGCTGAAGCAGATCCTGAAAGGGTTAAATGAGGCATTTGTTAAATAATGGCTGGCAGAGAACTGCTGCCGAGCAGAGGAGTATGGAGGAAACCGGCAGCTCAAATGTGAAGTAACTTCTGTGTTCAATAACAGGCACCGATACCAGTTTGGGACAGGAACGGCTGCTCATCCCGGGACCATCACCAAGCTGATGAATTTATAAGCAGATGATAGGATCCCAGAATTGATTCAACTGGAAAAGCCCTTCAAGATCCTCGAGTCCAACCATGAACCCAACCCTGACCAGTCCCCACTGACCCCTGTCCCTCAGCACTGTGTCTGCACGACTCTTCAATCCCTCCAGGGATGGGGACTCCACCACTGCCCTGGGCAACCCCTTCCAATGCCTCAGAACCCTTTCAGCAAAGAAATTCTTCCTCACATCCCATCTCAGCTGCCCTGGCCACAACTGGAGCCCATTTCCTCTTGTCCTGTCCCTTGGTCCTTGGTGGAACAGAGCCAGCCCCACCTCTCTGCACCCTCTCTGGACACGCTCCAGCACCTCCAGGTCCTTCTTGGAGTCAGGGGCCCAACACTGAACCCAGCACTCGAGCTGTGGCCTCACCAGTGCCCAGGGCAGGGGGACCAGCACTGCCCTGCTCCTACTGGCCACACTGGTGCTGATCCAGGCCAGGATGCCCTTGGCCTTCTTGGCCACCTGGGCACTCTGCTGGCTCCTGTTCAGCTGCTGGTGACCAACACCCCCAGGTCCCTCTGTGCCCAGCAGCTCTCCCCCCACTCCTCCCCAAGCCTGGAGCTGCCGGGGGTTGGTGTGACCCAAGGGCAGGACCCGGCGTTTGGCCTCCGTGAACCTCATGGAATTGGTCCTGGCCCTTGGATCTCATCTGCCCAGATCCCTCTGCAGAGCCTCCCACCCTCCAGCAGATCCACTCTCCCACCCAGCTGGGTGTCCTCTGCACACTGACTGCGGGTGCCCTCCATCCCCTCATCCAGATCATGGATGAAGATGTCAAACAGGACTGACCCCATTACTGAGCCCTGGGGACACCACTGTGATGGCCCTCAACTGGGTTTAACTCCATTCACCCCCAGATGCAGTGAAGACAAGGCATGTGTCACTTCAAGGGAACAAAGGGAACTGGTAAAACACAACTTTGGTGGCACATGGAGACAGGGGTGGAGCAGATCTAGGCAGTTCAGGTGTTCATAACAGAACACCAGGATAACAAATCTGCCTGGAAGTGTTAGAGAAGGAGGAGAAACCGAAGCCTTTCTGGACTGGAGTTGCCTTACGTCATTTCCCAGGTGATACAAAGCCTGGTCAAAGTTCCCTTCAGCAGCACAGAGAAGTCCCAGACTACGATGTAATTTATACTGAATAGCAACACTGCAGTCTGGAGTTCTGAGGACAATCCACTGGGCTTGGGAGAGATACTTAGATGCTTCTAGAAGATGGCCAACACCTGAAATGAGACATAGAAATCAGCAGGAGAAAGAGTAATGGTTTATTTAGAAAATTAGAGCATACTGCCTATGAATCCTTTGCAGTAGTTTGACATGGAGATTTAGTCTGTGGATTCCTCACTTCTCTCCTGAGTGCTCCTTAGCCAAGCAAGTCTAATTTACAGACAGGCTGAGGGTTGAGAGCCACAAGAGAAGCCAGAAACTGAGCATTGCATTCAGTATCTCTGAACCAGGTTAGCTACAGGCAGCCACTAATGACTCCTCTATTATCACACTCCAATTACTCATGGGAATTTTTTTTTCCTCCTTCTCTTGCCACCCCATTTACAACAATCCTTGAGAGAGCTCATTTCTGCCAGCAAGGCATTGTGTGTGCTCCTGTCATGGTGCTGATTTACCGTGGTGGTTTCTCAGTCCCTTACACCTGCAGCTCAGGAGAGAGGTTCTCCACATGCAGGATCCTGATGGGACTTTTTTATTCTAAAGCATACAGGCAATGAGAAAAAAACTCATTTGTGAATGAACTGAGGCCTTCTGCTGATGCAAGGGCCTCAGAAATGTTTGCTGGTTCTCTGAGATAAGAGTGCAAGCAGCTACCCTTGGGAATTGAATGCTTTTGAGAGTCATAGGAAGCCACAGAGGTAAGGAATAGATTTTCATACTGCTTTTCTTGTGGGAATTGGTAAAGAGGGAGAAAACATTTTATTTGCTTTCATTGATCTCTCATCACTGATGAGTGATTCTTTTCCCCAGGCCCACCCACACAGAAAAAGTGTGTGTGTGTGTGTGTGAGTGTGTGTGTGTGTGTGTGTGAGGGGAGGGGGTGTGACTTCTCAAATCTCTCTGCAATGCCCTTGAGGCAGGGCAGGGGAGAGACATGGCACAACGTTGAAATGCAGAGCGGGTCCTTCCCTGATAAATGGTAAAAGGAAACCAGAAACGTGACCCAAGGGAGGTCTTGCCCTTGCCAACGTTACTATTTAGACAATACTTACCAGTGCAGGCCTCAGCCAAGAGGAGATAAGCAGGCACCAAGTGCACTGAAGTGGAGCCGTACACTTCAGCGCTGAAACGCAAGGCGTGCAGAGCTGCAGGCACCGCTTCTTCGTGTTTCCCACCCAAAACAAACTCCTGGGCTGTGCTGCGAGCGAGCTCAATGATGTATTTCTGCAGGGAAACACAGTAATGGGGCAGAGTGAGCAAAGGAAGGAGGAATAAAATGCAAGGTTTCTTGTTACATTGTGGTTTTCGAGCTGTTAAAAGGTGACTGCAATGTTCTTTGTGTCTGTAATTAATGGATGGAAATCAAAGCTGTCAGGGTAGAGCCTGGCTTTCATTCCTGCTTCTAGCAGGAACAGCTTTGGACATCCTCTTAGGTCATGTGGCATCTTAGGAGATGAAGAATCCCTGAACCCTGTGAAAAAGGGCTAATAAGGCACAGAAAATGATCATCACAAGACCACAGAACAGATTAGACCAAGGGGCTGAGCGGGGTTCTGCTGACGGTAACAGCGGTGACTCAGAGCAAGCAGCCGAGCGTATGGTTTGCCCGGCCGGTGCCAGCATGGCACCCCTCCAGCTGCAGGAGACACAGCCTGGAAGGAAGGAAGGAGAGAGCTCCTCACATGGTGCTGCAGCTTTCTCCCACCCTCCCCCAGCCAGTTCTGGTATTTTTGGGCACGGAGCCTGGAAAACCGGTTAAAATCGGAGCAGCCGGATGGGCTGGGTGTCACATCCACCAGCCAAGCTGGGATTGGGGCTCAAGCAGCTTCTGCAGCGTTTCTGTTTGGTGTCAGGATCCATAATCACAGCATGGTGGGGTGGGAAGGGACCTCAGGAGATCATCCAGTCCAACCCCCCTGCCAGAGCAGGTTCCCTACACCAGGTTGCACAGGAAAGTGTCCAGGTGGGTTTGAACATCTCCAGAGATGGAGACTCCACACCCTCTCTGGGCAGCCTGGCCCAGGGCTCCGGCACCCTCACAGGGAAGAAGTTTCTCCTCATGTTTAAGTGGAACCTCCTGTGCTCCAGCTTGTGCCCATTGTCCCTTGTCCTGTCATGGCCACCACTGAGCAGTCTGGCCCCATCCTCTTGACACCTCCCTTTAGATATTGATCAACATTGATCAGATCCCCTCTCAGCTGCTCTTCTCCAGGCTGAACAGTCCCAGCTCTCTCAGTCTTTCCTCATAATGTCGAGTTTCCCACAGGTTGAGTTGCTCCCTGCCTTTTGCTGCTCCCAGCAGCCCACACCACATTTGGTCTTTTCACCTTCTGCAGCATCTGATCTATTCAGCAGCTGAACAAATGTCTCCCCCTCTGAATGCCTCTGCACTGCCAAGAGCTCTACAGCAACTGCAGATGCCGGTGCCCTCACAACGTGCTGAGGGATGCCAGCAAAAAAAACCAGCCAGGATGATTATTTATCTATTTCTCTTTGCTTTCAATGTAATTGTTGCCAACTCCCAACACTTCTGCATTGGCTTTTCACACAAGTGGTGCAGCAGGAAAGCTGCCTGGAAAGAGATCTTGTTGCTGGTGTGCCATGGTAAGTCAGAGAGGCACTGGCTCTTCTCTTGCTAGGAGGCACGGGCAGGCCCGTGCAGCGAGCGCCGGCAGAAAATACCATTTTACCTCTTTATTGCCTCCTGGTTTATAGCTGTGGCTGAGCAGAGGGCAGAAAAAAACAAATCCCAGTGCTCTTGGAGGTCAGGCTTTGGCATTTTGCTGAGTTTTAAGTGCTTAGAGTGAGGCAGGGAGTAGTCAGGCCATGGGTGAAGCAACAGCTCAGGGACAGGGAACTTCAAGGACAGGCTGTGTTTCCTGGAGATCTTGGCCAAGATTGAGGACATCCTTCCTGGATAAATGAGAGTTTTGAAGAACACTCCTCAGAGCAACAGCACACTGCTACAGCAGGAGAGCCAGGAGCTAGAAAACACAGCAGTCATCCCCTCTCCAGCCCCTGAGCTACCAGCTGTAGTGAAAAAGCACCATAAGCAGCAGTGCTGGGGGAGCACGGGGTGCCCAGGAGAAATCCAGCACGTGCTCAGGGCAAGGAGCAGTAAAAGCTGTTATTTCTCAGGCTGCTTTTTCTATCCTTGACATTCTTTCTCTGTTGCAACCAGCACTACTGGCTTTGGTGCGTGGGTATCAAGCAAGATTGTCATCTGGGGAGGTGCTGGAGATCAGGATCAGTCTTTTTGTCCCTCCTTGTCAATAGGATCATTGCAGCTTCTAGTGATTTCAGCTATCTTCAAACATCTGCAGCCAGGAAAAGCTGAGTGTTAGACTCTTGAACAGCTCCCAGGAGGAGAAGAAAGGGCAGGAGACAAGAGAAGCCCTGCAGCACTGAATATTTAAGACTGTGCAGTTACAAGCCTTGGGGGGATCGTTAGCATCAGCCCCGCGCTGGATTTCAGCCCCAGGCCCCCAGACCTGCAGGCTCTGGGCTCTTTTCATCTGTGTTGCAATTACAGAGGTTCCTCTGAAGATGCCCCCACGCAGTTTTCCCCCAGTTGGGGTTTGAGGAGGCTGAGGACCCCCAGCTCTGCTCCAGGAGGGGCACAGGGAGGTTGGGAAGGCACTTGGGGTTGGGTGTCACATTCATTGACTCACTCCCAGGCACCAAACCCGATGGTGCACTTGAGGAAATGCAGATCTGAAGGGGAAGGGAAGGCTCCCAGGCACCAAACCCGATGGTGCACTTGAGGAAATGCTGATCTGAAGGGGAAGGGAAGGCTCCCAGGCACCAAAAGCAATGGTGCACTTGAAGAAATGCTGATCTGAAGGGGAAGGGAAGGCTCCCAGGCACCAAAAGCAATGGTGCACTTGAAGAAATGCTGATCTGAAGGGGAAGGGAAGGCTCCCAGGCAGCCTGGGTTGAAGTCTGGAGCTGGCAGGGCTGGTGCTGGTGCTGGAGCAGTGCTGGAGCTGGCTGAGGGGTGGATCTTTTCCCGTGCCCAGGGGCTGTGGTTAGCTGACATCAGGCAGGCAGGTGAGGCTATTCTACAAACAGAAACTTGGAGTTTTGTCAGGTTGGAGGTAGTGTCTGCAGGCATCCCCCTGGCTATGTTGACAAAAGCAGATTTCTATCAACAAAGCTTTGGAGTACAGAGAGGTATGAAACTCATAACCTCCTGGCTCTCAGCTTCATGCACCTTCCCTCGGGCCACAGGGCATTTTGATGTGCACAAGCTTTCCTGTGTCCTGACTGAGGCTGGAGCTGTGTGTTTGCTAAACAAACACCACGCAGGAGTTTGTGAAATACAGCAGAAATGTCCAAAAAAAACCCCCATAAACCTACAGGCAGGCTTTGAGCTTTGAGCTTTGAGAAGGTTTTTTTTTCTCTGATTATCATGAGAGTATGGAGTTTTCCCTCGAGCTGCAAAGGCCTTTAAAGCATTTTTGTTGGCTTTGTGAATAGGAATGTGATGAAGCCACCAAGATGGGGCAGTAAATAATCTCACCCTCTCCACACAGCAATTCCAAGGCTGGTCAGCCAGTCTGGGCTCTACACTGTCCAGAAAGGCAGAGGCATTTGTGGGTGAGGAGCTGCAGTCTCACTCCAAAAGCCAGCAGGTGACAAGGTGTTTCTGCTCTTCCACTCCTTTCTTAGGAGAGAAGGAAGACAAAGTGTCCCTGCACATACTGTTCCCAGGATGTATTTTATTTAAATAGCCTGGAGACAAAGGTCAAAGAACAAATGGAACAGGGTTGTTAAAGATTCTATAAAAATAAAATAAAATAAAATAAAATAAAATAAAATAAAATAAAATAAAATAAAATAAAATAAAATAAAATAAAATAAAATAAAATAAAATAAAATAAAATAAATCTCTACTTGGAAAAAAAACCCCGGAGTCTGCTCTGGGTGACTCTTCCCATGAAGTCACGCTGAAGCTGGGCTGGAGCCGCGGGGCTGCCGGTGCCGCCCGCTGCCCTAGGTGTGCCCTCCACTCAAGGGGAGTGACTCTGCCTTCTCCACCGGCTTCCTGCTGTCTGCCTGCCCCTGGAACCTCAGACAAACAAATCATTAGCTTCCAGCTAATCAAAGAGCACTTCCCTGATCTGGCAGCCACGTGGGCTTGTGTAATGTACAGAGCATAATTGGAGTTGCTGTATGTTCAGTGATGTAATAACCGATGCTTTCCACGTCAAGAGGTTGGTGAAGCTTCTTGGGAAAGCTTGAAGCAGTTCAGGATGTTAAAAAAACCCCAAACCCCTGTCACCACCCTCAACAAGACCCATTTTAACTTTTTTTCTTTGCAGGCTTTTAATAAAAAAAGATCCATTGACACATAACCTGGAACAAAGGAGCTGTTGCCTTTTCCCTGGTGGTTCTGGGAGGTTGTTTAACACCAGCTTCAGGCTTTGGTGACAATCTTGCCTGTGATTTTCACACAGGTGGGATTTTCACAACCAAATTGGGTCGTCAGCACCCAATTCCTACAAAGGAATCAGCTGCCTGAAGCCTGTCACCAGCTCTCACCCAGGAGCAGTTTTGTTTACACAGGTTCCACCCTTTTTAGACTTGCTCTTTCTGGATGCTCCCAGGAACAAGGAGCCAGTCACCAAAGTACCAGTGCCTGGCCAGAAACAACCTTAAAAACAACGTGTGGTGTAAAATCCAGGTTATTGATGTTCTCCTCAGTGGCACCGTTGATTTCAGCTCACTTTCTGCTGTTCTGTTGTCTTATTCGGTGATTTGGGGTGATGCAATGATAGAAGGATAATTTATTTGTATGGGCAAGATCATTTTAAGGAGCAGATGGATTTGGGTGGGTTATTTTATTTCATCAACCTTGTGGGAAAGCAAATTCTGCCACCCCACAAACAAACAAACAAACAAACAACAAAAAAAAAGAGTTGAAAACCACTTGGGCTGGAAAGAAGCTGCACATCTGCACCACCCACCAGGCCAACAAACAGAGATAAAAGAGGGTGCTTAGTGGGAAAGGGCGTTTCAAATTGGCCAGGTAAACAAAGGGAGGGAGGGGAGTTTTATTTCTTTGCCCCCTTGTTTTGAGCAAGGGGAATCCCTCTCAGCAGCCAAGGATGGGGAGAGCCTGTAAGCATGAAAACTCAGCTGGCTCCCGGGCTAAGCAGGGCGGGTGGATAATTACCCAGCAAGGTGGGAGATCCAGGATCGCTGCTGCCTGAGGAAGCTCAGGACTTGGAGTGAAAAAGGCAGGAGGCTGGTGGAGTCGGGGAGAGGATGCTCCCACTCCCCTTATTATAGAGGTTTTGTTTAAAAACAATAAATTGAAGCTCTTGAACTAAGTACTGCTGCACCAGCGAGGTGCCCTCCCAGCACCCCCAACATCACCACAGAGGAGGAAGGGATCTGGCTGAATTTCCCTGGCAGCACTGGGAGGTGGGATGTGTCTGTCCTGGTCCTGGACCTACCTGCCTCTTCAGCAGCTGCTCCCTGCTGTGCTTGCTCTCTCCTTCAGGAAGGTGGAAAGGAAGGGGTGTCCGGATGGGGATCAGCAGCTGGCAGATTCGCTGGTGGATGCTGACCCAGTCAGCTTTTTGGTGGTCTACATCACTAACAAAATCAGAGAAGAATGATGTTTTTGGTTGCTTGGGAATGATGTAAATAATGATTATTGCCTGTTGTGTCTTCTGAACTTCCATGGCACCACAGGCACCAGCCCTTGGTCTGCTCCCAGAGCACGGGATGTGTTGCACTGGATATTCCCAAGCAGGCACGCGGCGCTGTCCTGCCACGTCACCACCACTCTGCACGTTACAAACTCACTTAAATCCCTCACAGAACTCCCCACACACTCAGGTCTGAGCATGTCCCTGGCTTCCTACACTGTGGCACAGAAAAAAAACACCCCAAAGCCAAGTCATTGTGAAACCAATTCCACACAGAGTTAACGTGACTTCACCCCGTGTAAGTGAGGATATTTGTGTCCACACCCCAGCAGCTCCCTGCACCGCTCTCCCAGGCTCCAGCCCAGGGCTCATCCCTGCCACCCAGGCTTCATTCTAAGCCTCATCCCTCTGTCCTAAGCCTTGTCCTGGGGCTTGTCCCTGTGTCCCGAGCCTCATCATGGGGCTAGTCCCTGCCTCTTGCCTTGCCCCTGTGCCCCAGACTGCATCCCAGGCTTTGTCCTTGTCTCTCAGCCCTTGCCCTGGGCCTGTTCCTGTGTCCTAGGCCTGGCACTGCCTCCTCCTGGGCCCTCTCCTGGTGTCCTGAGCCCTGTCCCGGGCCTGTTCCTGCCTCCTCTGCCTTGTCCTGGGCCTCCTCTGTGTGTCCTGAGCCTTGTCATGGGGCTACTCCCTGCCCCTCGCCCTGTCCTTGTGGCCCAGACCGTGTTCTGGTCTCTCAGCCCTTGACCTGGGCCTGTCCCTGTGCCCTAGGCCCGGCACTGCCCCCTGGGCCTCATCCTGGGCCTCCTCCTTGCCTTTCTCCGGGCCTCTTGCCCTGCCCAGGGTCCATTCCTGCCTCCCAGGACTCTCCCTGGCCCTTCCCCTTGTGCCCTGAGCCTTGTCCCAGGACTAGTCCCTGTCTGTCCCCATGTCCCTGTGTCCCGGGCCTGCCCCTGCCCCCTGGGCCTCATCCCGGGCCTCGTCCCGGTGTCCTGAGCCCTGTCCCCGGCCTGATCCTGCCTCCTCCACTTCGTCCTGGGCCTCCTCTGTGTGTCCCGGGCCTCCTCCCTCCCTCTTGCCCTGTCCCGGGCTTGCTCCCGGGCCTCGCCCCTGCCCCCGGGCGGTGCCCCGGTCCCCGCAGCCAGCGGGGCTCTCACCAGTAGTACGTGAGGCGGCAGCGGTCGCAGCGGAGCCGCCCCGCGGCCCCGCACAGCTCACAGCGGCGGGACCCCTCCAGCGCCAGCGCCGCCACCGCCGCCGCCGCCGCGTTGCCAAGGCGACACTTCCGGTAAGGGGCGGCGGGGGGTATTGTACTTCCGGCGGAAGGGGCGGGGCCAAGGGGGCGGGGCGGGCATGGCGGCGGCGGGCGGTGGGGAGGAGGAGGCGGCGGCGGTGGCGGAGGAGCAGCGCGTGCGGGCCTGGGCGGCGGGGCAGGCGGCGCGCGGGCGGCGCGTGGCGCTGGTGACGTCGGGGGGGACGCAGGTGCCGCTGGAGGCGCGCGCCGTCCGGTTCCTGGAGAACTTCAGCAGCGGGCGGCGCGGGGCGGCCTCGGCCGAGCGGCTGGTGCGGGCCGGCTACGGCGTCTGCTTCCTGCACCGGGCCCGCTCCGCCTTCCCCTGGGCACGGGCGCTGCCTCCTCCCGGGCCCGCCCTGCTCGATGCTCTCCGCCTCACCCCCGGGTCACCGCCCGGTGTGGCCGCTGACCCCACTGCTCTCCCCGCCCTGCTACCCGCCCTCCGCGACTACCGGAGCGCTACCGAGGCGGGGGCTTTGCTGGCCATCGAGTTCACCGGCCTCGCCGAGTACCTGGCGCTGCTGCGGGCCGCCGCCCGTGCCCTGGCGCCGTTCGGTACGGGGAGGGGACCGGTGTGTGTGGGGACCGGAGGGGCCCCGGGGGGGAACCCCGGGCGTGAAGGGACAGGGCGACCAAGGAGACATCCCGGGCGTGAGGGGACAGGGCGGCCCCGGGGGGATTCCGGGCGTGAGGGGATGGGGCGGCCCCGGGCATTGTGGGGTCCAAGGCGAGAGGGGACGAGGCTGCTTGGGGGGGGTCCAGGGTGTGTGGGGGGGGCGAGACGGGCCGCAATGGGGAGTCCCTGGTGTGAGGAGGACCGGGCAGCCCCGGTGCCCAGGTGTGAGGGGACAAGGGGCACCGTGGGGCCCCACATGAGGGACTGGGTTGCCCTGGGGCTGTGGGGGCTTGGGGCGAGGGGATGAGGTGGCCCTGGGGGCTGTGGGGTTCAGGGTGAGAGGGGACAAGGCTGCATGGAGGGTCCAGGGTGTGGGGGGGGAACAAGACGGGCCCCGGTGGGGAGTCCCAGGCTGGAGAGGGATGGAGCAGCCCCAGTGCCCAGGCGTGAGGGGACAAGGTGGCCCCAAGGCCTGTGGGGCTCTGCCATGAGGGGACAAGGTGGCCCCAAGGCCCGTGGGGCTCTGCCATGAGGGGACAAGGGGCCCAGTGTGGCTCCAGCACCCCACATGAGTGACTGAGTTGTCCCTGGGGCTGTGGGGACAAGGTGGCCCCAGTGGGTGACAGTTTGCTGGGGGGGGTCTGCAGTGTGGGGGGCCAGCACTGTCCTGCCCAGGGCAGTACAGGTGGGTGACGGGGGGTCTCTGAGGGGACCCTGGGCTCCCTGAGTTGCTGGGGGGGGGTGGCAGCCCAGCCCCTCGGGCTGTGCCCGTGACCGTGGCCGTGCTTCCCGCAGGCTCCAGTGTCATGTTCTACCTGGCAGCCGCTGTGTCCGACTTCTACATCCCCGCCTCGGAGATGCCCGAGCACAAGATCCAGTCCTCAGAGGGGCCCCTGCAGGTGAGGTCCCCCTCTGCTGTCCCCTCCATCCCCTCCTGACATCCAGGCTGTCCCAGCAATGTCTTGCTGGCCAAAAAAGCCTGCGTTTTCTCCAGGAATGGGAGAGTGCGTGTCCATGGGAGCAGGATCCCAGGGAAATATCCCTTGAAAGCTGTATAAGCTTAGAACGTGGAGATCACAGAGTCACAGCATGGTGGGGTGGGAAGGGACCTCAGGAGACCATCCAGTCCAACCCCCCTGCCAGAGCAGGGTCCCTACACCAGGTTGCACAGGAAAGTGTCCAGGTGGGTTTGAACATCTCCAGAGATGGAGACTCCACACCCTCTCTGGGCAGCCTGGCCCAGGGCTCTGGCACCCTCACAGGGAAGAAGTTTTTCCTCATGTTTCAGTGGAACCTCCTGTGCTCCAGCTTGTGCCCATTGTCCCTTGTCCTGTCATGGCCACCAGTGAAGAGTCTGGCCCCATCCTCTTGACACCTCCCTTTAGATATTGATCAACATTGATCAGATCCCCTCTCAGCTGCTCTTCTCCAGGCTGAACAGTCCCAGCTCTCAGCCTCTCCTCACACAGGAGATGCTCAGGCCCCTCAGCATCTCTGTGGCCTCCCCTGGACTCTCTCCAGAAGTTCCCTGTCCCTCTGGAACTGGGGAGCCCAGAACTGGACACAACACTGCAGATGTGGCCCCACCAGGGCAGAGCAGATGATGGATCTCAGATTGCTGAAGAACTCAGGAGTATTTGTGTTCCCTTTTCTGCTTAACGCTGCCCCACGTGCCTCATGCCCAGACCTGTGTCAGCCATGGCAGCAGGTGGCTCCAGAGCTCTGTATATCCCAAATTTATTTAATTTCATTAACTTTTAACAGGTTTTTGGGCTTAATTCTTTATCCTTAGAGCAGGAAAAACGAGACCCTGCCTGATTCCCAGTGGCAGACCCAGACTAAGAAGCTGGAGAACAGAGACTCCTACTTTTTTCCCCACTTTTTGGCCTATTTATACTTCACCTGCCTTAAAGAGTCACTGGGGAGAAGGGTTAAGTTTGGACAAGGTGCCTGGATTTTGGAGAGCTGCAAACTCCAACTTCTGCCGTTGGAATTCATTTTTTTTTGTTTTAAATCTCCCTCTGCTTGTGTTTATTTTCCCAGACGTGGGTTTTAGCTCTTAACTAACAAAATGTTTGTGCAGTTGCTGTGGGTAACTCTGCTTACTCCTAATACCAGGCTGATCATTTAATTCAAGTTTACACTCACATGCCAGTGACATTTTCACCTTGTTTGGTGAGATCTGACCAAGTGCTGCCTTTGGAAAACTTCCCAGTGTGAACCCAATGTGAAGTGAAGCTGGAATTTCCCAATCCCTCCTCCCCCATCTCTTATTAAAGTGCACTGTCATGTTTTCCCTGACACTTTTCTCTCCTGTCTTTTCCCCTGATGCAGATCACGATGAAGATGGTGCCAAAAATGCTGTCTCCTCTGGTCAAGGAGTGGGCCCCTGAGGCATTTGTTATTTCCTTCAAACTGGAGACAGATCCCTTGATCTTAATCGAGAAATCCCGGCAGGCTCTGGAGAAATATCGGCACCAGGTGGTGGTGGCCAACGTCCTGGAGTCCCGCAGAACCTCTGTGATTATTGTCACCAGAGACTCCCAGACTCCCTTGGCTCTTTCTGATGAGGAAATAGCCCAAGGCATGGAAATAGAGGAGAAGATAGTGAGCTATCTGCAGAGCCAGCACACTGCCTTCATCGAGAGGAAAGTCTGAGTGACACCAAATTGTCCCTAGAGAGGGGGTGGAACTGGAGTGATTCTCAGTCCCAGGTGAATCAAACAAACCTCAGTGACCCTCAGCTGCCGTCCAGAGCCCTGTCACCTTCCCACAGCTCCCTTCTGCTTCGTGTTGCTTGGCTTTGAAAAAGGAAAATACACTGAAGTGAAAACATTCCCAAGGCTAACAAGGATTTATTTATTGCTTGAGTCCTGTCCCGTGGGCTGGGAGAACTGGGAGGTGGAGAAATCATATATATACATATATATATGTCTGTATATAAAAGATTTTCTGGAATCTGCCTCTTCAGAGTTTCTTTTTGAGTTGTTGGGTGGAAGGAAGGGTGCTCTGCAGAAAATCAGTTTTGTTTTTATGACTGGAGTGGAGGGACAGAGCTGGCCAGTGCCTGGTGTTGAAAGTGAAACAAGTGTGGGAAAGGATGGAGGAGAAAGGAGCTTTGGAGAGAGCTGCAGTTGCACCAGGGGAGGTGCCAGGGACCTGCGTGTCAAGAGCTCTGCTCAGAAACAAGCGAGCCCCGTGGCAGTGTCACCAACACGGGTGCTTCACTGAGATTTGCCTTCCAGCTGCTGGCAGAACACGAGGGGATGGAGGGCACCCTCAGTCAGTTATGAACACCTGAACTGTCTAGATCTGCTCCACCCCTGTCTCCAGGTGCCACCAAAGTTGTGTTTTACCAGTTCTCTTTGTTCCCTTGAAGTGACACATGCCTTGTCTTCACTGCATCTGGGGGTGAATGGAGTTAAACCCAGCTGAGGGCCATCACCAGTGGTGTCCCCAGGGCGCAGTGCTGGGGCCAGTCCTGTTTGACATCTTCATCCATCATCTGGATGAGGGGATGGAGGGCACCCTCAGTCAGTGTGCAGAGGACACCCAGCTGGGTGGGAGAGTGGATCTGCTGGAGGGTGGGAGGCTCTGCAGAGGGATCTGGGCAGATGAGATCCAAGGGCCAGGACCAATTCCATGAGGTTCACTGAGGCCAAACGCCGGGATCTGCCCTTGGGTCACAGCAACCCCCGGCAGCTCCAGGCTTGGGGAGGAGTGGGGGGAGAGCTGCTGGGCAGAGAGGGACCTGGGGGTGTTGGTCACCAGCAGCTGAACAGGAGCCAGCAGAGTGCCCAGGTGGCCAAGAAGGCCAAGGGCATCCTGGCCTGGATCAGCACCAGTGTGGCCAGCAGGACCAGGGCAGTTCTCTTCCCCCTGCCCTGGGCACTGGTGAGGCCACAGCTCGAGTGCTGGGTTCAGTGTTGGGCCCCTGAGTCCAAGAAGGACCTGGAGGTGCTGGAGCGTGTCCAGAGAAGGGACCGGAGCTGGGGAAGGGTCTGGAGCACAAGTGTGCTGAGTTCCCGGCTGAGGGAACTGGGGGTGCTGAGCCTGGAGAAAAGGAGGCTGAGGGGAGACCTTCTGGCTCTGTCCAAGTCCCTGACAGGAGGGTGCAGAGAGGTGGGGGTGGGTCTGTTCCACCAAGGACCAGGACAAGAGGAAATGGGCTCCAGTTGTGCCCAGGGCAGTTGAGATGGGATGTGAGGAAGAATTTCTTTGCTGAAAGGGTTCTGAGGCATTGGAAGGGGTTGCCCAGGGCAGTGGTGGAGTCCCCATCCCTGGAGGGGTTGAAGAGTCGTGTGGACACAGTGCTGAGGGACAGGGGTCAGTGGGGACTGGTCAGTGTTGGGTTCATGGTTGGACTTGATGACCTTAAAGGGCTTTTCCAGTCTGGGCAATTCTGGGATCCTGGGATCCTGTGACAGGCAGGACAGACGTGGCACAGAGCACAAGCCAGGGTCTCTGAGCGTGGCCTGGGGACAAGAGGTTGGAGGAGGAGAAGGCAGTGAGGGTGGGGAGGTGACAGCGGGTGGGGTAGCAGTGATCAGCCTTGGGAGAGCTTTCTCCTGGCTGTTGGGATGGAGTTAGAACCAGGACATTCCTTCTTTTCCCTACATCCTGCTTCCATAGGGTTACCACCCTCTGAGCATCCATTCCCCGTGCTCACAAGAGTCAAAGTGTGTGATTCTGTGGGGGAAACACCCTGCAGCTCCGCTGCTGTTGGTCCTGTGCCTGTTCATGTTCTTCTGAAGAAATTCTCTGGAAGTCTGTGAAGGAAAACAGTGACGCAGGAGAACACAGTTCTCACACTTGAGGCTTCTCCAGAGCTCAGACCGGGCTCTGTTTTAAATCCCCAGGCATTTGAGAAGGCAGCAGGGCTCCAGGAGTGACACTGGTCACCTGGAAGTGAGGTGGGCTCATCAAATGAGGAAAATAAATCCAGGAGAAGAAGACAAGAGCGTGAGGATGGGCTGGGCGGAGCGGGAGGGAGCGCTGGGCGCTGCGGGACTGGGGGTGTGCGGGGAGGACGTGGTCAGTGATGGGGGAAGCGGTCCAGGTGGGTGAGGAGCGCTGGGATCCTGCTAATAACCGAGTCAGGAGGAAAACCAACAACTTCTCCATGGCCAGGACTGACCCTTGCAGAGGGTGGAGAGAGGACTGGAGTGCAGACTGTCCCTAGACATGGGAAGTCCCCACTGGGGACGTGCAGATGATGTTGGAGTGTCCTGCACGTGTTTGGTGTGTTCATGAGCTCCAAGAGCTGCCTGGCTTCATCTTCCATGGATGGATGTGAACATTGGGTCCTGCTGGTTTGGGGGTTTCTGTTGTTCATTTGGAGCTGGGTATAAAAACTTGTGTGAACTGATCATGGCCTGGCAGGAGGGTTGGGACAAAGGGTGGGAGAGTGCAACAAGCGCTGTCTTTGGAGTATTCTTGGACTTTCTCCGGAAGGTGATGGTGAAGGAGAGAAATAATCTCAATGTTTGAGGAGAAGACTCAGTCACTGCCTGTCACAGACCCTGCAGGAGTGTCAAGGAGCTTCAGTGTTCAACTGGGGAACACAGCTGTGGGCTTCCTGCGTGGTGTCTGCTCCTCCTCCTTGGGGAGGGTTGGGAAGCCCAGGTTGGGGAAACTTTCAAAGCTCAGAATAAGCCATGGCTGTCCTGATCCAGTGTTGGTGATGGTCCTCTCTCAAGTGGGAGGTTGAACCAAGACCTTGAGAGCTCCCATCTCACCACCTCTGGTGCTGGCAGTGTTTGGGCACCAACCCTTCTCTTTTGGGGAAGCCTCTTGTAGTACCATGGGGTGCTGGGGGATGAGAAGCTCCACATGAGCCAGCAACCTGCGCAGCACAGAGGCCAATAACCGCGTCCTGGATGTTGGGGCTGTTCAGCCTGGAGAAGAGAAGGCTCCATGGAGACCTTCCAGTGGCCTCCCAGTACCTGAAGGGGCTCCAGGAAGGCTGGGGAGGGACTTTGGCCAAGGGCAGGGAGTGACAGGACAAGGGGTGATGGCTTGAAAGTGGCAGAGGGGAGATGGAGCTGAGATGTGAGGGAGAAATTCTTTGGTGTGAGGGTGGTGAGACCCTGGCCCAGGTTGCCCAGAGAAGCTGTGGCTGCTCCTCCCTGGAAGTGTTCTGGGCCAGGTTGGATGAGGCTTTGAGCAACCTGGTCTAGTGGAGGTGTCCCTGCTGCTGGCAGGGGGGTTGGGACTGGAGGAGCTTTAAGGTCCCTTCCCACCCAAACCATTTGATGATTCTATGTCCCTTGCAGTCTCCTCACCCATTCCTTTCCCTCGAGGGCTGCCCGGTACCTCCAGCAGCTTCACTTGGGGTTCAGAGGACGCCCCAGAAGCTCACCAGCCCCGTGTCACTCCGGTTCCACACCGAGCAGGGGCCTCGCGTTGTATAATGGAGGTGAAACAGGGGGGGGCGGGAGCAGAGGAGCCCGAAATGCCCCCGGGTGCGCGGCCCGGGGTGGGACCTGTCCCCTTTGGCCACCGGATGGAGGGCGGTGGCCACCGCTGGGCGAGGCGGCAGCGGCGGGAGGGGGCGTGGCCACACAAAGAGGCGTGGCCTAAGCGGTGGGCGGGGCTATGAGAAGGGGCGTGTCCTGGCCACCCCGAGGGGCGGGGCCTCGGCTCCCCCGTTGCCATGGCGCCCGGGTGGGGGGGCGGGGGCAGCCCCGCGCCTCATGGCGGTGGGTGCTCGGGGTGGTGGGTGCCCGGGGTCGGGGGGTGGTCGGTGTCCGCCGGGCCCCGTCGCTCACGGTGCCTCTCGGTTCCCCGCAGGCGGATGCTCCGGTACCGGCGGAGACCGTTCGGCGCTGGCTGCAGGCGGAGGGAGCCGACCCCGCCGCCCCGGTCGAGGAGCAGCTGGGCCTGGCCTGGCGGCTGCTGCGACGCGCCGAGACTCGGCTCGGTGACCTGGAGCGGCGGCGGGAGGAGGAGATGAGAGACGTAAGGGCCGGGGAAGGGGCCAGAGTTACCCCTGCGGGTTTAACCCGTCCGGGCCCAAACGCGCCCGTTTCCCCCTGTGTTTACAGCAGGTTCACGGGTGTTCACCCCCAAAAGCTGCTTTGCCTCGGGAGCTCCCGGCCCGGGGCTCCCCTTGGGGCACCGAACAGCAGCCAGTGACACCCACAGAGCCGGGGTAGAGAGGCCCCTGCGCCCCAGTGCCTCGGTGTCCCCATCCCTTCCCACTTCCAGACCTTCCAGTCGAGATTTTAAAGTCCCAAAGGCCCAAAGAAGTGTCCAGAGAAGGGCAGCGGAGCTGGGGAAGGGTCTGGAGCACAAGTGTGCTGAGTTCCCGGCTGAGGGAACTGGGGGTGCTGAGCCTGGAGAAAAGGAGGCTGAGGGGAGACCTTCTGGCTCTGTCCAAGTCCCTTGGAGGAGGGTGCAGAGAGGTGGGGGTGGGTCTGTTCAACCAAGGACCAAGGGCCAGGACAAGAGGAAATGGGCTCCAGTTGTGGCCAGGGCAGTTGAGATGGGATGTGAGGAAGAATTTCTTTGCTGAAAGGGTTCTGAGGCATTGGCAGGGGTTGCCCAGGGCAGTGGTGGAGTCCCCATCCCTGGAGGGATTGAAGAGTCGTGTAGACACAGTGCTGAGGGACATGGGTCAGTGGGGACCGGTCAGTGTTGGGTTCATGGTTGGGCTTGGTGGTTTTAAAGCTCTTTTCCAATATTAACAATTCTCTGAGGTTATCCTGTAAATATTGAGGGATCAAGAGCTGTTTGTGCTAACAACTCACTGGTGAGAGGTTGACCAACACGCTCAGGTGCAGTGACCTGTGCTTGGTTTCCAGGTGGAAAGCTACGTGGGCCACATCCGTGCCCTGACGGAGGAGCGGGACGCCGCCACCACCGAGTGTGAGAAAGAAAACGAACAGCTCAGGCTTGAGCTGAGGCGGCTGCAGCTGCAGCAGGGTAACCCCTTCCCTCCAGATCACAGGCTGAGACGTGGTAACAGCTCCTGCTGTACGGGCCTTTCAGCAGAGCTGCTTTAAAGCTTTTTTTTTGAGAGCAGAGCAGCGTTTCTCAGTGATTTCTGCTGGCCCAGCAGATGGTTTGTTGTTTGGGAGGTTGGCAGAAGTGTTAATGAAATATTAGAACAGATTTGTAATTGACTTAGAGGCTCCTGTCAGTTTTTACTGCCTTTGTTCAGCGAGTCGGGCACTTTCTCACCCCGTGCAGTTCCCCTCTTGCACTGAGCATCTTCCAGACACTGTTTGAAAAACAGAAGTGATGGTGCTGTTTGTTTTCCAGCTCTTCATGATTTGACAGTGACTCCTCAGGTAACAGAGTGTTCCCTCCAAACTCACTGAATTTGCTTTGGTTCAGACAAAGTCCACCTTTTTAAAACAACTTTGAAGGGCAGTGGTGTGTTTGTGGGGGTGATTCAAAACTGGTGCCATCTGCTTATTTTAGTGTAGTCACTTTGTTTAAAACAAATTATTTCACTTCAAATGATTTGCTTTCTTCTCAAACCCTGGGGTCACTTCCAGTAAGGGTTGAATTCTTGATTTTCTTCAATCTTCCTTATCTGCTCTTGTGCTTTGAGTACTGCTAAAAGCACGTTGTTATCATTAACTTCTCCTCTGGTGGTGCTTGTTCTCCTGAGCCTGGGGTGAAGCTGAGGGTGATAGCACAGCTTGAGCAGTTTCTGTGTTACTCCTGCTTTATTTTGGGAGGAGTTTTGGGGAAACTGATGGCAGGTTTGAGTCTATTCAGGTTTGGGGGTTTCAGGGAGCTCTTCTGATGGAGAGATTCTTTCAAAGACAGGTGCTTCAGCCCTGCCTGAAAATCTGGTTCCTCTGGGCATGGAAAACCATCACTTAGTGCTGAAAGTGCTGTCCCCAGGGGTTTAAATCACTAATGAGCCTCGGGAGCATTGCTGGGGCAGAAATCTTTATTACTGGTTCTTATCTTCCCCACGAGGTGGCAGGAGAATGACAACAATGTCCCAAGAGCTGGCTTTGGGCTTTGCCTTTATTTCCTCAGAGGGGATCTGCTCCTCTGGACTTTCCCCCCTCTTTTTTTTTATTTTTTTTAAAAAAAGGGATTATTTTGGCTATTGAGCAATTATAGAAAGCTGTGAGCTGGAAGGGACCCACCAGGCTCATCCAGTCCAACTCCTGTCCCTGCACAGGACAATCCCAACACTCACACCGTGTCCCTCAGGGCCTTGGCCAAATGCTGCTGGAATCTTGTCAGCCTTGGGCCATGAGCACCTCCCTGGGGAGCCTGTGCCAGTGCTCCACCACCCTCTGCCTCAAGAACCTTTTCCTCATGGCCAACCTCCCCCTCCCCTGCCACATCTTCCTGCCATGGCCTCTGCTCCTGGCGTTGGTGGCCAGAGAGAAGAGCTCAGCGCCTGCCCCTCCTCTTCCCCTGGGGAGGAAGTTCCAGACCGCCAGGAGATCTCCTCTCAGTCTCCTCTTCTCCAGGCTGAACAACCCAAGTGCCTTCAGCCTCTCCTCACACCCTTCCCCTCTAAACCCTTCCCCAATGTTGTGTCCCTCCTCTGGACACTCTCCAGCAGCTTTAGATCCTTTTTCTCCTGTGGTGCCCAAACTGCCCCCAGTGCAGAGCAGAGCGGGGTTGTGATTGTCACTGGGATGGAAGCAGATCTGTGCCCACTGCCCTGGGGGGTTCTCACTGCCGGCCCGTGGGGTTTTTGTGGGTGTGCTGTGCTTTGGTGCCACTCTGTGTTCCTGTGCAGCTTTCTGGAGGAGTTTGCTTTGGGATAGCACTGTCAAGACTTTGATTTTTCAGACTTGTTATTATTTCACTGGAGGCATTAGCTGTGGCCCTGTGATCTGCATTTACAGTTTGGAGCTCTGGGCAGTGGATGGAGCCCTGCCCTGCACCAGGCTGTCCTCTGCAGCGAGGGATGCCAGCCCTGCTCTGTTTTGGGGTGCTTGTAGATCATTTTCTTGAGGAACTGGCTTTTTGCTTTGCAAGTCACAAAAACCCACCCCAGTGGCCATCTCTGGATGTTCTTGAGCTTTAGCTGCTCCACTTTCTCAAAGACTTCTGGCAGGCCTTTGCCTGCTCTGGGTCTCTGCTGCACCTCTGCTGCAGGGTTTGAGGCTGCATTGCTCTGTGTCTGTTCCCTGGGCCCCTCTGCTTTTCATCAGAGTTTGTCCAAACCAACCCAAAGCCTTGGAGGGTGCAGGGCAGGCTGAAGGGCTTGAACTAGAAGTTTATTGTCCTCTGGGTCTTCATTCCTCTCATTCTTTCGAGGCAGCTGGTTGTCTTTAGATGCTGCTGGAGATGAGGCTGGAAATGGGGCTGGAGGAGGGTCCTTTGGGAAGGCAGATCCTGGTCTGCTGGGATCCTTAAACAAAAATGTGGGTGAGGCAAGAACCCAGGATGGTGGTTGGGAGCTTTAGAGAGGCTTGGGCTGAAAATGAGTTGGGGTGGGAAAGGGCAGTTGAGGACAGAGGCTGGTTCAAGGCTGTGGTACAGGGGAATGGTGAGGTGCAGGAGGATCTGGGATCTGTCCTGATCTTGCTCATGGTGACAGTTGGGAGCTGAGAGATCAGGAAGGGGCAGAGAGTGGGGTAGATGGAGGAGATCTCACAGGTGGGCTCTCAGGGCTGAGCACAGCCCCTCTCCCAAAAGCAGCCAAACAAAGCAGAGCTCTGCTTGCTCTGAGGATCACTGGGAGAGTTTGATCTGCTAAAAGCTATTTCTGATGATAAAAAAGTAAATTGCTGCTTACACATTTTGCCTGGAACAGGCTCAAAGGGTCACTGCAGAGAGAAGCCACTGCTGGTTGTGTGTTGAGCTGTTGATCTGAGCTTTCCCTCAGTGGGTGCCTCTGCCCAAAGTGCCATTTTCCTTTCCTGGAGGCAGTTCATACCCTGGTTCTGATGGCTCTTGTTGAATACAACTCAGTGTTTTTGGAGGGAAGATCAATAACTCGTGTGCTGCATTACCAACAGCCTGTCTGGAAAACAAATGTAATGGCCATGAACCACACCACTGCCAGGGGCCTGTCAGGGGCCTGCCTTGATGTGCTTAAAAAGGGAAACAAAAAGAATTCAATAGTCCTGGCCTGAGCTTGTTTATTGCAGCAACCTGAAACGTCCCCAGCATGGACAAGAGGACACAGCCTCTGAGGTGGGTGTGAGATATCAGTGAACTTCTTATTTCTGGGAAACTTCCTGGGGTGAGACACCTTTGCAAATATAGAACCCACTTTTACCCCTGCAGAGGTGGTGCAGGAGGTACCTGCAGAGGTGGTGCAGGAGGTACCTGCAGAGGTGGTGCAGGAGGTACCTGCCAGCAGGAACTCATTGGTGTGCTTGTCCCAGGGGTTTGTTCTCCTCAAGTAGGACGTGTTGGATGAGGTAGGGAAGGTGTTTGAGACATTTGTAAGAAATCAGTGGGATTTTCCAAGCAAATAGTCTGTGCTGTGTTTGACAGACTCCCCTCATTCTCCCAAATCTTCTGTTCCTCTTCAGCCTGTGGAAAACTTCTAGATCTTGTTACCCCAAACTATACCCCTTGGTGTAGGGGAAACACTTGCAGGTGAAACTGTCAGTGTAGGAGCCACCATCTGAGTTCAGAGCATTGGTCCTAAAGGGACATGGTTGTCCTGTTCTTGGTCCTAAAGGGACATGGTTGTCCTGGTTTTGGCCATAAAGCAGAGCAGCTTTCAGCTGGTTTGGCCAAACTGGGAGGAAACTGGGAGGCAAGGGGGGATTTTTCAGTGTAGAGTGAGCTGTGGGCCCTTCACAATGATGTGGGGCAGGTGCTGGCTGGTTTGACACTGCAGAGTGCAGTGTTGGGCTGAGCTCCAGGCAGGAGAGCTGCCAGTCAGCAGTGTCTGCCCCCTGCCCTGGAGACCCCCTGATCCCTGAGCACAGGGGAGGGCGGGTGGGGACCGCAGGGTGTTTTCCATCTCCAGGGCTGGCCGGGGCTGGCTGCAAAGAGCAGGGTGGGAACATGGGATTGATTTGAGCAAAAATCACAAAAACATGGGATTGATTTGAGCCTGGGGATGTGATTGCACCGGCTGCCCTGCTAAATCCAGTGTGTGGAACTGCAGAACAGACCTGTCCAGAGCCACGTGTGTGTCCTGTCTGAGAGTGTGAGGAGTTTTTCCTCTGCTTAACTTCAGATGTCTGACTCTAGCTCCCTAAGCAGTGAAGGAGTGGGAATATCCCTCCTTCCTCTATAAAAAAACCACCAGTCCCCACAAATTCCCATCCTACAGCACTTGAAAACCTTTATAGTCTGGTTTGGGCTAGAAATTGTCAGCAGGGTTTGTTGTTTTTCTTTTTAATATGAAAAACCCTTCTTTAGCTTAACAAGCTGTTGCAGCCAGTGCAGGTGGTGCTGCCCTGGCCATGCAGGGGACCAAAGATTCCTTATGTTCTCCTGGCAGATCAACTTCCAGTGGAACAGCCAAGGGGCTCCCTTTAACAACTGCTTGTTACACAAACACAACAGTTCCTGCCCATAAACCAACTCCTCTTGCAGATGTTGTTGTCTTCTCTTTGCCTTGGAGGCTGGTACGGGGTCTTCCTCACTATAACTTTAGGGATAAATGGTGAAGAATTGATAGTTTAATTCTAAAAGGGTTTTTTGCTCCTTTAATCCAACAGGAGACCTTCCAGCAGCAGCTCTGTGCTACCAGCAGCAGTCCCCAGCCTGGGTTTATAGCTGGGTTTGGAAGAGCAGGTCAGGAACACTGGTCAGGGAGTGATTTCTAAGGTCACGTTCTAGGAAGTGCTCTGAGTCCCTTGGTGCCCATGGGGTGCTGTTCTCCAACGGCTTCAGGCCCTTGGTGCCCACGGGGTGCTGTTCTCCCGCTGCTTCAGGCTCTTGGTGCCCATGGGGTGCTGTTCTCCAATGGCTTCAGGCCCTTGGTGCCCATGGGGTGCTGTTCTCCCGCTGCTTCAGGCCCTTGGTGCCCATGGGGTGCTGTTCTCCAGCTGCTTCAGGCCCTTGGTGCCCATGGGGTGCTGTTCCCCAACTGCTTCAGGCCCTTGGTGCCCATGGGGTGCTGTTCTCCCGCTGCTTCAGGCCCTTGGTGCCCATGGGGTGCTGTTCTCCCGCTGCTTCAGGCCCTTGGTGCCCATGGGGTGCTGTTCTCCAACTGCTTCAGGCCCTTGTTGGTTCCTCACTGTGCTTTCCTACCATGTCACATGGGATCCAGCACCCCAATACTCCACCACAATGGACATCACTGCTGTGTGTGGGGACAAATAAGATCTTCAGCTCCACCTCCCTCCCAGACAGTCCTTAGGAAGATGCTGCTGAGAGTGACAGGGTATTTTGTGTTTCTTTTTCTCAAGAACATGTTGATGTTTGTGGCTGCCATCTGCTCTCTCCCAAAGCCTTTTAATCTGTTGTTTAATTTCCACCAAACTCTATTAAGGGATAAAGAGCTCGGGGATAACGAGGTTGGTGAAACTCAGTCACTGGGGAGAGGACAATGGTTGTTGTAACTGTCCCACTTGAAGGAAGGCAGGAGAACCCCCGTGTCCTGGGGGCACCCAGCCCTGCACTGCGAGCCGGGCCAGGGAGGGGATCGTCCCGCTCTGCTCTGCGCTGGGGCGGCCTCACCTCCAGCACTGGGGGCAGCTTGGGCACCACAGGAGAAAAAGGATCTAAAGCTGCTGGAGAGTGTCCAGAGGAGGGACACAACACTGGGGAAGGGTTCAGAGGGGAAGGGTGTGAGGAGAGGCTGAAGGCACTTGGCTTGTTCAGCCTGGAGAAGAGGAGACTGAGAGGAGATCTCCTGGCGGTCTGGAACTTCCTCCCAGGGGCAGAGGAGGGGCAGGCGCTGAGCTCTTCTCTCTGGCCACCAACGCCAGGAGCAGAGGCCATGGCAGGAAGATGTGGCAGGGGAGGGTGAGGTTGGCCATGAGGAAAAGGTTCTTGAGGCAGAGGGTGGTGGAGCACTGGCACAGGCTCCCCAGGGAGGTGCTGGTGGCCCCAAGCCTGACAAGATCCCAGCAGCATTTGGCCAAGGCCCTGAGGGCCATGGTGTGAATGTTGGGATTGTCCTGTGCAGGGACAGGAGTTGGACTGGGTGATCCTTGTGGGTCCCTTCCAACTCACAGCATTCAATGTTTCTATGAGCTCAGTCCAGATGCAGCAGGTCCTGTCCCTTGCTTGGCAGGCTGGGTCATGGATGGGAGCAGAAATGTTGGGACAGATGAGAAACGTGGGGAGAGTGGGATCAGCACTGAGGAGAACAGGGGGTAGGAGGCAGAAAGGGAGGTGAGAAGCAGGAGAAGTGACCAAATATTTTGTGAGCTCCAGGGCTGTTGTGGGTGGGGAGTGTTCAGAGGAGCTTGGCCACAGCTGTGGAAGGAATGGGGCTGAGTTTGTCCCTCTGTTTGCAGAAAGCCTTGTCTTGCAGAAGCCCAGCTGCAGGAGGTGGAGGAGATGCTGGAACAGGAAGGTCTGTCTGAAATAGCTCACAGCCACGCCAGTGAGCAGGTTGCTTATTTCCTGGTGGAAAGAACCACGCTGCTGGAGAGACTGGAGATGGCAGATCAGGAGCTGAATTCCCAGGGCTGCCTCGACAGGCTGTGTGCAGCCCAGCTCCAGGTACCTCCTGCTTTAGCTGCTCCATCAGAAGTGCACTGGGGAGAAGGATGTCTAAGTAAAAATATTTCTCCTGTCTATGGGGATCCTGTGGATTCTTAATGCTGAAGTTGATTTCTTTCTTAGTTTTCACACTTGTGTATTTCCACTTGTTTTGCTCCCAGGGATAGTGAGCAGGATTAATTGAGTGCATATTGAAGAGTTTGTGATGTAGTTGGTCTGAAGTTCTTCACTGGGTACTCCTGACTTTCTACTAATCCAGATTTCCCAGTGACCCAGTATTTAATTTCAGGTGGCCAAGTTCCCCTAAAAATCATTAATTTAAGGGAAAAACCTTCCATATACTTAAGGTGAGGTTAAAACTCCTAGCTGCTGAGCTAGAGGATGGAGGGAAAGCAAACCCCTGCTCACAGAGTTCCATGAATCAATTTTACAGCAGGAGTTGATGATGGACAGGTTGGAGAGGACCATCCATGTCTTGATTTTCTGCTTTTTGAGGTGAACACTGACAAATGGTGGGGGAGCAGCAGCTGCTGTGTATTGGAGAGAGTTTGTGACCAGTCACCTCCCACCAACACCACCAACCTCCACCTACTCCTCAGTGTGGCCCTTTCACAGACTGGAGCCCAGGAGCTGTTGGCTCTCGGAGCTGTTTCTCCTGCATTGCTGGGCTTCCATAACTCACTTCTGACAGCAGTGGCTTCATTAACAACTTTGTTAACGACTTGGATACAGGACTTGAAGGGCTGCTAACAAAGTTTGCTGATGACACCAAATGGGGAGGAGCTGTGGACACTCTGGAGGGCAGAGAGGCCCTGCAGAGAGATCTGGAGAAGCTGGAGAGCTGGGGAATCACCAACCGGGTGGATTTGAACCAGGGCAAGGGCTGGGTTTGGCCCCTGGGACACGGCCACCCTGGACACACCCAGCCTGGGGAAGGAGAGGCTGGAGAGAGCCCTGAGAGAGGGACCTGGGGGTTCTGGGCCATGGCAAGTTGGACATGAGCCAGCAGTGTGTCCTGGCAGCCCAGAGGGACCCCCGTGTCCTGGGGGCACCCAGCCCTGCACTGCGAGCCGGGCCAGGGAGGGGATCGTCCCGCTCTGCTCTGCACTGGGGCGGCCTCAGCTCCAGCACTGGGGGCAGCTTGTGCCCATTGCCCCTTGTCCTGTCCCTGGGCACCACCCAGAAGAGCCCGGCCCCATCCATCTGGCCCCCACATTTCAGCTATTGACAGACATTGATCAGATCCCCTCTCAGCTGCTCTTCTCCAGGCTGAACAGTCCCAGCTCTCTCAGCCTCTCCTCACACAGGAGATGCTCCAGGCCCCTCAGCATCTCTGTGGCCTCCCCTGGACTCTCTCCAGAAGGTCCCTGTCCCTCTGGAACTGGGGAGCCCAGAACTGGACACAACACTCCAGATGTGGCCTCACCAGGGCAGAGCAGAGGGGGAGCAGAACCTCCCTGGACCTGCTGGCCACGCTCTTCTCAATGCCCCACAGGACACTGGTGGCCTCCCTGGCCCCAGGACACACTGCTGGCTCATGGCCACCCTGCTGCCCACCAGCACACCCAGGTCCCTTTCCACAGAGCTCCTCTCCAGCAGATCAGCTCCTAACCTGTCCTGCTCCATGTGGTTATTCCTCCCCAGGTGAAGGACTCTGCACTTGCTCTTGTTGAACCTCATCAAGTTCCTCTCCTCCCAGCTCTCCAGCGTGTCCAGGTCTCGTTGAATGGCCCCAGAGCCTTCTGCTGTGCCAGCCACTCCTCCCAGCTTGGTATCATCAAAGTGATGATGCAGAGCTGATGACACGTGGCCTTTCCTTCAGTGCCTGAGTGAGGGAAGTAGGGCCAGGGCAGGGTGCAGAAGCCTGCAAGTCTGGTGTTGAATCCAAACCTGTTTTCATGGAGCTCCTTCTGAGGATGCAGCTGGCTTCTCCCAGCAGTCCCCCTCTCAGGACCCTTTGTTCTAACCATCCTGTAATGAACATGTTCCTGTAGACAGATCTTCATCTTTCAATGACCAAGTCTGCTCTTGGTGGCTGGATAAAGGTGGAGAGGGTGTGGTTGCAGCTGGGCTGGGTGAAGGACAGAGCCAAGGCAAATCTTGTTCATGGAGATGATATGGGCTGTCTGTATGTGAAGAACAACGTGGAGTTTCCTTGAATTCCTCCTGGTACGTGGTGCCAGAGTCCCCTCAGAGGTGGACAGGGCTGTCACTGCCTGATTTTTGCCTACCTTCAAACAGCTGTGGGGAGGAATGAGCCTTGTTAAGGGATAATGTATTCTTGTATGATCAAGACTCAATCTGAGCTTAATGCTCCTTGTTTCTAATCAAACCCAACTTCTCCACAGTTCCTACCCTGGGCACCTTTTTGTGTGTGTGTTTTTAGAACCAGGTGGAAGATACACTGGAGATCTGTTTTCCAGGGCAACAGTTCCTCTGAAGCAGACTGGTTTTTTCTCTCCCTGATGATGTCATTGCTGTCCATGCTTGTGAACTGGGAACTGTTGATTAAGCACCCCATTGTTGGGGTGGCATCACCCTTGTTGTACAGAACCATTAAGAGTCACAGCAGTGTCACAGGTTAATGGGTTAATTACTCTTGTTACTCTGTTTACTGGATCATGCAGCCTTTCTTCTTCTCAAATGACCTGTTCAGGTGTTTGTTTCACTCCTAGGCTGAAGGTCCAGGTGTGTTCCTCCCTGGGACAGAAATAAATGCATTTTTAGCTGGACTGCACAAGCATGATTGATCTTTTTAATGCAGAAAGCCAGGGCACAAACAGGCACCTCTGTGTTGTTATCTCCAATATACATGTGGGGAAATGGTTTCTCAGAGCCAAGGTGTGAAATAAATGACAACCAAGGTCCTGAGTGTTAGCAGATCCTGGTGCTGGGTCCTGTGTGCAGGCTGCAGGGCTGTGGGGATCTGTCAGCTCCATCAGTGGTTCAAAGGAAAGCGACATGGGGAGGTAACCCAGTGTCACTCTGGTGAAGTGAGTCAGGGATGCTCAGCCCCACTCTGTGTCTCTGGGCAAAGCTGAGCCCACAGGCTCTCAAAGGAGGAAGCCAAGGAGACCACAGGTTTAAAAACCCAGTAGTGAACCTGCAGAGTTCCCAGTGCTGGCTGAGACAAGGGTTTGGGATAACTCTGGGTGAAATGTTCTCCTCAAAGGTGAGCTGTGGTTACAAAACTCCTTCTGATCAAGAGATGTTGAAACTGAAGATCCCCCACACTGGTTTCAGGGGATAGATGTCAGCACACTTTCTGGTGGGGCTGGTTTGTTAAAATCTCTTTCCTTGCAAGGAGGAATTTGGTCACGTTCACCAGACGGTAGAAGATGAACTCCAGCAGCAGCAGGAATCCACACAGCTTCCTGGAGAGACAGTGAACGAGGTAATAAGGAACATTTGCACATTGTCTTGCTCATGACATGGCACATAGTTGAGATTTCAAGCAGTGGGTCCATCCTTGAGCATGCTGTGGATTTTTTTTAATTGTTTTTAGGTGCTGGGATGTGAGTGAGCTCTGAACTTCAGGCTGTGCCACCACATCAGCCTGGTGCAACCACCTCAGCCTGGTGCTGTGCTTGAGCTAATGCTTCTGCTGAGATCCAGGGTTAACATGGCACCAGCTTTGGGTCAGGGCTGGCTTGTAGGCACTCACCTGTCTTTAATGATGTCACAGGATCCCAGAATTGCCCAGTTTGGAAAAGCCCTTTAAGCTCATCGAGTCCAACCATGAACCCAGCACTGACCAGTCCCCACTGACCCCTGTCCCTCAGCACTGTGTCTACACGACTCTTCAATCCCTCCAGGGATGGGGACTCCACCACTGCCCTGGGCAACCCCTTCCAATGCCTCAGAACCCTTTCAGCAAAGAAATTCTTCCTCACATCCCATCTCAACTGCCCTGGGCACAACTGGAGCCCATTTCCTCTTGTCCTGTCCCTTGCTCCTTGGTTGAACAGAGCCACCCCCACCTCTCTGCACCCTCCTGTCAGGGACTTGGACAGAGCCAGAAGGTCTCCCCTCAGCCTCCTTTTCTCCAGGCTCAGCACCCCCAGTTCCCTCAGCCAGGAACTCAGCACACTTGTGCTCCAGACCCTTCCCCAGCTCCGTTCCCTTCTCTGGACACGCTCCAGCACCTCCAGGTCCTTCTTGGACTCAGGGGCCCAACACTGAACCCAGCACTCGAGCTGTGGCCTCACCAGTGCCCAGTGCAGGGGGACCAGCACTGCCCTGCTCCTACTGGCCACACTGGTGCTGATCCAGGCCAGGATGCCCTTGGCCTTCTTGGCCACCTGGGCACTCTGCTGGCTCCTGTTCAGCTGCTGGTGACCAACACCCCCAGGTCCCTCTGTGCCCAGCAGCTCTCCCCCCACTCCTCCCCACGCCTGGAGCTGCCGGGGGTTGTTGTGCCCCAAGGGCAGAACCCAGCGTTTGGCCTCAGTGAACCTCATGGAATTGGTCCTGGCCCTTGGATCTCATCTGCCCAGATCCCTCTGCAGAGCCTCCCACCCTGCAGCAGATCCACTCTCCCACCCAGCTGGGTGTCCTCTGCAAACTGACTGAGGGTGCCCTCCATCCCTTTGCCCAGATCGTGGATGAAGATGTCAAACAGGACTGGCCCCAGCACTGCGCCCTGGGGAACACCACTGGTGATGGCCCTCAACTGGGTTTAACTCCATTCTCCACCACTCTTTGGGCCTGGCCACCCAGCCAGTTCTTTACCCAGCAGAGTCTGTGCCCATCCAAGCCAGGAGCAGCCAGTTTCTCCAGGAGAACGCTGTGGGAACCGGTGTCAGAGGCATGGCAGGGCAGTGGGAGCAGTCGAGGGCAGACTGGAAGGGGAGGTCAGCAGTGCCAGGCTGGCTTGGGGCCAGCTCTCACAGCAGCCACGGGACCACAGACGTCCAGAAGTGACTTGTCCTTGGAGCAAACTCTGACAGGGAGTGGTGGAGCCTTCTGCTTGGGAAACTTGGTGTGTTATGTGTAGGGAAAGGCCACGTGGTGCTGTTCCACACCTGTGTGCATGGTGAAGGGGGTTCTCCACTGTCTGTCTGTCTCCTGCCTCTGCAGTGGCTTCCCTGAGCTCACCTGCTTTCTGTTTGTCTTTCCACCCTTGTTCTGGTGGGTCAGGAGTAGTGGCAGAGGGGGGACCTGCCTTGGTCACATCACTAGGAGAGGGTTATCTCGTTTCTGTTGAAGCATTAGCCCTTGTGTTTCAGTCCCACAGGGAAGGGCTGGAGAGGGACCAGGCATCACGTGCAAGAGTTGAACGAGATCTGGAGGAGGCCACACAGAAGGTGCTGATAGCCCAGGAAGAGATCTGGAGGCTGACAGACAAGCTGGCTGCACTAAGGAAGGAGCAGAGCAGTAAAGGTAAGCACTGCTCTTCTGGCCACTCCTAATTACTGGCCTGCACTTAGCCCACCCCTGGTTAGCATAAGCCTTGGACATCTCACCCAGGGGAGCTGCAGGCTGGCTGTCCTCTGTCCTCTCTGCTTCTCATGGGGAAAAATCAATGTCAGATGTTAGCCTGGTACCTGGGAGATCAGAATGCAGCCACTCACAGTCACAAATCCATTAAATTGGATAAAATTGGAGGGAGGGGATCGTCCCGCTCTGCTCTGCACTGGGGCAGCCTCACCTCCAGCACTGGGGGCAGCTTGGGCACCACAGGAGAAAAAGGATCTAAAGCTGCTGGAGAGTGTCCAGAGGAGGGACACAACACTGGGGAAGGGTTCAGAGGGGAAGGGTGTGAGGAGAGGCTGAAGGCACTTGGGTTGTTCAGCCTGGAGAAGAGGAGACTGAGAGGAGATCTCCTGGCGGTCTGGAACTTCCTCCCCAGGGGCAGAGGAGGGGCAGGCGCTGAGCTCTTCTCTCTGGCCACCAATGCCAGGAGCAGAGGACATGGCAGGAAGATGTGGCAGGGGAGGGGGAGGTTGGCCATGAGGAAAAGGTTCTTGAGGCAGAGGGTGGTGGAGCACTGGCACAGGCTCCCCAGGGAGGTGCTGATGGCCCCAAGCCTGACAAGATTCCAGCAGCATTTGGCCAAGGCCCTGAGGGCCATGGTGTGAATGTTGGGATTGTCCTGTGCAGGGACAGGAGTTGGACTGGATGATCCTTGTGGGTCCTTCCAACTCACAACATCCCATGATTCTGTAATTCTGAGTGGTGAAAGCTGAGACATGGAGGTATCATGCCTACAGCAGTGGGGTCTGGACTGAATTCCTCTCCCTGGCTCATCTACAGGGAGAAGCTCATGTCCTAGGAGGGGCTGGAGAGGAAATTACACCTTGATTCAGAAACAGAGTAGCTAAAATACCGTGTACCCAGTGTTAGCAGAGCTGGACTGCTCCTCTCCAGGTTCTTCAGATGCTGTGTTTGGGCTGCTGCTTCATTCTGGGTTGTTAGCAAGTGCCATAACCAGAGCTTATCAGCACTCCTGACGTGTCTGCTTAGATTCCTATTACTGCTAATATTTGCTTAACCTCCTTATTTCAATAACTGCTGTTGACCAGCCCTTAAGTATTACATTTGTGTTTTTAAAAACACTTACTGTAAAAGTAAACAGTGTCCTGGAGGGAAATCAAAGGACAAACACAGAGCTGCTGTTGGAGTGGTCCCTGAGGCGGGTGCTTCACCCCTGCCTCCTCCAGAGTTCCTGAGGACAACACTGCTTTCTGGGTGCTTTTGCTCTGGGTTCCTGATGTTATCCCACAATCTGTGATGCAGAATTTCAGTGGAGAACAGCAGAATGGGATGAGATGACACATTCTGCCCCAGGTACCTTTGCAGGGACTGAAGGAGGCTGGTGCCACCTGGGTGGGGTTGATGTGCGAATCGCGGGTCGTGATGCCGACCTCGCAGCTCACACGTTCCTTGCTGAACCCTCCAGCCAGCCCCAAACCCATCACTTAGAGCCTTTTAATCAAAGGCAGGGAAAGCAGCACTCTGTGGGCATCTGCTTTGTGTGTTAATTGATCCACATACATCCCTGGGGATGGAGCCAGCGTGGTGGTGCAGCCTCCAAACAGTATTCCATCTCTGGATCGTGGACGGGCTGCAGCGTGCAGCTCCTCTCCGTGGGTCAAAGCCTGCCTGGGGAAATCTGGGTTTTCTAATCATCTTAAATATCCCATGAATATAAAGCTTTCCAAACTGTGAGTAAGGGTTTCATACTTGTTATGTCTGGGTGGTTTATTATGCTGTGAGTGTGAGTGTGCAAAATCAGTGTGACAACATCTCGTGTGCCTTCTCCCTCTGAGGAGCTCCAGAGCCAACTGTTCTGGAAAGAAATTGATTGAAATCTAAGATGAAATCTCTGCTTTTTAGTAAAACTCCACTTAAACAATGTGTTTGGTTCCATAACTTGCAGCTTGCTTGCTTTCATTGAAGAGAAAACAGAAGATTGCTCCTGGCTGGTGTGTAGCCCAGTTGTTTGCTCTTCGGTGATGACGAGTCTGCCGCTTTCATTTCTTTTTCCTTTAGTTTTCCTTCAACTCTTTATTTAACAGAAAAGTTCATTAAAAATGTTGTTGAGTTTTGTATTCAGAAGCATCCAAATGCAGCAAAACTGTCTCTTGATCATCCTTGGAGAGGTGGCCTTGTGGTCAGCTCAGCAAGAGCTGGGAGCTGGGAGGAGGGGGTGAGGGAGCAGTGGGACAGTGGTGAGTCCTGCTGGTTACAAGCAGAGAAGATCCACAATTTAATCAAGGTTTTCTTTAGTGGAAAAGAGGCTTTTCAGCAAAATTCACACTTTAGTAGAAGGTATTCCTTGCCTTTTATTTTTAAATTACAAAACTGGAAATTCAATATCAAAATTGTTGGTTGAAACAGGGATTTTGGGCTTCTGGTTCTCTTTTTTGGTTGGTTTTTGGGTTTTGGGGGGTTTTTTGTGTGGGTTTTTTTGGTTTTTTGTGGGTTTTTGTTTGTTCATTTGGTTGGTTTTTTTTTTTTGTTTGGGTTTTTGGGGTGGGGTTTTTTTGGGGGGTTTTTTGGGGGTTTTTTGGGGTTTTTTGGGGGGTTTTTTTGGTTTTGTTTTTTTTTTTACCAGATGGGGACCAAGAAAGGTTTGTTTTTATTTTTACCTGAATAAAAGTCCAATTTAAGCTGCAATTTCCTGTGCCCAGCATTAAGCTGAAAAGGGAAAAATCTTTATTCACCTTTTCTGTGAGGAAAAACTGTCTCCTGACTCATTTTATTCAGGATTAGAACACCAGTGTATACTCAAAACATTTCTGTCAAACAGCTTTTCCTGGTTTTGCACTTGAAATACTGGATAATCTGAGTTAATTGGTGTGAGGGTTGCTGTGTTTATTGAGTGAGGCCTGAAGGGTTGGTGCCCACCAGCATTTTCACTGAGCTGGCCATGCCATAAATACTCCCCCCAGCACGACACACACTGTGGTTGTGTTTCTGCTCCCAGGAAATCACAAATTTTATGATGAAAATAGGAAATATTGCTGTTTTTATATAGGTTTTCTTTAAAGGTTACCCTAGCTGTTTGTGAAACCCATACCTAAATATTTATGGTGAGGCATTTTCCATGATCTAGAGGTAAACTGAGTCTCTGGGATGACTCTGGAGAGGCTGCTGTCCTCCTGTAATAAACCCAGCCCTGCTGTTGAGCCTGGATCTCCAGGAACACAAATCTCTGCTATTTGGGTAAGAGAATGTGTTCCCATCTCTGTGGGGAGCTCCCCTCTGGGGTGCAGCACACGTGTTCCTGTGCATCAGGGCAGTGAGGCTTCAGAAAACTCATTCATGTGGTGGCTTGGTGGTGGAGGTCAAGGTCCAAACCAGTGCTGGTGACCAGTTTGTTCTGCTCTGCCCAGAGAGGACTGAGCTGCAGGGGGCCATGGAGCACAGCAGCAGGCTGGACAAGGACATTCTGGCACTGCAAGCACGGGTCCAGATGCTTGACTTGGAAAGAAAAGAGTTCCTTGATTTGGTGAGTACCCATCTCCTGATGTGCCCTGGCAGTGTCCTGGGGGGAGCTGGGGCTGAGCTGGGTCTGTTCAGCCCCCAGAACAGCGCTGGGGTTGGGTTCAGCTGGGATTTGTCAGGAGAGCAACGCTGAGAACATCCCCATGTTGGC
Source organism: Caprimulgus europaeus (assembly GCA_907165065.1). Next base: position 7,898,082 of record OU015546.1, read on the forward strand.
ATCTGTGTCCCTGGCACTGAAGGGCTTGTGCTCGTGTTTTGATACCTCTCAGCTGTTTTGGCTTCTTAATGTGGCTGTGTTGGTTTGCTCTGGAGAAGATAAACTCGTTCCTCTTCAGTTGGGGTGGGCTCCCTCAAGTGAATCACTATTACACTACTGTCAGTTCAGTGCTTGACACGCTTGGACTCGATGATCTTTTCCAGTCGAGGCAGTTCTGGGTTTCTGTTGTCTCTCTGCCCCTCTGTGCTCAGTCCTGTTTGGTGCCAGGGAACACACAACAGGAGCACCATCAGTGATGGACAGAAGTGAAGAAAAATCACCTCCCCTTGGACTGCTCTTTGCTTCTCTCAATAGTCTGACACCACCCAGCTGGAGCAGCCACATGATCCCAACCCATCCCTCCAGCTGAGGGGTTGATGTTTATAAATCTGCAGTTTATCTACAGCAAATCTGAGGGGACTCTTAGTTCTCTAAGACAGCAAGATGAGCCTTCACCAAAAATAAAAGCAAGTTTTTCCTTTTGAAGGTGGAACAGCTCAAAGAGGAGATCTGTGAGCATCAGCAGAGCGAGAAGCAAGGACTTCCACTGCCTGCGCCAGCCCAGACTGAAGCAGTCGCAGCCTCCTTGCTGCAGGTATGTCCAAGGGCTTTTGATTTGGAAGCAAATGGAGCAGACAGCCCCTTTCCTGCACTTCAGCTCCAAGCTATGAGTGCAGACACCCAGTTTGTGTGCAGGAACACCTCTGTTCTCCTTCCCACCCCCGTGGGAGCGCGTCCTGTGCAGGTGTGACGCGGGATTTGTGCGGGGCGTGACCAGTGCACTGTTGTGTTGGTGTGAGCTCGTACCCACCAGTGCCTTCATGTTATTATGGCTGTTGGAGTATTTTTATCTCCTACAGCTGGAGGATTATCTAATGCAGATGGATGTAGCTCATGGTTTCTGGTTGTCCTATTTCCTTACAAGGGACTCAGGTAGCTTTGGAATCACGTGTTGCTGAGATTTCAGTCTTAATTCCGTGCTAACTTGTCATTTCTCTTTGGTCACAGGCCACAAAGGATGAAGGAAGGGTTGAAAGAGACCACACTTCAGGCAAAGGTGGCTCAGAGCAAGAAGAGAGATGTCAGAGCAGTGAAACACTTCATAAAAGGTGAGCAACTAGAGATCCTTGTCAGCCAGTGTGTCTCACAGTGGTTATCTGGTGCTCTGGGTGCTGGTGTTCTGGCTGGCACAGTGGGCTGAAGTGTTGGGTTCTTTAGGATTCTCTTGGGTACCAACTTGATTCTTCTGCTCCCAGATCAGAAAGTTTGGAGGTGATGCTGAGTGGGTCTGGAGCCCCTGGTGTTGGGAACATGGGCTCTTTTCTGAGCTGTTCTCCTGTTTGTTGCTTGGGCTTTGGTGGCTCTCTGCAGACAAAAGTGTTGTTTTCAAAATTGTTTTGAATCACTGGGAAGATTTCCTCTGGCTTTGGTTGCTGTCCAAGGGTGTAACAAAACACTCCACTTCCAGACTAATAAATATGTAAACTAGGATTTTTAAGGGAAGTCAAAGCTTCATTCTCCTGTGACCTGCTCAGGAAGCTGCTGCTGAGGCTCTTCTGGCAGGTTCAAGGAGGAAAGGGGTTCTGATCCCATCCTTCTTTGGGTTTTTTTACTTTCAAATGTCCAAGCCTGTTCCTGGACCTCAAGCAGCTGAATTTTCCAGTGTCTCTCTGCTGTTCAGCATCCTCAAACCTGACCAGTTTTCTCCCCAGACCTTCATCATTACTTGTGTAGAGCCCATCACCAGGAATTCCTGTGCACTGCCACCTAAATAAGAGAAGGCACAGGTCATGCTGGGTGTGAGACAGAAATGTTCCATAGTGAAGACCACCTGGGCCCTCCTTCACCAGGGATAAGGGATTTGGATGTGTCAGGGTGCTCACATCGCAGTTTTAGCCTTGGTGATGTTGGTCTTTGGTGTGTAGGTGCCGAGAGGTGATTGAGAACATCGAGGGCAGGAGCTCACAGCTCCTTCACAAGCTGCAAAAGCTGGAACAGGAGCAGGAGGATTTGGTGGAACACCATGAAGAGCTGGAATCAATTTTGGGAGAGACACAGATCCAAACGGAGCAGGAGAAGGAAGAGTTTGAGAGTGAGGTGGAGGGACTTCACCAGAAAGTAAGTAAGGAGTGGAGGAGAAAAGCTTTGGGTTTGTTTGGTTCTAGGTGCTTTTCTCTCTGCATGTTGACTGGTAGAATGCAATGATGTTTGACCTGAGCCTGCATGCTGCTTGGTTGATGCCAAGAAATCCAAGTAGCAAAACCTGCCAGTTCCAGAGAAGAGGGGAAAAGAAGGAAGAAATGCCAGCAGTGAGGGAGTGGCACTTGCTCAGAGGTGCAGCTTTCCCCAGTGTTACAGCAGTGTTGTCTTTTCCAGCTCCTGTCCCCCCTCCTTGGTGCTTGGGCAAGCAGAGGTGACCAGCTAAGGTGCCTCCTGCATCCACAGGAGTGGATGTGGCCTTGCCTATGTGTGGGCTGTGCACCCCTCAGTTCCTTGGCTGAGCTGAAGCAAAGCCTTTTTGTCTCAAATTCCAACTGCATCTTTTTTCTCTGGAGCTATTTCTTCAGAAGCTTTTGTAGCTTAGAAGCTCTAATTTCCCCCAGGAGGCTGTCCTAGATGGCATCAGTGCTCCTGATGAACCTCAGCACTGGTCTCCTGCAGGAACTGCTTTTCCATGTTGGATGGTTGTTTCTTCTGCCTGTAGTTCTTGCTGAAGAACAAGTTCCAGGAAGCTCCAAGTTCTCTTGAGGCTGAGAAGAGAGGCAAGAGGTTTTCCTGGAGCCCCTGAGTTGTCCCTTTAACCTGGCACCCATGACAGAAGTCCAGACTTTGACTTGAATCCCTAATCCCTCTCCAGACCTGTCCAACATGCAAACAGTCACTGTAGGACACTGATGCTCCTTGATCCCAGGAAAGGTCACCAGTTAAGCATGCTGGTGACAGAAGATTGCCCTTTTGGCTTCTCCTCAAGCACAGTGTGTTGGAGACCTGTCAGCCTGTGTGGCAAATGCTGAGGGTGTGGGGGGCCAGGATCTGCACTGTCTGGGGACATCCCTGCTGAAAATAACCAATTTGAGGGGACAGTGAGTTCCTTTTGTCACCTGCTGCCTCTTGGTGCAGCATCTGCTGTTGAATGGGGCAGGCATGGCTGGACACATCTTTTTGAAGAGCTGAGATAAGCTGATGCATCTGGAGAAGCTCTGCTCAATCTTGATCAAGAAGTGACCTCCCCAGTCTCTTCCTAACCCATGTCCTACCTGATTTTGGCCCCCCTCATCCCAGGGCAGTCTGGATCCCTTCCTGTTAATAGGACAAGTTCAGTCAGATCCTCCTTTGCTTTAGGAGGTTGGTAGGAAGTCTTTGTTGTGTCCCCTCATTTGTGTGTTGGGGAACTCCTGGGAAATCACAGACCTGGAGCATCCTGAGGGTGATCTGGTTCACCAGAACCATGGCAACATGAGGGGCCTCCTTGCAGCACCTGCAGAGCCATCTCCATCCATGTTTTGATCAAGGGTTAAGTTATTGCTGAAGCTTCTCAGCCTGATGGTGCCTTTGTCAGAGTGGTCTTTAGCCTTGTTCAGCGGGGTGGATGGACTCTGCATCCCTCTGAGGTAGCTCTGTGAGGAGCACCTGCACTCACTGGCTGGTTTGTCACTGCTTGTCCCCAGGGAAACTGCTGTTTGCAGCATCACTCCCTGGGTGTGTGATCCCTCACAGACAGGCCAGCTGAAGAATTTCTAGCCAGAGAGAACAGAGGAAGCCAGAAGTTGGTCTTGCTAGATGGGTAGGTGGGCTTCTCCCCAAAAAGGCTGGCTGAGGAGGTTTTTCCTTTGGCTGAAGCCCTGCTGCTTGGCCAGAAGCTCTTCCTTCTTTGGACTGAGGTGCCCTCTCCCCTCTGCCTGTGACTGAGATGCTCTCTGCAGTGATTGTGGTCCTGGCAGCAGGAGCAGCCTGCAGAGGACCTTGGAGTTCTGAGGTGAGAAGGAAGGGCACACAGAGGTTTTCAGTCAGGAGTGAGCAGTGCTTGGACATGTCCACACACTTGCTTTTGGGTTAAAAGGAGATGTAGGAGATCTGCCCTCACACATGTACTGCCCTGTGTGAATGCTGAAGCAGCCACACATCTCCAGGATGAGTTGTGTGAAGGAAGAAAAGATGAATAATTACTTGTCAGGAGCCTCTGGGTGTGGGGGAAGAGTCTCTAAATACAGTGGAGCAGACTGAAGGCATGGTCAGATATCTTCATGAGGGAGGGCAGCAGACATTGTGTTTCTAAGCAGGCATCATGTGTAGCTGAGGAGCTAAGAGCAGGATCTCTGCTAGGAATGGTCAAAGGTCTGTCCCCCATGGCTGTGCTGTTCACAGAACCCCAGAATTGTCTGGACTGGAAAAGCCCTTTCAGCTCATCGAGTCCCACCATGAACCCAACCCTGCCCAGTCCCCACTGACCCCTGTCCCTCAGCACTGTGTCTGCACGACTCTTCAATCCCTCCAGGGATGGGGACTCCACCACTGCCCTGGGCAACCCCTTCCAATGCCTCAGAACCCTTTCAGCAAAGAAATTCTTCCTCACATCCCATCTCAACTGCCCTGGCCACAACTGGAGCCCATTTCCTCTTGTCCTGTCCCTTGGTCCTTGGTTGAACAGACCCACCCCCACCTCTCTGCACCCTCCTCCAAGGGACTTGGACAGAGCCAGAAGGTCTCCCCTCAGCCTCCTTTTCTCCAGGCTCAGCACCCCCAGTTCCCTCAGCCTGAACTCAGCACACTTGTGCTCCAGACCCTTCCCCAGCTCCGGTCCCTTCTCTGGACACGCTCCAGCACCTCCAGGTCCTCCTTGGACTCAGGGGCCCAACACTGAGCACATTTGGTTTCAATCAGGGTTTATTCAGCACACACTAAAACATTTCCCACTGAAGCAGGATAAACACAGCCCTTCACAGATCAACCAAGATGTGTTCCCAGTCTGGAGAAGTCCCTTCTCTCTCGGGGAGTTGTGGAGCAGACCCCTGGGAACGCGCTCTGGGGGGCGCAGGGTGAATGCAGCGGGGAGCACGAGTAGCCAGGGAGATGCGAGGTGCTTGGGCTGGCATGAGCTTGGCAGCTGAAAAAGAGACAGAACTGAGGCATGAAGAGACAGGCAGGTTGTGGGATGGAGGAGGAGGTGGGTTAACCCTTGGTTAGATCCAGCATCTCCTCAGATGGAGGCCTGCAGAGCTGCACCCTGCACCTCCAAGGGCTTTTGGGTGCTTTGGAGGTGGGGAGGGAAGGGCTGCAGGAAGGCAGGTGCACTGGGGCTGGAGAAGTCAGTGCTGCTGGGTGTTTGCCAGCCTGCCCCACGTGAGGAGGACTTGGAAGTCTTTTCTCTTTGGCAGGCCTACAAAATTCCTGGCTGATGAGGCCACTGGCTCAGAACGGGGACACTGGGGCACAATGTGAGCATTGTTCTGCTGCTGGCACAGGATCTGTGTGCGCAGCTGAATGCTGAAGTTAGGGGCTTGGAGGAAAAATAAGGAAGATGATGGAAATGCTTCGCTGGGTGTCAACTCTGAGACCAAAGGTTGGCTGAGAGGTGGGGAGAGGAGGTGTGTTCTGCCTCTGAGATCCCTTCCAGGACTCCAAAGTCTTGTTGAACCCCAAACTTTCATCTGGTCATGCGAGAGGAAGGGGGTTTCTTGCCCTCTAGCTCTCTGGAAGAGGTCTGGGTGTTTCACTGCATGGATTTGCTTTTAAAACCTAGATTGGGTGACATAATCATCTCAAAATCAGTGTCACAGCGGCGTTCCTGTGCTAGAGATCAGTCTCTGCTGGGAGCTTCAAGAGAGCCATCTTGTGCCTGAAGCCTGCCAGTGAAAGCAAAGCTCCTGGGCTTTGGCCTGCTGCTTTGTGATCATTTAACTGGACTGGGCTTGGCAGAGACCTGGCACTTCTGCAGCTTTGGCTTCTCGTTTGGAGAGGAATGAGAAAGTGTCTGAGTAAGTGCAAGGAAAGGAGGGAGAGAGAGGTGGGAGGGATCTTAGGTGCTTCACCGTGTGCTCACCTGTGTGAGCAGGTTGGTGGGTGTTGGCTGGATGGATATGGGGTATGCTGGGTGCAGGTGAAGCTGGATTTCATCTCCTCCCAGTGTCCTGGGCTCCATCTCCTCCCAGGGCCTTGGGCTCCATCTCCTCCCAGTGTCCCGGGCTCCATCTCCTCCCAGTGTCCTGGGCTCCATCTCCTCCCAGTGTCCTGGGCTTCATCTCCTCCCAGTGTCCTGGGCTCCATCTCCTCCCAGTGTCCTGGGCTTCATCTCCTCCCAGTGTCCTGGGCTTCATCTCCTCCCAGGGCCTTGGGCTCCATCTCCTCCCAGTGTCCTGGGCTCCATCTCCTCCCAGTGTCCTGGGCTCCATCTCCTCCCAGTGTCCTGGGCTCCATCTCCTCCCAGTGTCCTGGGCTCCATCTCTCCCAGTGTCCTGGGCTCCATCTCTCCCAGTGTCCCTGCTTGCTCTGACCCTCGCTCAGGGAAAGCCCAGCTCAGGGTGGTGGGGAGGCCATCTTGGTGGTTTAGAAAGAAGAAAGCCAACACCAACTTTCCTCTGAGCTTGTGCTGAGGGACAGGCTGCTGGATGCCACCGGCTGGCAGCGGAGCAGGGCGGCTGTGAGTGCCAAGACTGGGATTTTGCAAAAGGGTCAGCAGGAGCCGTGATGGGGAGGAGAAGCTGGACTGCTCCTTCCTCCTTTCAGCCCTTTAAAACTGCAGGGATAATAATTGTTCCCATGAGATCCCCCCCAGGGTGGACTTCTCAGGGGAGATGGCACAAGTGCAGAGTGAGCACTTGTCCAGACATCTCTTGCCTGCCAGGAGAAGCTCAGAGGTCAGCGTTCTGCTGGCTCAAGTTGAGAGTCCTTGCAGGAGGGAGTTTACAACCTCCTTTGGGTGGTGGAAGGACCAGAACAAGTCCTGGTGGACCAGGTCCAACATCTGTTTGGATGAGATCAGCTGTGGGGCAGTGGGTGCTGCGACAGCATGGGAAAGGAGGGTGCCCTGTGATATAACCCGGGGTCTTGCGGGGTCCCCTGTGCTGGGAGAGCAGCAGCGAGTCAAAAGCCCCCAAGCTGTGGAATTTAACCACGTGTCCTGGTCATTTCTCTCCTTTCTGTGGAGCAGGGTTCTTTCATATTCTGATTGGGCCTTGGGTGGCTCCTTCAGCCTTTGAAGCAGCAGGATGTGAGCTGGAGCAAGCCCACGCTGGCGGCTGGCCACGTCCCCTCCTGCTCCTTGCTTCCAAACATGGAGCTTATTTTGTAATCACAGCACAAGGAGCTGCTAGGAGTAGTAGTAAGTGCCTGTAGTACTAGTTGTGAGTCCTGGTTTGGTTTTAACTTGTGCTTTTTCTATGTTAAGATCACAAGCTTAGAGACAGAGTTACTTGAAGTGCAGAAGAACAAAGGTGAGATGAGTGGGGAAGAGCAGGCGTCACCTGGAGCCCAAGAGATGCAAGAGGTAAGAGGTTTCCCTCAGGAATGGAATTGTTTTGTTTAGAGATGTGTTAAATGAGCATCTCCTGTGAGTGCTCTTTGTCACCATCTCTGGGAATCTGTAGCCCATCAGCTCCTGCAGGACAGATGGATGTCTTTGGAGGACAGCAGCAATGTGATCTCCATGGTAACTCATCTCTGAGGAGCTTGTCTTGCCCTCAGCTCTGCAGAGCTGCTTGTCCCCTGGTGAGGGGTTTACACATGTGAAGGTGCTTGACTCACATCTGGTTTCAGGGCAGCCCAGGCAGTGCACAGGCCTGGTGACAAGGCTCCTTTCCAGCTGGTTTTGGACTGGATTTGCTACCTGACAGCCAGACAGTTGGATCTGCCAGGTGCCTAAACCAAACAGAGCTTATTACACATGGGAGAGACATTTCCAAGGTGTCTTGGGTCAGGTGGAAGCTCCAGGCTTTCCAAGGGGTCCTGCCAGCCCTGGGTCCAAGGTGCAGGAATCCTGCTGACAGCTTTTCAGCACTGATTTTCCTGTCCTTGTTTTCTAGAAGAGACATTTCCTGCAATGTCTTCCTCTTTGGCTGGAAGAAATGATACTGGAGAAGTGACTCTTGAATTTTGCTTGTTCCAGATACTGGAAAGCTGTCAGGAAACCATAGACAAGTTGGGAAGTCGGCTGGGAGAGCGGAGAGAGTGGAGGAAGCAGCTTGCATCCGAGCTTGAACTGTTAAGAGAAGATCTGAAGGCTGAGAAGAAGGTGCTGGGCAACCAGGTACATCCAGCTCTCCAGTGGGACCCCCTCCAGGAGCCAGCTGCTTTTTGTGACCCCATAAAACATCCCCAGTTGTCCCCCAAGGGCGTTGCTTGGCTTCTCTTGATGAGTTTCTCTAATCCAGCGAGTTTTAACGTTTCTTTGGTAGATGGTTTTAAATCTGCTTTAATGGAGCTGTCTCTAACTCTCTAATTTATTCTTTTTCCTTTCAGTGACTCTAATAACCCAACAGTAATTCCAAGTTTAGAGCCAAAGCCTCCTTCTCTGGAGGGCAGAGGGAAGTTTGCAGACTTAGGTATTTGTTGCAGAGTTATTTGTGACCATAAAGCTCATGATCATGAGCCTCATCTCTCTCTGTGTCACAACACAGCAGGGTCCTCGTAGATTGGAGCCAAGACCTCCCTGCAGAGCAACATCATGGTGACCTGTGAGCAGGGATTGCTTTTCTGAGGGTAATTCTGAGCCTGTTTCACATGGGTGAAATTAATATTAATGTTAATAATAGCATTAACATGTTCATATTAACTTTAATATTAATATTAATATGAATAGTATCTTTCTTAACCAGAATATGGCATGATAAGAAGTGAGGACACTTAAGGAGTCAGAGGAGTCTACATGAGCAGCTTGTTGGGATCCTGGCTCTGGTTTCTGTTTCGTCCCCTAAGGACCTCAGTGGACTTTGCTTGAAGTGATTCAACTGCTGTGTAGACTTCTGGTGGGTTGATCTCTGCTGGGAGAGCTGCTGGGGCTCTTGTGTTCCAGCTGGACCATAGGGGAGAGGGAGAGAGAGTGATGCCAGCAACATTGCACAATAGCTGGCACAGATGTAGGCAGGATAGGGCTGAAAATCAGGCTAAAAATTGAGGAGAGCTGCAGATCTGTGGCCCAGATCAGGGAGACAAGGGGGACCTGAAGGAGACTGGCAAATTGGGGTGTTCCCTCTATTACAAACCCCATTTTTTAATGCTCTGAGAGGCCTTAAACCAGCTGTGAGTCATAAAATGCCATTGAATGCAAGTGAGAAGCAATGGAAGTCCTGAACTGTTGGCACAACTGCACGTACAGGAGTCTGAGCAGAGGAACAGTGGCATCTAGAGGACAGGGCTCCTGGAGTGCTGTGAGGCAGCAAATTCATGTTGTAAAAGCTCAGGATGCAGATGAACCACAGCATCACAGAATGGCTTGGGTTGGAAAGGACCTTAAGCTCACCCAGTTCCACCCCCCTGCTGTGGACAGGGTGGCCAACCACTAGGTCAGGCTGCCCAGAGCCCCATCCAACCTGGCCTTGAATGCCTCCAGGGATGGGGCATCCACAGCTTCTCTGGGCAACCTGTTCCAGTGCCTCACCACCCTCTGGGGGAAAAATTTCCTCCTAATATCCAACCTAAATCTCCCCTCTCTCAGTTTAAAACCATTTCCCCTTGTCCTGTCACTGCCCATGTCAAAAGTCACTCTTCCTTCTATTTCTAAGCTCCCTTCAAGTACTGGAAGGCTGCAATGAGGTCTCCCTGGAACCTTCTCTTCTCCAGGCTAAACAAGCCCAGCTCCCTCAACCTTTCTTCATAACAGAGGTGCTCCAGCCCTCTGATCATCTTCACATCCTCCTCTGGACCTGCTCCAACAGCTCTACCAAGCCTTCCCAAAGAGCAGTTCAGGAGGGAGCTGGGTCAGTCTGTGACTGCACACATGAAAAGGAACTGTCTGATTTTGGGGGATGATGGGGAAAACAGGAAAAGTCACTCTTTAATCTTTACATCCCAATGGTTTAATCTCCTCGTGGTCCAGGGACTTCTTAATCAAAATCCTGCATCCCTGTAAGTTGCCTGGTGGTTTTGCTGAAGGAGAGGACTATTTCTCCACCCAAGGGATCATGAGATGAAATCCAGTGGCCTGTGTTAGACTGTAACAGTCTTTAAAACAGAGAACTTTGCATGTGTTTGGTGGGATTCCTGACTTCACAACTGGGTTCATTCCCTTCTCTGTGGAGATGAATCCTTTACCAACAGTGCTGGAATTCAGCTTGGCATGAAATCATCAGGTTCTCATGGGGGATACACACCTGGAGGTCAACATCTGGGGTTGTTCAACGTTGAGTTGGTCCAACACATGGAATGGGTGAGGAAATTGGATGGTATTTTTGTTCTTGTAGATTTGAATGAGATGCTGTGAACTGATGCATTTGTTTGCAAAGCTCTTCTTGTTTTTAAGAGGTTTTTGGACATTTAGGAGGAGAAAGCTCATTCTGAGCTTGTAGTCAGGGGTGTATTACATCCACTAACTCCTGTTGTTTCCTCACTGGGGATTGCCTGACTCAAAATCAGAGCTTACAAGCCATTGTAATAATTTCCTCAGTCCCCAAAGAACATCAGCAAGCTGGCTCTCATGAGTGGATCCCATGAGGAGCTACAAGAAGATAATGCTTTGATAGATACAGAGGTGAGAAATGTAAAGAAATCCACATTGTTCTGGTGCCTGATGCAGACAGAAGTTGCCTGTTTATGTTGCTCATATATAAATAAATTCACCTGGGTGTAGATTATAAGACCCAGAATTACAATTAATGCTAGCACACCCTCGGGAAGAGCTGCTGATTAAAAAGCTTCAGGATCAAAGTCATCACTAGCATTTAGTGGGCTTAAGAGCATTTTTCTTTGGAGAATTTGGACTCACCACTGCTTAGCAGGTCTTATAAGACTAGACAGATTCTGGTTCCAGTCCAGACCTGGAGTTCCTGTGTCCTTAAGCACTCCTCATTCCTTCCTTTCTTGCCCTGTTTATTTCCTTGGCATCTTCTCTCCATGCCTCAGGTTCTGGGTCTGCCACTGCCTGGTGTCAAGGCATCAGGTGACACTGGAAGTGGAAAGCAGCCATCCTTGGACAGTTGTGTTGGGTTGACCCTGCACTGGGCACTGGTGAGGCCACAGCTCCAGTGCTGGGTTCAGTGTTGGGCCCCTGAGTCCAAGAAGGACCTGGAGGTGCTGGAGCGTGTCCAGAGAAGGGAACGGAGCTGGGGAAGGGTCTGGAGCACAAGTGTGCTGAGTTCCCGGCTGAGGGAACTGGGGGTGCTGAGCCTGGAGAAAAGGAGGCTGAGGGGAGACCTTCTGGCTCTGTCCCAGTCCCTTGGAGGAGGGTGCAGAGAGGTGGGGGTGGGTCTGTTCAAGCAAGGAGCAAGGGACAGGACAAGAGGAAATGGGCTCCAGTTGTGGCCAGGGCAGTTGAGATGGGATGTGAGGAAGAATTTCTTTGCTGAAAGGGTTCTGAGGCATTGGAAGGGGTTGCCCAGGGCAGTGGTGGAGTCCCCATCCCTGGAGGGATTGAAGAGTCGTGTAGACACAGTGCTGAGGGACAGGGGTCAGTGGGGACTGGGCAGTGTTGGGTTCATGGTTGGACTGGATGAGCTTCAAGGGCTTTTCCAGTCTGGGCAGTTCTGGGATCCTGTGGCTTGGACAGGGGGTGCTCTCTGTGTGGGGCAGCTGGGTTCACACCTTGTACTCCTCCTGTTCTTCCAGGAATTGCTGGTTTTGTAAATAAATATGATATAAAGCCCCAAGAGCTACAGATGGACAGCAGGAGGATGAAATCAACTGAAGAAATGTGATGTGATGGTAGCTTACAAGAGCTACTTCCCATGCAGATAAAAGGACTTGCACCTGTGTTTCCAGGGGTGAAGAACTATGATAATTTAGCTACAGAACCACAAGCCATGTCTTGGTGGAGTCCCCAGGTCTCCTCTACTGCTCAAAAAGTGATGAGATGAAAGAGAATCAAAGTTGTGGTGTTTTCTGACCTTCCAGGTCTCTGAACTCCTACAAGAGAGAGAAGGGATTAAAAAACGTGAGCAGACACGTGAAGATCTACGCAGAGATGAGAAGCCATACGAGGAACAGGTGGCCAATGTAGTGCTTTTGGAAGAACAGATCAAAAACCTGAGGGATGAACAAGAACTGCTCTGGTAAACCTGAACAAGGCCTGTGGTACTTTCTGCTCTTTTCTTTGCTGACGATTTTTTAAGTCTTTTAAAAATTCCTGTAGATCTCCATCTGGCAAAGGTGGGGACAGCAGCTTTGTGTCACCCTGATGGTGTAATCATTCCTAGAGAGTTTGGTAACTAAGCATGATGTTATAATCAGTCAGGAGTAGAGCTGGAGTGAGCTGCTGTTTGGACTGACGTGGTCCCACAAAGCTCCCGTCGTGGGCTCAGGCTCTTTGGGGCCAACTGTGGCCAGTGGCTGCTGAGACACGTCCTGCTGTGGGTTTCAGTTGCCCTTGGAGGGGAGGTGTCAGCAGGCACTGAGGTTGTCAGTAAAGCTCTTACAGGTCCCCTGACTCCCCTTTTTCAGGAGATGTGGTGGTTTCACTGGGCTGGCACTGGGCTGCAGCCAAACTCAGCCACTCGCTCATGCCCTGCTCCGTGGGACGGGGGAGAGAACTGGGGAGCAGGGTAAGGAGAGTGGCAGGGTGAGATAGGAACAATTTAATAATGGAAATAAAATAAAACCTAAAATAATACATATATTAAAATAATAATGATAATAATAGTAATAAAATATGCAGATGAGTGACCCCCAGGGCCATTGCTCAGCACCCACAGACCAAGCCCAGAGAACGATCCCGGAGCAGCGACAATCCCGACCCGAAACCGCAATCCCGGGAGAGCCAGAGCCCGAGAGAGCCAGAGAGAGCCAGAGAGGAAGAGCCCCTCATGGATCTCCTGCCCATGGGGGACAGGAGCTGGAACAGCCCCTTGGCAGAGCCCAGTGCCCATGGAGCTGATCCATGGCAATATTCCTCACCCCTGAGCTCTTGCGCTTGCAGAGGGACAAACACAAAGTCCCTCAGTGCCAGGGACACCAATGCCAACATGGGGATGTTCTCAGCGTTTCTCTCCTGACAAATCCCAGCTGAACCCAACCCCCAGCGCTGTTCCAGCTGCTGAACAGAACCAGCTCTGCCCCAGCTCACACCAGGAGAGCAGAGCAATACAAACTGGGAGCTGGAGCTCCCATGCTCAGGCTCCCATCACTAGGTAAAAGCTTGGATTAAATCCAATACAGTTACAGTCAGCTCCCTTACCTGGATAACCAGGTACTGAGATAAGGTAAAACCAGGGTAAGACAGGCAGGTTAGCTGGTAGGACATCTAGTTTGGATTGAGAGAAGTGAGACAGCTCAATGAGGAGACCTGAGCCTGTACTTCCATACAGCGAGGTGTTGCACGAGTGCTGCTTGTGCGGGCAGAGCCGCTCAGGTGGCCCCATGCGAGTGTCTCCTTAATCTGCTCACCAGTGGCTGAGACCCTTTGGACATGTATTGTTTTGTGGGTTGATGTCCAGGAGAGCCCAACCCTTGCCCAGAACTGCTGGAGCCAGGATTGAATCCCCTCTGGAGCCTCCCAAGACACTTGAGTGTCACCTTGAGCGTTTCACTGGGCTCTTGTATCCCAAGTTTTTCCCCTTCAGAGGGTGGTTTCCCTTGGATGTGTGTAGTTATCTCTCTCTTTTACTATTTCTCCTTCAAGTTCTGAATTACTGGAAAGCAACAAGAAGAAGGAGGAACTAGAAAAGCACCTAAAAGAGAGCAAAGAAGAAAAACAATTGTTACTGGAAGAAGTTGCCCAGCTCAAACAAGACGTCCTGACTGCCCGGGAGCAGAGCCAGGGCGCGCTTGAGGGGACTTTGAGGATGAACCAAGGTGTGGTGCACAGAGAGAAGGGGTTTCTCGTGTCACAGAGCTCTGCAGGTGGTTTAGATGGAAGCCTTAAACAGGTATGGGCAGCTTTGCCATTTGCACCCCACTTTTTTTTCACTGATTTTGTGGCAAAACCTGATTAAAGCGGGCTGGAAGGCAGTGCAGGCAGGGTTGGAGTGAGAGCACGCTGGGGAGATGAGGGGCTGGCTGATTTCCTTGAGGGAAACATTTGGTAATTAGGAATGTTGTCATTTGTCCCACATGAAATCCTTGTCTGTAAGTTGGGGGGCCATGGACTGGATGGATGGACCACTGGGTGGGTCAGGAATTGGCTGGAGAGACTCAAAGAGCTGCAGTCAAGGGCTCAATGTCCAAGTGGAGACGGGTGATGAGTGGTGTCCCTCAGGGGTTGGTATTGGGACCAGTGCTGTTCACATCTTTGTTGGTGACATGGACAGTGGGATCGAGACACCCTCAGCACATTTCCCAGTGACACCGAGCTGTGTGGTTCAGTTGAGGCGCTGGAGGGACGGGGTGGGACCAGAGGGACCCTGACAGGCTGGAGGGGTGGGTCTGTGCCAGCCTCATGGAGTTCAACAAGGCTCTCTCAGCCTCTCCTCACACAGGAGATGCTCCAGGCCCCTCATCATCTATGTGGCCTCTGCTGGACTCTCCAGAAGTTCCCTGTCCCTCTGGAACAAGAGGGCACCTCTGCCAATGGCAGACCCTAAGGAGCAGCACCCCCAGCACCCCGGGCACCCCCTTGTTTCCTGCGCTGCCTTCAGCTGCCGAGAGCGCGACGGCGGGCGCAGAGCCGGCAGGGGAGCAGTGTTAGGGCAGATCTCTCCACCCTGGAGATGCCTTCAGCAGGAGACAAGAGAGGCTGCAGAACAGTCAAACCCAGGGTCACTGCCAGGCACAGCAAGAGCAGTTCCTGGGTGGATTTGTAAGCTGTGTGGCTTTGCTGTTCCCGCAGAGTCTGTCTGACAGGACCTTCCAGCAGCAGGAGGAGAAAATGCAGCAGCTGCAGCAGGACCTGCGCCGCGTTCAGAACCTGTGCAGCTCGGCTGAGAGGGAGCTGAGGTACGAGAAGGAGAAGAACATGGACTTACAGAAGCAGAACCTGTTGCTGCAGCAGGAATGCACCAAGGTAGGAGCAGAGCAGAGCAGGGGCTGTGTGAAGGGAGCAGCACATCACTGTAGAAGCTGTGGGGGGTCTGAGGTGCTGATTTCAACACTGGGTCTCATTTGCACTTGACCACACAGCACCTGGGGCTCTCCAGCTCTGTCTCAGCTTCATGGAAATGGTGGTGCCTCCAAATAAAACTGTGTGTGCTGCACTCTCCTTCTGTTTCTCTTCTGTTCTCCCTCACTCTCTGGCAGTCCTGTTGTCCCTGTCCCAATCCAGACATTTCAGGTGATGTATGTTGATGTTGAAGTGCAAATTTGATTTCTTCTTCTCTTTCAACTCAGGTCAAAGCTGAGCTGAAGCAAGCCAGGGCAAAGCTCTCAGACACAACAGAGACGTGCTCCTCTCTCTCAGCACAGTGGGAGAAAAGCCAGCAGAAGGTCAAAGAACTCGAACAAGAGCTCTTGAGGTGCTCCCAGGCTGATAAGCTGCAGAGCAGCCTGCAGGAGAGACTGGCACAGGAGAAATCCCGAGTATGCGACGGACAGAAGAAGGTAACTCGTCCCCGTGAGCTGCTGAGCAGGGGAATGGTTTTAGCAGTTTTGTGTGGCTTTATGGTTTGGAAAAAAGCAGGAGCAGCTCTTGGATGGGTTCCCTGAAGTCCATTTTGGGATCACTTGGATAAATGTTTCAGGAAAACTGGCTGTGGGAGCGTAATCAAGGCAAGAGCAGCCAAATCTGACGGTTCAGCTCCTGTCTGTGACACTCAGCATCTCCAAGAACACTGGTGGTGGGGTTGGCAGCACAGAGAGCCCAGATCATGTCCCTGCTGAGGAGATTTGCTGCTGTTTGCTCTCTGGTGAATCACAAAGGTTTGTGTTGTCCATGGCATCAGTTCTGCCGTGTTCCCACACCAACCCTTGGCTTTGGTTTCGCAGTGTGTGGGATCAAGTGAGGTGCAGAAAGGGTCGTTGCTGATTCACAGCCTCTGATCCCCAGTCTGGTACCTGCTGGGGGGGATTTGCTCTGACACAGAGACATGCAGAAGTACTTTTGAGTAGAAGGAAGCAGATCTTTCCTTCCTGTGACTCAGATACTGAGGGAGCAAAGGGATCTGAGTCCCTTTGGGTTCACACACTGGCCTTTGAATTCCAACAGTTTAATCTGTGTTCAATTTCCATCCCAGATTTCCAAACTCCAGCGAAAGCTCAAGGATTCACAGCACCAGCTCCTGCTGGCAGAGGCCCACGTTTCAGACAAGAAACTCCTGGAGGAGGAATTGAAGGAGGCCCGAGAAAATGAAGCTCGTGTGCAGCAAGAACTTCACGAGGAGCAGCTGAAAAGGTACCTGGAGCTGGGTAAGGCCTGTGGTGTGCGCCCTCAAATCTGCTGTGCCAGCCTGCAGCTCCCTCCTGCAGCTCCATGGCTGGCCCTGGGCGGGCTCAAGGAGTCACTGTGCCATTCATTTTACCTCCCATCTCTCCTTTTGACCTGCCAGTGTCCCTGGCAGAGCTCCACAGGATCCCCTTTTTATGAGATTTCAGAGATTTATGGCCCCTTTGGCTACCTCAGAAGGTGTCACCCCTCCTGCCAGCCCAGTGATGTGGTTTATGCTCTAGGTGCCAGCAGCCCCTGTTCTTGTGCAGCTGGGGTGGGTGATCCCAGATCCATTGTGCAGCTGGGGTGGATGATCCCAGATCCATTGTGCAGCTGGGGTGGATGATCCCAGATCCATAGTGCAGCTGGGATGCATGATCCTAGATCCATTGTGCAGCTGGGATGGATGATCCCAGATCCATTGTGCTGCTGGGATGGATGATCCCAGATCCATTGTGCTGCTGGGGTGGGTGATCCCAGATCCATTGTGCAGCTGGGATGGATGATCCCAGATCCATTGTGCAGCTGGGGTGGGTGATCCCAGATCCATTGTGCAGCTGGGGTGGGTGATCCCAGATCCATTGTGCAGCTGGGATGGATGATCCCAGATCCATTGTGCTGCTGGGATGGATGATCCTAGATCCATTGTGCTGCTGGGATGGATGATCCCAGATCCATTGTGCAGCTGGGGTGGATGATCCCAGATCCATTGTGCAGCTGGGACATGAGGACAACCAGGACGTACCGATTTCTTTCTACCCTCAGCGTTGCCCAGGCTGAGTGCAGAGCAGTGAGATGTGTTTAGATCACAGCCAGCCTTGAATTCCTGGTGGCACATCACGAGCTGGCCTCCACCTCAGTGTCTCACACGCTTTTAGGAAGCTCCTGGAGCAGCAGGTGGAGGAGCTGCGGCAGCACCTCCAGCACTCGCGGGAGACGGAGGCGTCGCTGGCCAGGATGCACAGGGAGCTGCAGAGCAGGACTCTGCATGGCCTAGAAGATGAGAGGACAACTGACTCCAGCCAGGTGAGCTGCAGCACAGATGGGTCCTCATCCCCCAAGGGGATGCTGTGTTGGTGGCTGACTCTGGGTCAGAGCTCAAGGGGGAAATGGGAGCATCCCAGTGGGAAATCTGTACCTGGGAACTGCTGAAATAGGGTCAGATCCAGCCAGGTGCTGAGCCCTTGCAGATTCCACTGATTTAAACAGGAGCTGGAGGAAAAGCACCATCCCATCTCACATAGGTTCCCTGGGGATGCAGCTTGGAGGGCAGGGAAGGACATGAAGGGAGAGGGGAAGAGGCTGTCCCCTTTTCTTGCAGGGCGTGGAGAATTTTGGCAGAGTGCCTGTGGGGGAGGATGCATCAGCTCTCTCTGCCCTGTTGAAGCCTCCAGCTTCAGAAATCCACACTCCCCTTTAAGGGGAGGAGGCAGTGGCCCTGGGGAGCAGAGAGGATGGATGTTCTCTGTAGTGAGAACCACTGGGATTTGTGACAGAGAAACCTTGGAGACCAGACTGAAAGGAGCCAGAGGGGCCCCTGCAGCTGAGGACACACACCCAAATAAAATAAGGGATGTTTTCCAGCACCTCCAGTGTCAGAAGGAGAACCAGAAGCTTCTGAAGCAACTTTCACTGCTGAAGAAAGAAAACAAAGTCCTTAACGAGGAAGGAGTCTGTCTCCTGAACCTGAAGGATCTGTATGTCAGGTAACGACTGAAGCAGCAGACACAACAAAAACCCACCCAGGAACTGCTCTGGCTGTGCCTGGCAGTGACCCTGGGTTTGACTGTTCTGCAGCCTCTCTTGTCTCCTGTTGAAGGCATCTCCAGGGTGGAGAGATCTGCCCCAACACCGCTCCCCTGCCGGCTCTGCGCCCGCCGTCGCGCTCTCGGCAGCTGAAGGCAGCGCAGGAACCAAGGGGGTGCCCGGGGTGCTGGGGGTGCTCCTTAGGGTCTGCCATTGGCAGGGGTGCTCCATGGAGCTGCTGGTTTCTCCCCAGAACACTTCTGTTCCAGTTTGAAGCACTGTAGCCTTTTTGTCATGAGTTTTGAGCAAATGTGGACAAACACCCCTGGTATGGGAGAGATTTATCTTTTATTTCTGTTTATTTTCTCTTCTATCCCAACTGGATTGAACTAAACAAGAACACTGCCCACAGGGGACTGGTTGGGAGGGAAAAGCAACCATCACAAGTCTCAGCAGACACAAATATTTAACCCCAGTGCCACAGAAGAAGCCCCCACTGAAGTAGCTCTTTCTGCACCCTGTTTGCCTGAGCTTTGATGTTTGGGATTTGTCTTTTTTTTGACCTTTTTCTCCCATACACAAATACCCAAATGAACATTTTCCCTGTTACTTCCAATTGTGGTGACTTTATAACCCTGTTTGGTATAAAGAGCCGAGAAGGGTGAGCACAAGGGTTTGTAAAGCTGGGAGTCAGCTGTGGGAGTGTTTTGGGTCCCTTTCCCTCAATTTAACCTTTGCAACAACAACAACAAACCCAAAACCCCAAACTGAGCAGTGAAAAGACGTAGTCCAGCAGGTCAGCGTGCTCACTCTGCCTTTAGCTGCTCAGCCACAAGGAGCTGGGGAGAGGGCTGAGGCTCCCTTGACTTTGAAGACTCTGAATAAACACAGGACAATCCCTGCCTGGATCTTACCCAGAACACAGAAGCATTTCCCAGCCTGGTGTTTGTGTCTCTGCCTCCTCAGGAAATACAACGAAATGCAGCTCCGCCACAAGGACAGGATCCGCAGAGCCAAGGAGACCTTCATCCACGAGGTGGAGCAGAGGGACAGCAGAATTAAGCAGCTTGAAAATGAGCTCAGCAAGTCCAAGCTCCAAGTGGAAAAGGTGAGAGAACACATCAAAGGCTTCTCCCCAGGAGGGAAGGCAGGGGAGCAGGTTCCAGCGTGTCTGGAGGAGCATCCCTTCTTCCAACAAGAAATGCAGTTTAGGAACAAAGGAAGTGAGGTTTAGGGCAATGAGGTTTAGGAAGGGGTGGTTTGCAGGCAATGGGACTGCACTGTTGTGGGGGTGTCACTCCTTTGGCTGCAGCCACATACAGTCACTCTCTCACTCTTCCCCTGCCCAGGGAGTAGGAGAGAGAATTGGAAGGATAAGGGCAAGGAGACTCCTGGGTTGAGATAAAACCAATTTACTAATTGAAAGAAAATAATAATGACAATAATAACAGAATATACAGATGAGGGATGCCCAGTGCAGTTGCTCACCACCCGCCGACCGATGCCCAGCCTGTCCCAGCCAGTGATCCCAGAGCAGAGACAGTCCTGAAAGTCCTGAAACCACAATCCTGGAAGAGCAAGAGCCCGAGTGATCCCCAAGAGAATCCCTAGCTTTCCAGTCAACCCTCATTAATGCACTGACCATGATGGGGTAGGAGATGGAACATCTCACTGGCAGAGCCAAATGCCAATTTGGGGTTTTGCTAATTACTCCACTTCTCCCTCCCAGTCCTTTCCACCTGCAAACTACCCAAACACGGTGACCTTGAGTACTTTATCAACATTCTTCTCATGACAAATCCCACACTGAACCTCAAACACAGCTATTCCAGCTAGAGAGAAGAAAGTTAACTCCATCCCAGCAAAGCCAGGACAACTGCTGAATCACCAGAGAGCTGGAGCACAGGGAGCTCAGCCTGATGTGCCACCTCTGCTCTGTGCACACGACTGGCGCTGCCCTGGCACTGCCAAGGGGCTCCAGCCTGTCCTTGTAGGAACAGAAAGCCAAAAGGAAATTCCTGGCTCAAGTTTACCCTTAGAGGAGTCCATGTCCTCAAATCCCCCTCAGAAACTGCCTGAACTCCATCTTCTTTCACCTCAGAAATGCTCCTGCTGGGAAGTGACTCCAAAGCCTGGGTTTGGGGTGTGTCACATCAAAGAGTGAACGTGCTTGGTGGTGACCCCTTTGGTAAAGGCTTCCAGAGGACAGAGGAGAGCACAGAGTGACTGCTGGTTGTTGTTTCCTTCTGTAACCACACGCAGGGGAAGGTGCTGATCGCACAGATCACTGCTGAGAATGAGAAATTACTCCAGGAAAGACGACAGCTCCTCCAGAAGATCACTGACCAAGAGGAGACCGCTTGGAGCAACCGGTCTGTGATTGCCACCCTGCAGAGCAGGTAGGAACTTCATGATGTCCATACCTCTGGGAACCTCCCTCTTCCCAGCACTTCTCTGGCTTTGTACCTATTTCTCTTAAGAAATCCTGAGCTGTGCCCCAGTCACTGCTGCTGTGGCTTTTAATTGCTGTGGGATGTCATTAGCTCCTCTCCCCATCAAAGCCCTCAGCATAGAGCTGAAGGCTGAGGAGACCAAAGGGTGTGAGGTTGAAAAAGATGATGTCCCTTTGAGAATGTAGCGTGGCTGGAAGGAAAATAACTTGTCCCTTGTGTGTGTGACGTGCTCAGAGTGAAGATCCTGGACGAGGAGAACCTGCGGCTGCACGAGAGCCAACTCCAGCTCTCCGGCCGCCTGCCCACCCTGCAGCGCGCCACGAGGAGCACCCACGCTCCCAGCACCGAGGTGAGACTCTGAGGGGGCTTGGTCTCAGCAGAGAGGTTGCAGGAGCTGATGTCTCCTGCAAATGAATCATAGAATATGTCAGGTTTGAAGGGGCCCATAAGGATCATCGAGTCCAACTCCCTGCTCCTCGCAGGATTTTCTAAAACTAAACCAACACTGAGAGCGTTGTCCAGGCACTCCTGGAACTCTTGAGTGGGGGTTGGTGTTTGTAGCTGCAGCTGAGGGTGCTGGAGAAGAGCTAAATCCATCCTTTGGTTGGGATGGAAAGGGCCACCAAACACACAGTAGATTGCAATGGCTTTGTCACTGAGGAGGGACTTTGTGAGGAGCTGAAAGCTCAATCCATGTGCTGCCCCATCCCCGAGCTGCTGTGAGATCTTTGCACAAGGACAGAAATAGCATTTTGGCTCTTTTGCAGATTTAAAGTTGTTCAGAGACCTTAGTTTTAAAGTTAGCTCTGAACTTGGGAGAAATAACCCAGAGCAGTGTGGTTGGGAACGTTGCTCCTGTCAGCCAAAAAGCCTCAGACTGAGCTGACCCATAACATCGACCACATGGAGCTGAGTGAAGATTTGCCTGACCTAAAAACTCAGCTCCAGGTTGACCAAGTTATGAAAGAACTTTGAGAGGAGAAATGAAGAAAAATCCAGATGGTTTTTCAACAACTTTTCAAATAAAACTGCTGGATTTGGAAGTTTATTGGTGCATTTTGAAATGTGGGGGGAACCCACTTGGGCTGGAAATGAGCTGCTCAGGCTGGAATTGCCGCTTGCACGTTCCACTCTGGTTTGTTTCTGTCTGTCTGTTTCTCCTGGGTTGGTTTTTTAGTTTAGGGGGGTTCTCCTGGATTTTGTTTGTTTGTTTCTTTGTTTTTTTAGTTTAAATTCAGACCCAAAGGACAAATCTCTGATTAGTACTTGTGTGGGGCTGGAGTTCTTGGGGAGAACTGGAAGTGGAGCTGGGGGCACTTGGAAGACCCAGGCTGTATGTTGACATTGGGGATCTGACACCACCTCCTTTGAAAGTCTCTGTTCCTCTGTCCAGGACTCGAAGAGCCTTAACTTCTCCGAACTACAGAGTAAGGTGTTGCCATCAACCTGTCCCAGGTACCGTGGGGTGAGAGGAAGGGGCAGGGAGTGTCTCTCTGCATGTGGTGAGGGACAAGTTGAGCATTTTGGTGGCTTCACCCCAGTGCTTTCACCTCCAAGGGTCTTTTTAATTTTTTAAAAAACAAATTTTTGGTCAAATTATAGGGAAAATGGGATGAAAAAGACTCTGAAACTACTGGGATGGAGAAGTAGAGTTCTCAGAATGTGCTGGGGAACACTGGGATGTAGAAGTCAGCCCCGTGGTTTTGGAGGAGCGTTGTTACACAAGAGGTTGTGAGGCTGAGAGGGCCACTGCTGCCCAGAGCTGTCTGAGCCACATCCCAGGCTATGGGGCAGGAGGCACCTTGAGCCATTTCTCCACTGGTGTGGCCAGGAGCACCAGGACATGGTGCCAGAACAGGCAGGGGGAAGGCAGAGAGACTCAGCAGCTCTGGGCTCTGCTTGCTGGATTCCCAGCACCGTGGGCTTGGTTCCAGCCTCTGGGTGCTGTGGAGGGTGATGGAGTCTGAGCAGGTTCTGGGGCAGGTGAGGGCCATCAGCTGCTTGGCTGGAGGGAGAGTTTGGGAGCCTTAGTGCAAGCAGAAGGCATCGACTGCCGCCCTGTGCAGCCTGGCAGAGGTGCTGGGAGGAGCGTGGGGCTGGGCAGCTGGGGCAGGGTCACTTTGCAGAGTGATTCCAGAGAGGAAATTTGTTTTTCAGCTTCCCCTCACGAGACCCACCAGCCTCCCTCAGCACTCTGAAGGCCACACAAGACACAAAGCCTGAAGGAGAAGCTGAAAGCCAGGACTCGTCCTTTTGCTTATCCCCCTCTCAACCTTCTGAGATCGTGTACTTGAATGTGGCTTTGCCTGGAGACACCACAGCTGCAGGAGCAGAGTCAGAGCATCACCTCTGAGAACTTCTGAACAGGGGAAGATGTTTGTAAAATACAAGCTGGACTGCAAGGTGCTGGGCTCCTGTTGCCGTGGGGTGACAGGGACTGCAGGGGGACAGTGGCCAAATGCTCTGACTCGGGGATTTCTGTCAAGTATTTCAACTATTCAGCAGCTTTTTTTCAACTTACACAGCTCTAAATGTGTCATCCCAGATCCAGCTGGGGGCTGGAATTTGTAGATAAACTCCATGAAGTGGAAGAGGGGTGGGGTGAAGCGAATCTGCCCCTGGACCCCAATTCCTTGTCCAGTCAAAAACTACAAACTTTGTAAATAAAACTTGGAAAAGTTCCCTTGTGCTCTCTGATCCCGACCACTCCCCACCCTGTGCCCTCTTTGTTCACCCACCCTGGAGCAGTCTGTCCCTGAAGGGCTGCACCCCATGGGAAGGACCCAGGCTGGGGCAGTTGGTGCAGAACTGTTGTTCATGGGAAGGACTCGGGCTGGAGAAGCTCCTGGAGGACTCTCCCATGAGAGGAACCCCACACTGGAGCGTGAGGAGTCAGAGCTGAGTTGTGATGAACTGACCCCAACCCCCATCCCCGTCCCCTGCACCGCTGATGGGGGGGGAGGCGGAAAATCAGGAGAAAAGTGAAACCCGAGAGGGGAGGGCTGAGGATTGAGTTTTATTTCTCATTATCCTGCTCCGATTTGACTGGTAATGAATTAAATTCATTTCCCCCAAGTCGCGGGTGCTGTGCCCGTGCCGGTCCCGGCGGGTGATCTCCCTCTGTCCCCATCCCGTTACCTCCCCGTCCCCTGTCCCGCTGCGGGCGGTGACGGCGGCTCTGGCGGCCCCCGGTGCCCACCCAGGCTCAACCCCGCGGGCCGCCGAGCTCAGTCCGGGTCGGTCGGACACATCGCTCCGTGACCGCCCGCCCGCCCGGCTCGGGGAGGGGCGGCCTGAACCCCGCCCCGGCCCCCGCTGCCGCTTCCGCCGCTTCGGCTTCCGGGAGAGGCGGCCGCGATGTCGGCGCTGGCGCTAAATCCCAACAACCCGGTGGTTTTCTTCGATGTCAGCATCGGCGGGCAGGTGGGTGAGGCTGCCGCCGCTGCGGGCCCTGCCCCGGCTCCGGCCTCACCATAGGCCCCGGCTCCGGTCTAGACACGGGCCCTGGCGGGACTCGGGAGCTGGGCGGCGGGGGCCGGGGCCGGGGCCGGGGCCGGGCCGGGGTTGGGGGGAGCAGCGGGGCCTTGCGGGGAGGCCTGGCCGGGGTGCTCCGGGCAGGGGTGAGTTGGGGGGTTCAGGGGGTTCGGTGTGGGGCGGGCGGGGGGGGAGGTAACTGGGAGGGACAGCGGGAGGGGAGCACCGGGGACCTGCGGGGCTCCAGGGGTGCGTGGGACCGGGCTCAGCGGGGCTGGGGGAGCAGGGCTGGGTCAGGAAGGGGCTGGCAGGGCTGGGGGTGCGGCTGGGGGTTCCCCCTGGGGTGGGGAGGCCGGTGGGTGTGAGGGGGGCCCAGCAGGCTGCCCTGGCCGCTGTCTCCCCAGGAGGTCGGGCGCATGAAGATCGAGCTGTTCGCCGACGTTGTACCCAAAACAGCGGAGAACTTCAGGTAAGGGGCAGCCAGCGCATGCAGCTCAGCATGGACCGGGGCTGCAGAGGCTTTTCTAGAGGCTTTATGGTGCAGGAACATCTCTGGTGACAGAGTGACTGCCTGTCCCCCAGAACTGCTGCACCTGCTTTGGTCCTGTCTCTGTTCCCCATGAGATGTGACCACGCAGCATCCTGATCCCTCAGGAGAGCCCTTCAGGCTGGGAGGTAAAGGGCTCCTTGGAGAAAAGAAGGTTCCAGGGAGACCTCATTGCAGCCTTCCAGTACTTGAAGGGAGCTTAGAAACAGGAGGGAGGGTGACTTTTGACATGGGCAGTGACAGGACAAGGGGAAATGGTTTTAAACTGAGAGAGGGGAGATTTATGTTGGGTATTGGGAGGAAATTTTTCACCCAGAGGGTGGTGAGACCCTGGCCCAGGTTGGCCAGAGAAGCTGTGGCTGCTCCTCCCTGGGAGTGTTCTCGGCCAGGCTGGATGAGGCTTTGAGCAACCTGGTCTAGTGGAGGTGTCCCTGCTGGTGGCAGGGGGGTTGGGACTGGAGGAGCTTTAAGGTCCCTTCCAACCCAAACCAGTCTGGGGTTCTGTGACTCCAGTCCCTCTCTGCTCCCTCTGTGGAGCTTCTGATGTGCTCGGTGCATTTATAAAAGGCAGCACCTTAATGTCACGGTTGAATTCTCTGGCCCTGGCTGAAGGACGTGCCCCTTGGACATCCTGTTGTCACAGGAGAAATGACCAGCCCTGTCCTCTGGGGACCATGGTGCCTGCTCCACCTTCACTCTCTCACAAGCTCAGTGTTAAATATCTGACCCCCTCGACTGCAGAAAGTGCAGAGTCTGGTTTGAAGTGGGAGTGGGGAGGAGTTCCTGCTGGTTCCTGTGTCACTGGGGGATCTCCCCGATGCCATAAGGCAGCTCCTGCCCAACAGCCCATGCCTGTCGGCCCAGTGCAGCCCTCTGTGTCCTCAGAGCTCAAACGTGACTCATGCTCTGCTCTTTCTTGTTTTCCAGGCAGTTTTGTACGGGTGAATTCAGGTGAGTGGGTTCCAGTGGCCTTTTCTGTTCCCTGCTCAGAGGAACAGGGCTGGGTGAGCAGGAAGGAAGCTCACTTGGAAGTTTTTCTTACTCTACCAGTACAGAATGAAAGAATGAAGCCTGCTCTGGCTGGGTGGGTTGTGGAGGTGGCAGATGTTCCTTCAGGGCAGGGCTTTGTTTGTGCTCAGGTTGCTCTGAAAAGCCCCACGTGCAAATCCCGCCTGCACGCTGCAGTGGGGCCCCTTCAGGTGATGGGATGGATGCTGTGGGGGGACCCATGCAGGGCCCACTCGAGGTTTCCCTTGGCTTCTGGTGGCACCAGCTGACAGCCAGGCCCCAGCAGGTGGGTGGTTGTTTCTCAGGGCAGCTGCTAAGGCACAGGGGAGCCCTTTGGGACTGGGGGTCCCTGGGAGGGTTTTGTGTCGGGATATCCAGGCAGTTGCAGTGATTCTCCTCTTTTGGTTCCTCGCAGGAAGGATGGTGTCCCCATAGGCTATAAAGGAAGCACGTTCCACAGGTAATTAATTCATCTGCTTTTCATGAGGGGCTGAAACAGCAGCCTGGGCTGGATGTGGTGTGGGGACCCACCTCAAGGCGTGTCTGCTCTGGGAGGCAGCGGGAGGTCACAGCTGACAACGTCTTTGTGCAGCTTTGGGGGAGTTGGGGCTGCTGTGGGGTGTGTACACAGGGGTCACTGGGAGGGATTGCCTGTCCCTGGTGTGCCAGGTCAGAGATCATCCTCTGGCCTCTCCCACCTAATCCCTGTCCCTGGCTGAACACTGGTGGGTCCCAGATTACCCAACAACAACCAGCAGTTAACCTGTGCTGCGCGTTTCAGGCTGCAGCGTTCACAGACCCCGGTAACGTCTGTTGTGCTGCGGGGCAGAACTGTTTTACCATGGCTTGAGCTGCTTGAAGCCTTTTCCTGCTGAGAACTGAGCATTGTTTCACTTTTTCAGGGTGATAAAGGATTTCATGATCCAAGGAGGTGACTTTGTAAACGTACGTACTTCTGCGTTCCCCTCGTGCTTCCCCTGCAGGGTGTGATCTGTTCACCAGGGTCCCTGCTGATCTGTGGGACCTGGTGCTTCTCCTTTGAGGTACCCAGTAGAAACTGGAGGTTTCCTGGTAGCATTGCTGCCATCTTACTGCAAGAGACTAGAATACACTTGAAAACAAAGCTGGAGTCTTGGCTGGACCTACCTTCTCCTTCCTAAGTTACCTCCTCTCTAGACAGAGCCTGGCAGCACAGCGAGGGGCTTTTCACACTTGGGAAGTTTTAGCTTTTGGGGTTTTTTTTTTTACCCAGTTGTCCTCCCTTCTCTTGTCCCCCCCCCAAACAAGAAACCCTGTGAATTTGTGGCTAGAGACCCTAAGTATGGAACCAAGTATCTGGTGCAAGAGAGAGTTGAAATCCAAACTCGCTTTTGGGCAGTGAATTGTCTCACAATTCACAAGACACCGTGCCTGCAGTGGTGGTCTGCTCTGACCTGGGGATAAGCAGAGTGTGTGAGGGAGGCTGCAGGACCACAGAGTCTCTTTGCTGTCCTAGGACCCAGTAAAATGACTTTATTTTCTGGAAATGTTTCAAAATCTGAGGAGGGTGAGAAAGTTTTGGGTTTTTTTAGTACAAAATCCAGAAAACTCGGTTGTATGAAAGCCGCTGAGAACTGAGTGCGCAGCAGTTGGCTCAGCCTTTCAGGGTGTCACTAATTGTCACTCCAGTGTCCCACTGGGCTTTATTACTTCCACTGAATCTCCAGGAGCATTACAGCTTGCACCATCTTTAATTGATAAATTACACTCGGTGCAAAGCTGCTTGGGGAGCAGGAATGGTCACAGGGACCGCTCAGGTAGGGTGTGTGCTCCTCTCTCGGGAGCCCACAGGTGAAGTAAAGCACAGAGACAGGAGCAAAAGCTGTGGAGCTCCACGTGGTGTGTTACTGGCATCTTCCTTTCCTGTGGAGTTTGGCCTAAGAAAGTGTCTGTGTGAAGTAGAAAGGCAACGAAGGGAGCTGGGCTGCAGCAAGGCAAAAGAAACGGGGTGGATGTGAGAGAAGAAGGGAAAATGAACACAGAAATCACCAGTGAAAGGGAAATGAGTGCCAGGAGAGTGAACTGCATGGGCTGCTCCAGAGACACCTGCTTGTGTTGCTCCTGAAGATTTCCTCCCCACAGCACACGTGAGGCTGTTCTGTTGCAGGGTCCCTGCTCACTCCTCTTGGCATCACCTTGGCATCACCATCTCGGCAGCGCTGGGCCCGAGGGCAGGGTGGCCTTTCAGCGGTCCCACACGTGTCTGATGTGACACACACAGGGTGTCTGCAGAGTTAGAAACTTGGGAGCAGTCAGAGCCTGCCACCTGCAGCGTTGGGGACCGTGCTGCTTTGGTGTGAGCGTCGTGAGATCACTGAACCCCAGACTGGTTTGGGTGGGAAGGGACCTTAAAGCTTACCCAGTCCCAGCCCCCCTGCCAGCAGCAGGGACACCTTCCACTAGACCAGGTTGCTCAAAGCCTCATCCAACCTGGCCGAGAACACTTCCAGGGAGGAGCAGCCACAGCTTCTCTGGGCAACCTGGGACAGGGTCTCACCACCCTCACAGTGAAGAATTTCTTCCTTAGATCTAATCTAAACCTCCCCTCTTTCAGCTTAAAGCCATTCCCCCTTGTCCTGTCATTAATTGCCCTTGTGAAAAGTCCCTCCCCAGCTTTCCTGTAGGCCCCTTCAGGTTTTGGAAGGCTGCTATTAGATCTCCCTGGAGCCTTCTCTTCTCCAGGCTGAACAGCCCCAACTCTCCCAGCCTGTCCTCACAGCAGAGCTGCTCCAGCCCTGGCATCATCCTCGTGGCCTCCTCTGCACTGGCTCCAGTAGCTCCATGTCCTTGTGCTGTTGGTGGCCCCAGCACTGGAGGCAGCACTGCAGGGGGGGTCTCAGGAGAGCGGAGCAGAGGGGCAGAATCCCCTCCCTGGCCCTGCTGCCCACGCTGCTCTGGGTGCAGCCCAGGACACGGTTATTGGCTCTGTGCTGCCAGCGCACGGTGCCGCCTCGTGTGGAGCTTCTGGTCCCCCAGCACCCCAAGTCCTTCTCTTTGGAGCTGGCCTCAAGCCAACCATTGCCCAGCCTGGGTTTGTGCTTGGGGTTGCCCTGACCCAGGTGCAGGACCTTGCCCTTGCCCTTGTTGAACTCCATGAGGTTGGCACAGACCCACCCCTCCAGCCTGTCAGGGTCCCTCTGGTCCCACCCCGTCCCTCCAGATGCGAGCGCAAGGGCTGGGAGTGGAGCACAAGATGTCTGACTTGGTAGGAGTACAGCAAAAATGAGAAGGTCCCTGTTTTGGAAAGTGTCCTTGCTGAGGAGAGGTCACTTCCCTGCTCCAGGGAAGTCACAAAAGCACCTGAAAGAAGTAAGCGTGCCCTCAGCTGACTTCTTCCACACAAGACTCCTTCTGCTTTCCTTGTCCCACCAGCCCACACTTCTGTGTCCCCTCCCTTTCCCCTGCCAGGTCCCCATGGGTCTGTACCAGGCAATCTCCAGCTTCCCCCTCACTCTGGGAGCCTTCGACTTCATCCCCCTCGATGGCTTTCTGCCGGCGTACGCACGGCGAGCGGCGCTCTGGGCAGTTAGGAGATGGTTGCTGTTCCTCTTCAGCAGTGAAACCTCAGCTGTGTTCCCTGCTGCTGTGTGTGTGAATGGCAGTGCAGCATCTGCTTTGGGCTGTCCTTTCACTTGGGGATTTAAAATATGCTGCAGAACAAGGGCTGTGGCTGACTGGGAACCTCTGTTGTGCAGGGAGACGGCACCGGAGTAGCCAGCATTTACAGGGGTCCTTTTGCAGATGAGAACTTCAAGCTGAAGCACTCAGCCCCTGGGCTGCTCTCTATGGTGAGTACAAAACAACAGCATTATGAGACTAAAAATCTTTTGGTGCTTTCTCTGTGCTCTTTTCCTACATGTAGAAATTGTTTGCCAGGAATCCCCGCTGTTGGATACAGGGTCTGAAGGAGCTGCTTTGTAACCACTTGGCAGGAGGCTGCTCATGGGTTCATGTGTGGAGTAACACTAAAGTCCTGATCCCGCAGCATCCTTTTTGTTTTTACCTGTTGGAGTTGCTCTGTTTGATCAGCTTTCAGAATAGCTTGATTCTTACAGGTTTCATGCAGTAGTAGGTGGTGGTTTTTCTTCCCTGATGCTGGTATCAAACACTGACTTGAGCAAGGATGGAGCAGAGAGATTTGGGCATTTCAAAGCCATAGCAGTGTCACTGTGGTATCTTATAACCTCTGCTTCCTGTTCAATGGGGTAGGGGAGAGCTGCAACCATTGCCTGCTGCCTGGTAGGAGCTCTACACTGATTTTGGCAGTAGAAAGCAAGTGGAGCCAGTGCTGCAGTGTTCCTGGCCACAACTGCTGCTTCCCCAGCTCTTTCAGCTGCCCTGCCCTTAAAACCACTTGCTTTGGATGTTCATCATTTGGATTCATTATTCATCCCTTTCAAAGCATGGCCCAACAAGAGGTGTCCCCACACAGCTGAGCAGACAGTACTGCAGTGTGGGAGAAGGGATCACAGACTGGTGGGGTGGGAAGGGACCTCAGGAGATCATCCAGTCCAACCCCCCTGCCAGAGCAGGGTCCCTACACCAGGTTGCACAGGAAAGTGTCCAGGTGGGTTTGAACATCTCCAGAGATGGAGACTCCACACCCTCTCTGGGCAGCCTGGCCCAGGGCTCCGGCACCCTCACAGTCAAATGTTTTTCCTTAAGTATATCTGGAACTTCTGGTGTCCCAGTTTGTGCCCATTGCCCCTTGTCCTGTCACTGGGCACCACTGAGAAGAGCCCAGCCCCATCCATCTGGCCCCCACCCTTCAGGTATTTGTAGCCATTGATCAGGCCTGTGCAAGGTGGTGGCCCTGGAGTGGTTCCACTGCACCAAACCATGCTCCATCCCAGCTGGATCCTTCAGGAGCAGTGAGTAAAAGATCCAGTGTGAGCATGTCCTGCAGCTGCAGAACTGGGCCCAGCACAGAAAGGTGCTTCAGTACCTCGTGGTTGTCAAAGGAGCTTTGAAAAACTGAAGTGGGCTGAAGTGTTGCAGAGATGTTCTCTGAGCAGAGGAGAGGGCAGGAGAACCCGCTGTGCTCGGGTGAGAACTGAGTTTCACATCTCACACCGCCGTTCCTGCGAGCCTGTGCCATCGTGACTGCTCTCATCCTGACCATCAGGACACACACTTGGCTTTTTCATCCTGAGGAAACCTTCCAACTGGTAGAAATCAGCTGCTTTTTTTTTCCTCTCCTGGTTCCTGGTTCAGTTTTCCCCAGGCCAATGCTGCAGCAGTAAGTGCTCATCACCAAGAGTTTCAGCCTTTCCTCAGGAGCCTGAGCACGCTCAAGAGCCCAGATTTCAGCACAGTCTTGTGTGAAATCAATGTGCCTTCATAAAAGGATCAGAAAAAGTTGGTGACCAGGCTCTTGTGCACACTCATGACCAGCCTTGGTGGCGTGCCAGGTCCAGCACAGGCTGCTGTCCTGCAGAGGTGGATCTTGCTGCCTTTGGCTTGTGAGCCAGGCTAGGTCTGGGCAACCACACCTTCCTAGGTGAGCTGCATCTGCCCTCAGTTCTGGCAAGTCCTGATTTCTGTCCTGTTCATATTTTATCATTCTCCACCCCCAGGCAAACAGTGGCCCCAGCACCAATGGCTGCCAGTTCTTCATTACCTGCTCCAAGTGTGACTGGCTGGATGGCAAACACGTTGTGTTTGGTGAGTACCTGCAGCAGAGACCTGGCCTCCCCGCTCACAGACACTGCCTGTGCCACAGCTGAGGGACCTGCTTCTGCTTCCCCCCTCACCTGAGCCAGCAGAGGTTTCTCTGCAGCCAGATCCTGAGTTGGATCACTGTTGAAATGATTTCTTTCCCAGGTAGCTTTAATCCAGATCAGTTCCTTGCTGGGTCTATCATCGATCCTTGTGCCAGTGCAGAAGGGACAGGACAGGAGTGAAGGAATTCCTTTCCTCTCCGCTGTCAGAGGGCAGGAGTGAGCTCTCAGCAGAGAGTTTACACAGCAGATGTGTTTGCACAGAACTCCTGACTTGTCACATACTGCCACTGGAGCTGGAGGATTTCAAGGGCAGCCTCTGATGTCCTCATTCCTGCTTCCTCTGATTCTTAAGCAACGCTGATGCTGTTCACAGGGTCACAGAATTGCCCTGTTTGGAAAAGCCCTTTAAGATCATCATTGTTGAGTCCAATCATGAACCCAACACTGCCCAGTCCCCACTGACCCCTGTCCCTCAGCACTGTGTCTACACGACTCTTCAACCCCTCCAGGGATGGGGACTCCACCACTGCCCTGGGCAACCCCTGCCAATGCCTCAGAGCCCTTTCAGCAAAGAAATTCTTCCTCACATCCCATCTCAACTGCCCTGGGCACAACTGGAGCCCATTTCCTCTTGTCCTGTCCCTTGCTCCTTGGTTGAACAGACCCACCCCCACCTCTCTGCACCCTCCTGTCAGGGACTTGGACAGAGCCAGAAGGTCTCCCCTCAGCCTCCTTTTCTCCAGGCTCAGCACCCCCAGTTCCCTCAGCTGGGAACTCAGCACACTTGTGCTCCAGACCCTTCCCCAGCTCCGTTCCCTTCTCTGGACACGCTCCAGCACCTCCAGGTCCTTCTGGGAGTGAGTTCACTGCTGTTCTTGCATCATGACAGAGGTTGTGTTGCTGGAGAGGGGGTTCATGCTGTGTTTTAGCACAGCTGGTGTTGGTAGGTCTCAAACCCTGGATTTCTGCACCTGCCACCCCTGGGATGGGGAATTCACTTCACCTGAATGGAAAATGCTTTCAGGATTGTTTCCTTTACCAGTTCAGAGATCAGTAACAAACCCTGAAGTGCCCAATAGCCACCCACTGCCTGAGACTTGTCAGGAGGAACAAAAATCCATGTAGCTGTGATGGGTGTGGGGGGGAAAGGTGAAAACCAGGCACACTGAGGTGGATCCATTTTCTCATTGTAGGTAAAATTGTCGATGGGCTGCTGGTCATGAGAAAAATCGAAGTAAGTTGAATTTTCCTGTTTCTCTGTGAATGTCCCTGTTGGAAAATCACACAGAGGGTTAACAAGGGTGGTTCTGTTCTCTCCTGCTGTCTGTTTACAGGCTGCCAGGGAATACCAGTGCTGCTAACTGGTATTATTGGTTGTTGTTATTATAAAATAGCAGGAAATCTGTTGAGGCAGAGGCTGCCATGCAGATGGAGTTCAGAAGCACTGTGCTCTCGTGGTGGCTGGACAGGCTTTGTGCAGGGATTGTGTTCCTGCAGCTTTATTTGCAATGCTCTGTGTTTGTTCAGGACCCAGCAGTGATAACTGTTCTGTCAGCAGCCCAGATGAGGGTGAAGCAGATCCCTCCTTGTGCCACTGCCTGGGGTTACTCAGTGGCTGCAGAATCACCAGTTCTGCTCGTCTGTGAGCAGTGTGTTTCATAAGAAAAATGAAAGGAATCATCTGAGGGGCTTCCAGGAGCTGAGGAGAAACTGATGTCACCTGATAGACAGCTAGTCCAAGGGACAGATGTGTCATCATTCATGTCTTGAAATCTCCCTTTTTTCCAAGGTAGAGATGTTTTATATTGAAATCAAGATGTGCTTTGAAAAGGTACCTTGTAGACACCCCAGACAGAGAAGAGCCTGAGCTCAGGAAAATTTTGTTCAGAGGTCAGGAGTTAGTGAACCTCCTTCCTCAGGTAACTGGAAAGGAAGCCTCCAGAACAGAGTAACAGACTACAAGTCATCTCTTCTTTTCCTAGAATCAGGTTTTGTTACAAATCAAGAGATACAGCTTGTAGGGAGAACACACAGTATGTTTTGTTTGAAGGAATCAGGAACTTAAATCTACACAGAATACATTTTTAAGGCCACTGAAGGGGGTGGTGGTTGCTGCCAGTGTGGTGCCTGGGTGTCACAGCAGGGTAGTGAGTGGATTTAACCAACAGGAGCGTGTTCTTTGAGCCAGATGATGCCAAGCTCATGGCACAGTGTGCACAGGGACCTCTGCCCTCAGCAGATCCAACAAGTGGGGTGCAGACAGAGCTGCTGAGCGTTGGGTATTGAGAAAAGATCACGTGCAAGGGACTGTGCTGCGTGATGCAGCCCCTAGGTTAGTCCTTGTCACCAGAAGCTCTGGTGGAAGGGCTGTGGTGTCCCTGCTTTGTGCATCCCTGCAGTGAGGGATGAGTGGAAGGAAATGCCCAAGAGATGGGTGAAAGAGCAGCAGAGTGAGGGTTGCTCTGTGACTGTCTCTTACTTGGATTCCCCCTCTGTACAAGTTTGTGTTGCTTGTTGCAGCTCTAATGAGTGACTTGAAAGGCTGAAGCCAAGAGCAGCCTCAGGGGATGTGACACCTGCTGCATCTCCTGAGGAGCTCTTCAGTTCTTGCTCTGTTCCTTCTCTCCCATTCAAAGGATCAGGGTCTGCTCTGTATCCCAAACCTTTGTGCTCCAAGAGGATTCACTGGCTCACAGCCCCATCCATTGCCAACGTGCATGATGGCTCTTCTGTGTTCCTCAGGGCTGTGTCTGGATCTCCTGTTCCTGTTGCTGCACAGACACCTCCTAACCAGTCTTCAAGTACCTGTTGCTGTGATTTTATCAGGTTTAACATGATCTGTTTGTTTGTCCCCAGAATGTGCCTACAGGTCCAAATAACAAACCCAAGCTGCCAGTTGTGATCTCCCAGTGTGGGGAAATGTGAAGCAATGAATCAGGAACGTGGTAAGTCTCAGTCTTCACAGGCACCTGGTGCCACTGAACTGTGGCTGCTCTGCTCCTTACTTGTCTCTTGACTTATTTTCATGTCAGAGAGCTGCCTCTGCTCAGTGAAAGCTGAAAATGCCTCTCTGACAGCGTTAGGTTTTTGCCAGCTCAGCTCCCTCTGAGCCACGCACACCCCGAAGGCAGCGCTCGAGGGATGTGATTCTGCAGCTGCTCTCGAGGGGAAGGTGGGGTTTGGGGAGCTCTGCCTTGGGTGGGGTTAACCTGCCTCGAAGCCTCAGCTTTAGAAACCAGTGGGTGAAAGGGAATTGCAGCAGGAATCCAGCTGGTGTTACCTGGGGGGGTGGAGGGGCTTCACTTTGACCTGCAGGTTGGTGAACTCTGACTGCTGCAGAAAGCAGAGCATCCACGTGTGGGGCAGGCAGGGATCCAGAAGAATCCCAGAATTGCCTGGGTTGGAAAAGCCCTTTAAGCTCATGGAGTCCAACCATGAACCCAACACTGCCCAGTCCCCACTGACCCATGTCCCTCAGCACTGTGTCTACACGACTCTTCAATCCCTCCAGGGATGGGGACTCCACCACTGCCCTGGGCAACCCCTGCCAATGCCTCAGAACCCTTTCAGCAAAGAAATTCTTCCTCACATCCCATCTAAAGAGAAGAGGAGAGAGAGGACTTGGGCCTCCTTGCTCAGCACAGCCCCAGGACTGCCACCACTGAAGGGCCAAGGAATTGTCCCACCTTAGCTCAGAAAAGTACCTGCTCTCCTCATGCAAAGGGAAGCGTTTCCAGCAGTTGCCCTTACCCTGGCTCTGTTCTGGTGCAGTCAGCAGGCTCAGGGCAGGGCTCAGGTTGAGGTACAGGGTTCTGGTTCCGTT
Organism: Caprimulgus europaeus; assembly: GCA_907165065.1. The sequence continues at coordinate 7,933,372 of OU015546.1, forward strand.
TGTCCGCCCACTTCACCGTGAAAAACACAAACATTTCCACAAATCCCTTTAGATTTCAGTGTGTCAGGCTGCAGCTTGTCAGAAATCTGCTGGGTCAGCCTTTTGGTTGGGGATTTTCACATTTCAGCAGGCACTGATGAAGCAAATCCCCACAATTTTTGGCCTTCCATGAAAGGATTTCCAGAGACATCTGGAATTGCCCACGGAGACGCGTCCCCCCTTCCATAACGCAGCCTTTCAGCTCTGCAGCGCTTCAGACTCTTGGGAGCTCCTATTTGATGAGGTGACAACAGGGAATTTAATAATTCTTCATTTCCCTGGTACTTCTGGTGGCGTTCAGAGGCTTTTGGGGACAGGGAGAACCTTGTTAGAAGGCTTTCTTGCAGATGGGTCAGGTCCCCTTTCGGGTTCTCCTCCGGCCCAGACTCCTTGATCGCTTCTCTTTGGAGTTGTGTGTGATCTCTGGTCAACATCCAACTGGAGACTGGAAGCTTTTAATTTCTGGGGATGAGGCTGGTGCCACCTTCCCAGCCAGGTCTCAGGAACTGCCTTTCTGCACCCTGCTGCCTCAGCTGCCGGCAGACAAGAACCACGTTTGTTTTGCCCAGGTTCAGACAGCTCAATCACTTGCTGATTTAACATCAGCCAGGAGAAACAGGAGCTGTTGGTTTTGAGTTCAGAAGTAGGTGGAGATGCCTGGCATGGAGGCCCAGGGGGACTCAAGAGTTCTGTGGCTCAGGGGTGACGTGAGCCAGTGCACACAGCACGTAGCACACACTGGGCAGCGGCTGCAGCAGCGACCCAGCGCTGAGCCCGGTCCTGCTGTGGTGGGACCAGTTGGGAGTGGCTGTTGGACATTGCAAATCTGTGTCTTCTTCTTCATTTCAGTGCTCCTGGCCTGTGCTGGCTCCATGCAGTTCCACCTCCAGCCAGGTGCCCACACTGCCCCAGTCCTCTCCATCAGCGCTCTTGACGTTCTTCTGAAGTTATTTAAGAGTTGGCATCCGTGTCCTTTTTTTACCTTTTGAAATGTAAATAAAGAATTTTGGTACAGATGTGGGCGGTGCCCATGGGGTGACGTGTGGGGACACATTCACCAGGTGAGAAGGGCTTTAGCAGCGTCTCATCCCTCTGTGGTTCAGTGGGGAACGTTTGCTCCTGTGAGAAGGTTTCCCACGTCGTTGGCCAAGGGAAGCCAATGGAATCTTCCTGGTCTTCAGTAAAGCCTTTGAGACAGCCTCTCCCAGTGTCCTCCTGGACACAATGTCCAGCATCCAGCTGAATAAACACATCAGGTTCTGGGTGAGCAGTTGGCTGATGGGTTGGGCTCAAAGGGTTCCAGTCAATGGGGTGACATCGGGCTGGAGACCAGACACGAGTGGGGTCCCGCAGGGATCCATCCTGGGGCTGGTGCTCTTCAGTGTCCATCAGGGACTTGGATACAGGACTTGAAGGGCTGCTAACAAAGTTTGCTGATGACACCAAATGGGAAGAGCTGTGGACACTCTGGAGGGCAGAGAGACCCTGCAGAGAGATCTGGAGAAGCTGGAGAGCTGGGGAATCACCAACCGGGTGGATTTGAACCAGGGCAAGGGCTGGGTTTGGCCCCTGGGACACGGCCACCCTGGACACACCCAGCCTGGGGAAGGAGAGGCTGGAGAGCAGCCCTGAGAGAGGGACCTGGGGGTTCTGGGCCATGGCAAGTTGAACATGAGCCAACAGTGTGTCCTGGCAGCCCAGAGGGACCCCCGTGTCCTGGGGGCACCCAGCCCTGCACTGCGAGCCGGGCCAGGGAGGGGATCGTCCCGCTCTGCTCTGCACTGGGGCGGCCTCACCTCCAGCACTGGGGGCAGTTTGGGCACCACGGGAGAAAAAGGATCTAAAGCTGCTGGAGAGTGTCCAGAGGAGGGACACAACATTGGGGAAGGGTTCAGAGGGGAAGGGTGTGAGGAGAGGCTGAAGTCACTTGGGTTGTTCAGCCTGGAGAAGAGGAGACTGAGAGGAGATCTCCTGGCGGTCTGGAGCTTCCTCCCCAGGGGCAGAGGAGGGGCAGGCGCTGAGCTCTTCTCTCTGGCCACCAACGCCAGGAGCAGAGGCCATGGCAGGAAGATGTGGCAGGGGAGGGGGAGGTTGGCCATGAGGAAAAGGTTCTTGAGGCAGAGGGTGGTGGAGCACTGGCACAGGCTCCCCAGGGAGGTGCTGATGGCCCCAAGCCTGACAAGATCCCAGCAGCATTTGGCCAAGGCCCTGAGGGCCATGGTGTGAATGTTGGGATTGTCCTGTGCAGGGACAGGAGTTGGACTCCATGGTCCTTGTGGGTCCCTTCCAGCTCACAGCAGCCCATGATTTGATGATTTATGGTGTGTGCTGTGGAGGGACATCGCTGCTGGGCATTTGCAAAGTGGGAAAGACGTGGTGAGGGGAGCACAGCAGATCCTGGCAGTGCTGTGCTCCAGCAGCTCCTTCACTCAGGGCTGCCTGGCCGAGAGGTTCTTGGGAATCTCCAGAACCTTCCTGTGTGCAGCCATCCTGAAGCACAAGAAACTGGTGTGGCACAAAGCCTGCCAGCACCGAGGGTTTGCTGAGCTCTGGCGCCAGTTGTACATGAGTGTCTGTAAATCCTCCCCCGGCGCGCTGTGGAGCGAGGCCACGGGGCTGCTCTGTGCCACGGGGCTGCTCTGTGCCAGGGGCTGCTCTGTGCCACGGGGCTGCTCTGTGCCAGAGGCTGCTCTGTGCCAGGGGCTGCTCTGTGCCACGGGGCTGCTTTGTGCCAGGGGCTGCTCTGTGCCACGGGGCTGCTCTGTGCCACGGGACTGCTCTGTGCCAGGGGCTGCTCTGTGCCACGGGGCTGCTCTGTGCCAGGGGCTGCTTTGTGCCACGGGGCTGCTCTGTGCCAGGGGGCTGCTCTGTGCCACGGGGCTGCTCTGTGCCACGGGACTGCTCTGTGCCAGGGGCTGCTCTGTGCCACAGAGCTGCTCTGTGCCACGGGACTGCTCTGTGCCACGGCGCTGCTCTGTGCCACGGGGCTGCTCTGTGCCACGGGACTGCTCTGTGCCATGGGCTGCTCTGTGCCACGGGACTGCTCTGTGCCACGGCGCTGCTCTGTGCCACGGGGCTGCTCTGTGCCATGGGCTGCTCTGTGCCACGGGACTGCTCTGTGCCACGGCGCTGCTCTGTGCCACGGGGCTGCTCTGTGCCACGGGCGTTACAGGAATCGCCCTGGGTGCTGCAAGGGTGGCAGAGCAGGCCGTGGGGCTGGGAAGCTGAGAAGGATCAGCTGCTGGAGTAGAAATGGGGGTTCTTACCCTGCCTGGTTACAAAGAGCACAATGAGGCTGCAGCTTGGTGGAAAAAACGACTTTCTTCTCCCAGAATCAGGCTGCAAGCTCACCCACCTGCCATGGGGGCTGGGCACTGCCTGGGGTTTCTCCTCCAGCTGATTAAACGTGAAGGAGTTGGGACAAAGTCTGCTGTGCCACATGCAGGTGGCTCCATCCCATCAGTGACGTCCCCTCGGGCAGCAGCAGCGTGCTGTGCGGGGCTGCCCCGGGGAGGTGCAGCCTGTGCTTGGCTCAGGCTGGCAGCAGGGGTGGGTGTGCTGGGGGACAGACCCTGCAGCCGTGCTGTGGTGTTCTCCTTTATCTCCTGGCTGTTCAAAGTCCTTGCAGCAGGCTCTGGCTCTCAGGATTTCCAGGTCTCCATTCCTGGGATTGCACCACTGCTGAGGACTCTCATGGTCACTTCTCTCCAGCTTGAGGCACCTCACCTCCATGGAGCTGCAGAACATCAGGTGATGGAAGGACCCCAAAGCCCCCCACCCCTTCCCTCTCCAGGCCCCAACAGACCTGGCAGAGGGCTTCTTCCTATGAGGTGAGGGTTGAAAATTCCCAATAGGGAGGAGAAAACTGGACTCAGGTGACAACTGTGAGATGGAGGTGACCAAAGAGAGAGGAGCTCAGCTGCTGGCCCTGCCCAGGACATGTGTCCCCATGTCCCTCCCGTGGGGGGTTTAGGCAGGAGCTTGGCTCCAGGCGGCTCCAGTGCCCAGGTTTGCAGTTCTGGCTGCAGGGACCCAAATTCACCAGGATTTTCACCAGGGAAACCAGCTCCTGCCGGGGCCCGGGCTCAGCAGCGCTGCCCCAGCCCGATGTAGCTCCTGTCACCAGTGTCACCGCCGCAGAGCAGGGGTGACAGAGCTTCCCCAGGTGAATGACCAGCAGCAAATCCATCACAACCTCCTGGAAAGTTGTTCCAGGGGCCAATCCCGTCCCCTCACGCTGCTCTTTCACACACGTGCAGTGCTCCAGCTTTCCAGCTGGTGTCTCCTGCTGTTCCTCATCTGCTGGCGGGAAGTTTGCTCAAAGCCCACGTTTTTGGGTTTAATTCCCCCAGGATGAAGTCTCCTTTCAGTTATGTTCTCTGTAGCAAGTCCTGGGACCTCCTGCTGTAGAGCAGCTGATGGATCTTCTCTGGGAGCTCCAGCACCTTCCTCCAGCTGTGGATGCTGCAGCTGGGGACAGCGTTTCTGGTGCCTCTTTATTCGTCTGAGCACCAGTTTGGCCTCTGGGCCCTTCAAAAGGCATCGTTAGCTGTTGGGTGGCCCATGGTTTCTTCTGTAGGTCCACGCCCCTGATGTCCTCATAGGCTTCATCACTGAGATTTGAAGTTTTTTCCCCAATTTTCTCCTCTAGAGTCTCTTGCATCGGGGGTTCCCTGTTTGCCATTAGCTTCTAAGACTTCTTTTTCAGTGGCTGTCCCAGTGCTTAGCAGGGCCAGAGCTGGCTTCTCTTCAGTAGCAAGAACAGCGCTGGGGTTGGGTTCAGCTGGGATTTGTCAGGAGAACGTTGATCACACCCCGATGTTTTCAGTTGTCACTCGAAGTCAAAGGACTTTGTGTTTTGCTGGTCTGCAAGGGGGGGGGATGAGGAATATTGCCATGGATCAGCTCCGTGGGCACTGGGCTCTGCCAAGGGGCTGTTCCAGCTCCTGTCCCCATGGGCAGGAGATCCATGAGGGGCTCTTCCTCTCTGGCTCTCTCTGGCTCTCTCTGGCTCTGGCTCTCCCGGGATTGCGGTTTCGGGTCGGGATTGTCGCTGCTCCAGGATCGTTCTCTGGGAATGGGCCGGGCTGGGTGGGCAGGTGGTGACAGTGGCACTGGGGGTCACTCATTGGTGTATTTTATATCTATCATTAATATAATCATTATTTTAATATTATTATTTTTATTTAATTTCAATTATTAAATTGTTCTTATCTCAACCAACTGCTCCCCTCACCTTTACTCCTCCAGTTCTCCCCCATGTCCCCTGGGAAGGAGCAGAGTGAGGAGCTGTGCTCAGCTGCCAGCCGAGGGAAACCACCACATGGACCTACTGAGCTTCATCCAGTTTTGTCATCAGGAAGATGTGGCAGGGGAGGGGCAGGCGCTGAGCTCTTCTCTCTGGCCACCAACACCAGGAGCAGAGGCCATGGCAGGAAGATGTGGCAGGGGAGGGGGAGGTTGGCCATGAGGAAAAGGTTCTTGAGGCAGAGGGTGGTGGAGCACTGGCACAGGCTCCCCAGGGAGGTGCTGATGGCCCCGAGCCTGACAAGATTCCAGCAGCATTTGGCCAAGGTCCTCAGGGACATGGTGTGAATGTTGGGATTGTCCTGTGCAGGGACAGGAGTTGGACTGGATCATCCTTGTGGGTCCTTCCCACTCACAACACCCCATGATTCTGGGTCATGCTGGTCTCAAGGTCACAATCCTGCAGCAGATCCCTTGCAGGATTCTATTAGGACTTGAAAGCTCGTCAGCTGAGCTGGAGATCTCATGGGAAAATGACCAAGACAGCTTGAGAAGACCAATGTCCATAGACCCCCACTGGCTGCTGTGGTGGGCTGACCTTGTCCCCACCTCAGCCCCTCACCTGGCCACGGTGTAACGTGGGGAACAGGGCCCCTGGCTTCTATTTCTCACTCTAGGGTGGGGGGATGGACTTGTGGGTGATGCTCTAAGGGCTGATCCCAAGGGGGTACACGTTGGTCACACAGATGGTGGAGCAATGTGTCAACTCCCAGAGCTCCTCTTGGTGCTGCTGCTGACCTTTCCCTCCTCTCAGGTGGGAGGAATCACATCCCAAGGGCAAGGCTATGACTGTGTCAAACATCCACATTTTCAAGTGCCCAGGAAAATAACTTGGTGGACAAGAATGGTTCCCTCTGGGGAATCCAGCAGAGATCTTCTTGGATCTCTCTGAGCTGCTCTTAAGGTGAGGACATAGAGGATGGAGGCAAAGAGATGAAAGGTAGTGATGAGAGGGAGGCTCCATTGAGATAACACTCCCAGCAGTGCTGCTGTCCTGACTCTCTGGGTGGGGAGAAGGGCTCAGGGTACGGGGAGCTGCCCCACACCATCTCCCCCCACCCCTCTGGCAGAGAAGCTCCTCTGGGAAGGATGGGATGCTTAGAATAGGAATCATGGAATTGCCTGGGTTGGAAAAGCCCTTTGAGCTCCTTGAGTCCAACCATGAACCCAGCACTGACCAGTCCCCACTGACCCATGTCCCTCAGCACTGTGTCTACACGACTCTTCAATCCCTCCAGGGATGGGGACTCCACCACTGCCCTGGGCAACCCCTTCCAATGCCTCAGAACCCTTTCAGCAAAGAAATTCTTCCTCACATCCCATCTCAACTGCCCTGGCCACAACTGGAGCCCATTTCCTCTTGTCCTGTCCCTTGCTCCTTGCTTGAACAGACCCACCCCCACCTCTCTGCACCCTCCTCCAAGGGACTTGGACAGAGCCAGAAGGTCTCCCCTCAGCCTCCTTCTCTCCAGGCTCAGCACCCCCAGTTCCCTCAGCCGGGAACTCAGCACACTTGTGCTCCAGACCCTTCCCCAGCTCCGGTCCCTTCTCTGGACACGCTCCAGCACCTCCAGGTCCTTCTGGGAGTCAGGGGCCCAGCACTGAACCCAGCACTCGAGCTGTGGCCTCACCAGTGCCCAGTGCAGGGGGACCAGCACTGCCCTGCTCCTACTGGCCACACTGGTGCTGATCCAGGCCAGGATGCCCTTGGCCTTCTTGGCCACCTGGGCACTCTGCTGGCTCCTGTTCAGCTGCTGGTGACCAAGACCCCCAGGTCCCTCTGTGCCCAGCAGCTCTCCCCCCACTCCTCCCCAAGCCTGGAGCTGCCGGGGGTTGTTGTGACCCAAGGGCAGAACCCGGCGTTTGGCCTCAGTGAACCTCGTGGAATTGGTCCTGGCCCTTGGATCTCATCTGCCCAGATCCCTCTGCAGAGCCTCCCACCCTGCAGCAGATCCACTCTCCCGCCCAGCTGGGTGCCCTCGGCCGAGCAGCAGCGGATTCACGATCGGCCTTTGGGCGGCCTCTGCCCCGGGCCCGGCCCGGTTCTCCAACGGCTCGCGGAGGCCCAGGCAGGTGGGACCAGGGGAGCTCCGGGGGGGCTGCGGAGCATCCCGGCCCGGTCCCCATCGCGGGGTGGGGGGCGGCGGGGAGGGCGGGTGAGGCCGCTCGGGCCGGTCCCGGTCACCCCGCGGCGACCGCGCGGCCCCACCTCACCCTCAGCCGCCACATGGCCGCGAGCGCTGCCCCGCTCGGGGCACCTGGGGGCGGGAGCAGCAGAGGCGGCGGCCAATGAGGTTGCGGGGGCGGAGACTGCGGGTAGGCCGGTAAGCGAAGCGAGCCTGGCAGCCGCGGTCGCGGCAGCGAATGGGCGCGCGATCCTGAGGAAAGGCAGGTGTCTCCGCCAATAGACGATCGGCGAGGGGCGGTGGCCGGGAGGGGATGAACCAATGGTATTGCTGACCGTTTAACGGGCGGCCCGAACGGCGAATAGCGTCTCGCGCAGGCGGGGCGAGCGGGGTGGGTAGCCGGTGCGGGCCGCCATTGTGGCCAGTTCGATCGGTATCGGGAGCGGAGAGCGGAGCTCAGCGAGCCCGGAGCAGGGAGCAGCCCCCCCCCCAACGGCCGGCCTCAGTCACCATCACACCGCGTGAGGCGGCGCAAACAGCCAGTCACCACCACCGTCCGCACCGAACAGCCGCCGCCATGAGCAGCGAGGCCGAGACCCAGCCGCCCGCCGCCCCCGTCCCTGCGGCGGCTCCCGCCGTCCCCACCGACTCTAAACCTAACGGTGGGACCGGGACTGGGGGTAGCGGCCTGGCTTCGGCGGCGCCTCCCGCCGGCGGGGACAAGAAGGTCATCGGTGAGGGGGCGAGGGGGGGGCGCGGCGGTTGGGAGGCCTCGGCGGCGGCGCGAGTCCCGTATCCCCCCCCCCCCCCCAACCCCGCCATGGCTGAGGGGCGGTGCGAGCTCCCCCTTGGCTGAGGGGCGGCGCGCGCCGCCTCCTCCTCCTCTCCTCTCCCCAGTCCCGGTGCGCGCGCCCGCGGCGGCCGTTGGGCGCCCTCCCCCTCCCGCGCGCGCCGTCGGGCCCCGCGTGTCGGCGGGTGGGGGCGGGGCGGCTCAAAATGTCCGCCACGCGGGGCCTTTGTGTGCGCCGCCCCGCCACGTGCCGCCCTGACGCCGCCGCCTCTCTCCTCTCTACCCCCCCCGCCCCCCCCAACCCCCTTCCCTCAGCAACGAAGGTTTTGGGAACAGTGAAATGGTTCAACGTGAGGAACGGGTACGGCTTCATCAACAGGTGAGGCACCGGCCGCGGCACCGGCTCCCCGCTCACCGGGAGCGGCCTCGGGGCGGGGTGGGGAGGGGGGGACCTTGTGCTCGGGCCGGGTAGACCTTGCACCCCGGGTCAGGCGCTGCTGACACGGGAGCAGGGCAGCTGGGGCAGCGCCACTGTCACTCCTGTCACCCCGTGTGCTGCCGCTGCTCACAGAACCCCAGACTGGATTGGGTTGGGAGGGACCTCAAAGCTCCTCCAGTCCCACCCCCTGCCAGCAGCAGGGACACCTTCCACTAGACCAGGTTGCTCAAAGGTTCTCTGACTGAGAACACTTCCAGGTAGATGTGCCCTACCTCCAGCCCGTGACCTCTTCCACTACTTAAATCTTAGCAAAAACCTGCCTCTTTTAGCCCATTTAATAGTTCTTACATTAAGATTCTGTTTTATGGTGGTGTGGGGGTTGGTTTTGCTCCTCAGGACTGGTAGCACAGACAGAAATGTGTTAAAACTCCTGCACAAAGTCCGGTCCCATCAACTGAAGCAAAAATCACCTTTGTGGTTAAAAGCGCGCTCGCTGAGGGAGCCCCAGGTGTAGGGGGGATGAGGAGAGTTCATCCTGTCACAAAGCTGGGGGTGTATAAAGGGGTCTCAAGAAACAAGTGCCTAGAAAATTATTTTTATGACAGTAGTTGATTTTAAAGGAAAATTGGAACATTTAAAGAGTTGTTAAATGCTTAAACCCGGCCTAACAGTGAAGCTGTGCAGTAGTAGAGCCCTGGCATTGCTCTGCACGCTGCTTCTCAGTGTACATCCTGGTGCTTTTATTGGACCTTTTAGTCAAGGTGGTTTTTTAGTAGTGGTGTTTTTTGGGTGTTTGTTGCCTCATTCAGTGTCTGCTGAGCTCCTGAGTCGGTTTGGTGTCTGCAGCTTTACAGCCTTGCCTCGGAGCCGGCCCAGTTTGATGCCTTGGGGTCAGGTTTTACCCCTCAGTGTCAGACAGTTGTGGGTGCTGTCAGCTGCAGCCTCTTTGGCTTCTGTAAACGCCTCTGAAGTCCTGGGCCACAAACTCTTAGCTCTGGGCAAGGCTTTTTTTTCCTGTTTCCCTCAGCAGTGGAAGCGCTGTGAGTCAAGCCAGGAAGTGACAGCAGCTGGGTGAGACATCCCAGTGGCTTCCCCCAGCAGGAATTTGGCAGCTGCTTAATCCCTGAGGTTGCCATTTTGAATGAGAAACCCCAACGTGATGGTTTGTTATCAAGAGAGGAGAGCCACAGCCTGAGAACCCGACCAAATTCCTCACCTTGGGAATTCCTTTGGATCCCTGCAAGGGGAACTCTGTGGGAGCTGCTGCCCTTTGCTGGTCGTTGCTTCAGCCGGGTCTGCTTGCAGCTGAAGTTAGGTTTGGAGCTCACTGAGTTTTGGTGGAGGTGCACGTTCACTTCAAGTGTTTCTGATGGGTTTTTAGTGTTAAAAGTGTGTTTCTGTTCTGAAATAAGGAGTTTGAATTTGGAGGATCTGTCAGTTGTTTCTCACAGTTGTCAGAAGAAGAAGTAGATGTGCAGGCTGCTGATTTGATCTCCTTACCCTGACTGGGGCTGCACTGTGGTGTCTGGCTGTGTATTTAGCACTCTTCTGGTTTAACAATCACATTTTCTTAATCTACCTGCTTGTCTGAGTCCTTCTTTTTTAAGTTTAGATGTTAAGGATGTTGAGGGGAGAACCACTGAGTGCAAGGCTGAGCTGAAGGGCTTGTGAGACCCTCAGAGTGAGGATTTCTCTTGTGCCATGTCAAGTTTTCTTTGGGCAGGTGGTGGCTGTTACTCTTGCACCGTCCGAGTGGCGGTCAGCTCGGTGCTGGAAAAGCCCATCAGGGATGGCACTGAGCTGCAGAACTGCCCAGGGTGTTTGTTAAGTGACCATGTCTGCACCTTGAGGTGTGTCTGTAACAGAGCCACCCACTGAGCTGGAACTCTAATGTCTTCTTAAATGGAAAATGTGTTTTCAAAGGTCTCTAAAACCAAGTGTCTGCTCTGGTTGTCCCAGGTCAAACTTGGGCAAGAGCTAAGGGCATCCACACGAGCTCTTCCTGCCGCTGTCTTCACTTGAGACTGTAGCAATGTGCTAAGTGTCAGGGAGTTTTCTGTTGGTTTGTTTTGTTTAGGGTTTTTTTATTTGTTTTTTTACTGTAATGATGTTGCTGGGCTCTTCAGAGGGTTTCCAGCTTTTAGAGCATCTGAGAGATCTTGTGTTGTGGAGAAGGAAATATTTAGGCTCAGGCTTTGCAAGGACTTCTCGAGGCCTTGGAGATAGGCTGCCTCAGGATGGCTCTGCCTTGTCACCTCTTGACTGCCTTTTCCAATAAACTTTGAGGCTTTCAGGCATCACTTCCACGAGGAAACGAGGTGACTTATTTCTCCTGGAGCTGTCTGACAGGAGAGCTGTAGCTTGGATTGGATCTTTTGAAAAGTCTTAATTGTCATCTCCATGTTTTGAAGTCAGTGGTGAGGAACACCTGGCTGAATCATGAAAAACCCAAACCTTGATCTGTCCCCTGTACCTGTGAGCTCTCCAGGTGTGAGCACAACTTCCCACAAGCTTGCTCTGTGATCTTTAACCAGTCACTCAGGGAAATAAAAGCCGCTTTGCTCCTGATCCAAACGGTTCTGCAGACTGTGGGACTGACACCGCAGAGAAGCTCAGTTGCTGTGTGGCTGCAGGTTTGTGTGGAGTGGTGGAAGCAGCACACACAGCTCTGAAACCAGCACAGGGGCTGTTCTGGCCAGGCCACTTAACTGCAGAACAAGGAACCTGGCTGACTCCTCCTGGCACCGCGCTGTGGTGTCCACACACAGCGTGGTGTCATTGTGGGAACTGTCCTGGTCACGTTGGAGGGTGCTTTTGGATTCATGTAGGTACAGACTTGAGCTGGTTTGTGTTTGTTGTAGAGGAGAAACCCACAGAGCTCTCCCCTCTCTGTGCTCACAAATGCAGCTTGACTGTCCCTGGTCAGCTGGCGTGGAGTTGCCTTCAAGGAGGGAAACAGCAAAGCTGAGAGGACAGAACTGGAGAGATCACACCAGGCTGGAGTTGTGTTACAAAGATCTCCCACACAGAGCACCACCAGAGTGACTGACTGGGCACTGCTGGGTGTTTTCTCTTCTTCAAACATCTCTGTTGGTGGGATACAGAGGACAGAAGGGTGAGCAGGAGGGAGGAAGAAGTTGCTGGAGTCCAGGAAGGATGTTTTCACCTGCAGCTTCATGGACTCCAGCCTTGTGTAGGCTACCTGACAGTCTGCTTCCAGCAGTGAGCTGGTAGTTGAGAGTAGGTTGTGGAGCACAGCTGATGCTGCAAGCTGGTTGTCTTGGCAGTTCCCTCTTTTCTACCCACCCCAAACAATTGATTTTTTTTTAACTGAACTAATTTACTGCTCATTTCACACATGAAACCCAACTTGCTGTTGTCTTGCAGGAATGACACCAAGGAAGATGTGTTTGTCCATCAGGTAAGATTTCCTTGAAACTGAGACATCTTACTGCTGTGAAACTTGCCCTGCATGACCTGTGTAAGTAGGATTGTGGTTGTGAAAGAGCCTTGTGTTTTCCAACAAGTGTTCCTTGAACCCAAACCGCTGTTCCTCGCTGCTGGATCACCAGCAGAGCCTGTGGGGTTTGCACATCCACACAGAGAACCCTGGGGCTGAGGAGGCTGGTTCTGTCTGGTGATGGGAATGGCACTGTCTGAGTGCTCTGACTGCAGGGTGACTGGTTGGAGTCCAGTTCAGTTCCCCTGGGGATTCACCTGGTTGTTAGTGAGAATATGGAAATAAAGGTAAATAAAAAGGTTGCAGCTGGGAGAGAAACTCATTGGGCTGTGATAGGGCTGAAGTGCCAGTGAAGGGGTTTTTAAGGCAAAACTTTGATGGAATTTATGGCTCCAGGCTTTGTATCAAAGCCTGAAATGTCAATCAGTACTTTTTCAATTAAACAGATCCATTTAAATACTCTCTGGGGAGCACATGAGCCTCTGGGGTCTAGAGCAGAGCGAGGCCACGCGCCGTGCCGGCGCATTGTTTCATGGGGCAGTTGGCCTTAGGTCAGGCCTTGGTGTCTGACCTGTGCTGAGTGATCAGCTCTTGTTCTTGCCCTCTTTGTCGTGGGATCTCTTGTTGTGAAGCAGCCCACAAAGTTCTTGGTGGAGCCTGGTTTACTTGTGGCATTCAGGAGTCCAGGGATTGCTCTGTTGTTTGGAGTTAGGGCTGTAAGGCTGATGGTGTAAAACAAAAAGGGGGGGGAGGAGGAAAAAGTGTTTTGCCTTTGGGTTTGATCTGTCAGCTCTCAGCTCCCTGCTTGTGCTGGCTCTGAGTTACCTGCTGTGAAAACACTGAGGCATTTATTGATCACAGGTTATTCTGTAGTGGGCAGTGGAGAAAGGCCAAGCGACTCCAGGGTGTTTGTGTGTCCTGAGACAGGAATATAGACCCTGAGGGGAAACTCTGTGAGTGGGGTCACCTGTGAGTGACCTGGACTCACTGCTGGATTTCAGCACTTGTCAGTAACTCCTGTCTGTGTTTCTGTAAGCACAGTTTGGCAGTGACTTGTTTTAGTCTAATAACGTTCATGCTGAACCAGTCTTAGGGGTCTAATCTGAAATAAATCAGCTTATTTGAGGAGTTGGAGCTGTGTGAGCTTTTACCCATCCCCATTGTCAAGCTTGGGTCTCATGAAGAGCTGTTGCACTCAGCTCTGGTTGTGTAGGAAGGTTTCTTGTCTTCCTTAAAATCGCTGCTTTCCAGGCTGAGACCTGGGGCCGTGTTTTCCCATGGATTTTGTTACATTGAGGGCAAAACTGGAGTCAAATTCTGTCACTGGTATTTGTGGTAAAGTTGTTACCCTGGTATTCCTGTGCAGTCAAAGTGTTTGATCAGCAGAGTGTGGCTGAGTGGTGCATGTTGAGAATTAACTCATCTGTCAGAAATGTAATCCACTGTTGAAGAGCCCAGAAAATGCCCTGTTCTCTGGTCATGTCGCTGCCGTGCAGAGGCTGCTCCAGAGGCTGGGCTGGTGCTGACACCCCGGGGGGGCTGGTCCTGGGTGTGTAACACGTGGCTGGAGTGGGGTTGTGGCTGGGAAATGCTGTGGCTAAAGCCTCAGAGAAAGAAATGTCTGAATTTCTGGCCATCCAGGTGCTGACCTGGCTTGGGGCAGCTTCCCTGTGGGCTCCTGAGAGGTGGGAGCAGGCTGGAAATCTGGGAGTGTGATTGGAAAGGCTCATGTGTTGGTGCACATACCTCAGAGGAAGGTACAGATACTCTGGGGGTGTTCAGTGCCCAGCTCCCCTAGGAGTGCTGTGACCAGTGTGTGTTGTGGGAGTTTGTGTGTGTTTGTTTGTGTGTTTGTTTGTTTTCACACTGCTTTTACAGCCAGCAGCCAGCACATTGACAGATGTTTCTAGTCAGCTGTTACACATTTCAGATACACAATTCCAAAATTCAGGTAAATTTTACAGCTTCCTGGGTTTTCACAGCACTTTAATTGCTTTTTTCAGCAGTACAAGTCTTCCTTCTGAGATATTAAATAATCAAATTCTTTCATCTTAAAAAAAACCCCCAAACTCTTCAGATATGCTAAAGAGTCTTTCCACGTGGTGCCTGTAAATGTAACTCTGCCATGTTGTGTTGCTAGACTGCCATCAAGAAGAATAACCCCAGGAAGTACCTCCGCAGCGTGGGAGATGGAGAGACCGTGGAGTTTGATGTGGTTGAGGGAGAAAAGGTAAAGGCGTCTCCGGGGCGCGCGCGGGGAGCTGGGGCCGCAGCCTGTGCTGCGGTGCCTGTGGTTTGAGGCAGTGCCTGATGACAGCCAAGGAGACAAATGCTTTACAAAGTGGATGTCAATGGGTGCTAAATGATCTTTCACCAGAAGTGGTTTGGTGCTGGCTGTTCACCTGCCTCGTGCCCTCCCTGCTCTGTAGGGCGCGGAGGCGGCGAACGTTACAGGTCCTGGTGGAGTTCCCGTCCAAGGCAGTAAATACGCAGCAGACCGGAACCATTACAGACGATATCCACGTCGCAGGGGTCCTCCACGCAACTACCAGCAGAACTACCAGAGCAGTGAGAGTGGGGAGAAGAACGAAGGGGCAGAGAACGTAGCAGAAGGTCAAGCTCAGCAGCGCCGTCCCTACCGCCGGCGGCGGTACCCACCTTACTACATGCGTAGGCCCTACGGGCGTCGACCACAGTATTCCAACGCTCCCGTGCAGGGAGAGATCGTGGAGGTAACGCTTGCTTCACAGGTGCTGCTCAGCAGGCAGGAGCAGGGTGATGGGACACGGCTTTTTGTAGCTCCCTGGGCTGGTTTTGGTGCGGTGTGGTGGTAAGGTGAAACGTTGGAGCGGATGTTAATGTTCCAGCTTCTTAAAACCCAGAATATGTTCAAATTGGTGTAAACTCCAGTGTGAGTAACTGGGAGAAACACAGATCCTGGTGGTGGGTACTCGTGTGCCCACCTTGTGGTCACCTCAGGCTTAGCCTGGCAGCCCCCTCACCCCCACCTTGATGAGTCCTGACGTTGATATTTTGCTTTTGCACGTGGCCAGGATTTTGTTGCCTAATCTCTTCCAGGGTGCTGACAACCAGGGTGCAGGAGACCAGGGCAGGCCAGTCAGGCAGAACATGTACCGAGGGTACAGGCCACGGTTTCGCAGGTACTGCTGCAGATCAGCTCTTGTCTGTCCTTCCTTTTCCTGAGCCTTGCCCTTGGCAGCAGCGGGGGGACGCGGCGGTGGTCAGATGCTGCATTGTTAAAGCCTAGCTTGACTTTCAGGGGTCCTCCTCGCCAGAGACAGCCTAGAGAGGATGGGAACGAAGAAGACAAAGAGAACCAAGGGGATGAAACCCAAAGTCAGCAGCCACCTCAACGTCGGTACCGCCGCAACTTCAACTACCGGCGCAGACGCCCGGAGAACCCTAAACCCCAAGATGGCAAAGAGACGAAGGCAGCCGAACCCCCAGCCGAGAACACGTCCGCTCCCGAGGCCGAGCAGGGCGGGGCTGAGTAAACACCGGCTTACCACCTCTACCACCATCCGGGTGCGTGGCCGGGGCTGGGGGGCATGATGGGCTTTTTATTTTCCTCTTTTATTTTTTTCTCTTTTTTATTTTTTCTCTTTTCCCTTCTCTTTTCCCTTCTCTTTTCCCTTCTCTTTTCCCTTCTCTTTTCCCTTCTCTTTTCCCTTCTCTTTTCCCTTCTCTTTTCCCTTCTCTTTTCCCTTCTCTTTTCCCTTCTCTTTTCCCTTCTCTTTTCCCTTCTCTTTTCCCTTCTCTTTTCCCTTCTCTTTTCCCTTCTCTTTTCCCTTCTCTTTTCCCTTCTCTTTTCCCTTCTCTTTTCCCTTCTCTTTTCCCTTCTCTTTTCCCTTCTCTTTTCCCTTCTCTTTTCCCTTCTCTTTTCCCTTCTCTTTTCCCTTCTCTTTTCCCTTCTCTTTTCCCTTCTCTTTTCCCTTCTCTTTTCCCTTCTCTTTTCCCTTCTCTTTTCCCTTCTCTTTTCCCTTCTCTTTTCCCTTCTCTTTTCCCTTCTCTTTTCCCTTCTCTTTTCCCTTCTCTTTTCCCTTCTCTTTTTTTTTTTTTTTTTCTCCTGGTGCTTTCCTGTCACTTTTGCTCTCCTCTCTGTTCGTGCTGTAACCGAGCTGGCTGTCCCTGTGAGCGTGCTCGCTGACCCAGCAAACCCAGACCTCGCTGTACAAGTGCTGATACCTGGGAGGACTCAGTTACAGGCTCAGATTTTTTCATTGATGGAGTCACTGCCTAGAATCTGGTAATCTTAAAATCTTGGCTGTGCTCTGTGGTTCAGGCTCCTGGCAGGCTTCATCCACCCAGAAATGGCAATTCCAGCCCTGCTGCTGCAGTGGCTGGGAAGTGGCTCAGGGAACCAGGCACGGGGAGGGACGCGGCTCTGTCAGTGTCTGAGCTTTTCTCGCTCAGTCCCAAAGGGGAAGGGAACAGCACTGACCCCCTCTGCTCTCCTGAGACCCCCCCTGCAGTGCTGCCTCCAGTGCTGGGGCCACCAACAGCACAAGGACATGGACCCCCTGGAGCCAGCCCAGAGGAGGCCACCAGGATGATGCCAGGGCTGGAGCAGCTCTGCTGTGAGGACAGGCTGAGAGAGTTGGGGCTGTTCAGCCTGGAGAAGAGAAGGCTCCAGGGAGACCTTCTAGTGGCCTCCCAGTACCTGAAGGGGCTCCAAGGTAGAAGAGAAGTTGGTATAACTTTGGCCAAGGGCACGGAGTGACAGAACAAGGGGTGATGGCTTGAAAGTGGCAGAGGGGAGATGGAGCTGAGATGTGAGGAAGAAATTCTTTGGTGTGAGGGTGGTGAGACCCTGGCCCAGGTTGGCCAGAGAAGCTGTGGCTGCTCCTCCCTGGCAGTGTTCTCAGCCAGGTTGGATGAGGCTTTGAGCAACCTGGTCTAGTGGAAGGTGTCCCTGCTGCTGGCAGGGGGGTTGGCACTGGAGGAGCTTTAAGGTCCCTTCCCACCCAAACCACTCTGGACTGGGTGACTCAGCTCTGGGCATTCATCTCCCAGAGCCTGACACAGAGTTTGCAGGAGCGGCTCCGGAGCTGCTGTTCCTCAAAACCAAACAGCGCTGGGAAACGGGTGGGGAGGATCCTTCTCCTGGAGCATCCGGGTGCTCCTGGTGGGGCTGCAGGACGGTGGTGCTGGTGCAGATGCCTGGGTCATGTAAAGGTCCATGTGTTTGTTGTGAGGTGGCCTGGCTCTGGTTCTGATGGACAGTTTTGCTAATTTGGGAATATTTTAATTGCCACAGGACTCTGCTTTTTCCTGCCACCCTCCTTGTCTGTTCCTCTCTCACCAGTGTTTGTGTCCCACTCCTGTTGTGTCTCTCATGGCTCTTTGCCAGGGGGCAGGTGAAGGGACAGACACACCCAGGCTCTGGTGGTGGGAGCAGTAACGAGTGCTCGTGTTAACGAGCTGAGCAGGGAGCGCAGGAGCTGGGTGTGGGGAGGAGCTGGGGTCAGCAGCACCCACAGACCCATCCCGGCTGCCAGCGCTTCGGGGCTCGTTCCTCAGGGGCTGGGTTGCTGCTGGGTTCCTTGTGCCTTGCCCTGGTGGTTGCTGTGCACTCGGTGTGACCTTTGGTTTTATCCTGGTGTTCATCTTGGTTCACACAAGCTGGAGGAACACCAGGATGGCTCCTGGTTGCTCTTTCTGTCTGGTGATAATACTGGAGCATATAAACGGTGGTTTCTGTGGTCTGGCAGTGGTTTACTGAAGCCACACTGCCTCTGTTAGGGACAGGTGGAAATCCACTCCACAGCCACCTCCTGGAGACCTTGGGTTGTCCTCCTGCCTTCCTGGGGTTGGCTCAGGCTTTCCCAGCCCTGGTCCCACAGTGCTGGGCTGTGTGTGTCTGCAGAGCCTGGTGTGAGCACCCCTGGGAGGGGAGAGCTGTGGATGGGGTTATGAATGAATTCTTCTCTCCCTGGAGCCCTTTGTGTTGGTTTTCCACAGCAGGTGACAGTTGTGGTCACTGAAGGTGGGACTGTAGTGAACAAAACACCTCTATAAGCCTCTGACACTTGCCTAATAATTTTTTTTTCTCTCTTTTTTTCAGTTTAGTCATCAAAGAAAAGACTTAAAGAAATGAAGAAGAAAAGAAAATGAAATTCCAGCAATAAGAAATGAACAAAAGAATTGGAACTGAAGACCTTAAGTGCTTGCTTTTTGCTGTTGGCCAGATTACTCGAACTCTCTGCATTGTCTATGCAGCAGCATGGGGTTTTTATTATTTTTACCTAAAGAAGTCTCCTTTTGGAAACGATAAACACGTTTTTTAAAAGTCTGTTTTTTCTCAATATACCTTTAAAGGTTTTTAAATTGTTTCATATCTGGTCAAGTTGAGATTTTTAAGAACCTCATTTTTAATTTGTATGAAATATACACCTGATTTTTTCAAGTCAAACTGCAAGCATCTGTTAATAAAGGTCTTAAAGAATTAGCTCCTGTGCTTGGTTGGTTTAAAGCCAGTTCTGGATGAAGGGGTTTAAGGGAAGTGTTTGGAAAAGGTTTTGGGGGGAAAAAATGACCTCTTGATTTCTTCAGTGTATGAGCTAAAATGCACAAAAATGGGCTAAAATGCACAAAAACTCATGGTCTGGAACTTCCTCCCCAGGGGCAGAGCAGGGGCAGGCGCTGAGCTCTTCTCTCTGGCCACCAACGCCAGGAGCAGAGGCCATGGCAGGAAGATGTGGCAGGGGAGGGGGAGGTTGGCCATGAGGAAAAGGTTCTGGAGGCAGAGGGTGGTGGAGCACTGGCACAGGCTCCCCAGGGAGGTGCTGATGGCCCCAAGCCTGACAAGATCCCAGCAGCATTTGGCCAAGGCCCTGAGGGCCATGGTGTGAATGTTGGGATTGTCCTGTGCAGGGACAGGAGTTGGACTGGATGATCCTGGTGGGTCCTTCCAACTCCCAACCTTTGCTGATTTTACCTGATTGCAGCTTTCCAGGCCTTTCCTTCCCCTGCACTCAGGACCTCTCTGCTTGTACCGTGCCAATTCTTGCTCTTTTCAATCATTTTCCTCAGTTCCGTGCTCGGGTGCCAGACCTGACAGGCACGAGGCTCTCGGGCCTTGCTCTAAACACCTTCTCACACATCATCTCCTCCATGTGTCACTGTCCATCCTGCTGGTGACAGAAACCCCAGGCGTGTTCCCTATTCCTGCCCGCAGTGTCAGTGACCGCAGTTCTTCTTCTTCAGGTCCCGGGGGAAAAATTATTCACCTTAAAAAACCAATAGTCATTTCAGAAATGAGCCCCGGCTGAAAGCAGTGACAGCTCTGCCCTTGGGTCACACCAACCCCCGGCAGCTCCAGGCTTGGGGAGGAGTGGGGGGAGAGCTGCTGGGCACAGAGGGACCTGGGGGTGTTGGTCACCAGCAGCTGAACAGGAGCCAGCAGAGTGCCCAGGTGGCCAAGAAGGCCAAGGGCATCCTGGCCTGGATCAGCACCAGTGTGGCCAGTAGGAGCAGGGCAGTTCTCTTCCCCCTGCACTGGGCACTGGTGAGGCCACAGCTCGAGTGCTGGGTTCAGTGTTGGGCCCCTGAGTCCAAGAAGGACCTGGAGGTGCTGGAGCGTGTCCAGAGAAGGGAACGGAGCTGGGGAAGGGTCTGGAGCACAAGTGTGCTGAGTTCCCGGCTGAGGGAACTGGGGGTGCTGAGCCTGGAGAAAAGGAGGCTGAGGGGAGACCTTCTGGCTCTGTCCAAGTCCCTGACAGGAGGGTGCAGAGAGGTGGGGGTGGGTCTGTTCCACCCAGGACCGAGGGACAGGACAAGAGGAAATGGGCTCCAGTTGTGGCCAGGGCAGCTGAGATGGGATGTGAGGAAGAATTTCTTTGCTGAAAGGGTTCTGAGGCATTGGAAGGGGTTGCCCAGGGCAGTGGTGGAGTCCCCATCCCTGGAGGGATTGAAGAGTCGTGTAGACACAGTGCTGAGGGACATGGGTCAGTGGGGACTGGTCAGTGTTGGGTTCATGGTTGGACTCAAGATTCTTAAAGGGCTTTTCCAGTCTGGGCAGTTCTGGGATCCTGTGGCAGACGAGCTCTGTCCTGGGAGCAGTTGGCCACTGGTGGTTCTGTGCATCACCCAAAGCTGGAGCTGCAATCAAGCCCTGGGTTTGCTGCCTTCTGGCTTCATCTGAGAGTAGGAACCGTGTCACCACCTTCCCTGGGGACAGAGGGCTTGGGAGGACTCGTGCAGCTCTCCTGGTTTGGGGGTGTGGGGGTTCTGCAGCCTGCCCGGGCTACACAAACACGGGTGGGTTTCTTCTGCACCTTGGTGGGCTCTGTCTGCAGCTCTGCAGCAACATCTGCTCGGCCAGGGGCTTGGTCTGCTGCCTGGGGGTCCCGAAGTCCACACCAAGGAGCTTTCTGCCCAGCTTCCCCGCGCTGCAGTGCTTTGTGTGCTGACTTTTGGGTGAGAAGTAAGGAAATAAGGACAAAACCCAGCATTTCAGCAACGGGAGGGGGCTTTGTTGGTGGTTTGGGTTCTGGTTTGTGTTCATGATGGTTTGGAGGTGAAGGTGGAGGAAAATTCACTTGGAAAACACAATTCCCTTCCAAACCTCGTGGGTAGAGACCTTGCATCCAGCTTCCAACGGCCTCACCTCCCCGTGCCCGTGCACGGCTCCAGGTCCCCCAGCGACAGCCCTGTAATGAGGCCAATTAACGCTCCGGACTAATAACCGCCCGGATTTAAACACAGACCTCATTAAATGCAGATTTCTGGCCCCAGGGGTGGTTTCCACCCGTGGGTGCTGGAGGGACCAGGGCCACCAGCCACGTGGAGTCAGTGTTGCTCTGCCGAAAAGACTTGGCACCAAAATTCCCCCAAAGCAGGAGCTGAGCTCTGCCAGAGAAGCTCCTTTGTCCTCAGTGTCCCAACGGCTTCTCCAGGGACCTGGGACCTTTTCTTACAGCGACGCTTTTCTGGGGTTTATTTTCATGAAACCCGGCTGGAAGTGGGGGAAAAAAACCTCCTCTGTGGGCAACTCCTGCAGCACCTTCACTGCTTTTGCAGCTGGTGATGCTACAGCTCATGTGGACCAGAGAGGGACCTGGGGGTGTTGGTCACCAGCAGCTGAACAGGAGCCAGCAGAGTGCCCAGGTGGCCAAGAAGGCCAAGGGCATCCTGGCCTGGATCAGCACCAGTGTGGCCAGTAGGAGCAGGGCAGTGCTGGTCCCCCTGCACTGGGCACTGGTGAGGCCACAGCTCGAGTGCTGGGCTCAGTGTTGGGCCCCTGAGTCCAAGAAGGACCTGGAGGTGCTGGAGCGTGTCCAGAGAAGGGACCGGAGCTGGGGAAGGGTCTGGAGCACAAGTGTGCTGAGTTCCCGGCTGAGGGAACTGGGGGTGCTGAGCCTGGAGAGAAGGAGGCTGAGGGGAGACCTTGTGGCTCTGTCCAAGTCCCTGCAAGGAGGGTGGAGAGAGGTGGGGGTGGGTCTGTTCAAGCAAGGAGCAAGGGACAGGACAAGAGGAAATGGGCTCCAGTTGTGGCCAGGGCAGTTGAGATGGGATGTGAGGAAGAATTTCTTTGCTGAAAGGGTTCTGAGGCATTGGAAGGGGTTGCCCAGGGCAGTGGTGGAGTCCCCATCCCTGGAGGGATTGAAGAGTGGTGTAGACACAATGCTGAGGGACATGGGTCAGTGGGGACTGGGCAGTGTTGGGTTCATGGTTGGACTCAAGGAGCTTGAAGGGCTTTTCCAGTCTGGGCAGTTCTGGGATTCTGTGGCAGACGAGCTCTGTCCTGGGGGCAGTTGGCCACTGGTGGTTCTGTGCATCACCCAAAGCTGGAGCTGCAATAAAGCCCTGGGTTTGCTGCCTTTTGGCTTCATGTGAGAGTAGGAACCGTGTCACCATCTTCCCTGGGGACAGAGGGCTTGGGAGGACTCGTGCAGCTCTCCTGGTTTGGGGTGTGGGGGTTCTGCAGCCTGCCCGGGCTACAGACACACGAGTGGGTTTCTTCTGCACCTTGGTGGGCTCTGTCTGCAGCTCTGCAGCAACATCTGCTCAGCCAGGGGCTTGGTCTGCTCACTGGGGGTCCCAAAGTCCACACCAAGGAGCTTTCTGCCCAGCTTCCCCGCGCTGCAGTGCTTTGTGTGCTGACTTTTGGGTGAGAAGGAAGGAAATAAGGACAAAACCCAGCATTTCAGCAACGGGAGGGGGGGATTGTTGTTGGGTTTGGGTTCTGGTTTGTGTTCATGATGGTTTGGAAGTGAAGGTGGAGGAAAATTCACTTGGAAAACACAATTCCCTTCCAAACCTCGTGGGTAGAGACCCTGCATCCAGCTTCCAATGGCCTCACCTCCCCGTGCCCGTGCACGGCTCCAGGTCCCCCAGCGACAGCCCCGTGATGAGGCCAATTAACGCTCCGGACTAATAACCACCCCGATTTAAACACAGACCTCATTAAATGCAGATTTCTGGGCCCGGGGGTGGTTTCCACCCGTGGGTGCTGGAGGGATCAGGGCCACCAGCCACGTGGAGTCAGTGTTGCTCTGCCAAAAAGACTTGGCACCAAAATTCCTCCAAAGCAGGAGCTGAGCTCTGCCAGAGAAGCTCCTTTGTCCTCAGTGTCCCAACGGCTTCCCAGGGACCTGGGACCTTTTCTTACAGCGACGCTTTTCTGGGGTTTATTTTCATGAAACCCGGCTGGAAGTGGGGGAAAAAAACCTCCTCTGTGGGCAACTCCTGCAGCACCTTCACTGCTTTTGCAGCTGGTGATGCTACAGCTCATGTGGACCAGAGAGGGACCTGGGGCTGTTGGGCACCAGCAGCTGAACAGGAGCCAGCAGAGTGCCCAGGTGGCCAAGAAGGCCAAGGGCATCCTGGCCTGGACCAGCACCAGTGTGGCCAGTAGGACCAGGGCAGTTCTCTTCCCCCTGCACTGGGCACTGGTGAGGCCACAGCTCCAGTGCTGGGTTCAGTGTTGGGCCCCTGACTCCAAGAAGGACCTGGAGGTGCTGGAGCGTGTCCAGAGAAGGGACCGGAGCTGGGGAAGGGTCTGGAGCACAAGTGTGCTGAGTTCAGGCTGAGGGAACTGGGGGTGCTGAGCCTGGAGAAAAGGAGGCTGAGGGGAGACCTTCTGGCTCTGTCCAAGTCCCTGCAAGGAGGGTGCAGAGAGGTGGGGGTGGGTCTGTTCAAGCAAGGACCAAGGGACAGGACAAGAGGAAATGGGCTCCAGTTGTGGCCAGGGCAGTTGAGATGGGATGTGAGGAAGAATTTCTTTGCTGAAAGGGTTCTGAGGCATTGGAAGGGGTTGCCCAGGGCAGTGGTGGAGTCCCCATCCCTGGAGGGATTGAAGAGTCGTGTAGACACAGTGCTGAGGGACATGGGTCAGTGGGGACTGGGCAGTGCTGGGGTCATGGTTGGACTCGATGATCTGAAAGGGCTTTTCCAGTCTGGACAGTTCTGGGATCCTGTGACCCTGCAGCTGGAGCCCCAAAGCAATGACAGAGCTGTCCCAGTACAGACCATGGTGCTTTAATGGGGTCAGGCCTGAAGGGGAAGCGCGTCCCGAGGTGGGGCCGGGGCAGGAGGTGCCGCCCGTCACACGCGGGAGTCCAGGGCGTACATCTTGCCGGTGGCCGTTCGGCCCCGGGGCTGGGGAGGCCTCTGGGGCTGCCAGCGGCTGCCGGGACCTGCAGGAAGAGTTGGGGTTGTGTCATGGTTGGCAATGGCCGAGGGGCTTGGGGGGTGTCACCACACAGGGACATGGCAGGAGAAACGAATCCAGGTGGGGTTGACTTCCACACAGTGGGACCAGGCTGGAGAAGGTCTGGCAAAGCATTGCCCACCCCACTGCCCTGGTGGTGGGACAACCAGAGTTCCACTGGCACATCCCTGTGGCCACCAGCTCAGGCTGTGGCTGGTCACAGTGATACAGCTCCAGCATGGCCACTGCTTTGGGTTGGATGCCAACACACCTACACCAGGACCTGGAGGTCCCACAGGTGTGGATGGAGCATTTCTACCCCTTCTCCATGATCTTATGGGGCTTACAGGCTCCTCACTCAGCCTAGTCCTGCATGGCATGACCCAGCCTCCCCAGCCAAGGTGCCCACACCAGGTGTGAAGGGGTTCTCCTTGATTTGACTGGACCCTGCAAGAAGTGCCTGCACTCTCTGAGCTGGTCCTGCACTCTCTGAGCTGGTCCTTCACCCCCTGAGCTGGTCCTTCACCCCCTGAGCTGGTCCCTCACCCCCTGAGCTGGTCTGTCACCCCCTGAGCTGGTCTGTCACCCCCTGAGCTGGTCCTTCACCACCTGAGCTGGTCTGTCACCCCCTGAGCTGGTCCCTCACCCCCTGAGCTGGTCCTTCACCCCCTGAGCTGGTCTGTCACCCCCTGAGCTGGTCCTTCACCCCCTGAGCTGATCCTTCACCCACTGAGCTGATCCTTCACCCCCTGAGCTGGTCTGTCACCCCCTGAGCTGGTCCTTCACCCCCTGAGCTGGTCTGTCACCCCCTGAGCTGGTCCCTCACCCCATGTACCTCCCTGCAGGAGCTCACTCGGGGGCAGAGGGGTGGAGCAGGGCACACTGACCTCCGCAGGTGTAGAGGCAGCAGGTCAGCAGGACGGATGCCACGAAGCAGCCAGCTGAGCCACCCATCCCCAGCCAACAGGACCACCCGAAGTCATAGTGGACTCCCAGGAATATGTTGTGTGACACCAGCATGGCCCTCTCCACGTAGACGTCCACCGCGTACCACACGGAGCCCACCAGACCCAGGATGCCTGGGAGGGATGGGGCTGGTTGAGAGAGAACCACACAAACCCCCCCATGCTCCCCAAGAGCCCTCTGAGGGGGGTACCCCTCACTCCTGGCCTCCCCCCCTGCTCCCCATGGGACACGGTGTCCCTCTTGTCCCCAGGCTCTCCCAGCCACGCACTCCCCAGGCCGAGGATGGCGCCGGCCCCGTGGCACATCCTCAGCTTGACACGAGGCTCCTCCTTGAGGAACTTGATGCAGTCGAGTCCAAGCAGCAACATAACCACAGCCAGGGCAGCCAGGAGGTCTGCTGTGATCAGCAGAGTCCGTGTCACCACGATCTTCACTGGGCAGGGGAGGAAAAAGGACAGGGAAAGGGGACTGAGGAAGGGTCAGGGGAACTGGTGTCCCCCCTCCAGATTGCTGCCTGTGTCCCTGCTAGAGCCATCCAGCTCACCAGTGGGCATGTCCAGAGGAGATGTCTCCATTGGGAACCACCAGCCCTGTGCCTGCCATGTGCTGTAGGTGCTCACCAGGCTCATCTGAAACCTTACAGCCCTTGAAACCTTAGAGCAGCTCAAGAAACCCAACAGCTGAAGGTGCATCAGTCAGCACCTGGGATCTGGTCCCCTACTCAAGACCTCCTTGGGCAGAAGGAGCTGCTGTCCAGACTGTCTATTCTTCCCTCCAAGGTGTGCAGCTGGTGCTTTGAACAGCAAATGTCAACATGCTGGTGAAAAACATGAGGACTTCTCATGACAAACCCCATCCTGATACCAACACTCAGCTCTTCTGGCTCCTGAGGAGAAGATGAACTCTGTCCTAGCAAAACCAGGACAACAGGTCCCATCACCAGCTATGTGCAGTGTCTTCTCCTTACAAAGCTTTTTCCCCAGAGCAGCACAACAGTCCCTGCCAACTTCTTGTTCCCTTCTCCACTGACCAAATCTGGGTTGTCCCATGTCATCACCCCATATGAGGGTTCATCACCCTATACAAGGGTCCATGAGCTGAGGACACGAGTCCTTGGCCAGTGGAAAGGGCCCTCACCCCTGCATGCAACATCAATGGGCTTGCAAGTGCCACCAGGCAATGGGGGGAGGACCTGGGCTCTGTGTGACAAAGCACCTTTGCTGGGAGGTGGCACAGCTTCATGGCTTCTGTCCTGCTTGGTGACCCCATGGCAGATCTGGCTGGACCATGGGTTGCTGTCCAGGCCGTGCTAATGGGGCAGGAGACCAAGGGAAGCCCTGGGTGAGGGTGAGCCCTCACTGATGAGGGTCAGCCCTTGGCAGCCAGGATCATCTTCTCAAAAAGGACAAAGGGAAAACTCTCAGCTGTGACCTTAAAAAGCTCCTCCAGGCCATGGCATCTTACCTGGATGGTCAGCCAAAATGGAGTCGTACTGGTCACAGGTCCTGACCCCGTCCTGCATGTTGGTGACACACTCCCGCCACAGCCCCCGGCACTTGTGACTCACCTGGAAGCAGGAGAAAGACCCTCGAGCAAAAAGCACCACGGAGCACCCCAGGTCCCCAGGGACATCCCACCCCACAAGGCAGATCTTCAGGCTCTCACCCCCACAGCTGGACACATCCTGGTGACTCCCTACCCATCCCCAGCTCTCTGGCTCCTCCTTCTGCTCCAGCATTTCTCTCTCTGATCCTCTGATCCTCCAGCTCGTGCAGAAGGCACTGGGTTTGTCCCACCATGTCCCCATTCCAAGCTCATGCAGAAGGCACTGGGTTTGTCCCACCATGTCTCCATTCCAAGCTCATGCAGAAGGCACTGGGTTTGTCCCACCACGTCCCCATTCCAAGCTCATGAGGACATGGTGGAACTTCATGGATGCCAAGGCACCCCCTTGCTCCCAGGTGCTACCCCTGCAGATGGCTGCTCTGCTCACCTCCAGGCTGTCATCAGCGTTCACCATCCAGCAGTCAGTGCAGGTGGCGAGGAGCAAGAAGAGGGTTGAGAGAAGAGCGAGACCGAACGCCGTCATCTGCAGGTCTGCGCTCATGGAGTCACCTGCAAAGGTACAGAGACATCTGCCACCTCTGCTCTGGCCACTTCCCAGGTCCCTCATCCACCAAGGACAATGCCACCTCGGCCAGGGTGTCCTCTGGATCCCTGTGAGTCGTCTGGGTCCCATCTTGTCGTTCTCAGTGCTGCCAAAGTGCCCTTAGCTGAGGTTGGGCACCAGCTCTGTGTGTAGGCAGGACCTTCAGAGACAGCTCAGTTCTGCAGTGCACACATACCCACAGAGGGCTGCTCTCTAGATGTCCCCTCTTCCAGATGGTCTCCAGACCACCTGAAGCTGCCACCATTAGTCCTTGCCCTGTAGGAACCAAGAACTGCTGGAAAATGTTGTCAAAACCTCTGATCTGAGCACGTGTCTCCAGATGTCCTGAGGTTCTCTTGTTGCCTCCATCCCCACGGCCACGTGGTTTGGTGGGAAGGTCACCCACCTTTTCTTGCTTTGAAGAAAAACAATGAAGTGTTGGAACCTCCAGGCTGGAGCACAACCAAGTGTCCCATGGAGGTGGCCTAATCTCAAGGGGCAAGCTCAAAGAAAGCATCTCCCAGTGCAGAGGGGGATGAGGGCTGCTGGGCCTTGGTGTGGGTTGCCCTTGAGGGCTGCTGGGGCTTTCCAGAGATGGGAAAGGATGGATCATCTGTTTTCCATCCTTGCCAGAGCTGGAGGGACTTTGCAGAGAAGGGAGCTGTGCAGAAGATATGGAGCAGAAGACATCGTATCTCCAAAGCCTGGACATGAACCCCGCTTTGCTGTGTCTTGCAACCCAAGGTGATAAATATTTTGGAGTCTGAAGTTGCAACCACTGTGACAAGAGACCTTTGGGCAGAGGGGTTCCCATGAGTGGGTTAATTCATCACAGAATCCAGACTGGTTTGGGGTGGAAAAGACCTTGAAGCTCCTCCAGTCCCACCCCCCTGCCAGCAGCAGGGACACCTTCCACTAGACCAGGTTGCTCAAAGCCTCATCCAACCTGGCCCAGAACACTTCCAGGGAGGAGCAGCCACAGCTTCTCTGGGCAGCCTGGGCCAGGGTCTCGCCACCCTCACACCAAAGAATCTCTTCCTCAGATCTCATCTCCATCTGCTCTTGTCCACTTCAGAACCATTGCCCCTTGTTCTGTCTTGTCCTATCTCGTTGTTAACGAGGTGGGATGGGGCTCTGAGCTCCATGGGTTAATTATTGTAGGGTGATGACTTCACCATGACCTTCAGGCCAACGCTGCCCACCCCAGGGTGGCACCAGCTTCCCTGCACAGCAGAGGTGGGAAGGAGAATCGGGGTTCCCACCCCCTGTGTGCAGCATCTCCCACCACATCCCCTCCTGGGAACGTCGCTGGGAGCAGAGCTGCCTCTCACCCCACCTCTTGGACATCTCCACCAGCTTCACTCTGGGTCTGTGGCATCAACACAGATCTTGGACCCCAATTTATAAAGGTTTTGGGTTTTTTGACTTCCCAGGCTCCCCTCTGCACTGACTCCCCAGAATCTTATTTTTTTCCCACCAGAACTTGGCTGTTTTGGAGCTTTTGGAGAAAATCTGTTCAGCCACTTGAGTTCCCTGAGCAGGAAAAAACCAAAAGAAACCAAACCAAACCAAAACCACAAAGAAAAGAGATCCTGAACCCTGCAAAAACCAGCCCTGAAGCCCAGGAGCAACAAGAGGGGCTCGAGGGGGCTTTACCTTCACCGCGGGCTCATCCTTGCTGCGGTGGGACGATGACAAAAGCTCTTTGTCGCCGATGACAGGGACCAGGGACGGGGGTCTGGAGGGTTTTCAGGCAGGGATGGGATGTGCTCCTGAGCCTGGTGGAGCTGGGGAAATGCTGGAGCCTGTGCTGGGTGAGGAGGATTTTTCCACAGCACGTCAGAGGGGCTTTGTGCTCCGCGGCGTGATGGGGATCAGAGCAGAGAGGGCTGGAAATGGAACCTCCTCCAGAAAACATCACGTGGGGAAACCTGTGGGAACCTGCTGGGAGCGCTCCCCAGGTGGGGGACGCTGTGTCCCGGGCAAATATCCCACATTTTTTAATTAGACCTTTTAATGACTGCCTGGGACTGAGTGGCCTGAGAGGTGGTGGGTCCCCAGGACCGGTGCAAGAGAGACAAAGGGGTGGAGGTGGCTGGAGAAAGAAGCTAGAAGGAGGAGAATTAAATCCCTCTGGCCAGGGACACAGGCAATAATTAAGAATAATTAAGACCCTTTCTTTTTTCCCTCCCCCCATTAAGTGGGAAACAAGAGAGAACCACTGCAGTGCTCATGGCTCAGGTGAGAACGTGGCTGATGGACCCCAGAGGAGGTTTCTGTGACCCTGGACAGTGGGACTGCAGCTGCCCAGCACTGGGACCTGCCCTAAAAAATTCACCTTTGGTCCCTGATCTCCTACTGCTGGGGAAAAAATTGCTGTTGCTCTTGCTTTCACTCAAAGCTTCGTGTTGGAGCATCCCTGGTATCAGCTGTGCCCCGTGGCTCTCGGGTGTCACTGTCACCTTCATCTCCCAGACTCACGGGGGTTGGGTTTGTGTGTGTGGGGCTGTTTTTGGGAGTGGGGGAAGGGGCTGCAGTGATGGCCCCTGTGAGAAGCTTCCAGAAGCTCCCCTGGCTCCAAGGAGGACCCACCTCCAGCCCAGGCTGGGCCAGTGAGCACCAGAGAAACCCCTCTGCAAATCCATATTGGTGAGGGGAAGGACTGTCCTGGAAAGAAGAAGGTGGAGAGAACCTGGAGGAGAAACCATTGACCTGGAGAAAAGACCTAAACAAAGAGAGAGCTTCCTTGCCAGGAGGAAGGAGGAGCAGGGGGAGGACAGAGAACCTCAGACACCCAGTTCAACACCCATGGAGTAGCAGGAGGTCAGTGAGGTCCCTGCAGCCCATGGAAGTTCAGTGGTGGAGCAGATCCCCACGTGAGGCCATGGAGGACTCCACGCTGGAGCAGAAAGCTGAGCCCAAGGGCAGGTGACTGAACTGAGACCCCAGAGACGCTCAACACCAGAGCAGGGGGGGACCCCCAGAGTTGGGGGTCAGGATGGGCGCTGGAGCACGGGCCCATCTGCAGCCCATGGGTGTCCCCATGCCAGAGCCAGGAGCTGAGCCCCAAGAGCTCCCTGACACCATGGGAAGCTGCCTTGGAACATCTTGTTCCTGGGCTTCCCTGCTGGGAAGAGCAGCAGAGGGGACCTGAGTGAACCCCCATTCCCTGCCCCTGTGCTGCTGGGGGGGAAGGCAGAGAAATGGGGAGCAAAGTGCTGGGAGCCCGGGGAGCAGGGAGGGCTGGGGGAGGTGCTGGGAGATGTGGGTGCTGGCAGATGTGGGTGCTGGCAGGTGTGGGTGCTGGCAGGTGTGGGTGCTGGGTCTCCCTGTGCTGCTCGGATGGTGGCAACCAGGGAAATGGATTTTTCTTGCCCAGGTTGGGTCTGTGCTGCCCGTGCCCATCACTGCTGAGTGACCCTCCCTGGCCTCGGCCCAGCCCCCCACCCCTTGGTGAGTTTCTCTCCCCATCTCACCGGGTTGGGACAGGACCCCGTGGGCTGAGCTGTGGGTGAAACCACCCCACCATGGAAAAGGTGTAATTCCCATGTCAAGGGCTACATTTAGGAGCTGCACTTGGGATTTTTTAGGTGTTTCAGGGGGTTTTAGATTTGGGTGTTTTGGTTTGTTTCTTTTTTTCCCCTCTGGTTAATCCTCTGCAGCTCTGAGCAGTTGGGATTTTGGCCACGCACCAGGATCTTGGCAAATCCTTGAGCTTCAACCTCTGTGAGCTCCCGGGTGCTTGCTGTGTGCAGCTGCCCTGGGGTTGGGTTTTTTGGGGAGTTACCCTGTTTTCCTGGGATTTCAGCACACGCAGGTCCAACACTTGGGTGTGTAACAGTGAATTAGGGCTGAAAACATCCCGGGGAGGGGGTTGGAGACCTTCATGTCCCAACACTGATGGCTCAGGAATTCATGGTACTTGAGACATCCATGATCCAGGCAACTGCCAAGCTGCAGCTACGCAGGGTGACACCTAGAAAATAAGTTTATTTTTATTTTCTACTCATTTAACCAGTTTGTGATAGATCAAACTTTGTGATTCTCAACTGATGAAAAGATCTGAGGGGGGGGGGGGGGGGGGGGGAGGGGAGCAGATCTATCAATTGAGTCATTAACATCATTTCCCCAGTTAATGACAGTGACAAATCAGCTCCTGTGTCCCGTGAGGTTTGTAAACCCCACTTGTTAAAAACCCACTGCTGGCAGGAGACCCAAATCTGGGTGTTTTAACCCAGTTTCTGCAGCACCAACCTGGGGGGCTGGAAGGAAAAAAATAGAGACAAAAATAAATTCAAACATCTTGATGAGGTTTTCTTTGCTGGGACCTTCTCACAGCGGTGGGGAGGACTCTGTGGATGCTGGTGGGGGAGGTTAATAAATAAAAATGAATCAAAATGACTAAAAAATTAACAAAAATAGTAAAACCACGGTGGGGTAAAAGCAGCCGCGGCTCCGAGGAGCCAGAACCCTCCCCCCGGCGTGCGGAGCGGCCGCGGGTCCCTGGCCAAGGGCAGCGCGGGGGCAGGGACACCCTGGTGCTGAATATAACAAGGGGTGTGGAAACGGATTATTATTATTATTATTTTAAGGAAAAAGGTGATTTTTTTTTTTTCCCTACTCTGTTATTCACGTGGAATTTCAATTTGGGGTGATTTGCTGCAATTTTGGCATCTGGGGGGATCATTTTTCCCCTTATCCCTCATTTCTGTCAGTTTAAAAATCACTCTTATGCCACAGGGTTTTGGGTACAAACAAGAAGTGTGACCAGAACCTAAATATTGTCCCTCATATTGTTTTAATTAATTAAAATCAAGTGTGTTGGGGGTGGGGGGGGCAGGTTTTAGCCTGGATATGATGAGGATGGTGGCAGATCCCACAAGCTGCAGAGGGTCCAATGTCCTGTTCCCATATTTTATCCCACTTTCCCCCATGGAAAACACAGGTGGGATGGTCTGGAGGACAGTGGGGACCTTTATACCCCTGGACAAGTCACCCCCACTCAGCTATTTTCCCACCCCCTTCTCTTGGATGTCCTCCCAGCCCAGGTGGTTGTCCCCAAAGAGCCCTGGGATGACCCGTGGAGATGTCACAGCAGCCACCAAGGATCCCAAATCCCTGATTTTGGAGATGGGATGGGTGTTATGTGTGGGTCAGGTGTCAGGGGCAGGATGAGGATGGGGAGATAAGACAAAAACATGGATGGAAAGTACCAAGTGTGAGGAACACCAGGCACAGCATCCCGGAGATGGGGGGTCCTGTCCCTCTGCAGGGAGAGCAAAAATCAGCTTAAAATTAGCAAAATGCCCAATTAGGCACAAGCCAGCCCAGAATTCATGGAAAATGGGAGAAAATAAGGGAGGGGGTCCATAAGGGGACAATAATAGGAGGATGTTGGTGGCATTTCAGCCTGGGGAAGAGCCTGGCAGAGGGACCAAGCGGTGGCTGCAAGCAGATCACAGAACCAGAGCCAGGCCACCTGACAACGAAATGAAGGTTGGAACATGGACCTCTACATGATCCAGGCATCTGCACCAGCACCACCGTCCTGCAGCCCCACCAGGAGCACCCGGATGCTCCAGAAGGATCCTCCCCACCCGTTTCCCAGCGCTGTTTGGTTTTGATGAACGGCAGCTCCTGAGCTGCTCCTGCAAACTCTGTGCCAGCCTCTGGGAGATGAATGCCCAGAGCTGAGTCACCCAGTCCAGAGTGGTTTGGGTGGGAAGGGACCTTAAAGCTCCTCCAGTCCCAACCCCCCTGCCAGCAGCAGGGACACCTTCCACTAGACCAGGTTGCTCAAAGGCTCATCCAACCTGGCCCAGAACACTTCCAGGGAGGAGCAGCCACAGCTTCTCTGGCCAACCTGGGCCAGGGTCTCACCACCCTCACACCAAAGAATTTCTTCCTCACATCTCAGCTCCATCTCCCCTCTGCCAGTTTCAAGCCATCACCCCTTGTTCTGTCACTCCCTGCCCTTGGCCAAAGTCCCTCCCCAGCCTTCCTGGAGCCCCTTCAGGCACTGGGAGGCCACTGGAAGGTCTCCCTGGAGCCTTCTCTTCTCCAGGCTGAGCAGCCCCAACTCTCTCAGCCTGTCCTCACAGCAGAGCTGCTCCAGCCCTGGCATCATCCTCGTGGCCTCCTCTGCACTGGCTCCAGTGGGTCCATGTCCTTGTGCTGTTGGTGGCCCCAGCACTGGAGGCAGCACTGCAGGGGGGGTCTCAGGAGAGCGGAGCAGAGGGGCAGAATCCCCTCCCTCGACACAACCCTGCTGCATGGGATGTCCAGGCTTTTCCATGGGTTTAACCTCAAATTAAGGAATTTTTAAGGCCACATCCCCTCTTTCCAGACCAACCCATGGCAAAAGACTTGAGACCTTCAGCTCACACCTGCCCAGGAGCAGCAAGGAGGAGAACCTCATGCCTGGACCATGCTGCAGAAGATGCTTTGACCCAGCAAAGGAGTCACTTGCAGGGGACTGGAAGTGAGGAGAATAAAGAGATGATTTGAGAAATATTTTAATACCATTGAGTCACAATTTTTAGTACAAATAATTGGCCCAAAAAACCCAACAAAACATTGAAAACCCCCCAGAGGTCCCGTTCCCGCGGCCACTCGCCCCGCAGAAAAGCGAACGTGTTTGATATGAAAGAATAAAAACCATCTTCTACACAACATAAAAAATGCTTTTTTGGCTGGATTGGGTTTTTTTTGGGTTTTAAGGCACAAGTTTTTCCTTTTCAATCCTCATGGCAGGAGCTTTTGGGGGGTGTTTTTGGAGGGGAACCCCCCCTAAGTTGGGTTGAGTCAACCAAGGAGCTGGTGGGTGCTGCCACTACAAGCTCTGCTCTCCCCGCAGGGCTGGGGGGGCTTTTACAGGGGGTCTGGAAGTTAAAAGAGAAAGAGTCAGTGAGAGAGAGAGAGAGAGAGAGAGAAATCACCCCCACCACAGGGAACCCAGCACCCCTGCCCCTCCAGCACCCGGCAGGACACAGAGCACATGGGCATGAAATAAAGCAGAGGGAAAGGAAATTAAATGGAGGAAAAAGAAATAGAGGAAAAAGGAAATAAAATGTAGAAAAAGAAAGTAAAATCGATGAAAAGGAGATAGAAGAAAAGAAAATACAATAGAGGAAAAGATAATAAAATAGGGGAAAAGAGAAAGGAAGAGAAAGGAAGAGAAAAGAAAAGAAAGGAAAGGAAAGGAAAGGAAAGGAAAGAAAAGAAAAGAAAAGAAAAGAAAAGAAAAGAAAAGAAAAGAAAAGAAAAGAAAAGAAAAGAAAAGAAAAGGAAAGAAAAGGAAAGAAAAGGAAAGAAAAGGAAAGAAAAGGAAAGGAAAGGAAAGGAAAGGAAAGGAAAGGAAAGGAAAGGAAAGGAAAGGAAAGGAAAGGAAAGGAAAGGAAAGGAAAGGAAAGGAAAGGAAAGGAAAGGAAAGGAAAGGAAAGGAAAGGAAAGGAAAGGAAAGGAAAGAAAGAAAAGGAAAGAAAAGAAAAGAAAAGAAAAGAAAAGAAAAGAAAAGAAAAGAAAAGAAAAGAAAAGAAAAGAAAAGAAAAGAAAAGAAAAGAAAAGAAAAGAAAAGAAAAGAGAAAAAAGATTTTATTTTCCTCTATTTAATTTTCTTCTATTTTAGTGAGGAAAAGAAAATTAAAAAATAAATCAGCTCCTTCAGCTAATTGGGATTAAAAAAGAAATAATATAACAATAAACCCAGCTAACGCAGCGCTCCGGATCCCCTGCAGCGCTGTCCCCGCGGGTGAGCTGGCAC
Organism: Caprimulgus europaeus; assembly: GCA_907165065.1. Next base: position 7,968,084 of record OU015546.1, read on the forward strand.
CGCAGACGCAGCGGGGCCGGGGCCCGGGGGGGGTTCACGGCTGGCACCGGCGCGTTCGCGGGTCCCGGGAGCTGCGGGCAATTAGCGCCTCGGCGTTGGGAGCGCTCAGCGCCCGCCCCGGGGACGCTGCCGGGGGGAGGGATCGGGACACAGCGGGGAGGCAGCAAAATTCCCAGCTCTGTCCATCTGCGACCCAAAAAGAGCTGTGCTGGGCACGGGAAACAAAACCAAAGCGCTGCTTTGGGCTCCAAACCCCTTTTTTTTGCTCGTTTTCATTCCCCCAACGTCATTTCTTCTCCTGCTTCACAAGGACACAGCCTGGCGCTGCTGGGGAAGGAGCCCAGGGCAGCTCCCGTCAGAAGCTGTGGGGGGGACGGGGGGGTCGGTGTCTGATTCCTCATCTGCTCCAATCAAGAATTAATAAAGATATTTAAAAACACTGCTTTTGGGCAGCGAGGGGGCTGCGGATGGTTCCACCTCAAGAACCTCTCTCTGCCAAAGCGGGGTGCGGGGATGCTCGAGGCTGGGTTGGGTTTGATGGAAATGGGTTTTCCTGGGAAAAATGGGTTTTCACTGCAGGCTCGTTCCCGAGAGCAGGGTGCAGGGGGGGACACAGGACAAAGCTTCTCTGTGCTGGACACCCCCATGGGATCAGCATTGTCCCACTGCATCTGTGTGACAGAGGGACACGCTCCGGCCACCCACAGTCCCAGCCACCCCCTGGCAATGATGGATATGGGACCCACGACCCCAAAACCTCTTAATTTAGAGGATGGTGCTGCAAATGGCACCAAAACCTGGAAGATGAGAAGGAGGAGAAAGTTCTCATGGGGCATCCAGGGACCAGGGGAGGTGGGAGCCCTGGGGTGTCGCCGGTTTTTGGGAGGGGAGGAGGTGTGGGGCGGTGGGAGGGCAGGGTCAGACGTACTCCCGAGCCGTTGAAGGCTGCGACTGCCGGTAGTACTGCTGTCCTCGGCGGTCCTTGGCCGGGCAGGAGCAGCACAGGAGGGAGCCCCCCAGCAGGCTGAGGCTGGCGGCCCCCCAGCCGATGAAGAGAGCCGAGCCGAACTCGTACCTGGGCGACAGAGAGAGGGGAGCGTCAGGGAGGGGCAGGAAAGGCAGAGGGGGACGTGGAGATGGGCACAAGGACACTTGAAACCCTGAGGAGGCCACGGGCAATGTCAAGGCAGATGTTGGGTCTTCTGTGTTGTGTGTCCAGAGAAGGGAACAGAGCTGGGGAAGGGTCTGGAGCACAAGTGTGCTGAGTTCCCGGCTGAGGGAACTGGGGGTGCTGAGCCTGGAGAAAAGGAGGCTGAGGGGAGACCTTCTGGCTCTGTCCAAGTCCCTTGGAGGAGGGTGCAGAGAGGTGGGGGTGGGTCTGTTCAACCAAGGACCAAGGGACAGGACAAGAGGAAATGGGCTCCAGTTGTGGCCAGGGCAGTTGAGATGGGATGTGAGGAAGAATTTCTTTGCTGAAAGGGTTCTGAGGCATTGGAAGGGGTTGCCCAGGGCAGTGGTGGAGTCCCCATCCCTGGAGGGATTGAAGAGTCGTGTAGACACAGTGCTGAGGGACAGGGGTCAGTGGGGACTGGTCAGTGTTGGGTTCATGGTGGGACTCCATGAGCTTAAAGGGCTTTTTCAGTTGAGGCAATTCTAGGATTCCTCTCTCTGCCCATCCCCATCCTTCACGTTGGCCGGCTCCAGCTGGAGGTCTCCCCATGTTTTAATGCTCCCTTGGGGTGCAGCTCCCCCTGAGCACTCTCCCTCTCTCCCATCACATCAGTGCTGGTACCAACTGAAACGTGAGGACTGGGGGGACCTTCTGCAAGGTGGCAGCTGTGGGGTGGCACTGGGTCCCATCTCAGCTGCCCAGTGCACCTGCCCATGACCCCACACGGGAAGGTCCTGTGGGAGGCACAGGGATGAGCTGGGATTCAGAGATGGAGCATCCCCGGAGCCAGGCTCTCACCTGGCGTTGATGGGGACGGTGCTCTCTCTAAAGAACTCGTAGGTCACCTGCGTCGCGTACAAGGACACGGCGGACAACGTGCACAGACCTGGGCGCCAAAGGTTGAACATCAGCAACATCCATCCCATCACCAAACCAGCTCCTCACCCTCCCCTCCACCAAACAGCTTCTAAAAGGTGTTTGAGGTCTTCTACAAGATGCAAGGGCTGGAGCTGCCTTACCAGAGAGGACAAAGAGGACGCCACCAGCAACGGCGATGCGGCTCTTGGTGACGGGATCTTCCTCACCAACTTTGGTGCATTTCATGCCCACCACGCTCACAATGATGCCGAAGAAACCCAGGAGGAGAGAAATCACCATGAGAGCCCGGGAGGTCTGGATGTGAACTGCAGGGGGTGGGAGGAAAAGCCACTCACCAGCCGGTGCTTTCGGCCACAGCCGGTCTCCAGCACAAGGTCACCTCGGGGATGAACCTGTCCTTAACCCTGTCCTGGCTGCGTGGGTCCCCTGTCACCCTTTCCCTGTGTGGCTGCTGGGGAGACCTCAGCTCCACTCAGGGTGCTGCTCCCAGCCCTTCCCTGACCTTCCTCCCCACCACACTCATCCTCACCATCATTTCCCGGCTTGGGAACCGCCTGGTCCTCAGCAGCCCCACAGTCCCCAGACCCCATGGGGGTGACACGCAGCCCTGGGGGTTGCAGTGTCCCCACGGGCCACTGTCTGTCCCCAGATGTGATGCCCATGCTGGAGCCCAAACCCACACGGGCTGGGGGGGGTAAATTGGTGGGGACATGAGGGGCCAGACCCGGGGGTGGGGGAGGCTCAGCTCGAGGCAGGGGGGGCAAAGAGGGCTCAGACCCTTTTGAGGGGGGGGGTCAGGTGCATTTGAGGGGCTCAGACCCACGGGAGGGTACAGAACAGTGTGTGTGGGGGGTCACCCACAGAGAGGGTTGAGATTCATATGGGGGGGGAGTCAAACTCACAGAGGGGCTCAGACTGATATGGTGGGGGGGGTCAAGCCCACAGAAGGGGTTGAGATCCATATGGGGGGGGGGAGTGAAACCCACAGTGGGGGCTCAGACCCATACTGGGATGGGTTTAAACTCACAGGGGGACTCAGACCTATATGGGAGGGGGTCAAACCCATAGAGGGGGCTCAGACCCATACTGGGGGGGTGGTCACACAGAAGGGCTCAGACTGATACGGTGAGTGGGGGGGATCAAACCCACGGAGGGGCTCAGCCCCACAGAGGGGTACAGGGGCTCAGACCTATATGGGGGGAATCAAACTCACAGGGGGGCTCAGACCCATATGGGGCAGGGGGGGTCAAACCCACAGTGGGGCTCAGACCTAAGGGGGATCAAGGGGGACCAGCTTACCCCCCCGGTGCCCGCCCCCAGCCCCGGTACCCACCGTCGAGCGAGAGCAGGGAGTCGTGCAGGCGGCACTGGACCTGCCCGGTGCTCTGGGCCGCGCAGCTCATCCACAGCCCCTCGTGCAGCCCCACGGCGGTGATGATGGCGTCCCCCGCGTACGAGCTTTGCCTCCACTGCGGCAGCGCGGCCGCCGCCAGCGCCGACACCCACCCGCCCAGCGCCGCCAGGTACCCGGCCAGCTCCCGCGCCCCGCCGCCCATCGCCGCCGCCTCCCGCCGCCCCGACGGGACACCCGCCCGGCCGGGCACCGACCGACCGCTCCCAGCGGGCACAGACCGACTGACCGACCGACCCACCCCACCGGGCACGCACCGACCGCCTGCCCGCCCCCACCGGGCACAGACTGACCGACCGCCCGCCCCCACCGGGCACCGACTGACAGACCCACTGCCCCCACCGGGCACGCACAGACCGACCGACCGACCGCCCCAAGCGGGCACCGACCGACCGCCCGCCCGCCCCCACCGGGCACCGACTGACCGACCGACCGCCCCACCGGGCACGCACAGACCGACCGACCGACCCACCCACCCCACCGGGCACCGACCGCCCGCCCTCACCGGGCACGGCCCAGGGGAGGGGGGCGGGGTGGGGCGGGTCCCTGAGGGGGGGAAGAGGGGGGCAGGGGCTTGGGGAGGGTGGGGTTGCACCCGTGGGAGCGGGGGGTGAGGGCGAGGGGGTGACACCCTAGGGGGAGATTTGGGTCCTGAGGGGGAGATTTGGGACGGGTCGGGGGGAGAATTGGATTGAGGGGTGGGGGAGATTTGGGTCTGGGGGTGATTTGGATGGGGGACAGGGGGGAGATTCGGGTACTGGGCGGGGGGGAGAGCTGGGTCACAGGGGGAGATTTGGGGTCAAGGAGGGGGGATTTGGGTACCGGGGGATTTGGGTACTGAGGGAAGAGATTTGGGTCCGGGGGTGGAGATTTGGGGGCTGAGGGGAGATTTGAGTCTGGGGGGGGGGTGTAAGATTTGGGGTTGAGGGGAGGGATTTGGGTCTGGAAAGGGAGATTTGGGGGGTGGAAGGGGTGAGATGTGTCCTGGAAGGAGGATAATTGAGTCTGAGGGATGTGATTTGAGTCCTGGGGGGAAAAAATTGGGTCCTAGGGGGGAGATGGTGACCCCCTCAAGTGACAGTGGAGGGAGATGGGGAAAATGGGGGTCACGAAGGGAGGCAGGAGGGGAGGGTGGGTGAGGTCAGCCCCCACCCAATCCCTGACCCCCTGCACCCCTCCTGTGGGCCAGGACCCCCATCCTCCAGCTACAGAGAGCCCGGGGGTGGCTGCAGGAATGTGGTGGCACACGAGTGGGGAAGGGGGTTGTGCCCCCCATGCCTGACCCTCACCTCTCAGCGGGGGGAACCCGGCCACGCCACCACCACACCAACAAGAGCCAGCATTGATGGTGGCACCCACCCCACGGGAGGGGGACACAGGGGGGTGTGTGTGTGGGGCAGGGGCACATGCCACCACCCCGGTGACACCAAGCCAGTGGCAGCCCTAGGACCTGGCAATCGTTAACCGCCCCGGCCTCATCAGCAGTCTGCTCACGCGCTCAGCCGGGGTCAGACATTGGGATGGTGGGCAACCACCACTGGGACCATCCCTTGATCCCAGAGAAACGGTCCCTCTGGCTTCCCCTCTGCCATCCCACTGCTCGGCAGGACCTTCCCTACACCCCCTCCGAACATTCTGGGGGTGCCCAGCTCCAGCAGCGTGGGGCAGGATTTATTTACTCACATTCCCTGGATGGTTATGGTAATAACTGGGGCTGGACACCAGCAGGAACAATTTGCTGCCCTGTTCAGGGGTGCCATGGTGCTCAATGTCCTTCTTGTTCAAGGACAGTTCCCTCCTCCTCAAAACCGTGGGTCCCTTCCCACGTGGTAGGAGTGGGGTCCAGGGGATGCTGTGGGGCTCAGGCGGGGGTTGCATCGCTCTTGCCAACAATCCTCCAGCACCCAGGGGACCTCCTTGTCCCCAAAACATCCCCCTTGATCTCAAAAACCACTTTCCTGAGGTTGCACGGCTGCAAAAGCTGGGGTGGATGGTTGAGAGGAGGGAGGGACAGGTCCCAGCGCCAGAGGACAGCCCCAGGGGGGACAGCCCCAGGGGGGGACAGCCCCAGGGGGGGACAGCCCCAGGGGGGGACAGCCCCCCACTCAGCACGCGACAGCTTAGAAAAAACCCCACTTTTATTTCCCCCTTTTCTGCAAAAGGCACTTAAATACCCGCAGGTGTAAAAGGCACATGTGACATCAGGTCACCCTGCCCCTGTCCCCCCTCGAGTCTCTGTGCTACCCCCAGGACAAGCAGCAGCTCTGCAGGGGACACTGGATGCCACAGGACACCCCCCCTCCCCCGCCAATTCCCATCCCATCTCTGTGGGGGGGCACAGGGGGGTCCCTGTTCTTGCAGCCCCACGGCTGAGCAGCCCCAATGCTGGTGTTACCCAGCAGGGATGATGTCCTGGTCCCAGCAGGGATGAGGTCCTGGTCACAGCAGGGACGATGTCCTGGTCCCCGTGGGACATCACAGCTCGTCCTTCCCCACCATGACAGCAGATGGTGGCTCCTGCTCCGGCTCCATCTCCCGCAGCAAATCCCTCTCTTCGGTGCCAAACAGCATCTTCACCAGCTCATCCGCCTGCAGGCGCTCCTGGGGGGCAGACCCGGGGGGGTGAGACCCCCATTGTGTGTGCCCCCACCCCCCCCCCAAACCTCCCCCCTCCCCACCCTGTGCTGCTGGGAGGGAGCTCACCCGCTCGCTGTGCCGAGGGTCCAGGGTGAACCAGAGGGCGATGGCGCAGCGCTGGCCCCTGGTCACGGCTTTCACCCCGTGGGGGTTCTCTGACCCCGAGGAGAAGCCCACGGCACGGCCACACTGTGGCTGAACCTGGGCCTGTGGTGGATGGGAAACCCTGGTCAGGATGTACCTGGTCCCCCGCCACAACCCAACTTCATGCCTTGTAGTGGCATGAGGGACCTTCCCAGGGGACGAGGCCAGCAGGCAGGAGCTGGGTTGGGGCTGGGGTCATGCCTGGGTCCTCAAGGAGCTGAGCTACTTACGGTCTCGGTCTTGGCATCCAGCTCTGTGAAGTAGAAAGCTCCTCCCTCAAAGTCCCCGTTGAGGTAGAGGATGGCACTAAAGGAAGCAGGGGACAAGAAGAGGTGACAACAATCACCCCAGGCCACAGCTCCAGCAATTGGGAGCTCCCCCGGCACCACAGGCAGGAGAGCCCAGGTGGCATTGTCCTCCCGCCCTGCTCCTCCCCACCCAGGTGGCCTCAGGGGGAAGCTCTGGCTGGCACCACGGGTACCTGTAGTCCCGGAAGGTGTAGGCTGGAGGCTCCTTCAGGCACACCAGGGCCTCCGCGTTGAGGATGCAGTTGTCCACGTGCACCTCGTGGCTGTTGTCACTCCGGCCTTCTTGCTTCTCTAGGATGGAACGACACCTGGCATGTCAGGACCTCTTTGTCACTGCAGGACCAAGGTCTGTCCTCAAGCACCACGTGCTTGGGGGTGACCAGAAGGTCACCTGTAGCCTAAAGCCCTTCCACGTGCTGGAGTGTGGACCATGAGAGCTCGTTTGAGTGGCACAAACCTCTGTTGACTTGTCCCATGGCATCTCCATGGCCCTCCAGACACAGCCTCACCCAGCACCCCATCCCAAACACCTCCAGATTTCAGGGGGGCTGAAATCTGGTCTGGCATGAAGCCACCTGCCCCGCTGGAGGCAACCAACAGAGCTGCTCATCTGCCCAAACCGGCCTTGGGGACAAGGTCCCCACACGTCCCTTTGGGGTTAGGAGCAGCAGGGAGGTCTCCAAGGGGAGGTCTGAGACCAGCCCAGCCCAGCTGGTGAGGGAACCCAGACAGGACAAGGGGATAACGGGGAGTTGCTGCCCCTCAGGCTGTGCTCCCCTGGGGCCACGCTCACCATCGATGGCCGTGCGACACACCAGGTGGGAGTAGGAGAAGTGGAGCGGGACCTCCAGGCGGAAGTAGGACTCCACCATGTGCCGCACTCTCTCCGTCACGTTGTAGTACAGGTAGGCGCTCTGCAGGGGCACCTTGCCCTCCTGGCCCAGCTGTGAGGGACAGACGGGACACGGGCTCAGCACCAGGCAGGCTGGGCAAGCACTGGCATCTGCTCACCTTCAAAACAGCCCCCTCCCTGCTCTCCACAACCTGTTTCTCCCCGCAGCCAACCTAACCTTGAGGGCCTTGAGGACAGTCACACCGTAGAAGGTCTCGCTGGGGGTGTGAGGAGATGTCTTCCCACGATAGCCGTCCCCAGCCGAGGCAGCTGCCTGCAAAACCCAACTGGTGTTACTGGTCTGACTTCTGAGCTGCAGGATGGGACCCTTCACCATCCCCTGCCCCATCCCTGGTTGCTCCTCCCGTCCCCACACTCACATTGGTGAGTCCTTCACCATCCCCTGCCCCATCCCTGCCCCACACTCACGTTGGTGAGTCCTTCACCATCACCTGCCCCATCCCTGCCCCACACTCACGTTGGTGAGTCCTTCACCATCCCCTGCCCCATCCCTGCCCGCTCCTCCCATCCCCACACTCACGTTGGTGAGTCCTTCACCATCCCCTGCCCCATCCCATCCCCACGCTCACGTTGGTGAGTCCTTCACCATCCCCTGCCCCATCCCATCCCCACGCTCACGTTGGTGAGTCCTTCACCATCCCCTGCCCCATCCCATCCCCACGCTCACATTGGTGAGTCCTTCACCATCCCCTGCCCCATCTCCTGCCCCATCCCTGCCCCACACTCACGTTGGTGAGTCTCTGCAGATCCCGGCACTCCTCAGCAGAGAGGACCCCGTCCACCACAACGCGCTGGGAGCCGTTCAGGGTTTTGGAGTTCATGGTGACACTGGCTCCTTCATACACCAAGGGGCCACCTGTGGCACAAAGAGGATCAGGAGGACTCAGGGATGGATGCCACCAACCCTGGGGTACAGCACTGGGGGAAGCTGTGGTCCTGCCACCTGCTTTTGCCACCACCCACATGGAGGGACCACCAGGTGTCCAAGGGGACATGGAGATCCCCACCCCACCTGCCCTCCCAGCCCTCTGTACCTTCTCGGATGAACTTGCTCATGTCAGCAGACTCCTTGGCCTTCTCCTCCACCAGGGTCTCAATCTCCTTCATGAGGTTGCCGATCTCCTCCGAGATGCGTGCTGCCGTCTCCCGCTCCACCCTGGGCACGTGGCAGCCATCAGCTCCACCGCCCCCCTGTCCCCATGTCAGGAACGAGGGGCACCAGGACAAGGGCAGGACAAGTTGTCTCCAGGGGCCAGGGACAAAGCTCAAAGCTGGAGAGAGCCATCTCAACACAACCCTCACCCTGAGCTGGTTGGGATGACCTACCCATGCCCAAGGGCTAAGGGGGAGCAGAGTTCTGCTCTCCAGCAGCTTCTTCCAGCCCCAACACCAAAAAAACCTCCCTGGCAGCAGCTCCATGGCCATGGCCTTTGGCCCAAACCCCATGGAGGAAGAGGGGCATGTCCTGCTGGTCCCCCCCCTTGGGTGGGCTTGGCCATCAGCTTAGGAGACCACTCACTTCTGTTTCTCTCGCAGCCTTTTTGGGATCACCTCTTCAGGAGTCCATGTGTCCTGCAGCCAGGAGAACAACAACACCAGGAGCTGGATGAGGATCTGGCTGGGACATAGACCCCTCCTCCCTTCCCATCTGGCCACCACATCCAGCCTGGTCCAGCCCCACTCACCGGGTCCACAAAGGGGATGCCAAAGACGTCGTAGCTGAAGAAGAGCAGCTCCTTCTCCATCAGGCTCCGCTGGTGGTACGCCTGGATCTCCTGGGGTGAGGGGCAGAGTGAGGACAAGGCACCAGGGCTCTGGGAAGAGCCCAGGGCAGGAGGGTGCAGGAGTTACATCTCATTCCCATGGTCCTTGCTCCTGACCCGCAGCCCTGGTTTCCTGGTCCCTCTGGCAGCCAGGGAGCAAGTGGCTCTCCCCATCCTGCATGAACTTCCCTGTCCCATGGGGATGAGCCCTGGGGAAAGGATGGGGGAGACAGAGGCAGAGGACACCTCTCCTTGCAGGAAGCCCATCAGAGACAGATCATCTTCCCTGCTTCAGCTGATGTGGGCCAGAGACCTCCACCCCTGCCCAGGGACATCCTCCCAGAAAGCACCCGAGCACCGGGATTCACAGAATCCCAGAATGGCCTGGACTGGAAAAGCCCTTTGAGCTCATGGAGCCCAACCATGAACCAATACTGCCCAGTCCCCACTGACCCATGTCCCTCAGCACTGTGTCTACACGACTCTTCAATCCCTCCAGGGATGGGGACTCCACCACTGCCCTGGGCAACCCCTTCCAATGCCTCAGAACCCTTTCAGCAAAGAAATTCTTCCTCACATCCCATCTCAGCTGCCCTGGCACAACTGGAGCCCATTTCCTCTTGTCCTGTCCCTTGGTCCTTGGTTGAACAGAGCCACCCCCACCTCTCTGCACCCTCCTTGCAGGGACTTGGACAGAGCCAGAAGGTCTCCCCTCAGCCTCCTTTTCTCCAGGCTCAGCACCCCCAGTTCCCTCAGCCTGAACTCAGCACACTTGTGCTCCAGACCCTTCCCCAGCTCCGGTCCCTTCTCTGGACACGCTCCAGCACCTCCAGGTCCTTCTTGGAGTCAGGGGCCCAACACTGAACCCAGCACTCGAGCTGTGGCCTCACCAGTGCCCAGTGCAGGGGGAACAGAACTTCCCTGCTCCTACTGGCCACACTGGTGCTGATCCAGGCCAGGATGCCCTTGGCCTTCTTGGCCACCTCGGCACTCTGCTGGCTCCTGTTCAGCTGCTGGTGCCCAACACCCCCAGGTCCCTCTCTGCCCAGCAGCTCTCCCCCCACTCCTCCCCAAGCCTGGAGCTGCCGGGGGTTGTTGTGACCCAAGGGCAGGACCCGGCGTTTGGCCTCAGTGAACCTCATGGAATTGGTCCTGGCCCTTGGATCTCATCTGCCCAGATCCCTCTGCAGAACAAATTCAGCCATTTTGAAGACAAATCCTCTCCTTTTTAAGCAATCCCACTGCAGCTGTAGAAGTCTGTAGCTCAGGTGGGCTCAGATCACGCTAGAGTCTGTCCACCTGCCTCTCCCAGACCTCTCCAAGAGCTGATCCATTTCTGCAAGCCACCCAGCCTTCCCTTGGCCAAAGACATTTTCCCAGGGATGTTTTTCAGTCTCTCAGCTACTTTCCAGCTTGTTGGGTCTTGCATCCATCCATTCCTCTCCATCTTGCCACCAAAGGGTGGCTGGACCAGAGCAGATCCCATCCAGAGCAGATCCCATCCAGAGCAGATCCCAAATCCTCTGCAAAGGTCCCCAAAGAGGGGAGAGGTCTCCTTTGACCGACTCATCCCACCAGTTGCTCACCTCTCGGGGCTGGATGGGTCCTGCCAGGTTCTCTCCCAGGACTGCAGTGTAATAGGCCAAGTTCTGGTTCATCACCTCGTCGTTTGGGAAGAAGATCAAAAAGGTTTTGGCACATTCAATGGCTTTTTCATAATTTCCATCTGCAGAGAGAAACGGGGCCGTTAGGGCACATCCAAGAGCACCAGAAGCAGAGCCAGCATGGATATGGAGGAGAAACAAGAGACAAAGTCCTTGGTGTTCTCCAGAGGGTCTTCCAAGTAGGGGAGATACCTGGAGCAAAGACACCTGCTGCCAGGAAGCCAAAATTAAGAGCCTGAGGCCCAATCCTGCTTCCAGAAATCACCTCACCAGAAACCAGGGCCACAGCTCGTGTGGTTTTCGCGCTGCGTTGGGTTTGGGGGTGGGGGGAGGTGGTTTTTTGGTAGTTGGGGAAGGGCCACCTTATGAGAGCAAAAAGCTCCCCTGGCTCCCAGGTGGAGACCCCCCAGGCCAGGCTGAGCCAGTGAGCACCAGAGAAACCCCTCTGCAAATCCATACTGGTGAGGGGAAGGACTGTCCTGGAAAGAAGAAGGTGGAGAGAACCTGGAGGAGAAACCATTGACCTGGAGAAAAGACCATTGGCCTAAACAAAGGACAGACAGACAGACAGAGCTTCATTGCAGACAGAGACCTGCACTCAGTTCTACCACATGGAGTAGGAGAAGGTCAGTGAGGTCCCTGCAGCCCATGGAAGTTCAGTGGTGGAGCAGATCCCCACGTGAGGCCATGGAGGACTCCACGCTGGAGCAGAAAGCTGAGCCCAAGGGCAGGGACTGAATTGAGACCCCAGAGATGCTCAACACCAGAGCAGTGGGGGACCCCCAGAGTTGGAGGTCAGGATGGGCGCTGGAGCAGAGGCCCATCTGCAGCCCATGGATGTCCCCATGCCAGAGCCAGGAGCTGAGCCCCAAGAGCTCCCTGACTCCATGGGAAGCTGCCTTGGAACATCTTGTTCCTGGACTGCCCTGCTGGGAAGAGCAGCAGAGGGGACCTGAGTGAACCCCCATTCCCTGCCCCTGTGCTGCTGGGGGGGAAGGCAGAGAAATGGGGAGCAAAGTGCTGGGAGCCCGGGGAGCAGGGAGGGCGGGGGGAGGTGCTGGCAGGTGTGGGTGCTGGCAGGTGTGGGTGCTGGCAGATGTGGGTGCTGGCAGATGTGGGTGCTGGCAGATCTGGGTGCTGGCAGATGTGGGTGCTGGCAGGTGTGGGTGCTGGCAGGTGTGGGTGCTGGGTCTCCCTGCGCTGCTCGGATGGTGGCAACCAGGGAAATGGATTTTTCTTGCCCAGGTTGGGTCTGTGCTGCCCGTGCCCATCACTGCTGAGTGACCCTCCCTGGCCTCGGCCCAGCCCCCCACCCCTTGGTGAGTTTCTCTCCCCATCTCACCGGGTTGGGGACAGGACTGTGTGGTCCCACTGTTGGTCAAACCACCCCACCATGGAAAACGTTCCAGAGCCGATTTCCAGGCAGTCAGGCCCCATCATTTTCAGGCCAAGCTGCAACTTTCAGCCTCTAAAGCACCTGGACACGCTTCTGGGCGAGGACTGAGACCTTTCCACCTGGGCAAAGGACTGAGACCTTTCCACCTGGGCAAAGGACTGAGACCTTTCCACCTGGGCAGAGGACTGAGACCTTCCCACCTGGGCAGAGGACTGAGACCTTTCCACCTGGGCAGAGGACTGAGACCTTTCCACCTGGGCAAGGACTGAGACCTTTCCACCTGGGCAGAGGATTGAGACCTTTCCACCTGGGCAGAGGACTGAGACCTTTCCATCTTCTTGGAATTAATTCCCCCCCTCATTGTGGAGAAATTTGCCCAGAAACTGTCGAGATTTTTCTAAGGAGGTGAATAAAAGAAATTAAAATAAAATGGGATGTATTTCCTGGGTTCTAACGAGCTGTGCTGGGGGGGAGGAGGCCTCTGAGGTGTGGAGTTGGCAGAAGAAGGAAAAAAAAATGGTTCTTCAGGCTGTTATTGCACTTGGAAAGCAAAGCTGCCCCAGAACTGAACATCTCAAGTGACATTGAGGGTTCTTGCAAGCAAGCACAGCGAGAGCCAGCTCTTCTGTGGCACATTTCAGGCTGGAGGAGTGGGGCTGTGTGAACCTCATGGAGATCAACAAGGTCAAGTGGAAGGTCCTGCACCAGTGTGAGTACAGACTGGGGAAGGAATGGGTTTTGAGCAGCCATGGGACTGGGAGGTACTGGTGGATGAGAAACTGGATGTGAGCTGGCACTGTGTGCCCAGAAAGCCAACCCCACACTGGGCTACATCAAAAGCAGCGTGGCCAGCAGGTCAGAGGTGATGCTGCCCCTCCACTCTCTCATGAGATCCCACCTGGAGCACTGTGTCCAGCTCTGGGGTCCACAGCACAGGAAGGACACAGACCTGCAGGAGCAGGTCCAGAGGAGGTCACAGAAATGGTCAGAGGGATGGAACAGCTCTGTGAAGAAGGGCTGAGAGAGCTGGGGTTGTTGAGCCTGAAGACAAGAAGGGTCCAGGGAGACCTTCTGGTAACCCTTCCATAGACAACAGGGGCTTACAAGAAAGATTGAGACAACTTTCTACCAAGGTTTGTAGTGACAGGACAGGGGACAACGGTTTTAAACTAAAAGAGAGGAGACTTGGGTTGGACACAAGGAGGAAACGTTTTATGATGAGGGTGGTGAGACACTGGAGCAGAGAAGTTGTAGATACCTCATCATTGGAAGGGTTCAAGGTCAGGTTGGATGAGGCTTTGAGAAACCTGAACTAATGCAAGATGGCCCTTCACCCTGGGTTGGACCAGATGATCTTTGAAGGTCCCTTCCTAACTCAGACCATTTCTGCCCATGAAGCATGGCCCGTGCAGAGCATGACACCCAGCACTGATGGCCAACAGAGGACAAGGCAGTGAGCTACTCACTGTTGTAGTAGGCAAACTGGAGGTAGTTGAAGTGTGAGGGCAGGAAATCCTCCAAGGGCTTCTCCCGGCCGGGCTGGGACGCCAGCTCCGTGACGCAGCCCTGCTTGCAGCTCAGCACCTGCATGTAGTGATCTGGTGGAGAAGAGCCCATGTCACTGCTCGTGGTTGCCCAAGGGGTGGTGGACAGGACCTTGAGGGGTCTCCACTCCAACCTCCTGCTCACAGCAGGGCTACTGACAGCTTTGTGGTGGTGGAAACCCTCAAGGATGGTGGTTGCCCACCGCTGTGTGATTCGTGGTGGGGCTGTGCCGCTCTCTGGGGACAAAGTGGCCACCCTCAGCCTCCCACTCTTGTCTCCTGGTGACCCTCTACTGCTCCCTCTCCTGTTCTTCCACATCCCTCTGAAATTTGGGGCGTTCCTGGGCATCACCCCCAGCGCTGAGCATGGGCAAACACCTCCTGCCACTTACTGACCACGCTCTCCCTAGTGAAACCTAGGATGGGATTTGTCCTCTTTGGGGACCACCACCCCCCAGGACTGTCCCCAACCCTTGGGATGGGACACAGCAGGCGTGGCTCCCACCTGTGATGGCCTGGAAAAGGTCGGCGTTGTACTCCAGGTAGTTGTAGCCCTCGTAGTCGTAGGGTCCCTCGCAGAGCGCGCGGCACTCCAGGTCCGCCGCCAAATACTCCTCCAGCGCCTTCTCCAGGTGCAGGACGGCGGCCGCCGGCTGCTCCTCGCTGTAAAACCGGACACCCAGCTGAAACTCGCTCTGTGGGGGGTGAGAAACCATGGTGAGAGCTCAACCTGTGGTCCTGTGGTGGGACACCTGAGTGCTTTGTCCTCATGGGATGGGTGAGGATGGATCCCCAGCACTGAGGTGGCATCTCATGAGCTTGCCAAGCCCACAGCCGCGGTGTGAGGTCCCCCCGGGGTGAGGCAGCGGAGGGGGAGTTTTGGGAGGGGTTGGTCAAGGTTGGGGGTGGGTCTCACCAGGTGGGGTTTGGCCTCCAGGTCGATGAAGTCCTCCTGGCGGACACCGGCCATGGCTTGGTAGTACTCCAGGTTCTGCCTCATCTCCTGGTGCCCGGGGTTGGCCATGAAGAAGGTGTGAGCGGCCGCTGCCGCCTGCGCCGGCCGGTTCATCTGCATGGGACCGGGGGTGGGGGATGGGGGGGTCAGACAGCGCCTGCTCCATGGCCGGGACACCCGTGGGGTGCGGAGGGGACCGCGCTCCTCGGGACTCCCCGTCCTCGTGGCGCGGCGGTGACCGGGAGGAGGGCGGTGACGGGGGGTGGCTCCAGCGAGCTCCGACGTGGCACGGCGGGGGGGGGCGGGGGATGGACGGGCAGGGCCAGGGGCAGCCGACCGGGACCCCCCACCCCGCCGGGGGGGTCAACCGGACCCCTCCCGGGTACCAAGACCCATCCCGGGTCCCGGGACTCCCCCCCCTCCACCCGGACCCCCCCACCCCCGGATCGCCCCCGCTCGGTTCTCTTGGTCGCCACCCCGCGCGATCCCTCCGGGCATCCCCGCCAGCCCGGAACTGCTGCACCGGGACAAGCCCCGTCCCCTTCCCCGGTGTCGCTGCCAGTCCCGCTGCCCCCGGAACCGCCTCTCCCGGCTCCCGGTCCCGCCGCCGGTGCCGCACCTTGAAGTAGGCGACCTGGAGGTAGTTGTAGGGGCTGCGCTTGCTGAACTCCCGGTCCAGCTCCTCGCCCAGCCGGTACCGGGAGGGCTCGGCGGGCCCGCAGCCCCTCAGGCAGGCGGCTCGGCGGAGCAGCCCCCGGAAGAAGAGCAGGTCACGGAGCACCGGGTCGGGCTGGGGCTCGGTCCCCTCGGTAGCGTTGGCGCAGCGCAGGCGGCACCGCACCAACCGGGAGCGCACGGCGGCCCGAGCCCGCAGCGCCCGCTCCATCTGCAGCACCACAGCGGGCCAGTCCCCCCGAGCGTACGCCTCGGCACCGGCGGCGAACAGAGCATCCGGGGGCTCGGCCGGCAGCGGGGGGTCCGCCGGTACCGGGGCTGGCTCTGCTATCGGTACTGGGCCCGGTACCGGCTCCGGTGGCGTCACCGCCCGCGCCAGCAGCACCAAAAGCGGCAGCAGCACGGGCAGCGCCATGGCCGAGCCTCGGGGCCGCGCCCGCCGACGCCCCGCCCCGAACCGGGCACCGGACCGCGCTCCGCCCCGCCCCTCCCGCTGTGCTCCGCCCGCCGGCCAATCAGCGCCCGCCGCTCTACGGCCCGTAGCCCCGCCCCCGAACCGGAGCGCGCCCCGCCCCGCCCCTCCCGCTGCGCTCCGCTCACTGACCAATCAGCGCCCGTCGCCCCACCCCGTAGGCCCGCCCCTCTGCGCTCCGCCCGCCGACCAATCAGCGCCAGCAGCTGTCGCCTCGCTCCCAATCCGGAGCGCGCCCCGCCCCGCCCCTCCCGCTTCTCTCCGCCTCTCGACCAATCAGCGCCCGCCGCTCTACAGCCCGTAGCCCCGCCCCTCTCCCATAGCCCCGCCCCTCTCCCATAGCCCCGCCCCGCGCCGGAAGCTCGGCCCCGCTGGGCGGAAGGGGCGGGGCTTGGCGAGCCGGTGATGGCGGCGGAGGGCGGTGCGGATCCTGGTGGCGGCGGCAGCGCGGGGCCGGCCCTGGCTCTGGTGGAGGGCAGAGCAGGCCGCGCCGCCCGCGTCGGGGACCCCGGGGACCTGGTGGCCCTGGCCCGGCAGGTGCAGCAGGTGAGGGCCGGGCCCCGGCGGCGGGCCCGCGGAGGCAGCGCCGGGCCCGCGGAGGCAGCGCCGGGCCCGGGGCCGCGCGGGTCCCGGTGTCCCGCTGCCTCCCGGTGGGCTCCAGGGCCTCCGCGGTGCCTCCTGGCACGTCCGGCTGCTCTCCGGTGTTCCCGGCGGCCTCCCGGTGTGTCCGGTGCCGCCCGGCGCGTCCCTCTGTCCCCTCCCAGTACGCCCCAGTGCCTCCCCGTGTTCCCCAGTCGGACACCGTTTATTCCTCCAGCACCTCCCGTTGCACCTCGGTGCCTCCCAGAACATCCCACTGAGCTCCCAGTCCATCCCAGTATGCGCTGCTGCCCCCCAGTGTGTCCCAGTGCGTCCCGCTCTCCCAGTCCATCCCAGTATCTCCTGGTGTGTCTTATTCCCTCTTCAGTGCCTCCCAGTCCATGCCAGTGCTCCCAGCCCAACCCAGTTCCCCTTGATGTGTCCTGTTGCCCCTCCCAGTCAATCCCAGTGCCTTCCAGCCCACCCCAGTTTCCCCTGACATGTTCTACTGCCCCTCCCAGTGCCTCCCAGTCCATCCCAGTTCCCACTGATGTGTCCTACTGACCCTCCCAGTACCTCCCAGTCCATCCCAGTTCCCATTGATGTGTCCTACTGCCCCTCCCAGTACATCCCAGTGCCTCCCAGTCTATCCCAGTGCCTCCCAGTCCATCCCAGTTACTCTTAATATATTCTACTGCCCCTTCCAGTCTATCCCATTTCCCCTTGATGTGTCCTATTGCCCCTCCCAGTCCATCCCAGTGCCTCCCAGAATGTTCAGCTCCTCCCCAGTGACTCCTGGTACATCCCACCACCTTCCAGCACTGTCCAGTACATCCCAGAGCTTCCCAGTCCAGTACATCCTTCCCTACATCCCCTTCCCAGGGCATCCCACAGCCTCTTGCTCCATCCCAGTACCTCCCAGTATGTCCCACTGCCCCCTTCCACCACCTCCCAGTGCCTGGTCCCTGCCCCCACAGCCCTCACCCCCCAGCCCGAGGGGGCCACAGCTGCCCCCCCACCCCCCCCCACCCCGCCGCACCCGGGACCCCCCACGCCACGGACCTGGGCTGGGGTGGTGGGGTCTGAGCGGCCACAGCTCATCTTCATCCCGATCAAACCTCCTCCTCCTCCTTCTTCTTCTTCCTCCTCCTCCTCCTTCTCCTTCTCTTCTTCTTCTTCCTCCTCTTCCTCCTTCTCTTCTTCTTCCTCCTCTTCCTCCTTCTCCTTCTCTTCTTCTTCTTCCTCCTCTTCCTCCTTCTTCTCTTCTTCTTCCTCCTTCTCCTCCTTCTCCTTCTCTTCTTCTTCCTCCTCCTCCTCCTCCTCCTTCTCTTCTTCTTCTTCCTCCTCCTCCTTCTCCTTCTCTTCTTCTTCTTCCTCCTCCTCCTCCTCTTCTTCCTCCTCCTCCTCTTCTTCCTCCTCTTCCTTCTTCTTCCTCCTCCTCCTTCTTCTTCCTCCTCCTCCTCCTTCTTCTTCCTCCTCCTTCTTCCTCCTCCTTCTTCTTCTCCTTCTTCTTCTTCCTCCTTCTTCTTCTTCCTCCTTCTTCTTCCTCCTCCTCCTCCTCCCCCTCGCAGGCCGACGCCTTCACCCGAGCCAACGCCTGCAGTAAGCTGACCGTCATCGCCGAGCAGATCCGGTCCCTGCAGGAGCAGGCCCGCAAGGTGAGCTCGGTGAGCTCGGTGTCCCCATGAGCCCTGTGCTCCTGAGGGGGTGGAGATCAGTGTCCATCCTCAGGGCCAGACCTTCTGGAGGAGCTGTGGCCTGGAGCCCCGTGGAGAACATTCAGTGGTTCAGTAACGAGGGTTTCCTGTCTGTCACCAGCTGGGGACGGGGGAGGGGGTTTGGTGCTTTTCCCCGAGTCCTCTGCACATCAGAGAGGTCTTCTGCTGAGGTGGGGGAGGGAGGGTGGCCAGACAAGCAGCTCAGGTGTCAGGATGGACAGAGATGACTCCAGTTTTGGGACAGGTGACTCCTGTCACCATGGTGTGCGCTGTGCTCTGGGTGACAGTGTGACTCTGGCTGGCTCTGAGCCCCTGGGAGAAGATGAGCTCTGAGCTGATGATGGACTTGGCTCTCCAGCTTGTCCCACCTCCTGTGCTGGAGCAGGTTTCTCCAGCAGCAAGCCCAGCAGGACTCAGCTGTGCTCCTCACTTCAGGCTTCACCCTTGGGGGTGAAATCTCAGAGCATGGGTGGGAAAGGATCTGCCAGTCACTGTGACTGGCTCGCTGCCACTAAGGCCACCACGTCAGGTAATCATTAACTGGTGGGGCTGGAGCTGTGGAGCAGTCAGCAGCTGGTGGGGCTGGAGCTGTGGAGCAGTCAGCTGGTGGGGCTGGAGCTGTGGAGCAGTCAGCTGGTGGGGCTGGAGCTGTGGAGCAGTCAGCTGGTGGGGCTGGAGCTGTGGAGCAGTCAGCAGCTGGTGGGGCTGGAGCTGTGGAGCAGTCAGCTGGTGGGGCTGGAGCTGTGGAGCAGTCAGCTGGTGGGGCTGGAGCTGTGGAGCAGTCAGCTGGTGGGGCTGGAGCTGTGGGGCTGGAGCTGTGGAGCAGTCAGCTGGTGGGGCTGGAGCTGTGGAGCAGTCAGCTGGTGGGGCTGGGGAGATGAATTCCCCTTTGTTTGCTGTTCCTTCCCTTGGGGGGTCACAGCAGGGAAGCCCCCAGGGGTCTGGCAGCTGTGACTGGAGATGAGGAGTGAGCCCAGCCCATGGTGGGGTCAGGCACAGAGGTGAACGTGGGGCTGTGGTGAAGAGGTCCTGGATGCTTGGAGGTATCTCCACCTCTGTGGAGGAGTGCAGGAGCTCTGAGGTCCAGCTGACAGGGGAAACTTGGATCAAATATTACCTCTTTGAAGAGGTTGATCATCTCCCTGGGGCAGGTGAAGATGTGCCACCTGAAGCACAACACGGCCTGAGAAGGCCGAGGCCTCACGAGTGACGTCAGGCGTTGTGTCCTGGGCTCTGTCTGGGACACAGTGGCATGCTGGCATTTGATGTCCAGTGTGGACATTCTAACTTTGATTTTCAGGTCTTGGATGAAGCTAGCAGAGATGCTGATCTGCACCACGTGGCCTGCAACCTCGTGAAGAAGCCAGGAAACATTTACTACCTGTACAGGCGGGAGAGCGGCCAACGCTACTTCTCCATCGTGTCTCCCAAGGTTGGTGGGTACAGCCCCTGAGGGAGCAGGGAGGGGAAACATCCACCATATCTGCTGCCTGGTCACTTGTGGACCTCAAACCAGAGCACCCACTTGATGGAGGTGTTTGTTGGCTCTTGCTCCACTGGCATTTGTCTTTGGTCTGCTGGTGTGAGAGCCGTGTTGTGAAGTTCTCTTGGATCTTGGTGGCTGGTAGGCAGGGAGAGCTTTGGTGTGTGGACCTGAATTCCACCTTTTGGTCCCTGCTAGTTCTCTGGGACAAATGCAACATGTCCTGGGCCTTCCCTGTCCCATGTGGCTCTCTGGCTCATCTTCTCAGGTGCTTCAGCCCAGGGAGGGAGTTTGTCTGCAGCTTGGCAGAGGTGGTTTTGGAGGTGTCCTCCTTCCAGGTCACCTGTGTTCTTACACGCAGGGTGAAGGCCTCAGAGCAAAGCACTGAGGGTGGAGAGGAGCTCAGTGCAGGTCAGGGAGATCTTGTACCCACCAAGCCTCCCTGTGGCAGCAGCACTGGAGCTTGACCTGATCTTAAACTCAGGTCAGAGGTGGTGGGGTGTGGTGGTTTCACCCACAGCTCAGCCCACGGGGTCCTGTCCCCAACCTGGTGAGATGGGGAGAGAAACTCACCAAGGGGTGGGGGGCTGGGCCGAGGCCAGGGAGGGTCACTCAGCAGTGATGGGCACGGGCAGCACAGACCCAACCTGGGCAAGAAAAATCCATTTCCCTGGTTGCCACCATCCGAGCAGCGCAGGGAGACCCAGCACCCACACCTGCCAGCACCCACACCTGCCAGCACCCAGACCTGCCAGCACCCAGACCTGCCAGCACCCACACCTGCCAGCACCCACACCTGCCAGCACCCACATCTCCCAGCACCCACACCTCCCAGCACCCACATCTGCCAGCACCTCCCCCCGCCCTCCCTGCTCCCCGGGCTCCCAGCACTTTGCTCCCCATTTCTCTGCCTTCCCCCCCAGCAGCACAGGGGCAGGGAATGGGGGTTCACTCAGGTCCCCTCTGCTGCTCTTCCCAGCAGGGCAGTCCAGGAACAAGATGTTCCAACGCAGCTTCCCATGGAGTCAGGGACCTCTTGGGGCTCAGCTCCTGGCTCTGGCATGGGGACACCCATGGGCTGCAGATGGGCCTCTGGTCCAGCGCCCATCCTGACCCCCAACTCTGGGGGTCCCCCCCTGCTCTGGTGTTGAGCATCTCTGGGGTCTCAATTCAGTCCCTGCCCTTGGGCTCAGCTTTCTGCTCCAGCGTGGAGTCCTCCATGGCCCACACGTGGGGATCTGCTCCACCACTGAAATTCCCTGGGCTGCAGGGACCTCACTGACCTTCTCCTACTCCATGGGTGTTGAACTGGGTGTGTGAGGTTCTCTGTCCTCCCCCTCCTCCCTCATGGCAGCAGTGCTCTCTTTTTTAGGCCACTGGTCATCTTTTCTCCAGGTTAATGGTTTCTCCTCCAGGTTCTCTCCACCTTCTTTTCAAAACCAGCTCCTCCCTCATAAATATGGATTTGCAGAGGTGTTTCTGTAGTGCTCACTGGCTCAGCCTGGGCTGGGTGGGTCCTCCTTGGAGCCAGGGGAGCTTCTGGAAGCTTCTCACAGAGGCCATCACTGCAGCCCCTTCTCCCACTGCCAGGAATGGCCCCACACACACAAACCCAACCCACAGGGCTGTCCAGCACGGGCAGAGGTTGGGCTGAGGGACAGCACAGTCCAGCTCCAAGGAAAACTTGAGCAGTGATGGGAATGTCTCCTTTCTCTTCTAGGAATGGGGGACCAGTCCCCATGAATTTCTGGGTGCCTTTAAGCTCCAGCACGACCTGTCCTGGACTCCCCTGGAGGAGATTGAGAGGCGAGACGCTGAAATAACCATCTTGGAGAAGCTGCTGAGCCGACAGGCAGCGCTGCCCCCCTGTGCAGAGCCCAACTTCCAGGGCCTGACCAAGTGACACGCGTGGCCTCCACAGCCGGGGGGAGGACACAGCCAGGACCTGCTGTGTCTCCAGGCTGCCAAAGGCAGAGCAAGGCAAGAGCCCAGGACACACAAGCGCTGGTGCCCCGGGACCTGCTCCTGAGCCCGGCCCCGCGTTCGGCGCGGCTGGATTTTCTCGTAATGGAATAATTTCTTTCTGTCCCTGGTGCTGAGCTGCAGCCAGAGCTGGGTGAGGTCAGGTGGAGTCAGTTCCAAGAGGGCTCCAGGCAAAAAGCAAAACTACTTGGGGGGATGGATGAGATAATGGTGGAGAATCTGTCCCGCCCGGGCGGCCCTGCTGGCCCGGCCCGGCCCGGCCCTGCCTGGCTCTGCTGGCCCTGCCGGCCCCGCCCGGCTCTGCTGGCCCCGCCCGGCCCTGCTGGCCCCGCCCGTCCGGCCGTGCTGGCCCCGCCTGGCCCCGCCCGGCTCTGCTGTCCCTGCCCGGCCCCGCTGTCCCTGCCCGGCCCTGTTGGCTCTGCTGGCCCCGCCCGGCCCTGCTGGCCCCGCCCGGCTCTGCTGGCCCTGCCCGGCCCCGCTGTCCCTGCCCGGCCCTGCTGGCTCTGCTGGCCCCGCCCGGCCCTGCCTGGCCCCGCCCGGCCCTGCTGGCCCCGCCCGGCCCCGCCCGGCCCTGCTGGCCCCGCCCAGCCCTGCTGGCTCCGCCCGGCCCTGCTGGCCCCGCCGTGATTCCCGGGCTGGATTTTCCACCCTCGTTGAAATTCCTGTTTTTAGGAGGCTCTTTGGCCTGGACATGATCAGAACCCAGCGCAGAAGGGACTGGTGGGACCTGTCTGTTGGTCTCTGTCCCAGCTGGGTCTGTCACCCAGGGTGATGTGGAGCTCTCTTCTCTGGGAAGAGCACTTTTGGAAGTGTCACACCACTCCAGGTGTTCCTCAGAAGGGGTGAGCTCCACCCTCCTCGTGTGCTCCCTTCTCCTGGTTTTTAGCTGAGACAGAGTGAAACCACCACATCTCCTTGGCTTCGAGTGGCTGAGCTGCCAGGCTGAGACAGGAAGGTGCGGGGACAATCAATGTCTCTGTGCCAGGGCAGTGGAGAAGGTGAAATAAATCAATCTTGATCTCAAATGTGTCTCCAAAGCACACCCTGTGTCCTGTCTGCATCCCTTTGGAGACTGGTGAGACATCTCCACTCTCTTTTTTCCACCAAGAACTGGGAAGAGACAAAGAGCTGCTGAAGAGATGTCCTCCCTCTGCCCAGCCACACAGAGATCCTCCAGGAGCTCTCCTGCTCCTCAGTGAGGTGGGAATGTGCTGATGGAGATGTCTAGGTTGGATCCTGACATGTAACATCAGATCTGGTTGGATCTTCCCATGACTTGTTCACTTCCTGGAGATGACAAGGTAGTGAGTGACCTCACCTGCTGCTCAAGGCCTTGCACGTGGACACTGGCCTCAGCCTCCTCCTCCACTTGCCATTGTAGAAGGGAAATGGTGACTTTGGGGTCTGGGCCCACCAAAGATTGGTGGAGGTGATGCTTCTTGGTGGAGCCCAACTGCAAATGGTGGAGGTGATGCTTCTTGGTGGAGCCCAACCGCAAACTGCGGTTGGGCTCCACCAAGAAGCATCACCTCCACCTACATTGCAGTTGGGTTTTCCTGACTTCCAAGGTGTCTTCTCTTCCCCTTGGCATGGCCTTGGCTGCAATGGTCACTCATTTTCCTGGAGTTTCCTTGTTCCAGGCAGTCACTCAGCTTCAAGTGACCTTCCTAGGCATTGTCCCATCTCTCCTCACCCCACTGCTGAAGAAGACACCGTTGCCTTCAGCTCTGCTGGGTGATGATTCAGGGCTAAGTCTGTGTGTCAGGCTCAGGTTGGTTCATGTGCAGGCTCTCAATATCTTCAACTTCCTTGTTTCCTCTCTAGCATTGATTTGTTCATCTTACACCAAGTCCTCAGAGTGTCCTGCTTCTCCTGGCCCTCACCTGCAGCTGGGAGGGGTTTAGGTGCCCCATCAGTGTCCTGGAAAGGAGGACACTCTGCAGCATTGTATTCTCCCAGGTCATCTCATACCTCTCCATCTCGATGTCTGAACCTACTGCTTCAGGGTGGGTGTTGCAGTGACTCTGCCAAGAGGAGGGAGGACCTCTTGGCATCCCCAAGGGACCCTTGGGGACCACCACTAGCCCTGGAGCTGCCATCACTGCTGTTTATTCCCCCTTTGGCAGCGCATGGCCTCTCCTCCAGCCTCTCTCCTCATCTCCACACCCCTGGGAGTCACCTTGAGATGCTCAGGGCTGGTGGCCACACCGGTTCCCCACGGGAAGAGCCGTTCTCTGCTGGGTTTGCCGCGGGGTGGGAGGTTTGACCCGGGCTCCTCGGGGACCTGGGATTTTTTTCCTCTCACATTTTCTTCTCCCAGCTCTGCCAGAGGCAGCAGCTCATCCCCATCCCAACGTGGTTGAGCTTCTGGTTGGCACAAACCTGGTCCTTGGAGCCAACGTGGGCCATTTCAAGCACCTTTTCCCAGCTCCCCCTCACTGGGAGCACGAGGGCAGACTCCGAGCGACGCGGTATCATCGTCATTAGCCCGGGGTTTAATTAATCCCTTATCAGGTCACACGTGGCTCATCTGAGGGGTTTCTGCTGCTCCTTTCATCACTCCAGGTCGTGTTTTCCTGCTTGTTATTAAATCTTGGAAGGGAGAAAGTTAATTACGGCCCGGGCTGTGGCGCGGTGCTAATTACAGCAACGGCAGAGATCTCCCCGGGTGTTCTCCTCTGGGAGGAGACAGTTCCTGCCCCAGCTGGATCTGCTTCCCATCGCTGGGATCTGTGTGTGACACGCGCAGGGGGTCAGGGGGATGTTTGTAGACCTCCATGGCTGGTATCTCCATCAACACCAGGAGCAGAGGCCATGGCAGGAAGATGTGGCAGGGGAGGGGGAGGTTGGCCATGAGGAAAAGGTTCTTGAGGCAGAGGGTGGTGGAGCACTGGCACAGGCTCCCCAGGGAGCTGCTCATGGCCCCAAGCCTGACAAGATTCCAGCAGCATTTGGCCAAGGCCCTGAGGGCCATGGTGTGAATGTTGGGATTGTCCTGTGCAGGGACAGGAGTTGGACTGGATGATCCTGGTGGGTCCTTCCAGCTCCCAACACTTGATGATGATTCTGTGATGGTGATTTCATGTCTGGCCTTTGGTGGGATTTCACACGCGCTTTCCTACACCTCCAGCAAACACCCCTGACCCTCCGTACCCCGTAACTCTCCGGTGTCCTGCAGTTCCTCTGGCCACTGGCAAGTTGTCTTCTTGGGATTTGCCCTGAAAGAACAAACCCACTGTGACCACAGCTTTGGATGAAAGTGCACAGAAGGGATCAAGAAGCGAGATGTGGAGATGGTGGGGTCGTGCCTCGTGCTCTCTGCTCTGCGGGAAGTGGAGATACAGCTGCCACATGGTCCCGCTGTGGTGCGGAAAGGGGGAACTGTTCTCCTGAAACAGCCTGTCCATCTCTGCTCTGTTGCCATCTTGGTTGGTTTCTTCTTTGATTAAACCCAAAGAGCTGAGGCAACATCTGAAGGACTGGAAGGTGCTGCTGCAGAACTGAACAACTCATCCCATGGGAAATGGGCAAGGATGAAGGATGGAGGCAGTGGCAAAAGGTGAGGTCATCCAACACCTGCAGTGAGGATGAGTTTCTGGAGAACCAAGGAGATCATGCTCGGTTGAGAATTCTCTGAGTCCCTCAAGGCTCATGATCTCAACTACTCATAGAATCATTGAATGCTGTGAGCTGGAAGGACCCACAAGGACCATCCAGTCCAACTCCTGTCCCTGCACAGGACAATCCCAACATTCACACCATGGCCCTGAGGGCCTTGGCCAAATGCTGCTGGAATCTTGTCAGCCTTGGGGCCATCAGCACCTCCCTGGGGAGCCTGTGCCAGTGCTCCACCACCCTCTGCCTCAAGAACCTTTTCCTCATGGCCAACCTCCCCCTCCCCTGCCACATCTTCCTGCCATGGGCTCTGCTCCTGGCCTTGGTGGCCAGAGAGAAGAGCTCAGTGCCTGCCCCTCCTCTTCCCCTTGGGAGGAAGTTCCAGACCGCCAGGAGATCTCCTCTCAGTCTCCTCTTCTCCAGGCTGAACACACCAAGTGCCTTCAGCCTCTCCTCACACCCTTCCCCTCTGAACCCTTCCCCAGTGTTGTGTCCCTCCTCTGGACACTCTCCAGCAGCTTTAGATCCTTTTTCTCCTGTGGTGCCCAAGCTGCCCCCAGTGCTGGAGGTGAGGCTGCCCCAGGACAGAACCTCTCCTGGTCCGTTGCCTTTATGGGTTTTTGGCTCCATGGGGCAGGGTTTCCATCCAGAAATCAGCTGGGAAGAGTCACTGGGACGCGGTGCTGGAGGACAGAGGTTGTCTGCAGGTGAGGTGTGGACCACATCTCACTCTACATGGTTTTCAGGGCTTTCATTGGGGTGAGCGTGTGCTCCCTGCTTTGCTCAGAGGAACAACCCCGTGGGGCAGGAGCGGAGGAGGCAGAAGCAGAGGCTGCAGGGTCGCGGCTGCTGGCCCGGCCGTGGTGCCCCCGGCTCTTCCCGGATGAGAAGGTTGAACATCAGCTCTGTCCTGCGGGACCTGGTGTCCGTTCACTCCCTCTGCCGGTAGCACTGCTGTCCTCGGCGGTCCCTGGCCGGGCAGGAGCAGCACAGGAGGGAGCCCCCCAGCACGCTGAGGCTGGCGGCCCCGCAGCCGATGAAGAGAGCCGAGCCGAACTCGTACCTGGGCGACAGAGAGAGGGGAGCGTCAGGGAGGGGCAGGAAAGGCAGAGGGGGACGTGGAGATGGGCACAAGGACACCCGAAGCCCTGAGGAGGCCACGGGCAATGTCAAGGCAGATGTTGGGTCTTTTGTGTTGCGTCCAGAGAAGGGACCGGAGCTGGGGAAGGGTCTGGAGCACAAGTGTGCTGAGTTCCCGGCTGAGGGAACTGGGGGTGCTGAGCCTGGAGAAAAGGAGGCTGAGGGGAGACCTTCTGGCTCTGTCCAAGTCCCTGACAGGAGGGTGCAGAGAGGTGGGGGGGTCATAATGATTTGGTTGAACCCCCTGTGAGCCCCCACCCAGAGGAGTCTCCCTCGGGGAGCAGCTGTGGCTCTTGGGTGCTTTGTGTTTCAGCTTCAGGAGGGGAAAACGGAATAGAATAGAATAGAATAGAATAGAATAGAATAGAATAGAATAGAATAGAATAGAATGGAATAGAATGGAATAGAATGGAATAGAATGGAATAGAATGGAATAGATAAGATAAAATAAAATAAAATGAAATAAAATGAAATAAAAAATGAAATGAAATGAAATGAAATGAAATGAAATGAAATGAAATGAAATGAAAAATAAAATGAAAAAATAAAATGAAATAAAATTAAATGAAATAAAATAAAATAAAATATTTTTTTTTTTAAAAGAGGATAAGAATGGAGGGAACTTGGACAGGGTGATGCCGGGCTGCGGGAACGACTTTGTGCCTTGTGCTCCCGCAGCCCTTGGGTGCACACATGGGGGTGCGGGGTCCTGGTTACACACACGGGTGTGGGGTCCCGCAGCCCTGGGGTGCACGCAGGGTGCGGGGTGGCGGTCCCAGGGTGCACGGAGGGTGGTGCGGGTGTGGGGTGGAGGGTCCCGCGGTTCGGGTGTGGGCTAGGGGGGTCCCGCAACGCGGGGACGGCAGTGCAGGTACGTGGTGGGGGGTCCCGGGTTGCAGGCAGGGTGCGGGGTGGGGGGTCGCGGGGTGCACAGAGGGCAGTGCGGATGCGGGATGGAGGGTCCCGCAGCCCACATGGTGCCCGCAGGGTGCGGGGTGAGGGGTCGCGGGGTGCACACACGGTGCGGGTGCGGGGTGGGGGGTCGCGGGGTGCACACACGGTGCGGGGTGGGCGGTCCTGCATCCCCCAGGGTGCACAGAGCGGTGCGGGTGGGGGGTCCCGCGATGCCCGCGGGGTGCGGGTCCCGTGGTGCCCGCAGGGCGGTGCGGGGGGGTCGGTCGGTGCACGCTCGTCACGGGGGCCGCTTTGTCCCGGCGCTGGGTCCCCCGGGATAGGGGGGGGTGGGGTAGGGGCTCCCCCGCTTCAGGCCGCCGGCCCCGCCCCCTTCCCGTACCCCGCACCGTCCAGCAGGGGGCGGAGAACGGCAGCCGAGCAGCGCCCCCTGCCGGTCGCGCCCCGCCCCTCCCCTCCCCTTCCCTGCCGGCCGCTCCCCCTCGGCCCCGCCCCGCCCGGCGTGCGCTGCGCGGTGACGTCACGCGGCTCGCCCCTGTGCCGGAGCCGAGGAGACCCCGCAGCGAGCTGCCAACGCCCGGCCGAGGCTCGGAGGTGAGGGGACCCCGGGGGCGGGCACGGCCCCGCCGCGACACCCCCCTCCCCCTTCCCCCTCGTTACCCCCATCGTCCGCCCCGGCATCGCCGGCCGGTGCCGCCGCCGTGCGGGATCCGGGATCCGCCCTCCCAGGGCTCGCGGAGCGGGGGGGGAGGGTGTGTGTGTGCGGGGCCGCCGGGGCAGCGGCCAGCGGGGGGGTGCGGGTTCGAGCGGTGCCCCCCCCCAGTACCCCATCCTTGGTGCCGGTTGTGAGGGGGGTCTCGGTGTCTGTGGGTCCGGCTCTGCCGGGGCGCGGCGGTACCGGGCCTTCCCCTCCCCCGCTTCCTGGCGCGGCGGGCGGCGGCCGGACGGACCCTCGGGCGCTCGGGAGCGGCGGCAGGAAGCGCTCCCGCTGCCGGGCCGGGTGCATCAGCCATGGCGGGGCCCCGGGCCTGGCTCCCCGCGGGGCTGCTCCTCCCTGCCCGGCCCGGCCCTGGTTGCGGCAGCGGCGGGTTCCTGCTGCTCCGTGCTCGGGCTGCGGGGACAGACCCCAGGTCAGCTTGTGCCCGTGGGGCTGCGCGTTGGGCTCTCGGGCTTCTTCCAGGCGAGGGACGCCGGGCACCGGGGGGGCTGGAAGCCGCAGCGGGGGTTGCGGGCGCTGGGGGGGGCTCGGCTGGGAGCCACAGAACCCCAGACTGGTTTGGGTTGGAAGGGACCTTAAAGCTCATCCAGTCCCAACCCCCTGCCAGCAGCAGGGACACCTTCCACTAGACCAAGCTGCTCAAAGCCTCATCCAACCTGGCCCAGAACACTGCCAGGGAGGAGCAGCCACAGCTTCTCTGGTCAGCCTGGGCCAGGGTCTCACCACCCTCACAGCAAAGAATTTCTTCCTCACATCTCAGCTCCATCTCCCCTCTGCCACTTTCAAGCCATCACCCCTTGTTCTGTCACTCCCTGCCCTTGGCCAAAGTCTCTCCCCAGCCTTCCTGGAGCCCCTTCAGGTACTGGGAGGCCACTGGAAGGTCTCCCTGGAGCCTTCTCTTCTCCAGGCTGAACAGCCCCAACTCTCTCAGCCTGTCCTCACAGCAGAGCTGCTCCAGCCCTGGCATCATCCTGGTGGCCTCCTCTGCACTGGCTCCAGTAGCTCCATGTCCTTGTGCTGTTGGTGGCCCCAGCACTGGAGGCAGCACTGCAGGGGGGGTCTCAGGAGAGCGGAGCAGAGGAGCAGAATCCCCTCCCTTGCCCTGCTGCCCACGCTGCTCTGGGTGCCAGCTCAGTTCTGACATGAGAAGGACTTGGGAGGTGCTTGTTGGCTTTGGTGTCCCTGGGTGCCAGGTCGTTGTTTACTCAGAGGACATCCCTTGTCTGCCGTTACCCAGTGCCAGTGCTGTCACTGGTTTGGTTTGGGTAGGAGCTGGTGCTGCTTTGCGGGCTGGTGTTGCTGTGTGTTTCTTTTACAGCAGCATGTCCCCTGGCTGTGTTGGGAAGGTTTATTTTAGCGATCTGGAGTTCAGAAATGTTTGTTTTTTTCCTATAAGCCAGTAGAACTTTCAGCTGGTCTCGTCGGTGGGAGACAGCCTCATAGCCAGGTAGCTGTGAACACCCCCCCCAGCGCTGTGAAACCCGTGCTGAACAGGAGTTGCAGAACCCTGAGGACTCTGTTGCCCTGTCTGTGAGGGTCCTGCTGCCCGTGGGGCCGGGGTGGCTTTGCTGTGACAAAAACCCTGGGGTGGAGGAGGCCCTAACGAGGAGGCCATGTTAGATGACAACTGCCTACTCTGAAGTCGTTGGGTCTGGCCATCTGTGAGTGTCTTTGTCTTGTGTTTGTCTGTTCCTTCCCTCCTAGGGAAGGAGGTGCTAGCTGTCTTTATTCAGTGTTAAATCACAGTGCCCCAAATACCCCTTTTACCCCCCCCTTTTTTTTTTTTTAAGAGTATTTAAAATCTAGCCCAAGCTCTTCACGTTGCTAATCACAATAACTCAGTAAAGCACTTCCAGCTTGCCCTTTCAGTTATCAAAAGGGTCTTATGCAAAACCAACTTGAGATAGAAAGCCTTTGTGCTCAGCCAGCTATACATGGAGAATCTGTTGTTGTGCTTTGGAAACTGTCCCTTCTCGTTGGTGGGGGGTTATGGGGAGGGCAATATAGCCCAGTGTGTGTGTGAATATACAGATATTCCTGTGAGCACAGGGATATTCCCATCTCTCAGGTGCACCCCAGTTGAATCAGTGCGCTGCTGACTGGGGAAATGATTCTGTCTTTCAACTGTTCACTTGTTGTCTGCTTCATTAACAACGAGGAAAAAGGATTTTAAAGTCTTGGCAAGGAATAAAACCTGCTGTGATGCAAGATAAAACATGATTGCAGTTTGGTAACGTGTTCTAGGCAGAGATTTGCATGCTTTGAACTTGGTTATTCATGACCTGCCACCGGTGCTCGTGGTTCATTACGTACCCTGCTCGGGGGTTGTTTGTTTGCCTGAAACTGGTGGATGATTTTGGGAAGTTTATTGTGTTTTCATTGTTAAATAGAAATGTTCTGGAAGTCCTGGAGGATCTCAAATGGAAACTGGAGATATTCTTTGAAAAGAACAATAGCAAACAGCAGTGGGGCCCACCCGAAGCTCCCCGGGATTCCCCCGCTGAGCGCGGTTGTGCTTCTCTCAGTTCCTGTAGAGCACGTGAAGGGCCAGGCTGGGGCTGACCACGAATCCTGGTGTAAAAGTTCCTTCTGGTTAAAATGCACCTGTAGTACTGAAGGAAATTTCCAAGTCTGATGAGCACAGACAGGCATCTTAATTAAAATCATTCCAGCTCTCACCCTGCGAGCTCCACAGTCCGTCCAGCCCGTGGGTGCAGCTCTGGTCCAGCTCTGCCCCTGACTCCTGACAGCTTCTACAAGAAGTGAGAACCTGTTGTGGCAGTTCAGGTGTTGGAATCTGGTTTAGGCTGATGTGAGCTCACAGGTTTCATCTGGGAGCTCGTGTGTTTTAGCCCTCCCTTCCCTCTGCTCGCCTCCCGCCGTCAGCTGAGCTTCCACGAGGTCATTGTGCTCCATCACATGGATGTCAGGGCTCCCAATTTCCAGAGGAATAGCCTGGAAGGAGGAATTCTAAGCTGGTGTGGTTATCCTTGCTCTTGAGGCTCCATTCCTAAGGAAAGAACAATACCTGTTTTGTTTTCTGTAGAAGATGAAGGTGCTGCCAAATGAAATGGAAGTGAAATTGGTTTCAGGTACTCCAGGTAGCAAGAAGCTCTCTTTAACCACTTAGTGTGTTGTAGAGCTCTGCCTTGACTCCTCTCACCCTGTTATGCCAACTGCAGGTGAAAAAACACCTGTATTTAGTAATTAGTATTTAATATATGACAAATAACCCAGTGTATTGACTAGAGAAGCTTCTATGCTGAAGTTCTAAAGAAATTTAAAGCATCTTTACACTCTGCAGCCTGTTACCATTTAACGAGGTGGCTTTCCTCAAGCCCTGACAAATAACTCACACCCTCCTGAGCAGGGGTGTCCCCAGAAGGGATTTCCCCTGGACATGGCAGGTAAAGCCCTTTCTCCAGAGTATCTCCAGGGTGTCTCCCAGGGCTGAAGCCTGGCCCAGAGTTGTCCCTCCCCGTGGGTGTGACCGTCCATACGGAGCCATCAGCTGCCTCTCACTGCTGCTGTGCAGGGAAGTGCCTGAGATCAGTGGTGGGATGGTGCTAAGGGAAGGTGTTCCCAGCTCCTGGTGGTGGATCCTTTAGGTCACTGCTGGGTTGGTTTGTGCAGGAAATAGTGAACATGAGGAGCAGAGTTTCAACCTCGCTGTCGTGTAATTGATCTGTGTAATCTTCCTCTTGAGTTTCAGGGGGTGACTTCTGTTAGAAACACTTTCAGAACTTTGAAATACTGTTTGGTTTGTTTTCTCCTCAGTAAAGCAGCATCTTGAGGTGTAGTGGCTTCTTCTGAACAAGTAATATTTTTATAAAGGGAGAACAGAGTTGTGCAAAAGCTTTTAAACCCTGTTGTTCTGTTTTAGGCTCCTGTGCTGCTAATTCACCCCATTTTTCTGAGTGTTACAGCACAATACCTGCTGTGAGAGCTGGTCTGTGCACTGTTCTCCTGGGAAAAACCACAACTAAACCCTTTTTTTTAAAATAAAGCAACACAGGGGCTTCCTCACCTGTCTGTCTGGAGGTGCTGTGTGGATGGCAGAGAGAAACTCACCAAGGGGTGGGGGGCTGGGCCGAGGCCAGGGGGGGTCACTCAGCAGTGATGGGCACGGGCAGCACAGACCCAACCTGGGCAAGAAAAATCCATTTCCCTGGTTGCCACCATCCGAGCAGCGCAGGGAGACCCAGCACCCACACCTGCCAGCACCCACACCTGCCAGCACCCACACCTGCCAGCACCCACACCTGCCAGCACCCACACCTGCCAGCACCCACACCTGCCAGCACCTCCCCAGCCCTCCCTGCTCCCCGGGCTCCCAGCACTTTGCTCCCCATTTCTCTGCCTTCCCCCCCAGCAGCACAGGGGCAGGGAATGGGGGTTCACTCAGGTCCCCTCTGCTGCTCTTCCCAGCAGGGCAGTCCAGGAACAAGATGTTCCAAGGCAGCTTCCCATGGAGTCAGGGACCTCTTGGGGCTCAGCTCCTGGCTCTGGCATGGGGACACCCATGGGCTGCAGATGGGCCTCTGGTCCAGCGCCCATCCTGACCCCCAACTCTGGGGGTCCCCCCCTGCTCTGGTGTTGAGCGTCTCTGGGGTCTCAATTCAGTCCCTGCCCTCGGGCTCAGCTTTCTGCTCCAGCGTGGAGTCCTCCATGGCCCACACATGGGGATCTGCTCCACCACTGAACTTCCATGGGCTGCAGAGACCTCACTGACCTTCTGCTACTCCATGTGTGTTGAACTGGGTGTGTGAGGTTCTCTGTCCTCCCCCTGCTCCTCCTTCCTCCTGGCAAGGAAGCTCTCTCTTTGTTTAGGGCTTTTCTCCAGGTCAGTGGTTTCTCCTCCAGGTTCTCTCCACCTTCTTCTTTCCAGGACAGTCCTTACCCTCACCAGTATGGATTTGCAGAGGGGTTTCTCTGGTGCTCACTGGCCCAGCCTGGGCTGGAGGTGGGTCTGCCTTGGAGCCAGGGGAGCTTCTGGAAGCTTCTCACAGGGGCCATCACTGCAGCCCCTTCCCCCACTCCCAAAAACAGCCCCACACACACAAACCCAACCCCCGTGGGTCTGGGAGATGAAGGTGACAGTGACACCTGAGAGCCACGGGGCACAGCTGATACCAGGGATGCTCCAACACGAAGCTTTGAGTGAAAGCAAGAGCAAAAGCAATTTTTTCCCCAGCAGTAGGAGATCAGGGACCAAAGGTGGATTTTTTAGGGCAGGTCCCAGTGCTGGGCAGCTGCGGTCCCACTGTCCAGGGTCACAGAAACCTCCCCTGGGGTCCATCAGCCACGTTCTCACCTGAGCCATGAGCACTGCAGTGGTTCTCTCTTGTTTTCCACTTAATGGGGGGAGGGAAAAAAGAAAGGGTCTTAATTATTCTTAATTATTGCCTGTGTCCCTGGCCAAAGGGATTTAATTCTCCTCCTTCTGGCTTCTTTCTCCAGCCACCTCCACACACACAAACCCAACACCCCCCTCGGCCTGAGCCGTCCCCTGGGTCACACCTCGTCCCTGAGGCACCTTTCAGGCTACCTACACCCGAGTGTGACAGGGATGGGTGAGCTGTGGCCACCCATGGGCACCCAGGGTGCTTCCTCTTATGCAAAACTGTGCCTCCAAATAGAGGAACCTCTGCTGGTGGCTGTTTTACCCCGTTAAACCTCGTTGGTCACGGGTACGGGGACGGAAACATGGAGGTGGTGTGTGCCCTGGTGTGGTGCTGTGTGCAGAGAGCAGTGTGGGACTGCTTGTGTTTTGAAATATTGACAGGATGGAGCTAAGCTGAGAAAGGTTTTTTTTTTTTTTAATGAAAAAAATTCATTTTTAAAAATATATTTTATTTTAATTTAAAAAAAAAATCAAAATATTTTTTTTAAATAAAAAATTTAAAATTTTAATTTTAGCACTTTAAAATACTGACC
Organism: Caprimulgus europaeus; assembly: GCA_907165065.1. Next base: position 8,002,101 of record OU015546.1, read on the forward strand.
AGGATTTTGTTACGTGGTGGAGTAGAAGAGCTTCCTCTGGAGCACAAAAGTGAAGGGTTTGAATGTGAGATTAAAGTGCTTTTCACAGCCCATGCCTTAACGTGAGCCCCCAGAGTTCCAGTGTTTATCTGGGGCAGGTTTTGATGGTGTCACCATCACCAGAGCGATAACAGAAGTTGAGTGTTTTGGTTTTTTCTGTTGAGTTTGTGATAAATTAAAGGCTGTTGTTGTTGTTTTGAGCCCTGGACTAGGTGGAGTCACGGCTGCACCACGGTGTAACCGGTGTGGGAGCAAAGAGCCCACGGAGTCACACTCGGACCATGCTCCAGGGGCAACTTCTGGTTTTGAACTTAACATTAAAATGGGATGACATGACTTTCTCCTTCTTTTTTTGAAGTTGTAGAACTGGAAGCATGTGATAGCACTGCTGGTGGGTTCAGGCTTTGGAAATTCCCCCACCCAGCCCTTCGGTTCCTATCTCGTGCGTGTCTCAGCTCCAGCAGTTGGTGAGGAGCCTTTGTGAAGATGTGCTCTCAGTTCTTACAGAGTCACAGAGTGTCAGGGGTTGGAAGGGACCTGGAAAGCTCATCCAGTCCAACCCCCCCTGCCAGAGCAGGAACACCCGGGTGAGGTCACACAGGAAGGTGTCCAGGAGGGTCTTGAATGTCTCCAGAGAAGGAGACTCCACACCCTCCCTGGGCAGCCTGTTCCAGGGCTCTGGCACCCTCACAGGAAAGAAGTTTCTTCTCAAGTTCAAGCAGAACCTCCTGTGTTCCAGCTCACACCCATTACCCCTTGTCCTACCACTGGACACCACTGAGAAGAGCCTGGCTCCATCCTCCTGACACTCACCCTTCAGATATTGATCAACATTAATGAGGTCCCCCCTCAGCCTCCTCTTCTCCAAGCTCAGGAGCCCCAGCTCCCTCAGCCTTTCCTCATCAGGGAGATGCTCCACTCCCTCCATCACCTTGGTGGCTCTGTGCTGGACTCTCTCCAGCAGTTCCCTGTCCTTCTTGAACTGTGGGGCCCAGAACTGGACACAATATTCCAGCTGTGGCCTCACCAGGGCAGAGCAGAGGGGAAGAATAATAATGAAAAAAAGAAAGTTGCATTAGGTGTAGAAACTATCAGTTGATCTCAGTTATATTTGGAGAAGAGATCTCTTACTTCTTCCTTGGTAATTCCCAGTAACTTGTCCAGAAGCAGATGCTTGGGAACCGCAGAGCTGTTGGGATACAGCAGCTCTGTCGAGGGTCTGGGATGTTGGAGCACCCCCAGCTCAAACAGGGGCGTCAGATTTTGGGGGTTTCAAGAACAGCATCAACCCGAGAGCTCAGTCAGGTGTGCTCCGCTGCTGTGAGTCTTTTCAACCCAAGATTGAGTCCTGCTGGCTCTGGCTCTGGGTCTGGGGTCTTCACCTGAATTCTTGTGTTCGTCTTGACACCAACTCGTAGCACAACTGACCTTTTTTGACTGTATAATTGGACACCTTCTGTATAAACCAAATAACAACAGCTTTTTTCTGGACCTGGTTCTCCATTGTGGAGTTAGAAATTCTGAGATGGGATTTAAAGGATTGAATGTTTAGTGGCAGTTCAAAAAAAGAAAAGAATAACACTTAAAAAGGAAGATGTTTTTCAAGATCCTGAACTGCTGTGATACAGGATTTTCTTGAGTCCATCCCCTCTGCTTTTTCCAGGTTTTCATGATTTGCCTGGTTCTAAGGGAGCAGCTGCTGTGCTGTGCTGTTAACAGCCTTTTAAAGCTTGGTTTAAGAAATTAAACCCAGGCCTTAACCCTCCAAGTTGAGCAGCTGTGGGTGTAAATGCATTTGTGGACACAGCTGCTGCAGTCTGAGCTGTGGGCAGGACAGGCAGGTGACCTTGGGCATCGAGTGGTTTAAAGCCTAAAAGAATATCTCTTAAATGTCATTTACCACATTTTAGCATAGAAGTAGCAGATGTGTTCAGTCCTGGAGTGAGATCTCCATGAAGAATAAGATTCCTGGCAGGCTGGCAGGTGAGCTTTGGGCTGGAAGGTGAGTTTTGGGCTGGAAGATGTAGGTGCTGTCTGTAAATGGCTGCTGTGCACTTGCAGAGTTGAGTCTTGGCCATGGTCATGCTGCTCTTGAAATCAGTTTTGACTTCTGTGCCTGCTGGTCTCTCTGGAGTTCATCTCCTCATCAGTGCAGCTTCTGTTGGTGTTTTGCATCATAGCTTTGTGACAGGAAAAAGGGGCCTACAAGAGAGCTGGGGAGGGACTTTGGCCAAGGGTAGGGAGTGACAGAACAAGGGGTGATGGCTTGAAAGTGGCAGAGGGGAGATGGAGCTGAGATGTGAGGAAGAAATTCTTTGGTGTGAGGGTGGTGAGACCCTGGCCCAGGTTGGCCCAGAGAAGCTGTGGCTGCTCCTCCCTGGAAGTGTTCTGGGCCAGGTTGGATGAGGCTTTGAGCAACCTGGTCTAGTGGAAGGTGTCCCTGCTGCTGGCAGGGGGGTTGGGACTGGATGAGCTTTAAGGTCCCTTCCCACCCAAACCAGTCTGGATTCTGTGACAATATCGCCGTACCAAGAGGTCCCAGGTCCCTTGACTCTACGGTTGATGCCTGAACTCGTGTGGTCTCTTCATTAGTGGTTTGGGATCGTTACTGGGAGCTGGTGCTCGTGTGCAGTGATCTTTGAGATGAAGGATTTGCTGCTCCAGGTTTATAAGGCCAGCGTGCAATTAATGTAACAGTGGTTCTGGTGGGTATCTCGGGTGGGGAAAGCCTGCTCCTGGGTTGTCACAGCTGATTATCTCCCTCTGGTCCCCTGATCTGGGACACTTTGAATAGCAAAAGTGTTTGTAGTAGGGATAGAGGAGGTGGCAGAGGACAAGGGTGCCTTGAAATGGATGTGATTAGTCTGGAAATGAATTATCAAGTACAAATACTTCATTTAGAAATGTGTGGTTTTATAAGATGTGGAATGAGAGAGGAGAAGTGGTTAACAGATCAGCATGAGTAAAACCCCGTTAAATATTCCTGTCACTGTGGACCCCTGAGTGCTTTGACCCCACAGGAGTTAGAGGAGTAACCTGTGTACTGCAAAATCATGGTGTTGGTGGGGGAAAGACTCTTAACCTTAGCAGCTTCTGTTGGTGTTTTGCATCATAGCTTTGTGACAAGAAAAAGGGGCCTACAAGAGAGCTGGGGAGGGACTTTGGCCAAGGGCAGGGAGTGACAGAACAAGGGGTGATGGCTTGAAAGTGGCAGAGGGGAGATGGAGCTGAGATGTGAGGGAGAAATTCTTTGGTGTGAGGGTGGTGAGACCCTGTCCCAGGTTGCCCAGAGAAGCTGTGGCTGCTCCTCCTGGTTGGAAAAGACCTTTGAGATCGAGTCCAGCCGTACCTGTCCGCAGCTAAAGGGCACAGTGAAACGGTTCTCAGCTCCCTGCAGCCGCTGCCCTCAGCCGGTACCGGGCGGAAGCGGCGGCAGGCGCGGTCTGGCGGGAGGAGGAAGCGGCGGCGCTGCCGGGGCTCGGGCCTCGGTCGGGCCGGGAGGAGGAAGCGGCGGCGCTGCCGGGGCTCGGGCCTCGGTCGGGCCGGGAGGAGGAAGCGGCGGCGCTGCCGGGGCTCGGGCCTCGGTCTGGCGGGAGGAGGAAGCGGCGGCGCTGCCGGGGCCGGGGCTCGGTCTGGCGGGAGGAGGAAGCGGCGGCGCTGCCGGGGCCGGGGCTCGGTCGGGCCGGGAGGAGGAAGCGGCGGCGCTGCCGGGGCCGGGCCTCGGTCGGGCCGGGAGGAGGAAGCGGCGGCGCTGCCGGGGCCGGGCCTCGGTCGGGCCGGGAGGAGGAAGCGGCGGCGCTGCCGGGGCCGGGGCTCGGTCGGGCCGGGAGGAGGAAGCGGTGGCGCTGCCGGGGCTCGGGCCTCGGTCGGGCCGGGAGGAGGAAGCGGTGGCGCTGCCGGGGCTCGGTCGGGCCGGGAGGAGGAAGCGGCGGCGCTGCCGGGGCTCGGTCTGGCGGGAGGAGGAAGCGGCGGCGCTGCCGGGGCCGGGCTGGGGCTCGGCAGGAAGCTGGTGCAGGATGTGGGGGCGGGTTTGACAGCTCGGGTTCCTCGGGCAGGGAGGTTTTAACCTGAAAACAGACACCAGGAGCTTACAAATAAAAGGAATCTTAGCAAACGTGAAGGCTCCTGGTTTCTACTTCAGCTTGCACGTACAGCCAGAGCGAGGGCAAGGTCACACAGGCTCTCATTTTATAAGGGAACAGGGATTGTGTCCAAAGACCCCCAAAATGTCACTTAATTCTGCACAGTCAGTGGTTCACAGAGCTGCTGGGATATATTGGAGCTACTCTGTGTTACAGACAGGTTTTAACCCCCCCCTGCAAGGCCCCGTTTAGTGCTTGGCACCAAAATGTGAACGCCAGGCTGGCACAGGGGGGTCTGGGTCAATTTTGGGACAGTTTCTTGCAATTTGTGCTTAAAAAATGGGAACCTCTTCTAGGTACCGTGGATTTCTTCAGCCTGTTGTGACCTGTCGGTGTCTTCTGGTCTGTGCACAGCCCTGTGTGGAGAAAATGAGAATTTTTCTGAGCCTTTCCAACCAGATATCTCATAATTAGACACCTTCCATGTAAACCAAATAGCAGCACTTCTTTTTTTCTGGAGAAGGTTCTCTGTTGTGGATTACAAACTCTGAGATGGGATTTAAAGGATTGGCTGAATTGTTAGTGGCAGTTAAAAAAAAAAAGCAGCAGGAGTTTTTATGATTAGAAGACAAAGAGGCTTGAAAAAATTAAATCCATTCAGTCTTTTTTTTATTTTTTATAAGAAGTCCTTAGATCTCGTTGGACACAACGGAGCCACATGGACTTGCTTCCCATTCCTGGTCCTCATCAGCTCTCTCCTCTGGGCTTGGCCAGATGGCTCACGATTACACAGCTCAAAATCCACTGGCTGCCCTCACACTGGGGTGACTTCAGCACTAACCAGTCTGTTTCAATTCTCTCAAATATTTAAAACCATTTGGAGTGTTTCCTCGTCCTGCTGGGTGTTGGATGTGTAAACTTCCTTTTATTAGACTGCTTTGGAGGGGGAACAAACCCAAACCCCTTCTAACTCTTTATTTCTCCCTCAGTGTTGCCCTCTGGGGATGAGTTATTCTCTAGTCGTGTCTCATATTGGACTAAATGACTTTTAAACCACAAATCCCTGTTGTAGGTGTCTTTAAAGCTTTTCCTGTGGGAGGGTAGGTCCCAGGACAGTGTATCTACAGCTCTCTAAAAATCAGCTTGTTTTCAGCTATGTTCCATGGACTGTTTAGAAGTGGAAAATATCAAGTAGCTCATCCAGCTAATCTAGAAAGCCTCCTAACCCAAGAAAAAGAACTCATTCAACAACTCCACTTTCCCACTGGTGAGACCTTGGAGGCCTCTGCTTAAGACTCTAAATCTTGGATTAAAATCGTTGTTTAAAACTTAGAATATCTTATTTCAGTATTAAAATATAAAGTTTTCTAGCCTTTAAAAAAAAAATTTAAATGGATGAGAGGATCCCTTTGCTTAAAGTTGTGCTGAAATGCATTTTTGTCCTTTAAAGATGTAATTCTGAAGTATCTAATGGGGTTGGGGGGCAATTAAACAAGTGTGGGAGGGATGTGGTAGTCACTTGGTACACAGAGAACTCGTAGTGGGCCAGTTCAGTGTTTTTCATGGTAAATTTTGTTAATTTCCTCCTTTAGAAAGGAGAAAAAAAAAAACCAAAACCCCCTGAGGCTTTTCCAGTTGTGCAGGTCGGGTTCTGCTTTATGGTTGTGTGTGTGCTCTGTTTTGTTCCCACTGCCAGAAGGCTTCAAGGATCAGCTGGTAGGAAAAGGGGGTGTGGGATTTGTGTTCAGAGCCTCCCCCAAACACCCCAGTGAACCTGTGATGTGCACTGTGCTCACTAACCCTTTGCTTTGGGAGTGAATTGGAGGTGCAGGCTGAGAGTAAGCAGTGTTTTAATAGGAAATGATCTTAATTGGAACTGCTGCTGCTCTCTAGGAGAGTCATGTTGGTAAATTGCAAAAAAAATTGAAAATAAATAAATTAAATAAATAAAAGTGATTGTTCACTGCAGGAATCAGAAGTGCCCATTGCAGGAGTGATGGGATCAGTGTGCAGGGTGTGTGAACAGTGTGTGCTTGGTCTGTAGCTGGAGGCTTTGAGCAGAGCCCTGACCAGCACCGCAGCTTCTGCCCCGCAGCCGTGTGGAACGTGGCTGTGGGTGAGGGCAGGAGGCAGGCGGGGGTTTGCAGTCCTGCCCTGTGATCTGATGGGCTTTCTGGTACTCTGGGGTCATTTTGTGGCTTGCTGGATGCTGTCTGCAGTTGTGTGATGATGGTTGCATTGGGCTAGTGCTGGGCTAGCAACCACTATAGCTGTTCACCCACTTCCCCCCCACCCCAGGGCATAAGGGAGAGAACTGGGGGCAGGGTAAGGAGAGTGGCAGGGTGAGGTAAGAACAGTTTAATAATTGAAATAAAATAAAACTTAAAATAATACTGATATTAGAATAATAATAATAATAATAAATATGCCAATGAGTGACCCCCAGGGCCATTGCTCAGCACCCGCCCACCCAGCCCGGCCCGTTCCCAGGGAACGATCCCGGAGCAGCGACAATCCCGACCCGAAACCGCAATCCCGGGAGAGCCAGAGCCCGAGCGAGAGCCAGAGAGAGCCAGAGAGGAAGAGCCCCTCATGGATCTCCTGCCCATGGGGGACAGGAGCTGGAACAGCCCCTTGGCAGAGCCCAATGCCCATGGAGCTGATCCATGGCAATATTCCTCACCCCTGAGCTCTTGCGCTTGCAGAGGGACAAACACAAAGTGCTTCAGTGCCAGGGACACCAATGCCAACATGGGGATGTGCTCAGCGTTTCTGTCCTAAATCCAAGGCTGAAAGCAAAACACAGCACTATTCCAGCCTCTAAAAGAAACCAGCTCTGTCCCTGCTGAAAACCAGGACAAGTAATGAGTTTTAAAGAACAACACTAAATAATAATAATAATAATTATTATTATTACTATTATATTTTATTTATTTAATTTTTTTTACAGAGACATATGGAACTTGTGCAAGTGCATGCAAAGCCTGTTAAGATGTTTAGTTAACCATGGGTTTTTATGCTGCAGTGAGCATAGGAAGTGCTTCAGAGCCTGGGTTTATCCTCTACCGTGCTTTGCAGGCTCTGGGGACGCCATCCTGAAGCGGGTTTGTAACCTGCAAATTCTGGATAAACAAGGAAATACAGATAATTGGGGCAAGAGGGTAGAAGAGGAGGTAGGACAGGAAGGGAGGGGAGGGATCCAGAGCGGAGGAGGGGATGTCTGCCCGCAGGAGGTCAGGCTGGGAAGCGGGGTTTGGTTCCTCTCAAAGGGGTTGGCCCGGAGGTGGCCGGGCGTGGGGTGGGCTGAGCCAGGACAGATGGGGCAGGGATTGCTGAGCTGGGGTGGGCAGTGCCATGAATTCCAGGTGGAACTCAAACACATCCAGCAGCTGGGAAATGCAGTGGGGAGAGCTGTGTTGTGTTTCATGTATTAGCTCAGAAAGGAACTGGTGGAGGCTGTTACCTGTGCAGGAGCACACCTGAGCGGCTGCGCTTGGGAAGTCCTACAGTGAAATGCTGGAGTGGTGCCTTGTTGCATGGGGGGGCTGGTGACTGAGACTGGTTTTAGTCAGGGTGTGCTTGTGGTGGTTAGTTAGACCTGAGACCTGTTTTGATGTATTTTCCTTTTAAAATCTACTAAACAAGCGACTCATCCCTTTCCACCTTTGTTTTAGGCATGAAACCTTTCATAATTTGGGGCTGAGCTGCTCAGTTCTGTTGGCTGTTTTCTTTCTAGTTCCTTTTTTATTCTAAAATATGATTATTAATTTTTTAATTATTATTTTTTTCCCCCCTCTGTGATCAGTGCCACCAGCATGGTGAGGAAGAACCTTAGCAGTTGAGGCAATATTGACTAATATTACTTAGATATAAGCAGTTGAGCTGACCTGAACAGAAAATGTCTTTTGAAATGGGAACGATGGCCTTGTCCTTCTGAGTAAATGTATTTTTGCTTCAGGACCGAATTCCAGAGGTTTTTTTAGTATTAATGAAGGTGGCTGTGGCTTTGCTGTGCGTGCTGCTGATCCTCCTGTGTGAAACTGAGCTCCACTGCATAAATCAGCAGATTTTATCATTTTAGTATTGAAATATGGCAAGTAGAGGGCTGGTGCTGATGCCTGGTGCCTGCACAAATCCTTCCTTGTCTGGCTATGTGTTGAAAGGAGATGTGTGGACAGTGGTGGCCTGGGTGTGTGACGTGCCTGGTGTCCTGCTCTTGCTTTGTGGTTTGTGGGCAGGGTGGGGATGAGTGTTCCCCTATAAGGGTTATTTTTTTAGGGACTTTGAGGATGTTCATTGTCAGGCAGCTGGCTCTGTACCTCTGAGCATCCCTGCAGTATCTGAAGGAGAGCTGCTGGTGGAAGGGTTGTTGTGAGTTGGTGGCAGTGACCTTGTGAACGTGGGGATGTGATGTTCTGTGTCAGATCATGCTGCTGCCTGTGAGCAGAGCCCTCAAAAACTGGAATTGCATTTTCATAGAACCCCAGACTGGTCTGGGTTTGAAGGGACCTTAAAGCTCCTCCAGTCCCAACCCCCCTGCCAGCAGCAGGGACACCTTCCACTAGACCAGGTTGCTCAAAGCCTCATCCAACCTGGCCCAGAACACTTCCAGGGAGGAGCAGCCACAGTTTCTCTGGCCAACCTGGGCCAGGGTCTCACCACCCTCACACCAAAGAATTTCTTCCTCACATCTCATCTCCATCTCCCCTCTGACACTTTCAAGCCATCACCCCTTGTTCTGTCACTCCCTGCCCTTGGCCAAAGTCCCTCCCCAGCCTTCCTGGAGCCCCTTCAGGTACTGGGAGGCCACTGGAAGGTCTCCCTGGAGCCTTCTCTTCTCCAGGCTGAACAGCCCCAGCTCTCTCAGCCTGTCCTCACAGCAGAGCTGCTCCAGCCCTGGCATCATCCTGGTGGCCTCCTCTGGGCTGGCTCCAGTAGCTCCATGTCCTTGTGCTGTTGGTGGCCCCAGCACTGGAGGCCACCAACATCAGAAGGACATGGACCTGTTAGAACAAGTCCAGAGGAGGCCACGAGGACGATGCGAGGGCTGGAGGTGTGTGTGTCACTTGGAGCTGTCAAGACCCAAGCTTACGCTTCCAGCTCTCCCTGCCTCTAGGGCTGGATGCTTCCATGCATTACAAACAGAATCTGGAGAAGTATGAAGACCCTTTTTGCCCACCTCTGGGTAACTGGGCAGAGATCACACTGTGCTTTAGAGTGACTGAACTTACCCAGTGCAGAACAGTGCCCGTGCCAAACGCCACCTGAGCTGGTGTGTGACCGTGTGGGCACGGGAGGGGTCGAGCTGTGGGGAGGAGGTGTTTGCATTTAGGAAAATGAGCAGCTTCCTATTTTGTGTGTGTGATGGGGAGAACCAATCTGCCAACTCACCTGGGAATGTCCTGTTTGCAGGTCCCACACACGCTGGTAGTGGGGTGGGCTCCAGCTGAAGCTCATCAGTGAGTAGTGAGAATAAGAAACATCTCAATGTGTATGAGAATGGCTAAATATGTGTTTCTCTCTCTTTTTCCCCCTAGGTTCTTGTTGGAGTCGCTGTTCTAGCAGACTTCAGCTATGCAGACGATCAAGTGTGTGGTTGTGGGTGATGGTGCTGTTGGTAAAACCTGTCTCTTGATCTCCTACACAACAAACAAGTTCCCATCGGAATATGTCCCAACGGTAAGCGCGGGGGCGGCTCCGCTGGCTCTTGGGGCAGTTGGAGTTTCTTTCCTATCTGACCTTTGTGGCCTGTGTGCCTTGGTACTTGTTCTTACAGCCTGCTTTCCTGTGGGGAACTAACTCCAGTGTTGTGGGGAAGTCATGAGCAGTGGGTTTGTAAACTGCTGTTAAAGGAGTTTAACTCAGTCGGTGGGTAACGCTGGGTTTGCTTTATTGACATCTCAGTGTTGGGCTGTCACCTCGGTGGGTGGCCAAGGTGTTGCAAAAATCAGGCTCTCAATGAATGCTGAATTTAACATTATACAATAGATATTCTTTACAAAGTTCTTGGTGTTTTCCCACAAACCCTCAGTTCCAAATTTCTCATTAATTTAAAATTCTATAAAAGTCCCCAGTGGTCTTCAAACACAGCTGAACCTTCTCCTCCCAGTGCCTCTTCAGAAGTTGCAGCCCTGCTGGTCCTGCTCTGGTCCCTGTGTTCACTGATCTGCTTGAATCATCTTGTCTGTTCACCTTTGCACTTCTAAGAAACTCACATAAAACTTCCTGGAGCATCAGCCTGACGGGGAGAGCTGAGAGAGCTGGGACTGCTCAGCCTGGAGAAGAGCAACTGAGAGGGGATCTGATCAATGTCCATCAATATCTGAAGTGTGGAGGCCAAATGGATGGGGCCGGGCTCTTCTGGGTGGTGCCCAGTGACAGGACAAGGGGCAATGGGCACAAACTGGGACACCAGAAGTTCCAGACAAACTTAAGGAAAAACTTAAGGAAAAACTTCTTTCCCTGGGCCAGGCTGCCCAGAGAGGGTGTGGAGTCTCCATCTCTGGAGATGTTCAAACCCACCTGGACACTTTCCTGTGCAACCTGGTGCAGGGACCCTGCTCTGGCAGGGGGGTTGGACTGGATGATCTCCTGAGCTCCCTTCCAACCCCCCCCAGCCTGTGATAATGACATTTAACTTCTGTGTATTTTAAAGTATTTCACAATTCTCTCACTCCAGGTTAATCACTTCTCCTCTCTAATTGCTCTGTCTCTAAATTCTGTTTTTCTTGTTGATTCAGCTGGGTTGGGTTTGAACCAACCACGGAGAGGGGATACAGGGGACACAGTGAGGAGCAGCGTGGTTGCTTGGTTTATAAGAATGATTATTGCATTATTTCATACTGCTGCTACCTGTCCTTTGCATCACCTGGTAGGGCTGGGTGCCTTCCCTGTGTCTGGCCAGTTCTGGTTGCTGGTGGCCACCAGCAGGGTTCTGTGACCAAGGATATTGGTGGTTGTTGCTGTCAGCGGAGAGCTGGAACACCCGCGCTCCAGCTCGCTCTCAGTTCTTGCCACATCTCCATTTTCAGGCAGTGTTTATGTTGCTGGCATGGTCAGTGGCTGCAGGTGGAGATTTCTGATGCTGATCTTCCCAAAGCAGCTCTGGAAGGTGCAGATGTTGTGCAGGGAGCTGTGGAGGGTGCTTGGTTCTTTCTCTCACCTTTAGCTCAGGTCGTGTTTGGATCTGAACCGCACAGCCTCATTGGAGTTGTGCTTCCCAACAGTCACACCTCTGTGTAGTGCTTGCCTGTTTCTAAGTAACCTTTGAGTGGTACACACTCACTTTTCTGAGATACTGACTCTCTTGGCTTATCTAGAGATCAAGCTGGGAGCAGTTTGCTGGCTGTGAGGCACACTGCATTGTCTTTGTGAGAGAAAAGTGCTTTTCTTGTTAATATTGCATATGCAAGATCAGCAGATTGATTCTGAGGTGCTCCAGCTTCTCAGTGAGGTTGCTGCAGGAGACTCTGACACCTGGATGTTCTTTTTACTCCTTTTCTTTGTAAATAAGACCCATTTTCTACCCATACACACATTAAAGAGTTCACCTTGGTACCTCGGGCAAATTTGGATCTGGAAACGCATCGCAAAGAGGCTGAATGCCTGTTGGTGAAAACCTTAATGAGCTTTTCTGTTATAAAGCAACTTAACAGAACAGATAGCTGCTTTGAGATGCCAGGTACCTCCTGCCTGCCAGCTCTTGGAGAAGAGCTGCTTCTTGGTTAAAAATGTCCTCTCTGTGTGGAGAAGAAGTTGCAGTGAACGTCATTGCGGTGAGCGTCGTTGCGGTGTCATCGCCTCTTTTGAGGTGTTGGCTTTGTACAGTGTGCAAAAACCTTCAACTTGCCAGATGTGGAGTTTGTTAAGAGGAGGAACAGACTTCCACAAATGCAAACATTGATGTTGAGTTGTTGATGGGGAATGAAGGATGAAAGGACTCCCAAACCTGAGCGTGTTCAGGTTGGATGCAGCGACCACTGTTAAGAGCTGGAGACTCAAGCTCGTGTCAAGCAGAGCCTCTCCTCAGGGACTGGTGTGGGGAGGAGGTGGTGTTTGAAACTCTGTTTTGCCATTCCCAGGTTTTTGGGAGTGGTGTCTGGTATCCTGCTGTGATGCTTCTAGGACAGCCACATCCTGTGCTGCACCTGTGGAATTCTGCTTGCCCTATTTAAGCTGTTCCTTATGGTCAAGACCAAATTAAAGTGGTCAGTGACTTCAGGCAGTGAGTGTTTCTATACTGAGCCCTAGTGAAGTGACCCTTAATTATGCTGAAAAATGTTATAATCTGAAAAATGTGTATTTTGAAACCTGGGGAGTTTGCCTGCTGTCCTGGTAGTACTGTCTATAAATCCCTGCTGACAAGCAATGTGGAAACTGTGCTCAAAGAAACAAACTTACTTGCCAGTGAAATGTGTTCAAAGTGTGCCAAGGCTTATTCATAGAGTATTTAACACTGTCCCATGCTTCTGGAATGGTTTTACCTCTCAACATCCTGGCTTGAGGGACTCCTGTTGTGGGGATATCCCCAGAACTATTCCTAATTCTGTATTTCAGACTCTGGAAACTGGGAGGTAACCCCTGATGTTCTGGCTAAAGTGTCTGGTAATAAATGAACCAAGAAATGGTTGTTCCCCCAGTGACAGCAAGCTGTCTGAGGGTTGAGAAGCCCAGAATGTTTGTGGCTGAGTAGGGATCCTGAGGGTGAAGTGGGCAGGACTTCAAGTGCTTCACAGAAATGTTTAAGCAGAAAAAGAACCTGGAGGTAAGTGTCTGATTTTGAGCACTTGGTACGTCCTGGTGGTTGCTCAAGGCCAGTGTGCTGACAAACCCGGGGAGCCCAGCTCCAGCAGCTCCTGGGGAGTCTCTCCAGAGGAAGGTGGCACCTTTCCTCCTCCAGCCCAGTGGTCCAGGGCATGAAGCAGTTGGTAGAAGGTAGAGGAGCTTTGGGGAATCACTCAGGGTTTGGCTTTAAGCTGAGCTGCTCGGTGTGTGCAGGCACTGGAGTCGCTGGTGGAAACTGCCCAAGCCCTGCAGAGCTCTGCTGGGGCCCCATGTTTGGAGCTGCAGCACCAGTGGAGAATGCACCAGGTCAGTCAGAGATGGAGCTTCTTTCACTTGGCTCTGTCTTTTGCAGCCCTTTCTCTTTTTTGAGGCTATTTCCCAGTGGGAGCTGGGTTTCCTGCTGGTGCTGCACATGGCTTGTCATCTGCATGCTTTTGGTGTCATTGCTATTCTCAACAAAAAAAAAGAGCAAGACACATGTCCATGGAAGGGCAGTGGCCACATTTGGGTGGTGGCAGGTCAGGTGTGAGTCCTGTCACACAAAAACTCGTGCCACTGGCTCTAAGGGGCTGCCTGGCACTGGCAGGAACTGAACCTTCCTGGTGGGATTATTGTTCCTCTGGTTTTTAGCCTGTTTGGCACAACTGAGATGAAGTTGTGGATTATGCTATGAGACTGTAGTTGCTAGGTCTGGCTGAAGGTCAGCCTGAAGGTCAGTTTTGTAACCCTGACCTCCTCAGGGCTGAACCCCAGACCTTTTCAGTAGTGGATGTACCTAAAAAATAACAAATATAACCCATTTTGGGGAAAAAACAAATCCTGATGAGGGAGAATGCATGTTGGTCCCTCTAAAGGGCAAGTGCAAGGAGTGTTATCAACTTCCCATCCACTGGGTGAAAATGAGGGGATATCTTTGGGGGATTAAGATTCCAGCCATCTTCTGACATCTGAAATGCTCTGACCTTCATAGAGTCCCAGAATGGCCTGGACTGGAAAAGCCCTTTAAGGTCATTGAGTCCAACCATGAACCCAACACTGCCCAGTCCCCACTGACCCATGTCCCTCAGCACTGTGTCTACACGACTCTTCAATCCCTCCAGGGATGGGGACTCCACCACTGCCCTGGGCAACCCCTTCCAATGCCTCAGAACCCTTTCAGCAAAGAAATTCTTCCTCACATCCCATCTCAACTGCCCTGGCCACAACTGGAGCCCATTTCCTCTTGTCCTGTCCCTTGGTCCTTGGTTGAACAGACCCACCCCCACCTCTCTGCACCCTCCTGGCAGGGACTTGGACAGAGCCACAAGGTCTCCCCTCAGCCTCCTTCTCTCCAGGCTCAACACCCCCAGTTCCCTCAGCCGGGAACTCAGCACACTTGTGCTCCAGACCCTTCCCCAGCTCCGGTCCCTTCAGCACTGACCATACCAGTTTCTTGTTCTGTACCTGGCAGTAGATGAGTTCTCATCCTGACCTGTCCTTTGGAGTCTTGAAGCAGTAGTTGTGACATATTGAATAGGCTCTTGTGAAATGTCTTCCACCCTCCTCCAGCCTGAAGGTCTTATTTGTAGCTGGACACTTTCTGGACCATTCAGTGAGGTGATCTCAGTTCAGGGTGTAAAGGGTTGGGCTGCAGGTAATGGAGATGGGTGTTGAAATCTCTTGCAGGACTTAATCTTGAATGCTAGTCCAGAGGAGTGTGAGAGGTGGAGTTCTGCTTCTACCTGATGTTCCTGGGCATATGCAGGAAGCTGTGGCCAAAGCTGCTTTCTCAGTCACTGTGAACTGTGAGAAGTTGAAAAAAGTCACTGTGGTGTCAGGTATTGCTTTGACCAGGACAGCCAGGTGGACAGGAGATGGATCTGAACTCATGGAGGTTCAGCTTTGAAGTGCTGTCTTGCTGCTCTTATCTCCATTTCTAGTGGGATTCTTTCAAGGACCTAAGGTCCTACTGAAGCCCTGTTAACATGGAACTGCTTATTCCTCCATGTCCCTCCCTCTGTCACTGCTAGGAAAAGCTTTTGGCAGCTGCTGGCCTCTTTAACGTTGTTCTTTGCTCCACTCTGGCTGTAGGAGCTGCTCAGACTTCAGCTTTGTCTTGAAGCAGAGCTCCCCTGTCCCTACTCGGGGATCTCTGCTGTCTCGGAGTAGCTGTGCAGCCCAGTGTGCAGGGACAGTGTACTCCTCAGTGCTGAGTCTGTGGGTGCTGAAGGAGAAGGCTCTGGGTAGGTCCTCAAGCTCAGTTGTGTTGTAAATAACTTACTGGGTGAACGTTTGTGGTCCTGTTGGCTTTGGAGCTGTGGAGCAGGGCTGCACTGGAGGCCACGTGCTGTACAGACACAGTGTCACTTGCTCTTCTGGAGCTGGATGCTCCATTTAGATTGAGAGTGAATTTGACACAGAATGATTTTGACCAACTCTGTTGCTTCCTCCAAAGATGGAGAATAAACTCCTGTTGAAAACAGGACTGTTGATTTCTGTGGATGTTCAGAAAGATGAACTTCAGAGGACCCTGGTCCTGTGAGAAGCAGCCCCACAGCTCTGTGTCCTGCAGGGCAGGGCTGAAGTTTGCCAGCTCTGTCGTTGTGGGGCCGTGTTCCCTGGGTCAGACCAAGGGTGAAGGTTGATATTTCTGTGGCAGTGTGGGAAACCTCTCTGCAGTTACAGGCAGGAGCTGCTGCAGGTGTTCTGCTCAGGGGTTTTCACCCTGGTACACACAGTGGTGTTCCCAGTGTGCCTCTGCTTTGGACACCACATCAGAAGGTGTCCCTGCTGATGGCAGGGGGGTTGGGACTGGAGGAGCTTTAAGGTCCCTTCCAGCCCAGACCAGCCTGTGACTCCTGGAATCAGCTCTTGAATCCCTGCTGCAGGTAGAATTGTCCTGGTACCATCCTCAGGTAGCAGCACTGGCAGCCTGATGGCTCCTGTTACCCTCTGCAGATGGCTCTTGTGCAGTTGGGAGGTGGTCTGGCAAGGTGAGGAGGGGGGTTTGAAAGGTGCCTTGTTCTCACCCTGTTAATTGTGTTTCTCTTCTCTTCTCCTCCCAGGTTTTTGATAACTATGCTGTGACAGTGATGATTGGAGGAGAGCCTTACACCCTGGGCCTCTTTGATACTGCAGGTGAGAAACCGAGTGCACTGTCCCTGCCCAAGAGGTAGTTGAGACAATGTTGAATATGAAGACAGGCAGGCTGGGGCTTTTTTCTTTTTCTTCTTCTTTTTTTCCCCCCCTCTTTTTTTTTCCCCCCCTCTTCTTTTTTTCCCCCCTCTTCTTTTTTTCCCCCTCTTCTTTTTTTCCCCCCCTCTTCTTTTTTTCCCCCCCTCTTCTTTTTTTCCCCCCCTCTTCTTTTTTTCCCCCCCTCTTCTTTTTTTCCCCCCCTCTTCTTTTTTTCCCCCCCTCTTCTTTTTTTCCCCCCCTCTTCTTTTTTTCCCCCCCTCTTCTTTTTTTCCCCCCCTCTTCTTTTTTTCCCCCCTCTTCTTTTTTTCCCCCCTCTTCTTTTTTTCCCCCCCTCTTCTTTTTTCCCCCCTCTTCTTTTTTTCCCCCCCTCTTCTTTTTTTCCCCCCCTCTTCTTTTTTTCCCCCCCTCTTCTTTTTTTCCCCCCCTCTTCTTTTTTTCCCCCCCTCTTCTTTTTTTCCCCCCCTCTTCTTTTTTTCCCCCCCTCTTCTTTTTTTCCCCCCCTCTTCTTTTTTTCCCCCCTCTTCTTTTTTTCCCCCCTCTTCTTTTTTTCCCCCCCTCTTCTTTTTTTCCCCCCCTCTTCTTTTTTTCCCCCCCTCTTCTTTTTTTCCCCCCCTCTTCTTTTTTTCCCCCCCTCTTCTTTTTTTTCCCCCCTCTTCTTTTTTTCCCCCCCTCTTCTTTTTTTCCCCCCCTCTTCTTTTTTTTCCCCCCTCTTCTTTTTTTCCCCCCTCTTCTTTTTTTCCCCCCTCTTCTTTTTTTCCCCCCTCTTCTTTTTTTCCCCCCTCTTCTTTTTTTCCCCCCTCTTCTTTTTTTCCCCCCTCTTCTTTTTTTCCCCCCTCTTCTTTTTTTCCCCCCTCTTCTTTTTTTCCCCCCTCTTCTTTTTTGCCCCCCTCTTCTTTTTCTCCCCCCTCTTCTTTTTTCCCCCCCTCTTCTTTTTTTCCCCCCTCTTCTTTTTTTCCTTTTCTAGAATTTCCCCCTCTTCTTTTTTTTTCCTTTTCTAGAATTTCCCCCTCTTCTTTTTTTTTCCTTTTCTAGAATTTCCCCCTCTTCTTTTTTTTTTCCTTTTCTAGAATTTCCCCTTCTAGATTTCCCCCCCCCCCCCGAATTTCCCCCCTTTCTAGATTTTTCCTTTTTTCTAGAATTTTTCATTTTACCTTTCTCTCTTTTTTTTTCCCTAGTATTTTTCTTTTTCTTTTTCTAGAATTTTTCTTGGTTCTTCTTTCCTGACCTTTGGAGAGTTGCTAAATTGAGTTTGTTTAAAAAAACCCCAAAAAACAAAAAAACCCCTCACAAAAAAAACCAACCCAAAAGTACCAAACCACAAGATGAAAACCTCCCACTTCTTTTAGAGCTGTTTTGTTTTGTGACACTAGATGACAAGTTTCAAACTTCTGCTTCTCATCTAGGTGATACCTGAAGGATAAGTTTTTGTGTTTTTAAACAAAATTAAAGGAGAAAATGGTGTGGAATAAAACATGTGGATTGTATGTGGTTTTGGTGTAGTAAATAGGATATTTTTTGACCAAATGTCAAGGCAGATTGACCAACATCAGAACATCTTCGGTGTTTGTGTGGCATCTGTGTCCTTAACATGGATGCAGTCAGAATGTTGTGTGGGGCTTTGTAACCCCTCTCACTGGGCTTTTTTTAAAATTAAAAATAGATTTGCAAACTTCTTCTGTTTAAATTTATCAGCCTGTATCTCAGTCTCTGGCTGGACAGATGTGCAGTGATCAAACAGCTGCACACATCACTGCACCTGTGGAAACTGAGCAGGAAAGGGCAGAAACTGGTTCAGCTGCTACTTACCCTGTCCCCAACCCATAATAGTACCTGAGTGGTGTGGCAGCATCTGGTATTGTAACCCCTCCTTCCAGAGAGCTTGGTTGATAAGGTGTTACCTCAAATGGTCTGATAGAACTTAATCATAGAATCATTGAGGTTGGAAAAGACCTCCATCAACCTAAAACCACCGAGCCCACTGACCCACGTCCTGAAGTGCCACATCTCCTTGTCTTCTGGATCCCTCCAGGGATGGGGACTCCACCCCTGCCCTGGGCAACCCCTTCCAATGCCTCAGAACCCTTCCAGCAAAGAAATTCTTCCTCACATCCCATCTCAACTGCCCTGGCCACAACTGGAGCCCATCTCCTCTTGTCCTGTCCCTTGCTCCTTGCTGGAACAGACCCACCCCCACCTCTCTCCACCCTCCTTGCAGGGACTTGGACAGAGCCAGAAGGTCTCCCCTCAGCCTCCTTTTCTCCAGGCTCAGCACCCCCAGTTCCCTCAGCCGGGAACTCAGCACACTTGTGCTCCAGACCCTTCCCCAGCTCCGCTGCCCTCTGACTGTTTCCAGCTGTGTTCTTACAGATGCATCATTAGTGTCTCATTTGATTAATGAAATCTGTGGTTTCCAATTAAACACTGTGGCTTCAATTAGCTCTTCACATTCTTCTCCCAAATGTGATTTGTTAGTTATTGCAGACTCATTAGTTGGGGGATAAGGAGTTAAGTAGAGAAGAAGGCCTTCCAGGACCTGAAGGGGCCTACAAGGAAGCTGGGGAGGGACTTTTCATAAGGGCAGTTAATGACAGAACAAGGGGAAATGGCTCTAAAGTGAAAGGGGGGGGTTTAGATTGGATATTAGGAAGAAATTCTTCACTGTGAGGGTGGTGAGACCCTGGCCCAGGTTGGCCAGAGAAGCTGTGGCTGCTCCTTCCTGGAAGTGTTCTCAGCCAGGTTGGATGAAGCTTTGAGCAACCTGGTCTAGTGGAAGGTGTCCCTGCTGCTGGCAGCGGGGTTGGGACTGGAGGAGCTTCAAGGTCCCTTCCCACCCCAACCAGTCTGGGGTTCTGTGATAAGAGGGGCTCCATCCTGGCACACGTGTGGGCTGCTGTGGGGCCTGGTGCTCAGCTGGGGCTCCCATCCAGCGTGCTGGTACCTGTGTGGGTGAAAGCTGCCCTGGGTCCTTCTCTGCCTGTGTTCCTCCGGGTTCAGGCCCCTGGAAGCGGTTGTACCTGTAGATACAGGTGTCCATGTCCTGTCTGTGAACCTCAGGGCAGGAATCCATCCCCTAGGTCTGAAAACTCCCCAGCTGGTTCAGTGCACGGAGGTGACTGCACTTGTGAACGTGAAAACTTCCCTTCTGGAGCTGGGCTTCTGGACTGGGAGGCTTTGGTGCTTTAGAGGTCACCTGTGTTTTGCTAAATAGCAGCCAGTTATAGAACTTAACCACAGATAAACCCCTTAGTGCTAACTATCAAATTAAAAATAAATAAAGTCTTTGTTTTGGAGTTGTACTCTGAAGACAGAGATTTTTGGAGGAATCTGTTGAGATATTTTGGTCAGTGCTTAGCTCCTCTGCCTGCAGCCAAGTGTGATGGCTGTAACAGTCTGTCCAGACCTTCATCTTCAAACTGTAGATCTTCCTCCACTGAGGTGTCCCAGGTGTTGAGTCACAATCTCAGAACTGCCTGGATTGGAAAAGCCCTTTAAGCTCATGGAGTCCAACCATGAACCCAACACTGCCCAGTCCCCACTGACCCATGTCCCTCAGCACTGTGTCTGGATGACTCTTGGATCTCTCAGAAGTCTTTGTCTCAGAGATGAGAGCATCTGTTGAATTTGGAGGCATTTGGAACAAGTGTTTGTGATTTGGTTGCCAGCAAGTGCAGCAGCAGCAGCAGCATCTTTAGTGCCAGTTTTGCTTTCTAAAGACACAGTGGTGCTGAGCTGAGCAGGAGGAGATGAGAGAAGGAGCTTGGGCAGAGTCAGGTGGGTGGGTCAGTGCTGATGGGCCCAAAGGGCTTCCTCTGAAGCACAGCCCGTGCTGGGACTTTGGTGTGTGTTTAGGGCTGTGCTGCTGGGTGGTCTGAGCCCACTCTTGGCTGTAACAGCAGCGCTCTCCTCTTCCTGCGTGGAGGACACTTCATCAGGTGTCACAAGCAGAAGTCAGAATGTTCTAGTGAACAAAACTGCCTTTTTTTTTTCTCTCCAAACTGCAGGATTTTTGCAGGGTAGTGAAATTTGATGGGATGATATTTTCAATGAGTGGACTCGGTGCAGACAGTCTCATCTGTCACTGGGTCCCCATTCTGCAGCTTTCCATTCTAATTGAGGGAAGTGTTACACAGTCTGAGGGCGTCTGATCTAAACATTCATTAGAGCTTAGAGCTCTCAGAGTTCCCAGCTCTCCTGTGGCTTTAAGCAGCTCATTGTTACACAGCAGCTGAATGAATTCTGCATTTAAAATCTAGGATCTTTGAATGTTTGGGTTCAGGGCATGTGTGTTTGCTTAAGAGTTAGGGTTGATCTGTTCTCTAACTGGGTCTAATACAGTGTTAATTTTCTCCTCTTCTAGGTCAGGAAGACTATGATAGATTACGACCCCTCAGCTATCCCCAGACAGATGTATTTCTGGTCTGTTTTTCAGTGGTGTCTCCTTCTTCATTTGAAAATGTGAAAGAAAAGGTTGGTTGGACTCTGCTTAAAAAGGGAGCTGCTGGAATTCAACTTAGGTGGTTAGTAACAAGCATTGTGTCTCCTCTGTCTTTAGTGGGTACCTGAAATTACTCACCACTGTCCAAAGACACCTTTCCTGCTTGTTGGGACCCAAATTGATCTAAGAGATGATCCCTCAACAATTGAGAAACTTGCCAAGAACAAGCAGAAGCCCATAACTCCAGAGACTGCTGAGAAACTGGCCCGGGACCTGAAGGCTGTCAAATACGTGGAGTGCTCTGCACTTACACAGGTGAGGGTTGGTCTGTGACCATTTTTGCTTGCTTATATTCTGTACCTTTTTTCCAGTTCCAGAGAAAACCAGCTCAGTATGAAGGTGGAAGGGTGTAAGCTCTGTTTCTGCTGTTGGTGCTGTGGTTTTCTCTTTGTCCTGTTGTTCTAAGGCACGAGGAGCTGGCAGTGGTACAAAGAAAACCAGGCTGTGAAGATCAGGGGTAGCGTAGAGGGGTGTTGGGGGAGGATGTGCTTGCTCTGTTTGCTTTTGTGTTGGAGGAAAAGAGCTGTTGAAAACTTAAAAGGTGTGTTACAGCCAGAAGTGAGTTAGGACACAGAATGCAGCTCACTACTGAGGAGAGCAAGCAAGGCAAAAAAACCTCTCAGAAGAGTCAGTTCTGGTACTTTTGAGACTAGAAACCTTCATCCTTGTGAGAGCTCCTTCCTGTGCAGTTGGTGGTGAGCTGTGTTTCCTGTGTCCTCCTTAAGGTGGAAACAGAAAACAACAATGAAATTGTTCTTAAGACATAAACATGATGGTGTTGTGTGAACTAACTTGTGAACATGAGTCTAAAGCCAACTGAAATAGCTGATTTGAGGCCAGGAAACCCGATTTTCCTTTCCCTTTAAGTCAGGAATACCAGGGTGGGGTAGATGGGAGCCACTGGCTAGCTGGCATGTTGCCTTGACTTTGGTTGCCCTGGTAGCTTAATCTTGCATGCCTGCTCTTGTAGAATTGAATTCATCTGTTTTATAATTTCCTTAATGATACTCTGTGAAGAATTTGTCCCTACCTGACATACATGGAACTAGGGGTGCACAGTGTCAAGTCTCTCACTCTTCTCAGTTTTGTTGTGTTCTTCTCTTGTGTCTTGAGCACAAAGCTTTATTGCTTAACTCCACGAAGCCTGATGTTCTCCTTATCTTGCCCAGACTGCGTGTTGACTCTTCCATCTGGGATCCTGAGGCTCTTTTTGCTGTAACAAAGCTTTGCCCAGCTGTTTGCTGAGAAGGAAGAGGCTTTTGATGGGCTTGTGCAGGACACTGGCACTGGAGGTGCTGTGGTGGGACACACTGCAGTTCATCCTGGGAATCCCTGAGCAAAAGGTGGTCTTGGCTGTGCTTCCTCACTGCCCACACCCAAGCTCAGGGTTATTTGTGCTCAAGCTGTAATTCTCTTAGATCCATTCAGTCCTGAAATACCATTTTAGGTGGTGTCTGGCACATCCTCAGTGCTGCTGCTAACTAAGCTGTAGAACCTGCTAGTTGGTTAAATACCAGTGTTGCTGTCCTGTATGGCTCCCTGAGACCCTTTCCTCTCTAGTGGTAAACTTGCCTTGCTTAGTCTGCTCAAATTGCATGGAAGCACTTGGAATTACCAGAGCCAGAGCTGATGTTACTAAAAATGTCAGTGTTAATCCCTTCCTTTTCTTTCCAGATAGACTAAACTGTATCTGTTGCAGAAAACAGCTTTATGCACAAGTGCCTGTCTGCCCTTTGATGGTTTTAGGAATCAGGAGTAACCTGGGAGGAGGGTTCAGAAGCCTTCTCACCTGGAGGACTAGTGGGTTTGCATCTGCTCTGTCTTCTTTCATTTCTTGGTGACTGATCCCACAAAGCACCTTTTTCCTCAGTCTGTCAGTAGTAGCTGCCAGACAGAAATGCAGATTATCTGCAAAGGGATGTTTGAAGTTCCTGGCAGTGATCTACCTGGCAGCTTGCTAGGCACAGAAGTGGGCTGGCTCTCCTGGCCAGGAGGGTTGTTTTCCTACCTGCCAGGCTGTAGGAGCTGATTTAAACTGAAGCTGAACTCAGCTGGGTGGTTCAGTCTCTTTCTCAGAACCCCAGAACTGCCTGGACTGGAAAAGCCCTTTAATCTCATGGAGTCCAACCATGAACCCAGCACTGCCCAGTCCCCACTGACCCATGTCCCTCAGCACTGTGTCTACACGACTCTTCAACCCCTCCAGGGATGGGGACTCCACCACTGCCCTGGGCAACCCCTTCCAATGCCTCAGAGCCCTTTCAGCAAAGAAATTCTTCCTCACATCCCATCTCAGCTGCCCTGGGCACAACTGGAGCCCATTTCCTCTTGTCCTGTCCCTTGCTCCTTGGTTGAACAGACCCACCCCCACCTCTCTGCACCCTCCTGTCAGGGACTTGGACAGAGCCACAAGGTCTCCCCTCAGCCTCCTTTACCTTGGCTTCCATCTACACAGCTCACCTCAGCAACTGAGGGTGGATTTTTCCTTTCCAACTAATTTACAGTTGTCTGACACCATAGCAGCAAGTAATCAGAAAATCCTGGAGCCAGAGCATATATTTTTTTCCCTGGGAGGAAGAATTTTCTTGGCTGTGTGGAAGAGTTGATGATGTTCTGAGAGTGCTCAGTGAGTTGTAAGGCTGAGTTGCTGAGTGTGTTCTGTAAAGACAGAGTATCTTCTCCTCCCTAGCTTGGATGTCTCTGCAACACTGAGGAGTGACTTCTGTCCCCCCTTTCCTCAGGTTGTGGAATCTGTTGTGGTGCTGAAGGCACTTTCAATGTCTGCCTTCAGCTTTTCTCTCCAAAACAGGACCCAACACAGGGTACAGAGTGGGGAACGCTTTGCTGTAAGGGTGACTGACAAACATGACAACTAAAATGGTTGTTACTTCTGTTAAAACTTTGGAGTTAAATATCTGAATGGACCTTCTGAAGCTCAGTGCTAGTACCTAACACAGGGAGAACTGTGAATTTTGTTCCTTTTTTAACTCTTGAGCCATGTTACTCTAACCGGAGTGTCGAGGCCCGTGTGCCAGCGGTGCCACAAGCTCCCTTCAGCTGGTTACTCTCATCCAAGCTTTTACCCCCAGCCCCATTTTCACCACAATTTTGTCCCTGTCCTGTTTTTTACTCTCCTCTGTTGTACCCTCAAGCCCTTCCAACCTGTCTCAGAATCCCAGAACTGCCTGGATTGGAAAAGCCCTTTAAGCTCATCGAGTCCAACCATGAACCCAACACTGCCCAGTCCCCACTGACCCATGTCCCTCAGCTCTGTGTCCACACGACTCTTCAATCCCTCCAGGGATGGGGACTCCACCACTGCCCTGGGCAACCCCTTCCAATGCCTTTTGCTAGGCCCTTCAAAATAAATCCCAAATTCTAATCTCTTAAATGAATTTCCCCTGTGCACTAGGAAAGCAAGAAGAGGAGTCCCTGTGTAGGAGAACGAAGGGAGCTCGTTGTCTTGGCTCCTGCCCTGCCTGGGTCCTTACTCTAACAGCACATAATTAAGTTGATACTACAGCCTAATTCTCACAGAGAATGATAATTTAATTAGTACTCAGACTTCACATAGGCATTATTTATTTGAAGTCTTTTTGTCAGCCTGGGTTACAACTCATTTAAAAACTAAAGTTGCTGAGAAGGAATCCAGAGCGATTGTAGCCGGTAATTCCTTAACTGTGTTCTTTCAAGCATCATCTTGCATGCAACAGAATGGATTTAAATGCTTCCAGATGGAATTGCCTTAGAGATTTCCCATGGATCTGCTTCAGTAAAACAATATTAAACACCTTCCAGAAGGGATCTGTCCAGTCTGACCTGTGAGGGAGAAACCAGTTACGGCTGAATGATTTAAAATAAATAAAATAATAATAATAATAATAAAAAAATCTTAATTTTGCAAAGACTGCAATTGTTTACAAGAATTAAGTGAAGCTTTTTTGTTGGTCTTTGGCTGGGATAAAGCAGTTTGTCTGAATTTCTGAAGGTCACACTCGTGACAGTAGATTTAGGCGAGTCCAGTTGGCACCGAGCGAGCCAGGTTTCACCTCTGGCGCGCGCGTGACTCGGCAGAGCTGCGTGGGAGTGGGACCCACTCGTGCTCACACCGAACACAGCACACGCTTCCTGCTCCAGTGTCACCCTGCAGGCTCCCTGCAGCTCTGTGTGTCTGCTTGGCTGGTGCTGGAGCTCGGTGGTTCCAGTCCTGACGCCGTCTCTGTCCCCCCTGGTCTGAGTTGCTTTACTCGCTGTGTAACTACTCTGAATAACTGAGAGGCGCCGCTTCCGCGCTGGCTGCCAGCGTGGAACTGGCAGCACTGGTAAGGTATGGCATTGCTTCCTCAAGGGCTGCTAGCCACTGTCTGGAGATGGTGATGGCTTACCAGAGAGGTCCTGCTTTACTCCCAGGTGCCACCTGGAGATGCTCAGTTATTCAGGGGCTGAATTCACAAAGCAGAGGAGTGGTTGGTCCCCGCTGCGCTGGACTGGCTGCCACTGGGATAGTTGGGAGCAGTAAGTCTGTGTGTCTGGGGTGTTTGCTTATCCACAGTGGGTGACTACAAAAGGTTTACTTGACCTTTTGGGTGCCTGTGGTGGGACAGGCTGCTCTCCACTGTGTTTATTCCCCTGTAAAGTCCCCAAGTGTATCTTCAGCAGTTCAGTGGAAGCCACCACCCTTTGTGCAGCCCCTCCTACCCCTGTGTTTGTGCCTCTGCCCTTCTGGTCCATCATTTTGTGTAACTTGGTGCCTCATATGTTCTGTCTGTCTCTGACATTGGCTTTGGGGTCATCTGAATGAGATTTCCTCCTGGGATCTACTTTGTTTTTTTGCTGCAAAGTAAATCTGTTTACTGCCTCTGTGAATTCAGCCTGGTCTATCCTGAATGCTCTTTGTATCTGCTTGTTTTTCTCTAATCCTCTAACCTGGCTGCTGTTTTTTCTCCTCCCCTCTGTCTTGTAGAGAGGTCTGAAGAATGTGTTTGATGAGGCTATCCTAGCTGCCCTCGAGCCTCCGGAAACTCAGCCCAAAAGGAAGTGCTGTATATTCTAAACTTTCTCCTTCCCCTCTTGCTGCTGCTTCCTCTGTCCCACTACTGTAGAAACCTGGTTTAAAACAAACAAACAAACAAAAAGAATAAAACCACCTTGATTGAAAGCTGTTGTGTCTGCTTACCATCTTAGAGCAACCTCTGTATTAGCTCTTGGACTGAAAACAATCCTTGAGATCTTTAGTAAAACCTTGTGACCGTGGAACACAAACTGGACTCGCTTAACTCTCTGCTGCTTGGGTTGCCAGATGTGGGTAGCTTTATAATTCAGGCTGTTGTGGGAAAGGATCTGGTTACATCATTATTTAAAGGAAGATCAAAAGAGTTAAGACATGATGTTTGATCTTCCTGAATCCCAACTGGAAGAAACAATTCATGGGGTTTTTTTTTGTTTTTTTTTTTTCTTCCAATTTCTACTTGTGACTCTTGTTAACTGTATCTGCATGACATGAAACGGTGATCTGCAAGTTCCTGCTGTAATGTGAAGAGTTCTCTGGTTCTCCTTTGTGCAGTGAGATGTTCTTCTGTTGCTATTGCTTTGGCTGTCTGTGCTGTAGTGGAGTATTTGTGAGTCCTCGGGGTGGGGGAAGGAAATATCAATGTACTTGCTACTGCTTTATGAACTGTTAAAATTCCTGTTCTCACTAACATTGTGGACCTCTTCATTTCAATAATCGATCCTTCAAGTCTTGTTACTGTAAGATGTAAAGCTGCTTCTTACTCTCATGCTTCTGATTTTTATTGTTTTAAGGAGAAAAACATCAATTGTAGCTTGTCTTTAAATTTTCCAATTAAAAATTGCAGTTGTTTGTATAAAGGACTGATGCTTTATTCCTGGCTTCACTTCACACTTACCGTACAGCACCCGCTTCGTCCTCCTCCCATCCCGCCTCCTCTGGTGCCATGCACAGCTTCTGGGCTCCACCTGGCTGTTTCTAACCAGCATTTGGGGTGTTTGGGGTTGAAACCTGGACAGGACCAGTGTGTGGCTGCTTGCTTTGCCGTGTCCCCTCCCTCCCTGCCACACGGGTGTCTGCGCTGCTGTGCCCGCCGTGCTCCCCACCGAGCTCTGCCATGTGAATGCACCACTCTGCTTTGTCATTAGCATGTGAAACCTGTTAGTAGCCAACTAATCAGAAATATTGCCTTCAGGAAATGGTGTGTTTTGCCTCTTGGGATGTCTGGTCTCAAAGGATTCCTGTTCCTGTTTGGAAAATCAGAAGCAACAGCTTCAAATTCCCGGGCAGGCAGCTGGGACAGAGCCTGGCTGAGCTCAGGAGCCTCTGGCAGTGGTAGATGGCAAACCTTGATGTGTCAGTAGAGGGGTTTGTCTGCTGCTTGGCCTTTTGTGGGTTTGTTGATGTGAAAACTCAAAAATGAGCCTGCCCCTTTCTCTCTTTACCCCTTTTCAGAAAGGCCTAAAGAATGTATTTGACGAAGCGATATTGGCTGCCCTGGAGCCTCCGGAGCCGAAGAAGACTCGCAGGTGTGTGCTGCTATGAACGTCCCTCCAGAGCCCCCTTCTGCAAAGCTGGTGTTTGATGTCATACTAAAAGCAATGTTTAAATCAAAACTAAAGATACAAATTTTACAATTTGGTTTTTTTTTTTTTTGCAATAATGACAAATGTGCCCTGCACTCCCATCTCCCCCACACGGCCCCTGTGTGAGATGAGAATGTTAGTGTCTATTCCCCAGTGCCCCCTCCATTCAGTTAAACTAGTTAATTTTGAGTAATTATGTATTCTCAGAAAACACTGATCAGTACTAGTTTTTTTTATTTTGTTTACCATTTCTAATGTTTTTTGTTGTTGTTGTTTAAAATCCAGGCATGCTTGTGATGACTTTTTCTGTAACAGACTAATTCTAGGCTGTTCTGCTGAAGCCTTGTCCCTTACACCAGTCTGGCAAGACTTGGTTCTGGTTTCAAGAACTTCTACTAGGGCTGTTCTGCAGCCAGCCAGCCAGCAGCCTGGGTGTGAGCAGACTTTAGGACTAAAGACAAAGACAGGAAAGTAAAATGTCCCAAGCTGGTGCTCCTCGAAGGAGGAGTGTAGAAAATGTATCTGCATCTCCTCTGAAGTTGCCTTGTATCTCTTCCCCTGGCTTTCCACTCTGCAGGTCATAAATTTCTACCCCCTCCTCTAAGTTATGAAGCCTTAGGAATAGGAGAATCCTTTTCTCTGGATGCACCATCAGACTTGAAATTAGCTTGCCAGTCTCTTCTTTCACCTTGACATCGTTAAGCTTTTGTCCTGTGATGAAGAAATAACTGCACCTCTGAAAGCATGCCCAACTGATTCAGGTGGCTTTTAACAAATCCATCTTCTGCCAATCCTTAATGCTTAGAGAAACACCTAACCATGCCCAGCATGGACACTGCTGTTGGGACACTCTGAAAGGACCTGGTGTATATTCAGATGAGTTTTGGAGCTGGCCTTGGTGGTGCATCTCTTACTGGATGGCTTGACCTCCTTCAGGGAGGGGTGGGAACAGACCTGTGTCAGGAGGAAGGAACCCAAGAGTGGGTTTTCTAGTGTTTAGTTCAGCACCATAGAGGGACCAGTGAAGAGAATCCCCTTTTTCTCCATTTTGCTGGTGAGTGAACCCAAAGCTGTGTGGTGGCTCCAGCCCCTGCGGGCTGTGTGGGGTCTCTGCGCAGACACTGCAGTGTCCTCGGGATTTTAAGCCCAAAACCATATTTTTGGCTTGCAAATTCAAAAGGTTTTTTTGGTTTTTTTTTTTGGTTTTTTTTTTTAAGATGTAGGGAATCTTCTCCATCTTCCAAAATTCCAATTTCTTGTAGACTCATTAGTGTTGAACCAATGCTTTTTCATGTCTAAGTTCTTTGTATATGCATTCTTTTCAGATGTATTAAACATAAAGTATCTTCACAAGCCTGCCTGAGGGTAATTATTTCCCTTGCCAGCCCCACTCTCCTCCTTGCAAGTTAGTTGGGGTCTTTTCCTTAATGCTTAATCCTGTCACTTCATGTTGTCCCTCTCCTCTGCTGCTGGCCTCACGTTCTGTCAGGGTGACTCTGATCCCAGCTCTGAAGCGAGGGCACGGTGACCCTTAATGAAGGGAATCCTCATTTGTGTGCATGTTCCCAAATATTTAATATTTTGGGGGCTTATTGGGCTCTTGCACCTCTTCTCTCAGGAAGCTAGCTAGGCTTTGTGGAAGTTTCCTGGGGTTCCCTGTTCATGGGCAGATGGCAAAACCCTAAAGGGACAAATGATGTCATATTTACCTCCCTCCCCCAAACCATACAGGATTTATTACACCCTTTTTTTGTTAATTCTCCAAAGAAACGGTGAAGACTCACACTGTTGATGCATAACTCATATTAATTATTAAAACACATCCCAAAGAGTCTCAGTAAAAGTCACTTTTATTTTAAGAAGCTGACTTGTGGGTGCTGTCATCCCAAAGTTTAAGAGTAAAATGTGTGCTTTCCACTTTCCATAGCGATTAGTGCTGCTGGTCCCCCTTGCAGGTCAGTTCTTAATTGCTGTTTTTGTGAGGAAATTTGGCTCTAGGTCTCTGGCTCCCAGTTGGAGGAACTGCTGGTACTTGGAGTGCTTGGTGACAGTTGAGGGTTGGAGGCTGCTCTCAGTGCTTACAGCAGACTGAGGTGGGCTTCTGCACCTTCTGATAGCTAAATCTAATGCATATGGCTGAAGCCAGCAGCAGGACTGGTGACCAAGGGATTGTCTGCATGAAACTCAGCAGGAAACTGCCTGTGAAGTGGAAGGAGAAGCCTTTAGGACCTCTGCTTTAAGTAGCAGGGTTACCCTGACGAGCTTTTTGGATGCATCCTTACATGGGGGTGGCCTGTACCTCTCTGGTCCCTCAGGGTGTGATTTCTGGCAGTGACTGTGCCAGTCCTTTCATCCAGGTCCATCTGGCTGGGCAATAAAGTCTGGTCTGTTACATCACGAGGTTAACCTTGGCTCTGGAGGGAATCCTGGAGGCACGGGGTGATGGAATAACATCCTCCTGCAGGAGCAGTGCTGCTTCCTTCCTCCCAGTGTGCATTAGAATCACAGAACCCCAGACTGGTTTGGGTTGGGAGGGACCTTAAAGCTCCTCCAGTCCCAACCCCCCTGCCAGCAGCAGGGACACCTTCCACTAGACCAGGTTGCTCAAAGCCTCATCCAGCCTGGCCCTGAACACTTCCAGGGAGGAGCAGCCACAGCTTCTCTGGGCAACCTGGGACAGGGTCTCACCACCCTCACACCAAGGAATTTCTTCCTCACATCTCATCTCAGTCTCCCCTCTGCCACTTTCAAGCCATCACCTCTTGTTCTGTCACTCCCTGCCCTCGGCCAAAGTCCCTCCCCAGCCTTCCTGGAGCCCCTTCAGGTACTGGGAGGCCACTGGAAGGTCTCCCTGGAGCCTTCTCTTCTCCAGGCTGAACAGCCCCAACTCTCTCAGCCTGTCCTCACAGCAGGGCTGCTCCAGCCCTGGCATCATCCTGGTGGCCTCCTCTGGGCTGGCTCCAGTAGCTCCATGTCTTTAATCATCAAATCCCAGACTGGTTTGGGTTGGAAGGGACCTTCAAGCTCATCCAGTCCCAACCCCCTGCCAGCAGCAGGGACACCTTCCACTAGACCAGGTTGCTCAAAGCCTCATCCAACCTGGCCGAGAACACTTCCAGGGAGGAGCAGCCACAGCTTCTCTGGCCAACCTGGGCCAGGGTCTCACCACCCTCACACCAAAGAAAAAATTCCTAATACTAAATCAGTTTTGCTTAAAAGCAGGCAGTGAGCAGGGCTCGTGCTTCTGGTGGCTGCTCTGAACAGTGACTCTGTGTCTTTAGCAGCTGCTTCTTGTCTCTGGAGCACTGATCATCCCCTGTCCCTGCCCTGGCTGCGTGTCCCTGCACCATCCTTCGTGTTAGCTCTGTTAAACCGTGTGGGGAGATGATTACATTGACTAATTGCATGGAAATGGAACATCCTGCAGGATATTTCCTCCTGGAACTAGTGGACTCTACTGCCTGCTTTTTGTGGTCAAGCTGATGCCAAAATGATTGCAAGGGAGGAGGTTGGAGAGCAGATCTGGTGTAGAGGGTGAGGGAGGAGGTGGGAGCACGCACACGGTCTGACCAGTTCAGCTGTACCAGGTGAACGTGTGGGTCCTGTGGTGACAGAGTGTGAATCAGCTGCTTGTACCACTGAGCTGAAATACAGAAACTGAGGACTGCCAGCTCCATGGACATTTAGGGTGGAGGAAAGTCCCACCTTTCTCACAAGGGACATGCTTGCATCAGAAATCCAAACAAAAAGAAGTTGGACTCCAGAGTTGATAACTGGTGGGAAGAGTTCCAGGGCAGCAGTTGCTTTCCTGAGCAGGAGATCACTTCAAGCACACCCTCACACTCCCTCCCTTGCTGATTTAGTTATGATGTGGGAATTTCCCACTGTGCAGAAGCTGATTTAACTGACCCTGCTGTTCCTGGTGCAGGCTGCTGTCACTCAGACTGGTGCTAAGATCGTGTTAAGCTGGCAGCTGGTTTTTCTCTCCAAGGTCCTCTGTGCTGGGCCCTCAGGAGCACGCTGGAGATGGGAGCTGTTCCTTCCTTTCTTGCCTGTTTTCCAGTGGGATGACAGGAAACGATGTCAATGCCTTGGAAGAAAGCAACAGATGCAGCTGGGGTCTTCTTTTCTGAAGCATTTGGGAGGTGAGGGAGCCAGGCTGAGCTCTGCAGCTTTCCCAGCAGGGAGTTCATTTGCTCAGCTCTGTTCTTGCCTCCTCTCCTCCCTCTCCTTCCCCAGTCATGTGCTGGCTCTTGCCATCAGCGCTGCCCATTACACTTACCTAGGTGTGGCCCCTATTACAGCAAGGGGAGGGTATGTGTAAGGAAAGATGAGCACATGTGATAAGACCTCTGAGAGAAGAGCTTTTGGGAGCAACTGCAACTTGA
Source organism: Caprimulgus europaeus (assembly GCA_907165065.1). The sequence goes on from OU015546.1 coordinate 8,033,657, forward strand.
CCAGCACCACTGAGTCACTCAGGCTCCTTCAGTGGTTCGGTTCATGGCATTGTCCAAACTGTGGCACAGCCTGAAAGGCTTTCCAAGCAGTCTGCTACCTCATCTGACCTGGGATGGTCCTCTCCATTGTGTACCACCTCTGCTTTGGTTATGTCTGGCTGCTCTTCTTCTCTTCAGGGGCTCCCAGAAGGGAGATGTGATGAGGTGCAGCTACTTGGGTAGGTCAGATCAATGTGCAAATCTCCTGAGTCATCTGTACGTCACATCCCTGAGTGGTCTGGGGGCGTGCTCGTTGGGTTTGTACTGGGTACAGTTTAAATGGGACACTGTCACACACACAATCACAGACTGGTGGGGTGGGAAGGGACCTCAGGAGATCATCCAGCCCAACCCCCCTGCCAGAGCAGGGTCCCTACACCAGGTTGCACAGGAAAGTGTCCAGGTGGGTTTGAACATCTCCAGAGATGGAGACTCCACACCCTCTCTGGGCAGCCTGGCCCAGGGCTCTGGCACCCTCACAGGAAAGAAGTTTTTCCTTGGGCAGCAAATGGAGTTTGGGTCTTTGGGACCCAGCTGGAGCTGGAAGGGCCCCCTGGAAAGCTGCTGTGTTGCTGCTGGGTCTGGTTTCACTTGGCAGATCAGCTCCTGCTGTTTGCAGCTAAAAACAGCCCGATGGTTTTGGCGCGTCGCCACAGAGGCAGCGATGTCCTCTGTTCCTTGGCCACCAGCTAGGTCTCATTTTGCAGCTGGTAGCAGCTGCCTCCTTTGAAAAACAGACTTTTGAGTGGGATTTGCAAGAGCTGTTGTCAGCACTGCCCCTGACCCAGCCTTCCTGTTGCCTTAACTCACACCAACCGCTCTTTCTCACCGTGCAGCTCTGTTATCTGGGGTGTTTCTGGGCTCCTGCTTTGCTTGCCCTGGCTGCTCCTGCTCTGCTTCCTCTGACAAACATTCCTGGCTGTTTCTCCTCTTCAACCCCTGGTCTCCTGCCTGAGGACTTTTTGGGTGCCTGGAAACCTTCCTGATAGTGAGGAGTAAAACAAATAGAGAAGATCAAGCGTGAAGAGGAAAGTACAGGTTCAAAAACTGTAAAGAATAATCCTAAAGTGATTAAACTAAGAATAAATCAGGGCTAGGTGATGCCTGGCTTCTGGCAGTGCATTTCTCCTGGTTTGGTTACCTTAGTCCTGGTGATGATCTGTCCCTGAATCAGTTCCTGAAACCCAGCCTGGGGAAAAAAAAAACCCAAAACAACCCAACAAAAAAACCATCAGCAAGGAGCTGTGGGTTGGCTGGAGCTGCCTGTGAACTCCTGCCCTGAGTGACCTGTCCAGGATTGTGCAAGACACTGGTGGTGGGGCACAGGCTTGGGCTCAGGGGTGAGTTTATCTGAGCTAGAGATCCTGCTGCCCCATAAACACCCTGGCGAGTCCAGCACCTCCTCCCTCACCCACCCTTGTGAGCTGGTATCAACCAACTCCTTGCTGAGATAAAAATGTCATTTCTCATGGGCTGAGACCAGGATCAAAAGCCTGGGAAAAAAAGAAACTGGCTTTAGATGAGACAGAGGAGCCTGGATGAGGGGCAGGAGATTGAAACTCCTGATGCTGCAGGAGGGCTCCTGTCTGGTTCTGAGGACTCTCTTGGGTATAGACTTTATTATTTGTTTAGACCTGATGAGATGCTGCTGCCCTCTGCCTGCTCCTCAGCCTTGTCAGAGGGTGGGTGACTGACAAACGCGCTGTGCTCGTCTGGGCACCCCCTGGGCTGGGGGTCCCTGGCTACTGGAAACGTCTTTCCCTTCCCCCAAGATGTTCTTGGGCTTGAATTGTCCAAGTAAGGACCAGACTGACACAGACCCTCTGCAATGGGCACTGGGATGCCTCTGGGAGTGCTTTGCAGCAGGGAAGAGGGATCCTGAGACACCACCAGGCAGCTTGTCCCACCTGGAGCCCACCTGCGAGGGCAGAGAGCGGGTGCTGGGGTGGCTCTTAAGTTCCCGTGGGGCCGTAGCTGGGCCAGGAGGTTTCAGTGCTCAGAAATGGAATATTTAACGGGTATTGAAGTGGTTCCGTTCCCATCTGCCCTCTGGTGGCTTTGGACAGGAGGACTGAGATGAAAAAAATCCGCCTGTGTTGTGTCCCTGACGTCAGCTCCGCGCAGGAGCCTCCGCGCCAAACGGGACCCCGCGCTCCCAGCGCCGCACCCGGGGAGCTTCCGGAGCTGAGCAACGGCCCAGCGGGAGCTGGCAGGGCAGGACGTGGTGGGCTGGACTCCAGCAGCCCTCTGGACCTTCTGGGTGGCCTGTGCTGGTGCCTGGGTCATGTGTGCTGCTAATGAAGCCTGATGAGGCACTGAACAAAGGAGCTGTAGTGGTCACGCAGCTGGGTGTCTGCATGGGAGGTGACTGGGTGTGTCAGGGTGAGGTGCCAGGGAGGTGACTGGGTGTGTCAGGGTGAGGTGTCAGGGAGGTGACTGGGTGTGTCAGGGTGAGGTGCCAGGGAGGTGACTGGGTGTGTCAGGGTGAGGTGCCAGGGAGGTGACTGGGTGTGTCAGGGTGAGGTGCCAGGGAGGTGACTGGGTGTGTCAGGGTGAGGTGTCAGGGAGGTGACTGGGTGTGTCAGGGTGGTGTCAGGGAGGTGACTGGGTGTGTCAGGGTGAGGTGCCAGGGTGCTGAAGTGGGCAAAAGGCCTTTCAGCAACTTCTTCATGGGCTCTGATGAGGAATGGGCTTGAGCTCTGAAGCACAGGTGGGGCTTCACAGTCACCTTTAATCCCTTCCCCTCAGTATTTGTGCTGGGAACAGTGAATATCTGCTGCAATTTTCTATCTCAAGTTCCTGACTTTTAGGCTTTATGTGTGTGTGAAAATCCTTCCTTTAACTTCAGATTTCCAGCTTTTCCTTGGTTTTGAAGAAATCAGGACTCTGCTGAGGGTTGGGTGGCACACACAGGATGTGCATCTGCTGCTCCCCTCTCCTGAGACCCCCCCTGCAGTGCTGCCTCCAGTGCTGGGGCCACCAACAGCACAAGGACATGGAGCTACTGGAGCCAGCCCAGAGGAGGCCACGAGGATGATGCCAGGGCTGGAGCAGCTCTGCTGTGAGGACAGGCTGAGAGAGTTGGGGCTGTTCAGCCTGGAGAAGAGAAGGCTCCGGGGAGACCTTCCAGTGGCCTCCCAGTACCTGAAGGGGCTCCAGGAAGGCTGGGGAGGGACTTTGGCCAAGGGCAGGGAGTGACAGAACAAGGGGTGATGGCTTGAAAGTGGCAGAGGGGAGATGGAGCTGAGATGTGAGGAAGAAATTCTTTGGTGTGAGGGTGGTGAGACCCTGGCCCAGGTTGGCCAGAGAAGCTGTGGCTGCTCCTCCCTGGAAGTGTTTTGGGCCAGGTTGGATGAGGCTTTGGGCAACCTGGTCTAGTGGAAGGTGTCCCTGCTGCTGGCAGGGGGGTTGGGACTGGAGGAGCTTGAAGGTCCCTTCCCACCCAAACCAGTCTGGGGTTCTGTGCTCTGCTCACTCCTGTGCCTGCACTCGCTGCCCTCAGCCTGGAGAAGTGGCCGTGTGAGATGTAGCTGTGAGCAGGAAGCCTCAGCCCCGCAGTGCCATGAGGGTGCTGGTCCTGTCTCTGCACTCACTGCAGATGCTGATACTGATGGGCTGATACTTCCCAGGCAGGAGTTGCAGCAGATGAGCTGTATGAACACGTAGGACTGTGCCCTGCTGATGCCCCAGCCATGGAGAGGAGTTGCAAACTTTGCTGCTGAGAAGTCCAGCTCCTCTTTCCTGAATAAAAGTGGTTTCTGTGCAGGTCCAGGACACTGAGGACCTGCCAGTGCTCAACACGTGGGAGGACATCAACAGCTCTTCTTTTGGGTGTGGTGCTCACCAAAGGGTACCTGTGATTGCATGAGGAGGGGGTTTCTCTCATGTACTTCCAGAAGGGAATGGTCACTTTCTCTGTCCTACAGCCCTGGGGAGAGGGATGGGCAGTAGGCAGAGTGCTGCCTTCATCTCCTTGAATTTAGTGTGGGATCTAGAGTCCTGGGTGCTGTCCCTCATGTAGATGTGACCTCCCTGTGCACCCAGTGATGCTGTTACAGCCAGAGGGAGCTTACCCAGGAGAGACTCCCAGCTCTTGACCCTCCCTGGATGTTCCAGAACCATCAGGTAGGTGAGGAGGTTCCCTTGCCAAGAGCTGTGGCAGCAGTGAAGCAGGTGGGTACTTTACCTTCATGATGCTCTGCTGACCTGAAGGAATTTCTCTTCCCATCAGGTGGGAGCCTTCAAAAGGTCCCACACCCCCGTGGCTAGTCCTGGTTTGGGTTGTTTGTTTCCACAGTCTCCTCCCTCCCACCTGTCACAGTTTGGTACCCAGGGGGACCTGAGATGCCAGCACAGTGCGCTGCGCTTCCCAGAGCTCTCACCAGCGTGGTCTGCAGCTTCTTGAAGCTTTCAGAGATCTTTGCCTAGGTGTCCTTCACCTGCCTGCCCCCATTCTGGGCTGTGTACCTTCCTGACACCCAGGGGCTGCTGTAGAAGCCAAGTCCTGTAAATGCAACCACGGGCACAAAGCGGGGCCAAAACCAGAGACACCGAACAGCGGCTGCAGCTCACAGCGGGCACCTCCGTGGGCGGGGTGAGAACTTGCTGTCTCCTGAGCAAGGTGATTGCTGGGGCCCTTCAGCATTTCATCCTCATCCTCATCCTCATCCTCATCCTCATCCTCATCCTCATCCTCATCCTCATCCTCATCCTCATCCTCCTGTCAGCACAGTCACCTCCTCCCGTCCTGCCTGGGGAGTGCCAGGCTGTGCTGGGTGCCGAGGGGATGCTGGAATCCACCTCAGAGCTGCTGGCACGTGGAACATGTTCTGGCTTCTTCCTTTCTCCTGGGGAGGGTCCAACTCTGGCACCGCTTTTAGAAGCTGCTGAGGCATTGTCCTGGCAGCCAGGAGGCTGCTGCTCGTTTGCTGTCAGGAGGGGTGAGGGCTGGGTCTCTGGTGCTTTCCTGGGCTCACCAGGAGCTCTGGCTGTGTCTGAGCACTGTGGCTGTGGAGGAGAAGTGTGGTGGTTTCACTTGGCTGGTGGCCAGACACAGCCGCTCGCTCGCTCTCCTCCCCTCCCAGGGGACAGAGGAGAGAATTGGAGCAGTAAAAGTGAGGAGACCCTGGGTTGGGATAAAAACAATTCAATAATTGAAATAAAATAATAATAACAGTAATAATGGAATAGGCCAGTGAGTGATGCCCAGTGCAGTTGCTCACCACCCACCAACAGCGATGCCCAGCCTGTCCCAGCCAGCGATCCTGGAGCAGAGACAGTCCCAGAACCGCAGTCCTGGAAGAGCGATCCCCTCCAGTCCAGGCAGCTCTGGGGTTCTCTAAGTCGTTGCTGTACGTCAGAGCTGACATTGATGAGCCCCGTGTCCTCTGAGGGGACATCTGTCCTTCCTGCTGCCCCTGGGAGCTGCAGGGTTTTTTTATTTCCTTTGAATTAAAGAAAAAAAAGAAAAAAGGAGGGGAAAAAATATGAAGAAAACTAAGTTTGATGGCAGAGCAGGGCCCATTGTCCCCGAGGTGCTTACGGACCTGGCACTGACTGATTTTTAAAGCCCTGTTAAAACAAACCTTGAAATGTTTTGCACAATCTCTTTTTCTGCCCGTGTCTGATGAATGCTGATCCCCTGGTGTGGTGTGTGCTGCAATCACAGAGGTGCTCATTTGTCACCCTGTGCCGGGGGGGACACGCAGGGACGGAGCTGGCTGCAAGGAATAATCTGGATTTTCTCCCTGCTGCTGGCACGGGGGATGTTGGAGCCCCTGCACTGAACCTCACCGTGGTGTCCCCTTCCTCTGTGTCGTGGTGGCTTTCCCTGGATCCAATCCAGTCTCTGGGATGGATTCTCCACTTTCCTGTTCGCTCCTGGTGGTGTCACAGTGGTGGCACTGCCACCAGAGATGTGGGTGGAGCTGGAAGGACTCGGGGCAGCGGGGTCCGAGGGAGGAGCTGCCAGCCTGGATCGATCCCGTGGGGATAAACCATGAGGGAGTTTGATCCCTGTCAGTTATGGGGCTGCAGGGGTGGACAAGGTCCCACCTTCCCCTCGGTGGATGCTTGTTGCTGGCTCCTTGCTGGGGGAGGTGGCAGATCTTTGGTGACCTGAAGGAGCAGGTGAGGACCAGAGCTGAGGGATTAACGCTGCTCCAGGTAATCCCCAGTGAGCCCCGTGCTGCAGTGACCTGTCCCTGGGAGGCTGGAGGAGAGGAGGGGGAATTCCCTTCTGATTTCCCTCTGCAGTTCCCTCTCCCACTGGCAGTCTGTTCCCATGGCTTGGTTCCACACGTGGCTTCCCAGTATCCCCTGACCCTGTTCCTCTCCTCTGTTGTACCCTCAAGCCCTTCCAACCTGTCACAGAATCCCAGAACTGCCTGGATTGGAAAAGCCCTTTCAGATCATGGAGTCCCACCATGAACCCAACCCTGACCAGTCCTCACTGACCCCTGTCCCTCAGCACTGTGTCTACACGACTCTTCAGTCCCTCCAGGGATGGGGACTCCACCACTGCCCTGGGCAACCCCTTCCAATGCCTCAGAACCCTTTCAGCAAAGAAATTCTTCCTCACATCCCATCTCAACTGCCCTGGCCACAACTGGAGCCCATTTCCTCTTGTCCTGTCCCTTGGTCCTTGGTGGAACAGACCCACCCCCACCTCTCTCCACCCTCCTTGCAGGGACTTGGACAGAGCCAGAAGGTCTCCCCTCAGCCTCCTTCTCTCCAGGCTCAGCACCCCCAGTTCCCTCAGCCGGGAACTCAGCACACTTGTGCTCCAGACCCTTCCCCAGCTCCGGTCCCTTCTCTGGACACGCTCCAGCACCTCCAGGTCCTTCTGGGACTCAGGGGCCCAACACTGAACCCAGCACTCGAGCTGCGGCCTCACCAGTGCCCAGTGCAGGGTACAGGTCTCACATCTTCTGCCATTGCTCCCTTTCCATGGTTCCTTTCCTCTGCAGCTTCCTTCTCTTCTCCCCCCTTCTCCTATTTTGCCCCCTGTCCCTTTGAGCTGCCTCTTCTTAGCTCCTCGCTTCCCCAGAGGGGAAGGACGTGTTCATGGAGCAGCACGGAGAGATGCTGGAGACACAGATTCACAGAACCCCAGACTGGTTTGGGTTTGAAGGGACCTCAAAGCTCATCCAGTCCCAACCCCTCTGTCATCAGCAGGGACACCTTCCACTAGACCAGGTTGCTCAAAGCCTCATCCAACCTGGCCCAGAACACTTCCAGGGAGGAGCAGCCACAGCTTCTCTGGCCAACCTGGGCCAGGGTCTCACCACCCTCACCACATGGCCAGGCAGCAGATCCCAAGTGCCCAAACCTTCTCCCAGCCATCCCAGATCTGCCAGCAGTTGAGCACCCGATTCCCCGGGGTCACGCAGCGTTGAAGCCTTTGGAGGGTGCAAACCCTCTGCCAGAGCCGGGCTGGGCTCGGGGTGACAGGAGACTTTTCAACCCCTCCCTGGGTGGGGGTGAAGCTCTCAGAGCTTTCCCAGGGGCTGAGGGTTGGGGCTGTTGTGTTTGGGTTTTTTTTCAGTGTGACACTTGTGGAGCCTTTTCCAAGGGGCGCAGCAGTGATTAGTGTTGTGTTTGCTCAACCTCAGCTACAGCTGAACAAACCTTGGTTTTCCTCCTCAGGAATTATTGTTCTGGTGAAAATTAAACCAGTTTACTTGTCAGTGCTGTTACATCGTGTCATGTGTTTTTCTTTCTTCCCTTTTTATGTCCCCTGTTCTTTATGGTCCTGCAGATGCTCCCGTGGGCTGTGGGGCAGCAGGTCCATGTGTGTCCATACAGCCCAGATGGTTCTGAATGGTGCCAGCAGCCAAGTTGGCTTGAGAACACGATGGGAACGTGAAGCCCCTTTCCCTTGAAACCACTGCTGTTAAAAATGAAAATATTATTCCTTAAGAAAAGCATTTAGTGTCTTCTGCAAACAGGCCAAGCAGATGTAATGCAGGTGGCATCTTCACTTTCCTGAGGTGTGGTCACCTTGGCTGTCCTGGGGTGGATTTTCAGGCTCTTTGCGTGTGAGTACAAACCCCTCACCCCTGATGGATGTTGTCTTCATCAAATGTTGTGAGCTGGAAGGGACCCACAAGGATGATCCAGTCCAACTCCTGTCCCTGCACAGGACAATCCCAACATTCACACCATGGCCCTCAGGGCCTTGGCCAAATGCTGCTGGAATCTTGTCAGGCTTGGGGCCATCAGCACCTCCCTGGGGAGCCTGTGCCAGTGCTCCACCACCCTCTGCCTCAAGAACCTTTTCCTCATGGCCAACCTCCCCCTCCCCTGCCACATCTTCCTGCCATGGCCTCTGCTCCTGGCGTTGGTGGCCAGAGAGAAGAGCTCAGCGCCTGCCCCTCCTCTGCCCCTGGGGAGGAAGTTCCAGACCGCCAGGAGATCTCCTCTCAGTCTCCTCTTCTCCAGGCTGAACACACCAAGTGCCTTCAGCCTCTCCTCACACCCTTCCCCTCTAAACCCTTCCCCAATGTTGTGTCCCTCCTCTGGACACTCTCCAGCAGCTTTAGATCCTTTTTCTCCCGTGGTGCCCAAGCTGCCCCCAGTGCTGGAGCTGAGGCCGCCCCAGTGCAGAGCAGAGCGGGACGATCCCCTCCCTGGCCTGGCTCGCAGTGCAGGGCTGGGTGCCCCCAGGACACGGGGGTCCCTCTGGGCTGCCAGGACACACTGCTGGCTCCTGTTCAACTTGCCATGGCCCAGAACCCCCAGGTCCCTCTCTCAGGGCTGCTCTCCAGCCTCTCCTTCCCCAGGCTGGGTGTGTCCAGGGTGGCCGTGTCCCAGGTGCCAAACCCAGCACTTGCCCTGGTTCAAATCCACCCGGTTGGTGATTCCCCAGCTCTCCAGCTTCTCCAGATCTCTCTGCAGGGCCTCTCTGCCCTCCAGAGTGTCCACAGCTCCTCCCCATTTGGTGTCATCAGCAAACTTTGTTAGCAGCCCTTCAAGTCACTGATGGACACTAAAGGGCACCGGCCCAAGGATGGATCCCTGCGGGACCCCACTCGTGTCTGGTCTCCAGCCCGATGTCACCCCATTGACTGGAACCCTTTGAGCCCGACCCATCAGCCAACTGCTCACCCAGGACCTGATGTGTTTATTCAGCTGGATGCTGGACATTGTGTCCAGGAGGATTCATGTTGTCCCCAGAGCTGGGGTATCACCATCAGCAGGATGCTTTGCAAGGTCCTGGTCCATCCCTCCACCTTGACCCCATTACAAAGCCTGAGTGGGCTGAACGGTGACCCTGGCTGGGCCGGGTCGCAGGGTTCCTTCATAGTCCTGCAACCTGGCGAGGTTTCAGCAGCTCCGTGCAGGCTTTCCCCAGCCCACTAGATGGCAAACACGTAAAAGTTTTGCTCTTCTACTCCAGAGCCAGGTCCTCTTCGCAGTGCCAAGGTCTGCGCTGGAGAGAGTGGTGGGGTTTTACTTTTTTTTAAATTTTCTTTTCTTTCTTTTCTTTTCTTTTCTTTTCTTTTCTTTTCTTTTCTTTTCTTTTCTTTTCTTTTCTTTTCTTTTCTTTTCTTTTCTTTTCTTTTCTTTTCTTTTCTTTTCTTTTCTTTTCTTTTCTTTTCTTTTCTTTTCTTTTCTTTTCTTTTCTTTTCTTTCTTTTCTTTTCTTTTTTCCTTTTTTATTTTCTTTCCTCCTTTCCTTTCCTCCTTTCCTTTCCTCCTTCCTTTCCTTTCCTTTCCTTTCCTTTCCTTTCCTTTCCTTTCCTTTCCTTTCCTTTCCTTTCCTTTCCTTTCCTTTCCTTTCCTTTCCTTTCCTTTCCTTTCCTTTCCTTTCCTTTCCTTTCCTTTCCTTTCCCTTCCCTTCCCTTCCCTTCCCTTCCCTTCCCTTCCCTTCCCTTCCCTTCCCTTCCCTTCCCTTCCTTTCCTTTCCTTTCCTTTCCTTTCCTTTCCTTTCCTTTCCTTTCCTTTCCTTTCCTTTCCTTTCCTTTCCTTTCCTTTCCTTTCCTTTCCTTTCCTTTCCTTTCCTTTCCTTTCCTTTCCTTTCCTTTCCTTTCCTTTCCTTTCCTTTCCTTTCCTTTCCTTTCCTTTCCTTTCCTTTCCGTTTCCCGGGGCTCTCGGCTCCAGCAGCCGCCGGCGGTGGGTCCCGCGCAGTCACTGCCATTTCCAGCTCTCGTGTGTGACACCCGCGCTGGCCGGGGACACCCCGGGAGCTGTTTACAGCTGCGCCGGGGTTTGGCCATCAGCAGAGCGCGGCTGCGGGAGCGGCGTCCAGCTGGGCTCCGCCGGCTGCCGAGCCCAACCTCGGCTCTGTTGCTTTTGGCTTCTCCAGGATGATCCCAGCCCTGGTTTAGAGAGGATCAGGAGGATGAGGAGCGAGGCCAGGGGGTTGGTGGAGGAGGTTGCTTCCACTGTGCTGAGCAGCCTGGTTTTCCCTGCATCTCCCCAGCTCGGGAACGAGCTCATCCCAAGTGTCTGTCTGTCCTGAAGCCGTGTCCCTGTTGGGGAGTTGTTGTCTTGGGACAGGAGAGTGGGTGGGAAGTGCTGAGCTCCTCTCAGGTACCTGGATCTGGGGTTTGCAGGAGCCTGTACCAGTTGCCCCAGCTCCCTCTCCCTCTTTGTTGTAAACATCTGATCACAGAACCCCAGACTGGTTTGGGTTGGGGGGGACCTTAGAGCTCACCCAGTGCCAACCCCCCTGCCAGCAGCAGGGACACCTTCCACTAGACCAGGTTGCTCAAAGCCTCATCCAACCTGGCCGAGAACACTTCCAGGGAGGAGCAGCCACAGCTTCTCTGGCCAACCTGGGCCAGGGTCTCACCAGTGTCCCATCACTGGTGCTCTCTGTTTCCCAGTGCCACAGCCCTGGTGAACCTGGGGAGGTTTGGTCTCTTTGATGGAAGAAATTGCTCAGGTGGATGGGACAAACCTGTCCCAGGGAGGACAATGCCACCAGACTGCTGCTGCTCCCCAGCTTTTGGCTTCTGGACCTTTTCATGTTCTTGTGTGAGGGGAAGGTGCTGCTCAGGTGTGAGCTGAGACTTCTGAGGGTTCAGCCAAACAGTGGGAGCATCATCTGTCTCCTGAAGGCGAGGGAGCTCGGATCTGCTGGGCTGACATGTCCTATGTGACATGGAAGAGTTGCTGCCAGCTCCAAATATTGCCCAGGGGACCTGGGGACGTGGCTGCCTCTGCAGCAGAGCAGGAGACTGGTTTGAGATGCCAGAATAATTCAGGAGTTTGATGGATGCAGGTACTGAGGTGCCTCTGAAAACCCCCCCAGGCTTAAATCCCTGTCTTGAAGGGCTGAACTATCTCTGGAAATGTGGCTGTGGTGTCTGGCCAGAGCTGAGCCCGGTGCCTAGGAAGCAGTGTCACTTGTGAAGATGGGACTGTGTTGCTCCAGGGGACTTCTGGAAATGTGAGCTTTGACCCCGTGCCCTGATCCAGCCTGTGCTGCCCCCAGCTCTGTCTGGAGACACGATGGGGGATGATCTGCCCTGGGGCTGCCTGTTGTGACTGAGATGGGTGTTCAGATGCACTCCTAACCCTGGGAGGAATGGGGAAGGGTCTGGGCCATGGGATGTGGCCACAGTGACAGTGGGGGGTGGCTGGAGTGCTTGTGTGCACAGAATCCCAGAGCTGCCTGGACTGGAAAAGCCCTTTAAGCTCATTGAGTCCAACCATGAACCCAACACTGACCAGTCCCCACTCACCCCTGTCCCTCAGCACTGTGTCTACATGACTCTTCAATCCCTCCAGGGATGGGGACTCCACCACTGCCCTGGGCAACCCCTTCCAATGCCTCAGAACCCTTTCAGCAAAGAAATTCTTCCTCACATCCCATCTCAACTGCCCTGGCCACAACTGGAGCCCATTTCCTCTTGTCCTGTCCCTTGGTCCTTGGTTGAACAGACCCACCCCCACCTCTCTGCACCCTCCTGTCAGGGACTTGGACAGAGCAAGAAGGTCTCCCCTCAGCCTCCTTCTCTCCAGGCTCAACACCCCCAGTCCCCAGAGATGAGCACCTGGATGTTGTTTCCTGCCTCAACCTCCCTCATTTTAAGCAGCTGCCCTTTACTCTGGTCCCTCCTGGTTCCATTCATGGCTGGAGCCTGGCTCCAGCACGGGTTAATCTGTCAGACTGCTCTTAACAAACCCACCCAGACAGTGAAGGATCTCAGATCTCTGCCTCCTCTCCCCTCCTGCCACCGACAGCAATTGGGGTTTGAGAACAATGGTCCTGGTGTGGCAGACCTGCCTTTGTCCTCTGGGGAGATTGCAGCTTTGGTTGCTGAAGATAACTGAGCTGACCTGGTGGCTCCAGCTCTGGCAAAGGGGCAATTTACCCTCCTGGTGTTTAAAATGAGCCCAGACAGTGAGCGTGTGGTCACTCACCCCGCTGCTCCTGCTCCAACAGGGAGCCAACCTGCAAAGGGGATCTGGTGATGGATGTCCCTGCTGTGTGGGGCAGGGTGTGTGGGGCAGGGGGGTTAGCTCAGGTTTTGGCCACTCTTCCCAAAGTGCAGAGCCCTGGGGCACTGCCTCAGAGGTGGGATGGGATGGGATGGGGGATAGAGCATTGTCCATCTGCCCTGGGGAGCTCCAAGGTGATAGAGCTCCAAGGTGATGACAGTCTCTGAAATCCCTTTGAGTCACCCAGAGGTGCTGTTGCTGTGGCTCGAGGTGATGCTCAGCACCCTTTCCCAGCTCTCCACCTGCAGAAGGACCTGCATGCCTGCTCCCAGGGCACCCAGGTGTGTTGGAGGTGCAGGTGAGCCTGGCTCCCACCTTGCCTTGCCCAGCAGGAATCACAGCCCAACCCCAGAGCCCAGGACCTGCTCCAGGTTTGCTCTGCACAGGCATTGTGAGCAAGGCCAGGTTTCCTGTCCCTTCCTTGCCTGCCCGTTGCCTTTGGCGGGGGGGGGGGGGTGAGATCTAATCACAAGCAGATAACGAAGCCCGAGAGCTGCAGCCTCATTATCCCTGTCTGAGCCAGATGCATTTCATCAGTGTCTTGGGTGGAGTTAGCAAATGTCAGGCTGGAGGGAGCACAGTGTGTCCTGTGGGTCCTCTCAGGGCTGGGGCTCTAGGGGAGGCCCCGTGCCCTTTGGGTTCTTCTCTCTCCCAAGGCACCCCAAGAAAGCTGGAAAGCTCCCAAGGCTCCTTCCCGAGTACCCAAGCAGTCCTGCAGCTTTCCATGGGTGATGTCTGCATCCAAAGACCAACACTGGGACCTGGAGTCTTGGAGAATGAGGACAAGTACAGGGGGAACATGAACACAAACCACACTGGAGGAGCTTCTGATGTCTCTGATGGCCCATGGGGAGCTCTCAGGAGTGGGGTGCTGCTTTAGGAAGGTCTGGGTTGCTGTATTTTCATTTCTGGGAGCAGCTCAGAGAACCAGGGCTGTGGTGTGCAGTTGAGTCTGTCAGTCCTCTGACACCATCCTGTCCAAGAAGCCCCTCAACCTGCTTGCCTAGCTTGCCACCTTGGGCTCCTTACCTGTTTCCCTCCTGAAGGCTGGTTGGAAGGCACAGACGTGGGCAGAGACATTTACAGCTGTTGTGATGTTGCTGCAGTGACAGAAAGGAACCTTCTGGTCCAGAGTGACCAGAGCTTCTGGTCACTCTGGGTACTGTCAGAGCTTGAAGGACCATAGATCCACAGCACAGCCAGCACCAGAGGCTGGGAGCTGTCTGTGGGCTGGGTGGCTGTGTGTCAGCATCTCAGAAGGACTGGCTGGGAGTCCAGCTCCCCTCTGTCTGGGGAGATGCTTTTGGAGGTTTGTTTCTTTGTGGCCCTGGCTCTTTCCTTGTCCCTGAAGACCTTGCATGGGCAGGGTGGAGATCTCATGGGTAGGTGTTCTAGGACTTCTCCTGCCTCCAAAACATTCTTGAAATGAGCTGGCACTGGTGTGGCATCTGTATAACCCATCTCAGGGCATGTTTTACATTTACATTTTCACAGCCACATGAGGAGAGGCTGAAGTCACTTGGGTTGTTCAGCCTGGAGAAGAGGAGACTGAGAGGAGATCTCCTGGCGGTCTGGAACTTCCTCCCAAGGGGAAGAGGAGGGGCAGGCGCTGAGCTCTTCTCTCTGGCCACCAACGCCAGGAGCAGAGGCCATGGCAGGAAGATGTGGCAGGGCAGGGTGAGGTTGGCCATGAGGAAAAGGTTCTTGAGGCAGAGGGTGGTGGAGCACTGGCACAGGCTCCCCAGGGAGGTGCTGATGGCCCCAAGCCTGACAAGATTCCAGCAGCATTTGGCCAAGGCCCTCAGGGCCATGGTGTGAATGTTGGGATTGTCCTGTGCAGGGACAGGAGTTGGACTGGATGATCCTGGTGGGTCCTTCCAACTCACAACATTTGATGATCCTATGATTTTAGGCTTCTTTCCTCCTCTTGCCCACCCTGCTGAGGGTAAGACCCTGGCGACGTGGCAGCAGCCAAATCCCAGGCACTGGGTGAACTGGAGCAGTGAGGAGACCCCAAGCAATGGGCCAAGTGCTGCTGCCTGGGGCGAGTGCCCCGAACAGCCTGGTCCTGCTGGGTACACCTGGCTGGTTCTGCTGAGGACAAACCATGTGTCCACCCACCCAGCCACCCCATCCACCCGCCAGCCTCTGCCCTGGCCCCCTCGTGTTCTCCTCTCCCGTGGCTTTGCAGGTGTAATTCAGGGGCTGGGAGCTGCTGGGCTCACCCAGTCATGGTGGGAAGGAGCCCGAGGACTGGGCAGAGGTGGAAAAGGGGCTGCTTTGTGCCTCGGGGCCATCCCAGCTGGCTGAGAGCCCCCCAAGCCCTCCACCTCCTGCCACTGCCCCCAGGTGCTGGCAGCCCCCACCCCTGGCTTCTTGGGGCTCTTGCATGAGGCATCGCTGCCTGAATGTCCCTGTCCCTCCCCACCGTGGGCTGCAGCACGGGGGTGCCTGGCCAGGATCAGAGGACAGCTTAAGGGTTTAAAGAGATTGGAGGCTTTAATAGCTTGACCCCAGGACCTCTCCCTCGCCTGCTCGGGGCAGGGGCTGGGGCTTTGCAGCGTGTGTGGGAACGTGTCCGGGGCCAGGGATCGCTCCACGGGGTGGACCTGCAGCCGTGCCTCGCACCAGGGGCTGGACACACCTCTGCTCACAGCTGAGGACCAGCTAACTGTGGGGCCAAGGCTTGTGTGCTCACTGTGACTCTTGGAGATATCTGTCCTGATGTGTAGACAGGTTGTGTGAGCCTGGGGAGATGTGGTTACCCTTCTGCTGGGCCGGGGGGTGGTTGGGGAACTGCAGCCAGGATGGACAACCAAGCTCCTGCTTGTCCCAGTGTACTTGAAGGGATCTCCTGGAGGCAGGAGTTTGGCCCTGGCTGCCTAAGGGAGATGTGGATGTGAGCCACACCATTGGGGAAGGGTTTAGAGGGGAAGGGTGTGAGGAGAGGCTGGAGTCACTTGGGGTGTTCAGCCTGGAGAAGAGGAGACTGAGAGGAGATCTCCTGGCGGTCTGGAGCTTCCTCCCCAGGGGAAGAGGAGGGGCAGGAGCTGAGCTCTTCTCTCTGGCCACCAACGCCAGGAGCAGAGGCCATGGCAGGAAGATGTGGCAGGGGAGGGTGAGGTTGGCCATGAGGAAAAGGTTCTTGAGGCAGAGGGTGGTGGAGCACTGGCACAGGCTCCCCAGGGAGGTGCTGATGGCCCCAAGCCTGACAAGATTCCAGCAGCATTTGGCCAAGGCCCTGAGGGACATGGTGTGAATGTTGGGATTGTCCTGTGCAGGGACAGGAGTTGGACTCCATCATCCTGGTGGGTCCCTTCCAGCTCACAACATTCTATGATTCTGTGGGGCTGACACTTGGTGATGCAGCTCTCATCTCCTCTCCTGTAGCAGATGTCCCCAGCATGATCCTGGCTGTGTCCTTGGCATGGATGAT
The DNA here is from genome assembly GCA_907165065.1 of Caprimulgus europaeus. The sequence continues at coordinate 8,049,584 of OU015546.1, forward strand.
GGGTGGGATAAATACAGCCCCAACTACAGGAGCACTGAAAAGTGAGGAGCTGTCACACTGGTCTCACAGCTCCTCTGATGCCACCTGGGATCCCCAGTACACCCTGATCCCAGGCAAGACGTGGTGCTCAGCACTGGCTGCTCCCCACTCCGCTCCTGACACATCTCACCTGCTCGTGTGCTGACCCAGTGGGTGCTGGGCTGCTGTCCTGGGGCTGTCTTGGTCCTTGGGCAAGGTGGGCAGCCCTGACCTGCCTGGGGCTGTGTGGGTGGCATCCTGGCCTGGCAATAGCAGTGCTGTGCCCTGTGCCAAAGGGCTCCAAGCAGAGCTGCCTGATGTGGGCTGTCCTCAGCCATCAGTGGGTTTGCCTCCTGGAGAGCAGCCTGGGTCCTCGTCACAAGAGGTGTCCTGCATCCTCTCCTTAGAGAGAGGGGCTCTGGTGTTAACTGCAAACCTGTTGCACCCCAAATGGGGACTGTACCCTTATGAGGGACAACTGGGAGAGCTGGGGCTGTTCAGCCTGGAGAAGAGCAGACTGAGAGGGGACCTGATCAATGTTTGTCAGTATCTAAAGGGAGGTGTCAAGAGGATGGGGCCAGAGTGTTTTCACTGGTGGACAGTGACAGGACAAGGGGCAACGGGCACAAGCTGGAGCACAGGAGGTTCCACTGAAACATGAGGAAAAACTTCTTCACTGTGAGGGTGCCAGAGCCCTGGGCCAGGCTGCCCAGAGAGGGTGTGGAGTCTCCATCTCTGGAGATGTTCAAACCCACCTGGATGTAGTGCTGTGCAACCTGCTGGAGATGGACCTGCTTTGGCAGGGGGGTTGGACTGGGTGATCTCCTGAGGTCCCTTCCAACCCCCCCAGTCTGTCACACACACAATGCACCTCAGCAAAGCTCTGCTTGTTCTGCAGCTTTGTGAGGTTCAAACAGGAGTGGGAGCCCTTGGGTGAGTCCCAAAACCCTGCCAGGAGCTGTCACCATGCCCAGGACCATCCAGAAGGGATGGGATGATCCCTGCAGTGACCTGTAGCCAAGCAGCAGGGACTGGTGCTGGGGCGAGGGGGCCCAGCAGCATTTCCCCCTCTTTCCCAAGTTGTTATTTCAGCTGCCAGAGCCTCCGTGGGGCTGACGAACCCCGCAGGTGCTGTCTGCAAGGACCTTCCCCCCTCCACCCCAAAACCTCACACTCCTCAGCTCGGGGCTCCCTCACTGCCCACCCCCAGACCTCGCACCTCTCCTCCCACCCCCATCCCAGCCCCCCTCCCCCCGGGGACAAGCACCACATACACAAATCCTTGTGGCTGGCTCCGTCCTGACCCAAGCTCTTAACAGAGGCGGCTTTGCTGCTGCTGCAGCGCCGGCGGCGGCGAGCGCGGCCCCGGGCACCGCGCTCCAGCCCTCCCGAGCTGCCTCTGACCCGGGAGGAGCAGCGGGTTGTTGCTGTTGCTCTTGGCAGGGACGCCCTGGCCCTTCGAAACAGAGGTGACTGTGCGGAGGTGTGGGGTGCGGGCCAGCGAGCCCTGTTTGTGTTGGACCCACCAGGCAGGGAATTAGTTCAACTCTGCTGCTAATTGCTTCTGAAGTGCGGGGCTGTGACAAATGGACACGGACACGCGATGGGGACAGCGAGCGCAGCTGGGGAGGAAAGCTGAGCCCGTGCTGCTTCCCTCTGGGCTCTCCAGACCTCAATCTCTCCCCTCTCCCAGCTGGATCAGCCCCACTTAACCCACAGCGAGTGGAGTTTTTTCGGCTGTGACCCAGTTGCTCGAGAGCCCCAGGACTGAGATGTGATGTGGAGCTTTTGGTGGAGAACAAGCAACCCCCGTCCCTGCCCCACATCATCTCTCCTGGGCTGCAGGGAGGGAATTGCCTGGGAAGAGGTTTTTTCCTGCCCCAAATCCCCGTGCTGAGCCCTCCTGGCTCTCCCTGCCCTGGCTCAGCCCAGCTTTGCTCTCACACTGGTTTGTAAATCCCACAGTGCTCCAGCTGGTGGGACCAGTGGCTGGAAGGATGAGTGGTGGGAAAGGAGGATTTTGCCCCACAGAAGGGCTTCCCCCTTGGGTGAGCATGTGCTGACACCCCCATCCCTGACCCTGTACCTCGTCCTGCTGTAACTGTGGGGCTGGGGTGGTGGTACAAAGGGGACCCCACCTCCATGTGAGTCCAGCTGAGTGCAGGCAGAAGGGAGACCTTCAAAGCACCACCCTGCATGTTGTATAGGGTGTCTGTAAGACCTCCAGCCATGCCAGCCCCAAAGCCCTGGGTGGTCACAGGGGGCTGAGTGCTTCCCTTGCAGGCTGCACACAGCAGTGCTCAGCATCACTCCCCTTCCAGGAGGCCAAACTCACCACACCATCACCCTCCATCTGTGGTAGGAGGGGATGTCCTTTCCCAGAGGTGGGTGGGATCCAGGGTGTAAGGAGGACCTTCCAGATGCTCTCCTGGCCTTGGGAAGAGGCCACCAACCCCACCACCATCATTCATGCAGCCATGACCATGCTGTTGTGCCATGGCAACCCTAGGGTGATGTGCAGGGACAGGGCTGTAGGCCAGGTCAAGGACAGAAATCTCCAGGCAGATGAAGGTCCCTGGGGTGGACCAGATCCACTGGTCCTTATCCCTCTGAGATGTAACATTGCCTGTTACTTTGAGCCTCTGTGGGCTCAACACCAGGTTGCCTGTCCAGTGCCCACATCACTGCTGGATGCTGCCCAGCTCCCTGCACTGCTGACCTCCATCCTGCCATCCTCCCCGTGCCCTCTCCCATCCCTGCTCGCCTCCCCTCCCTCCTCCTGCTTTCCTTTAGCAATTGTCCTTTAAAAGCCCCAGTGCCCATTGTCCAAGCCGGGATTAAGCACCATCTGTTCCATCTTTGAGGCCATTTTCAGTGACTGGGAGGAAAAGATGACTCAGAAAGGAGTTGTGACACAGATGGGCTGTGACCCTGGCCGAGCAGGCGGATCTCTGCCGAGCAGCTCTGTTAACCCAGGCTTCTCCCAGCAGCCTTCTGAGGCTCAGGGCAAGGGAGCCAGCAGCAGTTTTTGGAGGGCTGTGGGATCCCTCCTTGAAGTGTGAGGTGTTTCCAACCAGCTGTCCCTCATGTCAGAGTTTCAGCCCATCTGATCTCACTGGTGACTTCTGAGAGCTGGTTTTTGAATGGTGCTGGTGGGAAAGGGATGCAATGTGTTGGCTTCATGACGGGGCACTGAGGCCAGAAGGACAGTCTGTATTAGTGTGAGACCTCCCAAGACCCTTGTGCTGTGGCCTTTTTCCCTCAAAATGGTGTCTGAAGGATGGTGAAGGTGGCCCTGGAGGAAGGTGCCAGAAAACACAATATCCACTGATAAATACCAGGAGATGCTTTCTCATGGGAGCAAGAAAGTTGTGCTCCAGGTAGCTTCTCACCTCACCTGCCCCAGGTGTGACATGTTTCTATAGCCCACCTGGACTGGGATGACACCCAAACTGGGGACACAGTGATGGTGAGGTGCATGGGAAGCAGAGGACCAGGCTGCTGGCCACACTGGCCCAGCAGTGAGGAGCACTTGGCCAAGGTAGGAATTTCAGCAGGACTTAGTGTGGGTCCAGCTGTTGGAGGATGAAGAGGGAGATGTTGGATGTTGGTCTCCTTTTGGCAACACCTGAAGAGCTGCTGTCACCTACCCACACAGAGACTCCCTCCAAGGTGGCTGCCTTCCCTGCAGAACCTCAGCAAACTCCAACCAAAACCCACTGTGGCCCAGTGTGCTGAGGAAGGACGTTTGGGGAAGGACAATGTGTTTTAAAGCAGTTAAGATTGGGAAGACTGAGGGGATCAGATGTTTTTGAGGGTGGTGGTTTAGCTGATCCCATGGTTACAGCACAGCTAAGCCCAAGGAGATGACCAGGGTGATGGATGTGAGAGTGATGAGTAAAGTTCTCCCAATTTTTGTTTGTAGGGGAACAGGGATTTCTAGCTTGCATCTTTTTCCCTTTGCCCCACATTTTTGTTGTCCTCAGCTCCACCATGCCTTGTTGCTGGCTCACCAGGACGCTGCTGATGTGAAAGAGATGATGCTGGAGAAACTCTGAGCTCAGGTCCAACAGCAAGGAGAAGGCAGGGCTGGACATTGAGTGCTGGCAGGGATATGGAAGGAGCACCAGGAAAATGCTCCTCACTTGGAGGGAGAGTTTTTCTCAGCTCCTGCTCATGGTGCTGTCCATGCCCATTGAGTTGGGATGGGAAATGGATGTGAGATGTGACAGGTCCCTGCTTGGCTGGGAGCTTGCCTATACCTAAATCTGGAATCCTGTGCACAGCTCAAGGTCTTCAAATCCTGAGAGGTGGTGGTTGGGGCAGGGAATAAGTAGCCCTCAACAAGGAGCTGTGATTAAGACAGCTTCACACCACAAGTCCAGCCTGGACAGATACAATAACCCTGGAGCTGCTGAAATTATTAGGCAGAGCTTAAATAAAATGATCTGAAGGCAGTGGTGAGGCAGGTGAGATCTGGCTTTGGCTGAAAGCACAAAATGGAGAAGAAAAGAAGAGGAAGGAATTTCCCCTGTGAAGGTCTCGTCTGGGTCAATCTCCAGTGACAGCCAAAGAGTTAAAGCGAGGTGGTGGAGTTGGGAGTGTTTATCTAAAGGAAAAGTGGCAGGTGAAAGGGATAAAATAACCCACTCTGTAGAGCAGTGCAATATGTTTGAATGATCCAAGGATCAGAGCTGGAATTTGGAAGGTAATATTGGATAGAAGGAAATGGGAGATGGAGACAGAAATAGGATGGGGGAAAAAAACAGCTTGAGGTGGTGGTGTCCCCACTGGTTGCTCCAGAGGAAAAAAGAAGAGGTGGGGTTGTGAAGACCATTGTGAATTTGTTCATTAGAGGGGATTTTTATTTGACTTTCAGAATTAAGCTCAGGGACTCTGTGATACCAGGGCCCAGGACAGACCTTCCTGGGGTGGGTTTGGCTGGAGAAACCCAGGCAGTTGGTTACCAGGACCGAGAACATCCCTGGAAATGGGCATTGTGCTCAGATCACCTGAGAAACACCCAGTGCCACCCCTGACCGAGGTCTGGGGTCCTTCCCTTCCTCCTCTGGAGTGCTGAGCTGTGGGTGCTCAGGATTGGGCTCCCCCAAATCTCTGCTGGGCTGAGCACTTTCTGCAGCAGTGACAACTGCTCTCCACCCACCCAACCAAGCATCTACTTCTGCTCTTGCTTCCTTAGCACTGGGGGAGCTTTCCAGTACCTGAAGGGGCTCCAGGAAGGCTGGGGAGGGACTTTGGCCAAGGGCAGGGAGTGATAGAACAAGGGGTGATGGCTTGAAAGTGGCAGAGGGGAGATGGAGCTGAGATGTGAGGAGGAAATTCTTTGGTGTGAGGGTGGTGAGACCCTGGCCCAGGTTGGCCAGAGAAGCTGTGGCTGCTCCTCCCTGGAAGTGTTCTCGGCCAGGTTGGATGAGGCTTTGAGCAACCTGGTCTAGTGGAAGGTGTCCCTGCTGCTGGCAGGGGGGCTGGAACTGGAGGAGCTTTAAGGTCCCTTCCAACCCAACCCAGTCTGTGACTCTATATTCTTCATGGGGAAGCACATGGGCAGGTGGGTCTTGGCACCATGGGAAGATGCAGGGGATGCAGCTGGGAAGCTGCTGTGCTAGGAGAGCCCGGGCACCTCCTTAGAGCCATGCAGGAGATTTCGGGTAGATTTGTCCCACTGCCTTCACTCTTAACTGGCTTTTACAACCTTGGCTTCACCTGCTCTCCAGGCACCATCCTCCCTAGCCCAGAGCTCAGCTTCTCCCTGGGCTGTTTGCTGGGTTCTGGGGGGTTTCCAGCTCCTGCTGGCTGTGAAACTCACAGAGGGCTTGGGGAAGTTGTAGCACATCCACCACTGCCTCTGCCCTGAACCTCCTGCTTGGACAGGTTTTCCATCTGCAAATTTTCCATTGGCCTCCTCAGCCACCCCTTTGTCCTGCCCTCTGCTCCTCTAGATGGTATGTCATTGCCTCCAGCATCTTCATCTGCTAAAGTCTTTATGTTGGCAGCTCTCTCATGACCATAGCATTGGAAGATCCTCACCCATTGCATGTCTGTCCCTTCTTAGCAGAGCTTCTGTGCCTTTGACACTCACTAAGGACCCAGGATTGTGTTCAAACCTCTGTGTGGTTTGCAGGTACCACAATGTACACCAGCCTTCAAGAACCAGGAGAAGGTGGAAGGAAAAAGCCCAGGAGTGGGGTGTCACTGGTGCATGGACTCCCTGAACCTGCAGAGCGGGGGTTCTGAGGTGTGCCATCACCCAGCGAGCTTCTTTGTCACCTGACTTCTCCAAGCTGCAGCATGTGGAGAATTGAGATGGCAAGGTGACTTTAGTGGGGAAAAAAAAGCCACAAAGGACCGAGTTATTTTGCATCTCCTTCAGCTCTGAGGCTTTCCCAGATGTTCTGGGTTTCTTGGTGGAAATGAAACGGCTGCAGATTTTCCAGCTGGCCGCAGAAAGCAGAGCACTTACACCAGGCCAAGTCCCAGATGAGCTATCTGCAGGGCTTCCACTGCTGCTGTTTCACTTTGGCTGTTCTGCCTTTTCCCATGTTCCTCTCAAAGTTCATTTTTCATAGTGTCCTGCAGTCCTGTCTGTCCCTCTTTCCCCCTCGTGGTCCCAGTCCCCTGGAGAGTTTTCCTCTTCCTGCTGTGCCATCAGCTCTGTGTTTTCTTCCTTCTTTTGCCCTGTTGGTTACTTGTTCATCCTGCTTTCCATCAGACCTGGTGTCTTTCTTCACTTGGCTTTGATGAAACAGCAGGGTGGTACCATCACACCCATGAATGTGAGAGGCAGCCCTGGAGCTGCACAGACCTCCTCTTCCACCCTCCTACCCAACTGTCTTTATTACTGCAGATCTAGTGGGGACTGCTGATGGACTTGGAACAAGCCTGCCTGCAGCTCCAAAACAAAGCAAACCAGGTGGAAGGAAGTGTGGCTCATTGCTGAGGAAGCAAAGGATGAAGTGCTCGACATCACCTGCCTCTGATTCTCCAGAGGAAGGACTTTGCTCTTGAATAGAAAGCTGCACCATGAAGCCTTCTGAGATGCTTTTCCTACAGCTCCCCATGAGACTGGAGAGTGCTGTTACCATGCAGAATAAGTTAAATATCCTGCTGCAGGTAGGAACTCCAGAACTTCATGGTGTCCTTGGAGGTGGCTGTAAGCTGACTGTCACCCTGTGGTTGGCCTCAGGTAACTTGTCTGTGCAAGGTCCGTTACCCCTGGTGATTCTGTGAGGTGACAAGAATGTTGATGTTCCTTTTTTTTCCAGAATCCCAGATTTTTTCACTTTTCCAGGTGAGCTGCACATAAACCACAGTGCCCTGAGCCCCAGCACTGCTCTGAGCATGTTTTATTTTTCTGTGGTCTTTCTTGGATATCTTGTTTTACAGACAAGTTTCAAGTTTGAAGGTAGCTGTGATCCCACCACACTGAGTTTTCTGCACAGCTTCCATCCTGGGCAGTAGCTCATCAAGCAGCTCTGTGCAGCACAACAGGGTGCCTGAGCTGTCTGCTCCAGAAGCAGCCTGAAAACTCCCTTCTACATTTCTATTCTTGGGTTCAAGAGCTATTTGCTGATGGACTTCCACACAGCAACCTCCTCTCCTCCAGAAATGTTGAAGTTTTGAGGCTATAAATTGCAGAAACCCCAAGAGACTCAGGTGTTGAGTCTCTTGGGTTTCTTTGGTTGAAACTATAGATAAGAGAGAAGACACAGCAGCACTTTTGGTGTCCTACCTCCTTTCCTGGCCATGGCAATTTTTTGTGACAGTTCTTTGATGTGTGGTGGGAACAGGTCATGCATCTCTTGTTTCTGGACCAGCAAGGTCCTGCTTGTATCTACATGCTGTTGAAATCATCTTGCAGGTCAAAAGATGGGACCTGGAGTAGCTGATGGCTTCTTGGGTTATGGCACAGGGAGGAAGTCACAGTTCTGCTGAGCTCCTGCTTGGTGAGCAGTGGTCTTGTTCTGGCAGAGTGTATGAGCCTCTCTCCTGGGCACCTGGAGATGATCAGGCAGGTGAGAGTGGTGACCAGCCATCACAGTTTTGGTTCTTGGTCTGTACAGCAGTAGTCACTTGTGAAGAGAAATTAGATAATCTAACTGGTGGTTGCCTGCTTTGCAACCCTGCTTGACAGCCTTCTTGGAGGAGAAAGGGCTGGAAGCAGTGGTGACACCTTCTCATGGACTGAGTTTGGCTACCACCCAGCTGAGGGAGGCTGGGCCATCTCAAGGAACAGGACATTGCATTTTCCAAACCTTCCTTACGATGCTACCACAGCTCTCACTGGTGGTTGTGCAGCTGGAGGAGCTCACATGGGTGTTTCTGTGCTGTCTTGCCTCTGCTTTTCGTGGACACAATTATGGGAGCAAAGCAGTGACAGTGTGACAACTGTCCTAGGGCAGAGCTGGAGGAACAAGTGGGCTCAACAGCCACTCAGGGGTTTTGGGTGGGTTTTTTTCCCACAGTGGGATGATGTAGCTGCTTTGGACCAGGTGTCTGGCACTGAGGCACTGCCCAGGGCAGGTTGGGGATCTGCAGTGGTACAGGGACTCTGCAGTCACCACCAATGTGCCTGGCTCATGAGCTCAAGGAAATATTAACAGCCAGATTTGGGGTGAAGGAAAGAATATCTGGCCAGGTCAGGAGGACAGCCCAGGGGAGCTTGTGGCTCCTGACATCCGAGCACAGGCACAAGGACGGGGCTTGTGTGTGGCCACATCTCTGGGAGCACTGGAATAAGCTGCCCAGAGAGGGTGTGGAGTCTCCATCTCTGGAGATGTTCAAACCCACCTGGACACTTTTCTGTGCAACCTGGTGTAGGGAACCTGCTCTGGCAGGGGGGTTGGGCTGGGTGATCTCCTGAGCTCCCTTCCAACCCCACCATGCTGTGATTCTGTGACCCCTGAGGAGGGGCTCCTCATCTCAGGCATACCTGTGAGAGACGGAGGGGAGCTCCTGGTGCAGGTACTGCCAGAGGTCAGCATGGTCCAGCCTAAACGGGGCCTGATCCTCAGCCCAGCTCCTGTCCCTTCCTGCCCCTCAGCCCAGCTCCTGTCCCCTCCTCCCCCTCCGCCTGCCCGGGGTGCTGTGACCAGTCTAGGGCAGGTTGTACAATTTCTTTTCCTGCACTCAGAGCAGGGTTTTGGCAGTCGGGGTCGGGAGGCCTCTCTGGGAGCTCTGGCTGGGTGCCCTCCCGCTGCCACGGCATCACGCTGCTGTCAAAGGCTCTGCTCCGCCGGGCGTCCTTCAGCGTGGCCTTCTGCTGCAGCCTGGGGACTGATGGAAGCAGTGCCTGGGTGGCCAAGACCCTGCTGACATCTTCAGTGGTCACCCCAGTGTGGATGCTCTTATGCCAGACTGAGGTAAGACCCATCATTTCCAATTCCCATGATGTGGCAGCTACAAGGACCTTCATCTTCTGCCATCTGCCCACGCAGAGAGACACCATCCCGTCCTTAAAGCACCTTTTCTCAGTGGTCCCAGGCTCTTGTTTCCTGCTTTCTCCATCACCTGGCTTCCCTGCAGCCAGCTGGTAAATTCATGTGGATGAAGGGAGAGCAGGAGATACAGGAGAACCACGGTGGTCACTGCTGCAGAGGGGTTTGAGGTGATGTTTGCTGATGGGGTGAGGGAGGGGAAGGATGTGAGCGCTGATTCCTGCTCTGATGAGCACTGCCAATGTCACCCCTGGTGACTTAACTGCTCTGCCAGGAGAGCGCGGGTGAGGCCGAGCGTGCCTAGGGAGGGAGGGTGAGATAGTTGGGAGTGATGAAAATGTTCATGGCCAATAAAGGGCACAGGGTGGTGGGGCCAACACAGCTGGAGAGAAATAGGAGCTCTGCCCACGTGCCTGGCTGTGTTGTGCTCAGATGGGAGTGTGGAGAGGTGGCAACTGTGACGCCCAGAGAAGGATGGCTTAGCTGGAGTTGATGGTACATGGCAAATGGGGTGGGTTTTCCAGGAGAAAAGGTGAAGAAAAAAGAAGGAGCAGAAGGTGGTGGTGAAGTTGGGAGTTTTAGGAATGGGAAAAAAAAGTCATGGAGTTCCCCATCTGCTGGAGCAGGGTGGGGAGAACTTGGAAGGGATGTCCTGTTATTGCCACGATGATCTCGAGTTGGCAGTGGGACTTCCAGGAAGGTTTACGAGTGGGAGAGGCTGGGTGGAGAGGTTGGCCTGTGAGTCCTCAGAGAAGAGGTGACCTCACCACAGAGTGGGTGTTGAGGGGCCAAGGAGGAGGACCAAGTGCTGAGCCTGCAGGGCTGGCATGAGGGCGAGTGTGTGGAGGGATGTGGTGGTGGAGAGGGGCTTAGCGGGATGTTCGTGGGTGCATGGGGGATGTAGGAGACAGGCTCAGTGTGTGGGGGGCACTGGGTGAGTAGGACATGAATGTCTCTCTCCCTCCACAATCACAGAGAAGCTTGCCTAGGACAAGGGGCAGTGGCTATAATCTGGACAAGAGTAGATTGAGATGAGATGTGAGGAAGAAATTGTTTGGTGTGAGGGTGGTGAGACCCTGGCCCAGGTTGGCCAGAGAAGCTGTGGCTGCTCCTCCCTGGAAGTGTTCAGGGCCAGGTTGGATGAGGCTTTGAGCAACCTGGTCTAGTGGAAGGTGTCCCTGCTGCTGGCAGGGGGGCTGGAACTGGATGAGCTTTAAGGTCCCTTCCAACCCAGACCAGTCTGGGATCTCCCTGTGCCTTGTTTCAGCGCAGGGGTGAAGCACGTCTGCATTCCACCACCATGCTGAGAGACAGTGTGGGGGGAGTGGAGACCTGGGGCTGAAGCAAGAGTGGGGAGGGGAAGGGATGGAACTGGGAGGTTGTGGGGTGGGATCCACCAAGGGAAGAGAGGAGGTTTAAAGGAAGGGGTTTGGGGAGGCTTGGGACTATCTTACCATCCTATTTCTGCAACAACAGTTAAGCTTGGAAAAATAGCTCCCAACCCCTGCCACCCACGGAGGCCAACGGGAGAGGTCATGGATTTCACCATGAGCTCTGTGGAAAGGTGAGCTTGGAGAGCACAAAAATGGAGAACTGCAACTACAAAGGAGACAAGGCAGAGCATTAGTGAAGCAGCAGCCTGTGCTGCAGCGAGCAGCTCCAGACCATGGAGAAAGGGGTGAAAAGGATGCAGCTGAGTGTCCTGGGGTTGTGGAAGGACAAGGGACAAGGAGAATGCATTGGCTGGGGGCAGCTTGGAGCATGCCAGGCATCTGGCACCCCATCCCCTCCAAATACAGCACAGGGATGGAGGCAAGAGGTGGCAGGTCCCTGACTCTGCATCTGCAGGCAGCTCTGGCCACGTCCCAGCTCAAACACACCTCGAGCTCAAACGCACTGGCAAGGTGTCTCCAGCAGCTGTGGCCCCTTGGCTTTGGGCAGGGGAGGAGAGCATTGTTTTAAGCAGATGAACATCAGTGCCCTCTTGGCAGGAGGAAGTTGCAGACTTACTGACATCTAAGCTGGGTGGCCTCTTGAGCCAGTGGTTAAGGCAGAAGATGAGTGAGCAAGCTCTCCTTCCACTGATGGGAAAGCAGGGATGTAGCCCATGGTCCAAACACCAGCATCTCCCAAGGAGGGACAGGAGGAGGGACAAGGACCACCTTAGTGTCCCCTTTACACTGTCCAGAGGCACCACCCAGGCACTTCTCCTCCTGGCTGAGGACTCTTGGGAGGAGACCACTGACTGTGAGGTGTTTGCAGCACGTGCTGGTTTCACACAGCCCAGTGGAGCCTGATTGCTTCTTAGGAGAAGAAATGCTCGTGGCTCATTCAGCACAAACTCATTATTTAATACACAAAGTAAATATGAAAAAAGGACATTTTTTGTTCTCCTCCTCTGGTGCTGAAGTTTACAGCTGTGAGAAGAGCCCGAGCGCTGCGGAGCCGGGTGTCTCCGGGTGACATTTACAGGGCTCAGCTTTCATCACAGCTTGAAAAAAAAATCCCTTCCACAGAGATTATCTCCACACTGATCTGGATTGTCTTGTTCAGCTTTGGCCCTCATCCTAGATGGACAACGAGCAGAAAACTTGGCCAGTGGCCTGAGGTCTGTGGCCTCCTCTGCGTGAGCTGGGAAGAGGAGGAACAGTCTCCAAGGTACTTGAGAACTTGCAGCCTTGAGGGACTAAAGAGATGGAGCCAGGCAAGGGCGAAGCTTAGATCCCCCCCTGAGGATTTAACGCTGCATCCTGGACCAGCTGAGCCTTTGAGAGGGGCAATCCCTGCTCTGCACTGCTCTGGTGGAGAGATCTCTGGTTTGCATTGAAGAGGATCAACCCATGGTGGCTCCACCTCGGGGTCTCCCTGAGGTGTCAGTCCCCTCGCCACCTTTGCTGAAGGTTTTTTTGGAGCTGGGGCAGGGGGGAGGCAGTCAGGGGGTATTGGTGGGATGCCTCAATGCAAACCTCCTTCACCCTGCACTGCTTCGAGTCAGTTGTCAGCAGCCTTCCAGCCGGACGGTGTCTGGAGACCTTCCAGCGACCACAGACTCTCCCCCAGCCCATCACTGCCACGGCACAGACGGGATTTAATGCATGTCTGCACGTTCCCCCCAACCTTTCCCCTCTCAAGATGAAGCAAGGAAGGAAAACAAGCCTGCAGGTTTGCAAAGAGGGTGATGGTCTCATCTCTGAGCTGTCTGGACCATGGGTGGAGCTCCCAGCTTGCACGGGAGGGCTCAGAGGTGCCACCCCACCGCAGGCAGATGTTCCTGTTGGCTCGAGGTGCCCTGCTGAGGTTTTTCTCTCTGCTCCTCTTTTGCTTCTCAACTCACAGACAAGTGGGTGAGGGAGAGAGGAGCTGATTTGCTTTCCACCTCCCCTCGCAGTGCCCCTCTGCTTATTAGTTCTCCAAATATTTCGTCCTGCGAGGACTCGGCACTAACCTGATCCCGGGCGGCGGGGAAGGCGGAGCGGGTAGGACAGCGCGTTATCCTCATGGCATCGCTCCAGGCCGGTCTGCGGGGAGTGAGACGGGGCAGCTGGGGCCCTGCTGCACTAAATCATGGTGGTGAGGACACACATGGCAGCATCCCTCAGGCTCAGCAGAGCACGAGCTTTGCCTTTCCCCCCAGCAGCATCTTGCCCCCACCCCCAACAATTTATACTTTTTGATACTTCACTTTATATTTCTGCTTTTCTCAGCAACCAGTGGGACAGAGATTGTCCCCAGAGCCCTGACCAGCTGTGGAGACCAGGCATGTGGAGGAAGAGGAGGAGACCTGGTTGTGGGAGGCTGGTGAGCAAGGTGGGGAGCAATTATAGGTTAAAGGAAAATAAATCCCCTGGGATTTCCTCCCAGCTCCATGAAGAGTCGTTGGATTTCAGGTACCACGGCCTCTCTGGAGCCTCTTCACAGGCTTCAGCTCAGCAAGATGCCGGAGAAGTGAGGGGAGGAAGAGGCTTGCAAGGGGAAGGGGAGCACAGTGGGAACATTGCGTCCTCCAACAGCCCTGGGCAGCTGCTGAGGAGCTTCTGTAAATCAGAGCAGCCGTTGGAGCTGCTCCAAAATCCATCCAACGCCCAGGAGGCCACCAAGCATCCCACAACAAGGAGATGTGAGAGTGTCCCACGTTCCCCTCACACACTGATCACCCTGGCTGGACTTTCCTCAGACTGAGCTTCACTCCTGGGGACATTCCCACCCTGGCACCATCAGCTCTGCAACGCACCTGGCTGCGCTCCATCCTCTCCCAAAGCTCAGCCAAGGCAAGCAGTGCTCTGGGATGCTCAGCACATGCCTTAAACAAATAAAAACAACGGCAAGAGAAGCTCTGGAGTGCCTGGTGCTAACCTGGGCCGAGACACCTCCCGTGTGCAGTGCTCCGGGGTCAGCGGGAGCTCAGCCGCTGAGAGCAGCCACGTCCCTGCTGGCACGGGACACCCAGGGTCTCTGGCTCCAGCAATAAATAAAGCAAGCAAAGAAAACAAAATTTAGAAAAAAAAAGCCAACAATGATCGATTTTTTTTTTTTTTTAAACTTTAAATATTTTTTTTTTTCTCTTTAAAATCTGTTTTCCTCTGGGGCTCAGTCTCTGTAAAGAGCTGTGCTCTCCCTGCAGCGTCTGGGTTACTTCCTCAGTCCTGGCCGTGGGGCAAGGGAGAAGCAGGGTCAGTAAAGACGGGGATGGACGGGCGCTCCCCCTCCGTGCATCACCGGCACGTGTGGATTTCCACCACCCTGTGGCAGGGTTTGCACTTGACGGAGCAGCACCAGTGGAATTTGCAGCTGCACCTTTCCACAACCTCCACTTCGTCCGTGTGAAACCCTCGGCCGCAGCACATCAGCTCGCAGCCGTCGATGGCCTTGGAGGTCTTGTTGCACTGCCGGCCGCTGGTGCCCAGCACCCCGTTCTTGAGGTCGTGGTCACAGAAGTCAGGACTGGAGTCCAGGTAGACGAGGTCCTCGTCCGTGTGTGGCTTGAACTGGGAGTTTTTGGGCACCAGCACTTTGGTGGATCCGATCTCGCTCTGCTCGACCTCCGTGGCCCCATCGAATTTCTCCTTCAGGACGTTGCCCACTTTGCGGAAGGGGGGCATGGCTTTCCAGCACGTCTTGAACTCGCAGGAGCCCGACACGCCGTGACACTTGCACTCCACCCGCATGTTGTTCAGGATGGCCTGGAGGGAGAGACGCGAGACGGGACGGTCAGACGGGGATGGACACAGCAAGAAGGGGTCTGGAAGGGTTGTGACGCTGATGCACGTGAGTTGACAAGATTAAATGCAGCCACATAGGTTAAAGTGATGCTGCAGAGCCACACCGGCTGCCCAGGTCCCCCCTCGTCATTACCTTCCTCCCTGCCTCGTTGTTGTGGAGGTTCATTAACGCTCTGTTGGACGAAGCCCCTTTGCTCCTCTCCCGGACGTCGACGAAGGACTGTGAGAAGGCCACGCCGTAGGCGATGTTGTCGGAGCAGCCCGACCACTGGAAGCCTAAAGGCAGAGAGCACAGATGAGGCAGATTACAGCCAGCCTGCCTTGCTCATCCTCTCCAACCCTGCTCCTTGACCTGCCTCCTCTTCTGTCCTGCTACCCACTAGACTGGGCGGCCGAGAGGACTGGGGAAGCTGGGCAGCGTGGCCCTGGGGGGACATGGACAAAATGCTTTCTATGCCCCATGGGTGATGCTCCCAGATGCCTTTTTGAGGAACTCATGCACACTAACCTTCACCTCCTTTCTGGATGGCTCCAGCATTTCCATGCTTGGCCCATTTTTCATCCCTGCTCAGCCATCCCCCCCCGTTGGCTGCTTACCCTGCGGGCTGCCGCCCTGCACCGTGCGGTCACATCCGCACTTGTCCAGCTCGCCGCTGCTGCAGGCTCGGGTCACCGCAAAGGCCACTCCTGCCGAAGAGATGGCGTAGACAAATGCTGCCTCCCGTGTCCCTGCAACAGCACAAACGATGGTGGGAAACCTGGCAGCAGGTCTGAGGCACATGAGATGGCTTTATGGAGGGGGTGCAGCCAGGTGGCCAAAGGTCTTTGTGGGTCTCTGCTCCTCTTCCCTCCTAACCCTGGTGTTGCACATAAACCCCGTGAAAAGCTGGTCTGAGCTGTCTCTCAGAAAAACATGCTACACAGAGCTGTCAAGCCCTTTGTTCCATCTCTTCCTCCCAAGATGGGGTACCCCACGCAGGGGACAACCTCCTCACTCCTAGGGATGCTCTTTGCTTACTGCCAAGCCTTGACCACTCTTGGCAGAGCTGGGATGTGCAGCAGTGAGAGCTCTGTCTCACTATAGTGATGGAGCTGGGAGCTGCCCCACAAGGTGAAAACCATGAATAGGATGGACCAGCAATGAGGGTGAAGCAAAGGCTGCATTGCCAACGTGGGGGGAGATCTCCAGAGCTTACATGGAGGGACTGTCTTGCCTGGTGGTTGCAGAGCATTTCTGCTGTGTAATCCCTCCTGTATCCAAAATAGTTGGCTGCTTTCCACATCCAGGAACATCCCCTGCAGCTGCACATCCTTGCCATCCTGTCACACAGGGTCCTGTAGCTCCCAGCACCTCCAAAACTACCCTGCAAAATCCTACCCTGCTTCCAAAGAGCCTCACAAAACCACACCAGTCCCCAGGGTGCAGCCCCTTCCCAGTTCTTTTGTCTAACTATGTGGTGCCACATGGTTAGGAAGAGCTACTTTGAGAAGTCAGGGGACATCCCTGGGCACAAACACACAGGGCAGCGTGGCCAGGGATCAGCTCTTGCAACACCCAAATCCCCACTGTCCTCCGAGGTTGGATGGACACAGCCCCTCTGTCTCTGAGCACAGAGGGTTGGCATTTGGGTAGTCCCATGCTGGGGGTAGAAGGGGGATGGCTTGTGAGCAGACATCACCCTGGCTCGTCGGTCGGACAGAGGGCAGCTACTTTGGTGGTCGCAGCCCAGACTTTGGTGGCCCAGCTGTAATCTGGCCTGGGCGGCAGAGGCTGGGGAGGACCCAGCCAGCACGGGGACTGAACCGCCTCCAAGTTAATCGAGGTTAATAGTAGGATCGTGTTGGTCGGTTTGTGCTGTGGCTGCCTAAAAAGAGAAGACTTTTAGTTTCTGGTATTTCTGGTATTTCCAGTCCCTGAACCTTCACAAGAAGAGATCTTCACCCCTGCATCGAGGGGAGGAAAGTCAAACAAGGAGCCGGGGGGAGGATTTGGTCTCTGGGTCCTGAGATGGGAAGTGAGATGGTGCATCAGAGGTGGCAGTGGCACCTGAGTGGAGGCAAGGACCGCTTCGGTGGTCTCCAGGGTGTTGCAGAGGGGCTTTTCCCTCTGTCTCCTCACCCCGATGCTCTGCGTCCTTGCTTGGTTTGATCACAGCCCTGTGCCTCCAGAACGCCTGTGTGCAGCTGGGATCAGCGGGGCTGGGGGCTGCTCTGCCCATCAACCCCCCCTGAAGGCTGGCAGCTGGGTGGTGGCGGGTGATGATGATGTCCTGGGAGGGTCCAGCCGTGTGTTACTCGCATCGAGCGGCAGAGGGCCGTGTCCACCCGAGGTCTCACCCGCAGCCGGCTCCGCTCCAGAGCAGCCGCCAGCCTGGCAGCAAATCGCTTCGGCACAGCCCGGGAGGAGACGGAATGAATCCAGCGTCCCACTGCAGCTGTGGCTTTGTGGAGCGAAGCTCCTGGGCTTGGCAGGGCAAAGATTGGACCGTAGGGTGACTGTAGGGCCCTGCTCAGGCTTGGAGTGTCCTTGTAAAAGGTCCAGGCTCTCTGGATGCCCTGGGCTGACGCTTCCATGCAACAGGCACCCGCTGGGTGTGAAAAAGGAGTTGAAGCACCCAGCAGCTGAGGAACAGCAAGGGTCTGGATATGCTGCACCCAATGCAGTCAGAAGAGCCCCACTGAAATGGCCAGGCAAGACCCATCAGCCCCAAGGTCCTACACGGGGTCATTCCCTACTCTCCCCATCCCCTGGCTCAGGGCCAAGCAAGCAAAACCTGCCTGCAGCCCACCAGATGGCTGTCACAGCCATTCCCCCATGCAGCAGCACCCCAGGCACGTGTCCTCCTGGCTCACCTTGTGTTACCACCTTGCCAAAGACAGGCAGGGTGTCCAGCGTGGAGCAGTTCCAGCGGCGGTTGCGGAACTGGTACTGGCACTCCTCGATGGCCAGCTGGGCTCCACGTCGCACCGAGTCCATCACCTCCAGGTTCCTCTTGCACATCTGCACCTGGCGCTGGATCAAGCCCTTCAGCTTCTCACAGGTCTCCTCCTCGGATATGCTCCCCACTGAAGACAGCTTTGCCAGGTACCTGCCATGACAGCCAACACAACTGGTTAGGGGACAAGGGCTGGGGAAGGATGAACCCATGTTCAGCTGGGACACCCTGCGCTGCAGACAGTGAGGAGACCAAGCCTCTCATCCCATCCATAGCTGGGACCTGGTGCCCATCTGGGTGTCACCTTATATGTGACACTGTGGTGGCTCCACAGGATGTGTTTTTGGCTGGCAGAGAGCGAGCCCAAACAGAACAACCATCCCTCTGCAGCCCAGTCCCCTGTCTCTTGGGGAGCTCAGCTGCTGGCTCCCCTTTGCCTCTGTTGCCTGCAAGGAAGATATTTTCAGCGTTGTCTGAATGTGCCCGGTCAGGTCTCCTGAGTACCAGCCCATCCAAGTGCTACTAGGAAAAGCCAGAGGTCTCTAAAGTCAGCCAAAACAAGCAGGACAGGCCCTTGGCTGCCAGCTCCAGCTGCCACACGGCTCCCACAGCGTGGCTGTGTGCTCATCACTGACAAACATCGTCCTCTAAACCACTTCCCTCCTGGAGCCTGCTTTTAGCTCCCCCGGCCCCCAGCAGGCACGGATGGTCTCTGGGAGCTGCCAGGTTTCCTGTCACCTGGGATTCAAGCAGGGTCTGAAGCGGGGAGGATGGTCAGGAGCCTGCCATGGGCAAAACCACACAGGCTGGGCACCTCCTCCACCAGCCTGGCTTGTGAACATGGCCATGAGGTCTTTGCTGAACAGGAAAAGACTGGCCCTGTGTGGAGGTGACCACGTGCTCTGCTTCCATTGCCCCATCCTCAGCAGAAGGAGTTACAGAGCTGCTCTTGAGTGTCAGCATTAGGGGGAAAAGGGGAGCTGCCCCTTTTGGGGACAAGCACCCCGTAAGCTCTTGGCATCTCCCCACCAAGCACATGGGCATGATGGTCCATCCTGCACATCCCAGGAACTCAACCCAATGTGTGCTCCCCCATTTCCCAGGTCCATCCTCCTGCCCCAGCCTCTGGATCCCAGAGGGGCTTTAAGATGGACCTGAACAGCTCGGTCAGGCTGTTGGATAATCCCAGATCCTCTCTCTGTGCCTGTGCCTGTACGTGCCTGGCTGAGACTCCCTCCTTGCCATGGCTGCTGGCACCCGCTTTAAGTGGCACTGCCACCGTCCTGACGTGGAGCAGGGAGATCCCCCGCGTTGGACCCGCTGACCACACCGAGCTTTAACGCCCTGGGGAATCACCAGCGTCAGCTCGTGCTGCTGCCTCGTCTGCACCCAGGGATGTGAGCACTGAGCGAAGGCTTTTTTGGAAACCTCATTCCTTGACTCTGCATTTCCCAGCCCTGCAGAGTTTGTGGGTTTTTTTGTTTGCTTGTTTTTTTTTCCTCCTCCTCCTCCTCCCAAGTTGCAACATCCTGCTGAGGATTTTTCCTTTGAAGCCCTGCTCGCCTCCGAGAAGTGACTGTGCAAAAGTGGCTCCTGCTCCCTGCCTGTTCCCATGTGTCCCAGGAGCCAGATCTGCTGACTCCAGCCACAAAATCCAGTTGTCACAGCCTCTTCCTCCCATTCGCCCTGCCAGTCTGCCCCAGGAGGAGAGAACAGGATTTTCTCTTCTGTGTATCAGCAGAATTATTCACCAGCTTGGTTTCACGCTCACAACTGGGGGGAGGGGGGGCGTGGGAGATGGTGAGAAAGGCGGCTTGGCTTGCAGTGTCCGTGGGGAGTCTGCATGGCTCGCTGGCCAAAGCAGTGAGCTCTCCTTGTGCGTGGAGATCATTGATGCAACGCCTCTCGGCCAGCGGGAAGCGGCAGGCTGCCGGGCTTTCGGAGCCAGCTTCTCTTCTAGCCTTTATACCAACCAAGCACCTCTGCCCCAGGCTTTCTGCTCCTCCAAGGGCACGGCCCTGTTTGCAAAGGACCGGCTGTGGGGCTCCCTGATGCACATGGCTGGCTTGGAAACTCCACTGTGGCCAAACCCAGGCCCAGGGCTGTCACCTTTCTGCTGTCCCCAGCACCATGCAGTGAGTGTCCCCATTCCCATGCCACCATCCTGGACATGGGGTGTGACAGTTGCTGTCCCTGCATCTCTCTGCACTTGGCTGACCCACGGTGAAGGCTGCAAACCATCCTCAGGAGCTTTGAGGATGTTTCCTCCTGTGACAGCTCTGTTTCCTCCCAGGTCCAGCCATCACTGCATTTTGGGCCTGGAGAAGCTGACACACAGCAGAGTGGTGAGATTCATCCCAAAACACCACGGGTTGGTGGATCAGCTTTGAGCCTGGAAGCCAAGAAAACCAGATTCTGCCTCCAGTACTGACACCTTGTGCTGCTTTGGCTTTTTGCCCCTCCTGCATCTCAAGCAGCACCAGGGAACCAGCTCCTGCAAGTGGTCCTGCCCATGAGTCAGTGCCCACTCTGACCATGGGCACCTTGGCAGGAGAGAGCTGTGCCACAGGTGTGACACCTACATTGACATCAGGACCGAGGCATCATCTCCTTTTCTAATACACTTCCCAGCTCAGTGGGTTTCTCCAGGCAATGAGGAGCTGTAAATTCAAAGCACACATGAAGAAAAAGCGTGACAGGAGCCTTTCAAGCCGTTCCAAGTAGATGTGCCTGATAAGATGCCTCCCCAACAAGCATTTAATGCTTTTTGGGATGATAAAATGAAGGCCAAGGATGCTTCAAAGGTAGGTACAGCTCTCCAAGAACAGGGCTGGTAATTTGTTTTGCAAGGCAGGCAAATAAGATGAAGCTATCCAGAATGGTGCTCTGGCCTCTCTCCCCCATGACAGCTCCTCTCTATGCCTTCATCTGTCCTCAGCCCATGCGTGTCTGCCCCTCCTTGGGGATGGAGGCAGCTATGTCTAGAATGCCATGGCTACCAGTCTCCTACACCACGTGAGAACCATCATTGTTGTCCAAAAAAGATGGTTTTTTTTGGTGAGGGAAGGCTGCCATCCCGGTGACTGGTCCAGGAGGGATCCAGAAGTTGAGTCAAGGATGCAAGGAAGAACCTTAGTCAAGTGTGGGGCAGCTTTGAGGCTTTCACAGGACACCTCTCCACATTCAGGGGCACTGGGCAGGAGCATCTCACCTTTCTTCTCTCTGGGGATGCTGAAGGGTGAGATAAGAGCTGGGAAATGTGCTCTGTCCTCATCAGCACTCAAAGATGCTTCCACCCCGTGACTCATGGAGTGTTTCTCAGGGCTGGGGAACCCAAGCAAGGTACCAAACCCATCTGCAGTATCCCAAAACCATCGCTAGCACCGTGCCTGGCCCTTAATGAGGACCTTGATCCAAACTGCATTTTCCTGGACTGAGGTGGTAGAAACTCCAGGCAAATCCTTTGTCTACCCACACACAGAGCAAGACAGGCACAACAGGAAAAAACCCAACAGTTCCTGCCCTCTGCAAGGTCTTGGTGCAGATCTCCATCCTGAGATCACATCCTGATGGCTGTGCAAAGCTGTAGGTTGTGACTTAAGTCTCACATGGAGCCTCAAAACAGCCCTGCCTGTGGGAAAAAAAACCCCAAATAATGGTGAATTTTCTTCCTTTTCAACACTGGGCAAAGAATTGTCCAAGGGGGTGAGCTGCAGCCCAAGCCATTTGTTCAGTTTTGTCTTCTTGCTTCATCATAAGATTTCTGTTTCTTTTCTTCTGCCTTTAAATCCAGGTGGGTCACTCACAGAACAAGCTCCCCTTTAATGAAAGTCCCTAATTTAAAACAAAGCTGACAGAACTCCTTTCCTTTCTTTTCCCATCCACAGCACACAGAGCAAGATTGAAGCCCCATAATTTAAGCAGCTGCAGTTGATCCACCTTGCAAGATGGCAAATAAGGAAACCTCAAATCCAGGGAGTTTTGAAAAGAGGAGGGGGAAAAAAAAGCCCTACTTAAATAAAAATGATGATAATAATTTCAGGAGGAAGAATAATTGGTGGAATGACAAGAAGACATTGGAAGAGCCACAGTGGTTGGCAGGTAGAGCCAGAAGGAGAGAGGAGGGGATCCCCTGCTGTGGGAAGGTGTGGAAATTCGAGTTATTGACACATTCTCAATAGAGGTGGCTCAGGGAAGATGGAGCAGATGTCTGAGGAAGCAGAAATCTCTGATTTTTTATTTATCAATGAGTTTCAAGTGTGAGAACTCTTCATATTGTCTTATTTTGGGAATCTATTCCTGAAGATGGTAATGGTCACACCCAGGCCAGTGATATCACTGGTACCTCACTCAGAGATGCTGAGAAGTCAGATGAGCTCAGAAGCTTCACCTGGTTCAGCAAACACTCAACCTGCCTGGGACACCTGCCTGGCCAAGGACATGGAAGCCTTGTTCAGGTCCTGAATTGCAGAGATGCTTCAGCTCCGCTCCTCTCTGAGAGGCAACTTCTGCAGACGTCCTCCCTGCTCATGCAGGGACAAAGTCAGCCTGGACCAGCAGCACATCCCCGTGTCCTACAGTCAGCCAGCGACTCAGGGCTGTACTTGGCATCGAGACTGCCTTGTGCAGAGAGTTTTCCTCTGAGGAAGAGGATGGAAAAACCCAAAGTGCGTGGAGATGGACAGATAGAAGCACGCAAAGAGAGAGAGGCACTGACCAGGCACCGCAAGGGGCCACCCTGCAGCTATGGAGAAGGGGATCATCTTTTCCTCGTTGCTTTCCCCTTCCAAGCAGAGAGGAGGCATGGGGGGGATGTCCCAGGGTTGGCAGGTCCAAGGTGCTCTAGGTGGGACACAGAGTCCGTGTGGTTTCTTTCACTCTGGGCTTCGTACCACTTTCACCTGCCAAAATGGCCAAGGTTGTTGGTACCACCCACATCCTTGTCATGGTTCAGCAGCCTGGGCATGTTCCTGGCAGGGTCTGCTGGACACCTGCAATCTGCAAGGTTGCCCTTACCCAGCTGATGGCTCTCCCAGAGACCAGGCATCCTCCTTGTGGGATTAGATATCCCGCTGGTGGGATTAGATATCCCGCCTTTCCATCCCTTCTGAGTGTAAACCTTGATTTACAAAGTCATCATCTGAGAGCTTATCTGGTTTCTTCCCTGGAAGAAAAGCAGCTCTCTGGCTCAGTCCTTCTTGTCACAGTTACTGCATGTTTCATCTCTTGGCTAAAACCGTGGTTTTCACACCCTAATCTCCACCTTCAGCTAACAGCTGTCAAAACAGTCCCAGGAGGAGGCATTGCCATGCTCACCCCTACCTGTCTGCAGACCTGAGTGTGCAGCTCCATCACCTGAGCTCAAAGGTCAGCCTACAGCAGAATCCTGCACCTAACACCACGCTGTGTCTAGGATGTGCACCTGGCAAACACCCATCTACCTGTGCACCAACCATTGGTGGTGGCCTGCCTCCTCCATCACGAGTCCCTGCAGACAGCGAGATGGCCTGGCTGCTGGTCCCAAGTCAGTGCTGCTTTCTGAGCATGCACTCAACATCTCCACTTGGTGATGGAGAAGACCAGGATGGAAGCTGAGAAGACCCTGAGAGCAGCATCCACTTTGGAACTCTGCTTTGGATGTGCAGGAAACATCAGTTACTGCATCCTCCCTTACAAGCCAAGAGAAGCTGCTCCTGGGCTCGAGTACAACAGCAGAGTCTTGTTGCAAGAGGAGGCAAGTGCAGGCTAGGGGGGCTGAGCTCTGTGGGAATTCCCCTCGTGCAGTGCTTCAGGCTAGACCTAGCTGGAGCAAATCTGATGAGTTTTAGTTTTGATCAGAATTTGCAAATGCGTGGCAGGAGAAACCTTCTGCAGGATCAGTTTGATCTCGCCCAACTTGCAACAGACCCCAGGCTGCTCTCCCATCAGCCAAGATCCTCAATTAATTTTTTCCCCCCAAGTAATTTCATGAAAGCACAATACTGGCTCCAGTTCTGCTGAGCCAGCCAGATCCTGCACGCCACCTTCCCAGCTGCAAACCACAGCAGCCCACAGCAGCAGCTCCTGGAGGATGTCACCCCAAGGCGTGGGGGACAGAAACCCTGGGGCTGGAGCAGACAAAGGTTACCTGCACTTTGTATCCAGAGCAGAGTTCTGCCACTTGACCAGCCTTGGCTGACTGGGATCTTTGTGGATTCACAAGGCTCTCCAGCTTTAAGAAAAAAAAAATCACCAATTATTGTAAGAGCCGGTGCTGTTGCACTTGTAAGGAAATATGGAAGAACCTCCTGGAAACTGTTAACCTCCAGGATTGCTCACCAATTTCAGCAATTACTGGGGTCAGTGTTGGGCCCCTGACTCCAAGAAGGACCTGGAGGTGCTGGAGCGTGTCCAGAGAAGGGAACGGAGCTGGGGAAGGGTCTGGAGCACAAGTGTGCTGAGTTCAGGCTGAGGGAACTGGGGGTGCTGAGCCTGGAGAAAAGGAGGCTGAGGGGAGACCTTCTGGCTCCGTCCAAGTCCCTGCAAGGAGGGTGCAGAGAGGTGGGGGTGGGTCTGTTCAACCAAGGAGCAAGGGACAGGACAGGAGGAAATGGGCTCCAGTTGTGGCCAGGGCAGTTGAGATGGGATGTGAGGAAGAATTTCTTTGCTGAAAGGGTTCTGAGGCATTGGAAGGGGTTGCCCAGGGCAGTGGTGGAGTCCCCATCCCTGGAGGGATTGAAGAGTCGTGCAGACACAGTGCTGAGGGACATGGGTCAGTGGGGACTGGTCAGTGTTGGGTTAATTATTTGACTCGATCTAAAAGGGCTTTTCCAACGGAGGCAGTTCTGGGATTCTGCGGTTCTGTGATTCATCATTTTAAGAAAGCCCAAATAAACGGCTGTCCTGCATTTCTCTCCATCCACAAGGATGAATTAATCGAGAGGACAGTGGCTCTCAGCACAGTAACATAAACATTTTTTTTGCTTTAATGCAAAAGTCCATTTCTGATCCATGGAGTCATAGCAAAGCACTGCAAAAATGCAATCTTCTTGCTGTTGCTTGCATTTGGAGCTGATCTGCTTTAGCACAGCTTGGGGCACAGGGTGGTTTTATCTCCCTCATGTCCATCCTCCCTAGAATAAGGCTCTGCTGCTAAAGATGGGGGTGTAGTTTTATTTGAGCCTTCCTTAGGAAAAGACAGAAATACCTATAAGCTGAGAAGACAGAGAGCACAGATCCCTCCTACACCCTGGAGAACACGGCCTTGGAGCCTTCCTGCCAGACAGGACCAGAGCTCAGAGACAAGCCAAACTGGTTGGCAGTCCAGTGCCAGGATTGTCAGAGGTCTCTTGCCTCTGCAGGATGCAGAGTCTATTTTAATTGCTGAGCTCAAATTAGCTGTTTTTGTCAAAAGCAGCAAGACTTATAAATAAAAATCAATAAATATTTCCAATGGAGGCTGCTGGTTGTCCTCTCCCCCCTTGCACCCTTGGGGAATGGGTGTCACTGGTTGCATGCACCTTGCAGACCCAGTAGGATCTCCAGAGCGATGCAGAGGAGCCCTGGGCGCCCAGAAGCAGAGAGCTGCTCGCCCACCCTACAGCAGCCCTCAAAGGAAGGAAATTCTCCATCAAACCCCATCGGTGCAACCCACCATCCTGGCTGCCAGAGCAGATGGGACTTGGGGAACCTTCTTGACGCTGTCCTCACACTAAAAACCAGGAGTGTAGGGAGGGGAGTGGGGTTTGTCTGGAGCAGCTCTGCCCTGGAGCTCGCAGCACCTGCCGGATCAGCACCGCGGTGGCGCGGCTTCCACCGGGAAAAAGCTGGTCTGGGTCCTTGCCAGGAGGAAAATGGGAGGGTTGCAGTGACAACACAAAGAATCTCACACAGAATTAAACCAAGCCGGGCTCAAAATGAAGCGAGTCCACCCACTACCAAAGCTGGGGAGACTTTCCTTAAACAAATATCAAGTCTGGTTTAAAAACAAGAGGGATGCAATGTAGGAACCAGGCAGCTTCTTCCCAAATCCTCTGCGTTGCACAATGACCCAAACCGGCACAACACGAGTGTTCAGGCTGCTCTTGCAACATCCCCACTGCAAAGCTGGCAGGGACAAGCATGGAGAATCAGGCTCTGGGTTTGCAAAGCACCTTGTGATGTTCAGATGAAAGGGGGCCAGAGAAACCCAAACTCCTTTTATCCCTCCCTCTCCAGCTCTCCAAAGTGGTTACTCTTAGAGAGCAGCTGTTTAACCAGGCTTGTTCCGACACTTGCAAGGTCTTCAAGCTTTGCCAGAGTCCTCAAATTCAACTTTTTTAAAGGGTTTAAAAGCCCATCTGTGCTTCTGGCCCTTTAAGCCAAGTCTCAAGCCCAGGCTGAAGTTTTAAACCCCTGTAAATAGGGGGTAGCCGGAGCTGCTGGTGGCACACCCTGCTCTGCAGCAGCATAACCGCATCTCAGACCATCTGAGGTACACATGGAGAGCCTCCTCCAAAGCCATTTTTAGCTGCAAGAAAATGGAGAGAGGCTGTAACAACTCCCATAGAGCTTGATAACCAAGGGTCTCGCCCATAAAGGATGCCTGTCCCGTTGCATTCGATGCTTTCCAGGCACAGGAATTGACTCTTATAATTAAAACCACCCAAACAGCTACAGATCAGAGCAGCCCCAGTGCCACGTGTGGTTAGTGAGCTGACATCACACCCTACTTTGCAGACTTTCTAGTTAACCTCTTCAGGTGGATGTCCCTCCCTCCAAAATAAAGGAATAAATGAATAAACAAATAACTAAATGACTGCTGTGCCCCTTACCTCCCACTGGAACCAGAGCCCAGCTTCAGAGAGTTGCTTGTTTGGCTGAAACCCTCTCACAAAACACCCCCAGCATCACGATGGTTTTGGACCACGGAAGGAACATGCTTCCAAATTCAACCACACTGCTGCACGTGCAGGCTCAAGAGCTGACTCCAGTCTGAAATGCAAGTTGCTTTGGAAAGTAATTTGGTTGCTTCCCTTGTATAAAGCACATCCCTGGACTCCTCCAGAGATAGAGGAGAAGTCAGAGGGACTTTCCTGTGCACAACCACCTAGATCTAGAAGACACTAACCACAGCCCTTTATTTAATTTTACAATTCTGTGCCTGAAGAGGCAGGAGAAAAAGCTTTAAACTGCTTTGAGTTTCCAAAGGCAGGAGGAAAAGCAAGCCTGAGGCTTCCACGAGGAACAGAGCATCTCTTCAGATTTGGAGAAGAGATGTTTTCTGGATAGGCAGCAGGCCAAGCAGCGACTCCCAAAACTCAGAAACTGAGAAAACACACCTGAGGTTTGCTTCCAAAGCAGAGAGAAAGTAGTTTGGTCTGTTTAAAGAAAAGATTTGGCAAAATCCCTTCCAGCTCAATGGTCACTGTGGCAGAGTGACCCCTCTCTAGGAGATACCTACACTGTCTCCCTTTTATATGGGATGGGGTGGCTCAGAGGACACTATTTGCATGGCCAAAAACAAGCCCTTCCCCACAAAGCCAGGCTTACAGAAAGCCTTCAGCTCAAGTGTTGCAAGCAGCATCTCTGCGGAGTGCTGGGGGAATGCGAGTCCGGACAGGTCGAAAGAAGCTTGAGGGGGAAAGGAAAAAAAAAGAAAAAAGAAAAAAAAGAAAAAAAAGAGTCACAACTGAGCTTAATCACTAATCCAGCAGGTTTCTGGAAAAGTAAACTTCAGCACGCGCTGCCACCCAGCACACACACACCTATCCGCAGAAATATGCGCCCGGTGAGGCTGGATCCAGCCCCGGGGTGCTGGGCGCCGGCTGGCAGTGCCCGGGCAGCTCTGTGAGAAAGCAGAGCCCACACGTGTGGGGCTTCGCGGAGCCGCACGCAGCACATTCATTCCTCGAATATCTGATAACTCCTGGGATCCTTCTAACTCTGTTTATTGCCTCCGGCAGCCTTTGTTTCTGATGTGAGAAGATAAACAATGGGAATTGTCTTAATCCTAAAGGCAAAGAATAAAAAGCACCGGGCGGGGGACGATCCTTTTATCACGATACATTTGCAACATCAAAAAAAAAAAGTTGACCCCTTTTCCTTTCAAACGCACTGAAATGGATCTGCTTTTCCTCCCCTGTTGGCAGGAATGAGCCCCCCGCGCCCACCCCGCGCCGCTCCAGCACGGACGGCTGCACACAGCCCTCCCCATCTATCGCAGTGAAACACCCCCCCGCCTCGGCTTCCCGAACTCCAACCCAGCTGCGTGCGGCGCTGAGGACCAGAGGGTCCCACCTCTGCGCATCCACGTCAACCTGGCTCATGAAATCCCCCTTTGCCAGGCACTTCCCTGCTGTCATCCCACCTGGTTTCCTCAGCAGGACTTTCTCCCTGTAGGAAAAACACTCCCACAGTTCCCAATATACTTTCACCAGAAGCGTGACAGCTTAAAAGACCACCTCGATAGCTGCTCTGATCCACCCACCGCTCGCTGGAGATGCGTGGCGCACGAGCCGCTCCATCTGGCAAAGGAGGAGGGGAGGAGGACTGAGTGCTAACGCATCCCAGGCAGCTACTGATGGGCAAAGACCTTCTCCCATGGGTAGGACACTTGGAGAACGCTGCTGACCTGGTGCTTTCCCCAGGTGCATCCTCCAAAACTCACCCACATCCCACAGACTCCCATGGGCCAAATCTAAAGTCAGGAGAGATGGGAGCCATATTCAGACGTGGAGAGGGCTCCTGACATGAGGGATGTGCTTGTGAGACCGTGTCCACCTGGGCACAGGTGTATGGAGACGCACAAGCCACTCAAGATCTTTCATGCCCACAACCCCAGGGACTCCCCACCTGGCTGTGGTGTACCTGCCCTTGCTGATGGAGACCTGGGGAGGTGAGATGGAGGTGGCCCATGTTCCCAGCCTGAGAACGGGTCCGCCGGGTGCGGGCACCGGGAACTGATTAGCTCACAGCAGCCAGCAACGCTGGGAGGAGGAGAAGTCCCATCTCCCACCAGACAAGATTAATTAGGAGGAACGAGTGCCATCATTCAAAGTTGGGTGAGAAGGTGCTGTCGCGCTCCATCCCCTCTGCCCCGGGAGGGTCTCCCCAGAAGACAGTCCCATCGCCTTGGCAAACGCAGGAATTTTCCAGAAAGATTTCCGCCCCTGTTTACCTTACACATTATTTCAGTGTTTGTTCAGCGGGTTCCCAGTGTCACCGGGCTCCTCTGCAGCGTGCAACAGCCCCCCAACACCCGTCCTCCTGCCGGGAATGGGGGTGCGAGGCGTGGCAGCCCTGCCTGCCACAGATCCCCAGGGCCGGCGTGCTCAGCTGCCCCAGCCCTGACAAATGCTCCCCTGGACCGCTGGCCCTTGAGCGGTGCTGGCCAACCCCCGGACCCTGCTCTGACTCGATGTCAGGTCCAGACACGGTGATGTGCTCCAGGTTCAGAACTTAGGGACAAAAAGGGGACAGGGGCTCCATAACAAGCCCTTGTGCAACCATCCTCGATAACACACCAGACCCAACCGGCTGGGCAGGACAGGCATCCCCCGCAGCCCACCTGCCCGGGGTGCGGGCTGTGACCCCCAGTGCCACCGGCCTGGGGGACAGCGGGTGCGATGGGGACGGCAGCCCGGGGCTCGTTCGGGTACCGAGCGGCATCATTGCCAGGGGTCGCGCCCCGGCCCCGGCAGCACCTGCTGCCCCTCATACCCCCGGGGGCATCAACAAGTGTCGGTGTCGCCGGTTCCGTCCCCCCCCGTCCCACTCGCCCCCGCGGCTACTCACAGCCAGTTGCTGGCGTTGGCCGAGAAGGTGGCGAGGATGATGAGCAGCAAGGAGCGCAGGAAATACTCCGGGCTCATCCTGGAGAGCAGCCGGGATGGAGCAGCGGAGCCGGCGGCGGCAGCCCCCCCTCTGCCCCGCCGCCCCCAGCCCCCCGGGGCAGCCGCCGCCGCAGGTGGGCACCGGGCAGGAGCGGCGGGCGCTGCCCGGCTGGATGCGCCCGCGGCGGCCGCCGAGCCCGACTGTCAGCTCGGCCGGCCCATCCCGGGATGGAGCGGCGGGGCCGGGGGCGGGACAGGGGCGGGGGCAGCCCCGGGGGCCGTCCCAGCTCCGCCGTTGCCTGGGCGGGACCCGCCGGCGGGGACACCCCCGGGGGAGGGACGGGGCTGGGTTGGGGAACTGGGGCTCTGCCTGTGCCCCCCACCCCGCTGCAGCCTCCGCACCCCCTTACTGACCGTCCGGTGCCCCCCACGACCCCCTGGGTGGGTGCGGTGGGATCGGGGCACGGGGGAAGTTTGCTTCTCCGTGGGGCTGCGGGGCATCTCGAAGTGCGGGGCGGGGGGGGGGGAGGGGGGGGGGCGAGCGATTCTCTCGTATTTGATGCTTTTAGGGCAATTTCCGCGTGGCTGTGGAAAAGCAGAGCCCTCAGGATGGGGCACGGCGCTGCCTGGGGTGTCCTCATTCACCAGCACCCCTTCCATCAGGAGCAATTTCCCAAATCCCAGTTTCTGAGAGTTCGTCACAAATGACAAATTTTGGAGTTTGAAAATTTACCAACAAGAAGAAGGGTCCGGGGGGGACGGAGGCGGGGGGCAAGGGGGGGGGGGGGGGGCGGGGGGGGCGGGACTCACAGAGTCACCGAATCCCAGAATTGCTTTGATTGGAAAAGCCCTTTAAGATCATCAAGTCCAACCATGAACCCAGCACTGACCAGTCCCCGACTGACCCATGTCCCTCAGCACTGTGTCTACACCACTCTTCAATCCCTCCAGGGATGGGGACTCCACCACTGCCCTGGGCAACCCCTTCCAATGCCTCAGAACCCTTTCAGCAAAAATTCTTCCTCACATCCCATCTAAAGGATATTGGGAAAGATATTATATCAGGAGGGAATAGTGTCCGGAGCTGGTGGCAGGGACAAGGTTGCAAACCCTCTTGGTGTGTCCCCGTGGAGAGCACCCGGCTGCAGTGCTGGGGTGATGGGCTCTGGGCTGGGCATGTGGAGGGTGGTGCTTGACCAGCCACCGAGTCTGAAATCCACCTCTGAAGTTGTCTAGAAAGGTCAATTCTTGGGAATCCCAGGAGCTGCCAGCAGTGTGGCTAGCCCACCCCAGAGGCCAAGAGATGCGGTGGGGATCTCCACCTCCTCCTCCATCCACCATGCCTCCATCTACCCCCCACAGTCCACGTGGGCACAAATGACTTAATTTAAAGGCAGGAGCGACACGAGATGGCTGCTTGGTGTGAAATCCCAGACCCCAGCACACCAAACAACCGTGCACCAAACCTCCTCCTGACAACGTTATTAGTTGGGTCCATTACTACAACCTCTTGCTACCATATCTAAAATCTTGCCAAGCTGGTTTGGAGCTATTCAACATTCCCTTTGTCTTTTCAGCTCCATTTTCCTGCTCTCAGTGTAGCTGGGACACACTTACTCAGAGCTGGGCAATGGTGCTGGGCTGCACACATGCCTGTCTAAGTATATTACACCTACTTTAAAACCTCGGCATTAGTTCCCTGTCAAAGAGAGGATTTAATTTCAAAGTGCTTTGACTTATATCCCAGGTCCTGACAGGCAGCAGCCCACCCTCACCTAGTCATTCATCTGGCTCTCACTGATTATCCCGGCTGGAAGCGGGACGCTGGCTGCGTTGCCGCTGAATCGGAGGTTGTTGCTGTGAGCCCCAACTGGGTAATTCAGTGCAACTGGAGCTGATTAATCTGGCTCATCATTCGAGACAAAGCCGTGGCCTTCCCCTGGCTCCTAATCGCTCTGGGTGTTGAGTGAAGTCGTCAGGAAGGCAACAGCTAATTGAAAGGCTGAGGGGAATGAGAGGGCCGTGGCTGGCTGGCCAGAGCCACGTGGGTCCACGGGAATATCATATTTTTGGGCCTCAGATGTGTTATTCCCCTGCAAGGAAAAACACTGGAGAGTTCAACAGAAGCCAGTGGGGTAGACGTGGACCCAGGTGTCTGCACAGGGACAGCCTGGCTGGTGGGGACGGCTGCAGCCTGAGGAGCATCCCTGGCTGAGATGTTCCTGGCTCGGAGCACCCTGTGGCTCTGGCTGGGGTGGCTGTGATGGTGCAGCGAGTGCCTGTCATGAGCTGGAAAACCTCTGTGGGTTGGAACTAGATGATCTTTAAGGTCCCTTCCAACCCATAGCATTCTATGGTTCTGTGATTTCCCAGAATGGGCTCCCTGTGCCTTGGGTGATGTGAGATGCTTCTCTGCCCTATGATGTCCCCTCCCAGCACCTGGTTCCAGAGTTGTTTTGCTGGCCCTGTGTTAAGGGCATGTTAGA
This sequence comes from Caprimulgus europaeus, assembly GCA_907165065.1. Next base: position 8,081,490 of record OU015546.1, read on the forward strand.
TGGGTCAAGGAGGTGTTTGGGAAGGCAGATCCCCCCTGCCACTCTGCTCCTCATCATGCTAGAAGCTGTGGATGATGCTGGCTTCTTGGCCCCAGCACCCCTGGAGATGCTTCCCCCTGGGTCTGCTCCCTCCTCCCTTTCACTTTCCACCTTCTGCCTTTGACACCTCTGCAGGCACCGCAGAGAGTCACAGAACCCCAGACTGGTTTGGGTGGGAAGGGACCTTAAAGCTCACCCAGTCCCAACCCCCCTGCCAGCAGCAGGGACACCTTCCACTAGACCAGGTTGCTCAAAGCCTCATCCAACCTGGCCCAGAACACTTCCAGGGAGGAGCAGCCACAGCTTCTCTGGCCAACCTGGGCCAGGGTCTCACCAACCTCACACCAAAGAATTTCTTCCTCACATCTCAGCTCCATCTCCCCTCTGCCACTTTCAAGCCATCACCCCCTTGTCCTGTCACTCCCTGCCCTTGGCCAAAGTCCCTCCCCAGCCTTCCTGGAGCCCTTTCAGGTACTGGAAGTTGCAGAGCATGTCCACCTGCTGCTGCAGCAGGTTCAAGCCGCTGTCTCCAGCCAAGCAGCTGGAGCAGAGGGGAACACCCTGACTTACCCAGCAGGAAGGGGGGTGTATGCAGAAGACATGAAGGCCAGGCCGGTTGCAGCAGTCACGGTGTGGTATCACATCCATGGGATGTGTTGGGGCTTGGGCATCCATGGGGTGTGAGCCCCACGCCAAAGGGAAAGGCAGATGCAGAGACATCTGGAGTGAGTCACCCTGGAGGGCAGCGCTGCCTGAGCTGCCTGTGGAGCTGATAACAGCGGGGCAGGGCAGCAGGGGTGTTTATTTTACAGCCTCTGTGGTGCAGGGGATGATGAGTGTGAACAGACAGAACATGGAAATGGGCACTCAGCAGGAGAGGGAGGTCCCTTGGCCTTGTCAGGGATGCCCATGAAACACTGCTCAGTCACTACCTGCAGATGAGGTCCTTCCTGCAGGCTGGCCTCCTAGCAGGAGATGTTGGGTTGTGTAAAGACTTCACAGCACAGCTGATTTGGAAAAGAGGAAGACCCGGTTCCATGAAAGCATTTAGGGAGGTACCAGGTTTCCTGGCCTTGTGTGTTGGTGCAGAGCATCCCACACAGCCTCTCCTTTGCCACCCTCTCAGGACAGCAGCTGGGGACAAAGAGCCCTTGCCACCCCCACTGTGGCTTGGAGCTCAGTGCCTGCTGAGGGCCCCGGTGCTGCAGGGCATCACTCGTTATTACTGCCCATGTGTTGCTTTAATGAACATCAAAACATCATTAGATAAGAAGGCTCCCTTTGATGTGTAAATATTGCAGTGGATGGGAAGAGGAATAAAATGCACCTGGGGAGTGGTTCATAGGCTTGCCCAGGTGCTCCTCTATGCAAAGGCTGCAGAGAAATTACCATCACCATATCACAGGTGAGGAAAAGGTCCCAGTGGTGGCAGCAGGAAGGAGGTTTCCAACTCTGAGACCAATGTGGAAGCGCAGAGCTTGTAAAGATGAGTGCAGAGGTGTGTCCAGGCTCTGGATTTAAGTGATGTAAATACATCAGCACTGAAGAATAAGTGCAGACGGGTGGCACTCTGCTCAGCTCCTCAATCTGACCAGTGTTATTGGTTGTAGAGGTTGTGGGAGATATTTTACAAGTTCTTCTTGACTTTCTGATGCCCCTGGGGCTTACCAAATGGGCTTGAAAGTGGGGTAGTCCACAATCTGGATGGTGGCCTCAGCTGTGCGATGGGGAGAAGAGCTGCAAGAAAGAGGGAGGCAAAACTTAGGGGTGAATCTGAGGCTGTGGGGGTTGATGCTGAATAGAAATAAAATCTGTTTGGAACTCAATGGAACATAAATATGGGACACTTAGCAACAGTACGCGTATTAATGCTGTCCTGGAGAAAGGAGGAGCTGTTCTGAGAGGCTCCACACCAGAAAACACAGGACAATTGTACTCCTTTATAGAAACCTGTGGTTTTTCTGATGAAATTTAGTTCAAACTATCCAAACATTTGGTGGCTGCTCAGAGCAGGGGCTGTATGGGAGCGCAGCTCACAGACAGAAGCAGCTTTGCAAAGAGGGAAATTGCTCTGACAAAAGAACTGTGTCCAGGGCATTATAAACAGAAAGCGAGCGGTTGCTGTAACCCGTGCTCACCTGGGCGGCCAAACACGGCACGAGGGTCACCAGGACATGGAGACAGTCCTTCTTCAGCGGCAGCAGGAAGCCTTCAGCTCCGTGGGGGCTGCAGAGCACTTCAGCCTGCGAGCCTGGGGAGGTGCCTTTATTAGTGTGAGTCTCCAGGAACCGCAGGCGCAGACGCTCGGTCCGAACGGATCCGCCCTGCCCTCACCTGAGCTCCAGCACCAGGGCTGGAAAAGGTCCCTCCTCTGAGCTGGTTGTCAAAGAGGGCACTGAAATAAAACAGAGTTTATTTAATAACAGAAGGCTGGGGAGGGACTTTGGCCAAGGGCAGGGAGTGACAGGACAAGGGGTGATGGCTTGAAACTGAGAGAGGGGAGATGGAGCTGAGATGTGAGGAAGAAATTCTTTGGTGTGAGGGTGGTGAGACCCTGGCCCAGGTTGGCCAGAGAAGCTGTGGCTGCTCCTCCCTGGAAGTGTTCTCAGCCAGGTTGGATGAGGCTTTGAGCAACCTGGTCTAGTGGAAGGTGTCCCTGCTGCTGGCAGGGGGGTTGGGACTGGAGGAGCTTTAATGTCCCTCCCAACCCAAACCAGTCTGTGACTCTATGAATTTCTTGGGATTTGAGGTCTTTGCCTCTGAACATACCATGAAAGTTTCTCTGGGAAAAGCAAGCATCTGTGGTGAATTTGCTCCTGAGATAGGAGCAACATCTCCTGGAGAGCTGGTCCTTTGCTTAATGGGGCCCCTCAGATGCACATGGAGCAAAGTGGTGGTTGTGGCTTCACAACTTCTTCACGCTGGTGGCTGATGGAGGCTCATGGACAGAGCATTGTCTGCTGACTGGGAGGAAGGTGCAGAGCTGGGCGATGGGAGATACCCAAGGGACAGGTTCCTGCACTCAGAGCAGTTTTGAGTACACTGCTTTGCCAAAATGCAGTTGATAATTGAATCTGATTCCCTATCCAAATCTTGTTTCTCCTGAAGCACACCAGGAATGAAGCTTGCCCAGCACTGTTGGGCTCCAAACCTTGTTTCTCCTGAAGCACACCAGGGATGAAGCTTGCCCAGCACTGTTGGGCTCCAAATCTTGTTTCTCCTGAAGCACACCAGGAGTGAAGCTTGCCCAGCACTGTTGGGCTCCAAACCTTGTTTCTCCTGAAGCACACCAGGAGTGAAGCTTGCCCAGCACTGTTGGGCTCCAAACCTTGTTTCTCCTGAAGCACACCAGGGATGAAGCTTGCCCAGCACTGTTGGGCTCCAAACCTTGTTTCTCCTGAAGCACACCAGGAGCGAAGCTTGCCCAGCACTGTTGGGCTGTCTGGGGCTCTTCAATTTAATTTTCTCTTGTAGCAGGAAACTTCTGATTTTCAGTGATGTTTTCAGAAATAACTAATTAAACAACAGAACAGGAAATGTGAGAGACAGTAAAATCCCCTCAGCTGTCCAGCGCGTTTCTACGTAAATATGGGGGTAAAATGATGAAAACAAAACCTTCCAGAGACAAAGGCGAGCGAGAGACCTGGGGAGGCAGCAGTGAAAAATCCATATTTTGTTATAACAAAGTGGAACCACCGTGTTTATCCTGTGTCTTGGAGGATGTGGTGCAATTATTCTTACGAAGGGAGGGAAGCCACGTAGAAATCGGAATAGTCTGGATTTTTGCTAAAATATTTGTACAAATCAGGTTATTCAACTACAGCAAAGGACTCTGAGGCTGTTGCTTCTGAAATGATCCTGCAAAACTGGAAGGACCGTGAATGCTTGGCTTTAATAGGCAGCTCCACACAATGCAAAGCTGATCAGTGAAGCTTGAAATGGTGGTGGCAGGGAAGAAATAAAGTTTTATGGCTCTGTGGAGGTGTATGGAAAACTGGACAAAAAAGTCACCCACCAGACATGGACAAGGCAGCCCCTGATCCCCCCTCTGTGGTCAGAGACCAGGGGGTGAATTTTCCACGCTGACATTTTTTGCCAGGCTTGGTTGTGAAGGTTGGGAGGAGCTGCAGGATGGGACATCCCCTTCACCCAACCTCTCCTGGGGTGTTCAGGCAGCCTCCTCACCCCAACTCCCACCCAGGCTGCAGGGCTGTGGGGCAGGGACCCAGCAGGAACCATCCCAGCAATCTGGGGAAGAATTAGGGTTGCAGTGTCTGACTTTCAGTTTTGCCTCCAGCAAAGGCTAAAAATGTTCCACATCACTCTGAGGTGTCAGGTTATGGGACCAGCCCTCAGAACATCTCAGTTACACATTACCCTGAATATCCCAGCAAATTACTTGGAGCTAATTGAAATAAAGGAAATCTGTGGCTTGATGCACCCAATGGGCTCTATACAGCCACCACTGCGGTTTGCATTGATCATCAATCAGGATTTATGATCCCACCTGGCAAATATTGACTTCATTTTTTAAAACTTTATTTTTCACAGTTGGTTCTTCCTTCTCACATCAATCTAGCAGTGTTTATCTCAGCCAAAAGCCAATAGTTTCTTATTAACCTTTTAGCTGTAAGAGTGCAAAGCCTCTGTATCATCCCATTCCCCAGAATCTCCAAACCTCTGCTCAGTGGTTTTTAACCTGAATGGTTGGAAAATTTTTCCCAAGACAATGCAGCCCCTTCTGAAGTGACTTCACCTGCACTGCTGACAGACTCCAGGTTGATGAGTGACTTTCTGTGGACCCCGCATAAGCAGGGATTTGCAGATCAGATACATGGGAGATACATGGGAGACAGCCAATCTGAGAGACCCAAATGGCTTTGCATAGTGAATTGAGACGAGTTCCTGAGTCACAGGGCAGATGTGCTCCAGAAAACCTCCTAAGAGAGGTGAAGAATCACCAAGAATCACCAAGAATGGGGCTGTTGAGGTGAGCAGTGGCTGTGGGCACTTGCATGTGTTTGGCCTGTGAATATGCACGTGTGTGGATATATTTTGATCTGTGAATTCAACTTGAGATCAGGAAAATGTTGCATGGGTCAGGGGATGGGAAATCAGTCCTGCCCTGGCAGTGCTGCTTCTGTTGCCTGGTCCCTGTTCATGGGAAAGCTGCTGGGGACAACGTGGTGGGTGCAACCTGGCGAGACCAGCCAGCCAAATCTGCAGCACTGGGATTTCTCCAGAGCAGAACAAAGAGATGGGTCATAAATACCAGAGCCAGGGAAAGGGGGGAGTGCAGAGGGGCTCAGACACAGGAAATTTGGGGAGGAGACAGGATCAGGAAGGCACATGTTCCCAGTCTCACTCAGGTTGGTGAGAAAGGATGAAATGGCTGGAGGAGAGAGAGGGGAAACTCCACGTGTTGGGGAAACAAGCCATGGGCAGTTGGAAGGAGCCAGGATACCCTGGAGAAGGCTTAAACAGCAGGTGGAGAGGAGATTAAAATGAGAGATTGTGTTGTCCATGTATCTGTGCTTCTTGTACTCAGTAACCAGGTGGTGGTGGATAGTGGAGCAACATCTCATCTGCCTGATGAGGGGAGTTGCACCTCCAGAGCAACTCCTGAAGGATTTCTGGTCAAAAGCCAGCAAAGGGATGGCTGTTGAGGCGTGAGGAGGAGCTGAGCACTGTTTCTAGGTCTGTTAGACTCAATGTCCTCTCCCATCAAAGGTCTTTGTGGCCTGGACACACGAAGAGCACTGTGGGCTCCCCAAAGTGTCCAACCACAGTGTAGAACACTGAGTGCTGAGATGCAGGAACCCTACCAGGATGGTGTTAGCAAGGCAGACACAGAACAATGCTCTGGGGCTACCTACCAGGAATGCACTAACAGAGGTGCTCTGGAGCCACAGCTGGTGAGTAAGAGATGCCAGGAGCAGGAAGGCACAACACAGAAACCCAGGAATGGAGATGGAGGGTGCAGGGCTTCCCATCACCCTGGGTGTCAGGGTGAGCAGTGCCTCAGCGAAGAGGGATGCTATGGGTACAGGAGATGCCTAACATGGATATTTTCTGAAGCAGATGCTCAACATCAAGGGAAATGTCCTAGGTCAAGACCCTCCTGTAAGCAACCTGGAGCCTGAAGCTGAGAGGTTGGCCACATTCCTCTTCCCAAGGGTTTCTTCAGTGTCCTCTGACTTGGACCCTAGTGGATTCCTTCCCTTTATGGGACCTTATTCCTTCCCTGGAGAGGGAGGAATAGCAGGAAGGAAGGCCTTAGGGGTGATGAAGGTTTGGGTGGGGGTGCCATGCTGAGATGTTTCAGTTGTCTCTGAAACCCTGAGAGCCTGGAGGCCATCGTTGTCCCAGTGGTCTTTGAGGTCCTTAGACAGGTCCTTTGCTGTGGTTTTCAGGATGCATCATCCCCCAAAGGGCAGGTACCCAGCACACTGCAGGGACCTCACACGTGGCAAGTCCACCACTAAGGGTTCAACATAACTTCCTTAAGTGTAACCACCTGGAAAGTGGGTTTGAATTGGAAGATAATCAGCCAGGGTCCCTTCTAAATCTACAGAGAAATACTGTCCTCTCCAGAAGGTGTTCACCCCATCTCTCCTCAGTGGGTTGTTCTTGCAGAGCCTGTGGCAGTGCTTGGCAAAGCTGTAGAAAAGCCCAGGGAAGCTCTAAAGATTGGATTTGTTTTCTGTGTGAATGAACTCATCCCTGGAAGCCCATTGAGAAGAACTCAAAAATGGAATTTGTGAACTGCTTGCTGATTTGAGGCCTTTTCTCCAGGTGTCTCTGGTGGGGACACAACAGCAGCAAGCCAGGCTACCCAGGCCCACAGGTCTGCTGTCACAGAGGCCAGAATTCCTGGGTGCAGCCATGGGTGATTCCAGGGTCTGAAAGGACTCCCAGCTGTAAATGCTGACACTGCTGTATGGGTCATCTTCCCCCCTGGAAACACTGTGCCAAGGGACAGACTTCATCCAGCCCCAAAACGTTGCATGGCTCAGGAAATACCTTGGGGCATGTCTGGAATTGAGGGAAAGCCAAAGGGAAGGTGTTTAACCATCTCTCTGGCTTTCTACCAAGCTGAGATGAGCAGTACAGAGTGGCCAGTGTACATGGACCCAGGCCTGCTGAAATGAGTCAAAAAACACACAAAAAATTTATTTTTTTTTTTCCCAAAGTGCCTTTTTTTGGGTAATTTCTTCCATTTTTCACTTTACTGATTTTGTCGCTTGGGGAATTCCTAGTTTTCAGGAAAACTGGGAAATCATTAGAGTGCTGATTTCCAAGTAGTTCCTCTCCAGAGGTGCAGGAGATGATGGCAAGAACCTCGCAGTGAACAGTAGCAGAGCCTGCAGCACTCACAGCATCCTTTTCAGTGGCCACTCTGATGCTGAGTGTACGAGGGCAACCAGTTTGGGGACCTCAATTTAGAAAGAAATTGAGACACACTTTAATGAGGTGCACTTGTAAGGACCTGGCCCAGTCCCAGTGTGCTCAGGAGGTTCCCAGGGTGTTCAGTCATCTCTTAGAGCTCTTCTGGCCACCAGCTTTAGCCCTGGTTCAGAATGAAGAGTGGGTTTGTCCTCCCACCAGAGGAAATGCCATGCTGATTCACCATGGTTCTTGGCCAACCAGGGCAGTTTGCTTCGCTGACTCTACCAGGACACATGGAAACACGAAGCTGTGAAACCATTATGGTTGCTGAAGAGAATCAGCCAACAAAACAAACACGAGATGTTTAGGAAAGCAAGGACAGCTCCGTCCCATGGAGCACACTCAGCTCACAGGGAGCCTGACCTGATGTGTTTTGCAGGACTAAGCAACATCTTCAGCCATAAGCACAGCAAGGAAACACGTTTTCCTGCCCTGTGGTGATGCTATGGATTGAGGGGGACATGAAACCAGAACTGTTGAGGAAGTTCAAGTTAACAGTGATAGAGAGAACATCCTAGTTGTGGTGAGGGAACCTCTTGCTACCTTTGCAGCCTGGGTGGCCATAACTCATCTCTTCATCTGCAGGCAGCAGTGAATTCCACTCAATCCTCCCAGCCCTCTCAAAAACCCTTTGTATGAGTCAGGGGAGCCATTAAAAACTCTGGGACTGGCTTAACATTGTCCTGCTTGGCCAAGCCATCCTCCAGCCCTTCCTAGACCAGCTGCTGGAGAAGTTTAGGGGCCTGGGAATGTCCTGCTTGATGGACCAGTCCTCCCCTACAGGACAACCTTGCCCTGCCATGGCCAGTGGAGCCTGGCACTTGGTACGGGGCAGCAGCAGCACTTTTTACTGGAGATCCTCTTTGTGCATCTCAGGTCTGACCACGCTGCCACCCAGCACAGGACCAGTGAAGAACCACTGAGGTGGGAATTCATGGTGACCATGCCAAGGGTGAGCGCATCTGGCTCACCACGGTGGCCAGGGACGTGCTGGCCGGGACACGCCACTAGAGGGGGACACAGCCACGTGTAACGGGACGTGGCCACCAGCCACGGGCGTGGACCTGTGGGGCGGACTCAGTGGCCCAGTGAGCCGGTGGCCAGTGGGAGCCATTGCCACCTTGGCCCTTCTTGACCTCCCTTGCCCACGGTGCTGTAAGCCCAGCCACGGGAAGGCAACGCACATCTAAAATTCTCTGGCCCTTTGGCTGGTGGTGAAGCCAATGGCTGTGGTATGGGATGGAGTGGACTTCTTCACTCTTCCTGCTTGTCACTGGTGTGACTCTGGAGGTTGGTTGGCATTTTCCAGGTCTGAAAATCCTGGATACCATGCATTGGGTCTGCTCAGTGTGTGGAGTGGGCATATGGCGTGGTGGGATGTGACCTGTGGGGAGGACCCAAAAATGACTCAAATGAGAGGAAGAGTTTCAAGAGTTTTCCACTTTATCTTTCCCTTTGCTGTGGCATCTCTTTAAGCAGAGATCACTACTTTGAGATAACCAGGCTGTGTGCATGTCTGGTGTTGTGACCTGCAATGTCCTGCTTCTCCTTCCTTACAGAGCCTTTCCTGGGGACTCTTAGCTGCAGTGATTTCTGATGGTGGAGTTGGTTTGGATGTGCACCTCTGTAAAGATCTGAAGGTAGGGCAAGGCTTCAGGGGAACCTAAAGGAGGATGGGACATGACTCCTGCTAAGCTGTAATGGAATCAGTGCTTAATTCTTCAGCCAACTTGGAAAGCTACAATTTTTTGGGTCAAAACCCTAAAAAAGTTTTATACTTGTGTGTGAATGATGCTGCTGATCTTGTGTTCACCTGGAAGTGAGGTAGTTTGTGTGCTGCAGGGTCCATCTGCTGAGTGAAGCCAGAGGTGTGATGCCTAGCTACAGATCTGCAGCAGAGAGAGGGCCACGGTGTTCAGAGAGGGATGTAAGATCCAACCATGGCACCTGGTGCCCTGGGTGCATTTCACGTGCTCGTTCAGCACAGGTGATGTTCAAGGATGGAATGAGAAGGAGTGTTCCTCCCAGCTGCTGTGAGTGTCAGGGGGGCACATGTGGCTTTGGTGACCTCCTGTTGTATCCCTGCAGTGTGGACATTGGTGGTCTGGGTGGATGTGGGACTTGAAGAGCCTTTGTGTCTTTGTGTGCCTGTGTTTGGATGGGATCAACTGGCTCCATGGGATGTCTCCAGCAGTGGTGTTTCATGTGGCATATCCAGTCCCATGCACCATCTATCCCATCCTCAGCAGACCACACAAAAGGTCTGATGGAGGCTCTTGATATGGAATTGAACAATTCTCTGCAGGTGAAGGGGATCATAGGGGATCCTGGTACCTGCAGGTGCCTGCAGACACCCAGAAACTCAGCAGAGGTCTAGGGAAGGTCGAAATCTGCACCAAAACCTCTCCTGGTTACGTGTTCTCTGCACAAGACCGAGGTTGTTGGGAGCAGCAGTGGCCGTGCAGTGGATTGACAGCTCATGGTTCTGTAAAAAACTGTGCAAAACCCTGAAGTTTCCTCAAATGGTTTTCAATCAACCCCAGAAGTTTCAATCAACCCCAGAAGTTTCAATCAACCCCAGAAGTTTCAATCAACCACAGAAGTTTTGCTGTTCATCTGAAGGCAAAAATGACATTAAATTCAAACTAAAGTAATTTAAACTGGTGGTGGGCAGTTCCCAGCAGATAATAAGAAGTGAAATTACTTTGTGTGTTGTGAGTTAATTTGCTGGATCTTACAGTGGAGTTTCCTACTCAGCTGATGGGCACTGTGTGTGCTACATCTACTGCTGACTGAGACCCTCCAGAGCAGTGACATTAGGATTTCTTTGGTAGAAATGATTCTGAGTTTCTGCAGTTGGTTGCACAATGAACAGCTCCTTTTATCACTCCAGAGCAATGGAGGGATGGGATTTCATGCCGTTAATTTTTATGGGAGTTCAATCTCAGGGCTCCTCGGGGAGCTTTGAAAATCACAGCCCTTAATTTGAAGTTTTCAGTCCCTATAAACAATGCTCTTTATCTGGGCGTGCCTGCGAGCTGAGGGCCGGCCACACATCGCTGCTCCATGGGCCCTGCCAAACGCTGGAGCTCTCTGAGTTCATGATTTCACTCTGTAGTCAGAGAAGAGCTGAGCCCTGGTGCACAGCCCCATCCTGTGCTGTCCCTCCCTCGCCTGCCACCCTGCTTAGCTCCATCTGAATTGGCCTGGACCTATAAGAGGTCTCAGGGATGTGACATGTCAGAGCCAGAGGGTGGTTCTGGGGGGGAATTTGCTCCTGTTAGGCCAAGTCTTGGCACTTGGGCACCTACAGCAACTACTGGGGCTTGGAGGATCCAAACTGGGTTTTGGAGGAGTCTGTGGCCATGGTGGTCCCTGGAAGGCTCCAAGCTGACAAGCAGACGGAATCAATCACAGAATTGCCTGGATTGGAAAAGACCTTTAAGATCATCAAGTTTGAAAAGTCCCTGACTAACCCATGTCCCTCAGCACTGTGTCAACACAACTCTTCAATCCCTCCAGGGATGGGGACTCCACCACTGCCCTGGGCAACCCCTTCCAGTGCCTGGGGTCCTGCACTGGGCTGATCTCCAGGACTTGGGAACTGCTAAGAAAAATCAGTGGGGAAACATCTCTCTGGCTGTCCCAGAGAGAGGGTAGGGGGCAGAAGAATTTAGGGTAAGTCTCCCTACAGTGTTTTGGTCTGGTGAAGACCATGTGGGTTTAGTCTTTGTCATCTGCAGCCAAAGTCAGAGCTGGCAGCCAATGCCAGAAAAATACCTGCAGCTTTGGAAACAGGAGCCCATAGCGTGATCTTCACCCTTCTCAAGAGAAATGCCATTAAACCCCATGTTCCTCCTCAGGGCACAGGCAGCCACCCAGAAATGTCTCAAGTGTCTCCCACTGCAATGACCTTATTGCCCTGACTCACATCTTCCTGGCCCGGCTTCTCCTCTCCCTCCCTGCCTGCTGGCAGGGTGCTGGGGGCCCTGTAGCTCCAGCACCTCCCTCCACGGTCCTGGGTGATAGGACCCATTACACAGCCTGGCACCACCTTTGCTGTGCTGCTGTCCATCAGCTGAGGCACAAATCTGCCCCATGCTATTGCTGGTAGCCAACCCAGCAGCTCTCATCTTCTGCAGGAGCTCTGCAGCTCTGGGCACACCCAGAGGTGTTTGGAGCCAGCTGAGCAGTGGTCATGGGTTAATTCAATTCAAAAGGTTGGGAAGGTCACAAAACAAGGCTGGGTAAAAACCAGCATCATCCAATGTCCATCAGAAGCAAAGTCCAGGGGTGGGAGTTGTCCCCTCTCCCTTGCCTGCAGCCTGTGGTTCATCACTCCATCTTCTGTGCCACGAGGACAATTTGAAGTATCCCTGGTCTGGGTGGGGAAGGGGTTAACAACATTTCTCATCCTAGTCAGAGGCAGCCCTGCATGATGGAGGGGAACTGGGAACTTGCAAGGAGAAGCTGGAAACTCCCAGCATCTGAGTCCAGGAGGCAGTGGAATGCAGGGACATGGTCCTTGGCTGGTCCTTCTGCCCTCTGGCAAGGGGTGTGCTGCTCTGGGACTTTGGTTGGCTACGAGGGACCAGCACTTTGGAGGACTCTGACTTTCTTGCAACAATAAGGAATGGGGGGAAAGAGCTTTGGAGTGAGGGGAGGCATTACCCCAACCAGGGAAGCTCGCTTGACTTGGAGGCAGAGTCCTTGTTGATTCTGGTGGTCCATGAGCTGATGGTGGTCCATTAGCTCATACCTGGCTGTGGCACGCCACACTGAGGTCTACCAGGCTGAGCTGATGAGGTCCAGGTCCCACGGGAGGCTTGAAGAACCAGGCCACCCTGAGCATCCCCCAGCACCATGCACCCCTCCACGCACAACGGTCTCAGGTGGGAGACTCCTCAGTGACCCCTTCCTGCCAGGTGAGCCCTTGTTTGCGCCGTGGCCCGGCGGAGGAGGTGTATTTATAGCTGTTGTTAAATCACAGCTGAGGGACTGGGCCGCTTCCAGGGGCTGCTCACGCCGAGCTGGCGGGGAAGGGAGGCAGGTTCCATATTTACACATTAGTTGAAAATGTGGATTCTTTCCCCTGGGGCCCCAGAATGGCTCATAGGCAGCTGCTCCAGCCATCAGCTCTGCTCGTATTTATTTGTGTTTTTCAAACATGTAGTCAGTATTTACACAATAGAGGCAATATTAGTAATATCTGCAATAATTTATATGATACCAAATGGGATTTCTCACGGCCAATGAGCTGCCTGGGGACCTGGCCCCTGCTCCCTGGTAAAAGCTCAAAACAGTACAAATTAACAAGCCATAAACCAACATCTTCATAAAAGAACAGGGGAAAAAAGGACAGATCCTGGGAGGTGCTGAGTGATTGTGACAGCCCTGAGGGCTGCTGGGGATGGAGGGTGCTCAACACCTGCGCAAAGCAGGGCTCAGCTCTCCTGCAGGGAGGAGGAAGGGTCCTACATGGCTCTGCCAGCCTGGATATGGGCATTCCTCTGTGCCATGGTGGCAGCTGGACCAACCCTATGACTGGGTGCTGGTGGCAGCAGGGGAGTCCCTTTGCCCTCTAGGCAGTGCCTGGGGATCACATGCAACCAGGGTGGAAATCTCCTGGTTTCCCCATCTCCCAGTTCTGTAGGTGCTCATGGTGAGAGCAGGCAGCTAAGGTTTGGGACAGGGAGGGACCAGGGGACATGTGCCAGCAGCAATGCCCAGGTGGGAAACCAGTGCACAGCCATCATCTCCATGGCTGGACCCTGCTTCCACCTTCCATGGTGCTGCTGCAGGGACCAACAAAGTGACCACTGCACCTTGGGGGCACAATGCCCTGCGAGACAGACAACAATGAGAATGTGAGTGGGACACCTTAATACAGGCCAATGTTCCCCCATCTTCCTCCTGGAAGGGGAGAACTGGAAGCACTGGGGGAAGGGGCTGGGGTTTGGACTGGCTCTCAGTTTATTCATGAGCCTTTGAGTCATCTGTGAGCAAAAGCTGCTCTGCCAAACCCTGATGTTGTACCTCCACTTAACCCTAGACCCTCTTTTTACTTCCTGGCTATGTTCAACCTGGGAGAAGTGGTTTCCCAGCCTGTATCTTCACCCTGTGCTTCCCTCTGCCAGGACACCCCTTCACCGAGCACCCTTCCCTGCGCCTCCAGCGGCTGAGTGGCACCGTGATCCACGGGCTCTACACAAGCAGCTCTCGCAGGCCACCACGTCCTCATCAACGTTGCAAAGTGCTGGTGGATCTCTTGTTTCCTTGGAGCCACTGCAAAGTCCCTGACCTGTGCTTGCTGCAGATCAGAGTGTGAAAATAGAGGGAATAAGGGCACCCTGGGCTCTCTGCTGGTGCTGCTGGCTCAGAGGTTGCCCCCAGCACCTTGTGTCTTCCAGCCAGTGATGTCAGACCAAAGGTTGCTCTTCTCCACTGAAATTCTCCTGGCATCAGCTCCATCTCCCCCTGAGCCAGCCTCAGCACCCTGGGGACAGCTCAGCCCCAGTCCTTTCATGTCCCACCTGCTGCAGCCCCCGCAGTGATCACACACCACTGCTCACGGGGGGCTCTGGGCAGGGTCAGAGAAATAAACCTTGGGCACCCACCCCGCTTTCTTTTCCCTTTGTATCTCCCCTCCCACCCTCTCCTGGTGCCAGGGAACGTCACCATTTCATCTGTGTCATCCACAGCCCTCCTGGCCATCACAACCCACCCCATGGACATCACCCTGTGCAGGTCTGAGGAGCTGTCCTCCTCCTCCATCTCCTCCTCCTGCCTCTTGGCCAGGCTGCCTGGCAGTGGCAGTGGCATGGGCCAGGATGACAGTGGCCTGAGATGATGGCACGTGGAGGTGGTGCCAAGTATTGGGGGATGCAGGGTGGGGTCTTGCAGCATAAGGTAACTGCAGGGCACATGGTCCAGGGGGGCTGGGGGCGTGGGGAGGTGTGTGTTGTATTTCAGGCAGCTCCACACTGTCCCTGCCTCTGCAGCCACTTGCCATACTCAAACCAGATGCAATATCCTCCTGTCAGCAGCGTGGCCTGCACGGGGGGATTTCATTCCCAGCTTCTGGACCAATCCCAAGCCAAACAAATGATGGAAAGGAGCAATTAACCCAATCTCCAACCTAATCCGCTCCGAGTGCCTCGCTGTCCTGGGCTCTGCCTGCTCCACGTGGTGGTGACTTGCCTCCAGATGTTTGTGAGGAGATGGAGGACATTTGGCCAATAGAGCCAAGGACAGGAGTTGGGAACAGAGGACTGGTGATGGTGCTGCTGCTGGGGTAGGCTGAGCCTGAAGTGAAGTTCACACACTTGGGTGGCAGCAGCTTTGCACCAGCGTGTGTGTGGGGAAAGTAGGACATGGGGCTGAGATCATGAGTGGGAAGGGACCCAGTCACAGACACCACCACCTCTGAGACCATGGCCATGGCTGTGGGACATGAGAGTAGGGACAGACAGGTGAACTGCAGAGAGCAGGAGGTCTGAGATCTTTGGTGAGATCTGTCAGGTCCAAGGAGATCACAAGAGGCTCTGTATGGTCTTGTGTGGACTCCCCACCCTTATTCACCAGGTATATTGCCATGGCCAACAGAGAGGAGAGGAGAGGAGAGGAGAGGAGAGGAGAGGAGAGGAGAGGAGAGGAGAGGAGAGGAGAGGAGAGGAGAGGAGAGGAGAGGAGAGGAGAGGAGAGGAGAGGAGAGGAGAGGAGAGGAGAGGAGAGGAGAGGAGAGGAGAGGAGAGGAGAGGAGAGGAGAGGAGAGGAGAGGAGAAACGTGCCTGTTACCACCAACCACTCTGCTTAGTTCAGGGCTGATTCCACAGAGCTGTCAGATGTCCCCAGGACTGAGCTGTCCCTCTGAACACTTTCTGGCCTGGTCATGCCAGTTCCTCTTTTCATATCCCTCTTGCTGTGACCCAGTTGGATCTTCTCCCTCTACCAGCACCCTGCCAGGAGCACCCTTCCAAAGAGGCCTTTTGGAATACCATGGTCTGTAGGCTTTGCCTTCTCTTCAGCATGGTGTCCTCCCTGCAGGAGAGGAAAGTCTCTTGCATGCCTCTTCCATGGCTCTCCTGACAGTGGATGTCTTCTAAATGCAAACTCCCTGCCCAGTTTCCCAGCTTTCCATCTCTTTGTTTAGGATTATCTAAGACACCATTTACTGTAGCAGGCCTTGAGCTCTGTGTCTGAGTCCATCTGACGTTCATGAGTTATCCTGGGGGACACTGAGGACCCTCTTGGGAGAAGGTCACTGTGGAGAGCTGTTGCATGAAGAAGCTGGTTGTGGTGCTGCATAGGGAGCCCAGTGGAAACACCCCCAAGAGCACCACTGGCTTCCTCCCAACTCAGAGGTTGTTTCTCCATCTTGGGTGGGCTCCAAGGCCTTGGGGAAATGCTGTCTCCACTCAGGTCCTAGGGAAGGTGTCTGTGTTTGGGATTTGCAGGTGGGGATGTTCTCCTGAGTTGGGCTTGCCAGCTCAGAAATAGCCCAAATCTTGCAGCAGTCTCCAAGCTGCTGTCAGAGCTCAGGGATCTCCTGACTTCCTGACCTGGTGCACGGCTGCCCTGCGTGACACAGACCCTTCAGCCATACCCTAGATCACGGGAGGGACCTTTCTCATCCAGCCCTGTTCATGACAGGAGAGCACATCAAGGTGGAGGAGTGCATGGTACCTTCACTTCCCTGTGAGACAGGAGGGATGAACGTGAGAGGCAGTCTGCTGGGAGCTGGAAATGGACCCAAGATGCTCATGATCCATCACCCATCCTGGCTCCATCTGCACCCACCACTTGCCTCCTACAAGACCACGCATGTACCCATCCCACCCTCTCTACCCACATGTTCCAAACCAAATCTCCATCTCTTCCTGCAGGCCATCTTCAGCTGCCTCCATCCCATATGTCCCTGTTCTCCTGCTTCCCTTGTCCAGCACAGGTCGCTCATGCTCCAGCACCTCACCTCTCCTGCTGCCATTGCTCCACTTGCTCTCTCTCCCATCTGCAAGGGGTGGTCCTGCTCTGCAGCCCACAGCTCTGCTCTCCTTTCCCAGGTTCTTGCAATGCCAACAGCTCCAAGGAAGACCAGGACAGTCTCTTCAGCTCGTGTCAGCTCTGCTTTCTGCCTGGACCCTCTTGTCAGCTTAGCAAGAACTTTGGGCTGGATTTCTCTGTCTGGGTCTCTTCATAGCTCATTTCACCACATTTGTTTGGATGCCTCTCAATCAAACGGGGATTGTGGCTCAGTGATGGCCACCACCAAGGCCACGTGGCCCTCTGGACGTCCTGCAGCTCTTTTCCTGGGTTAATGATGCTGCTCTTTGCCTGAGCTGTCCCACACAGGGGTGGCCGGGGCTGGTGCTAGGGACATGTCTGGCCCTTGTCACAAGATCCAATGATGTTAATTACTTTCTCCCTGGGGGCTGGCCAATCCAAACACAGACCAGAAACGTGGGAGACTCAAGCTCCAAGCCCCTCCAGCACCCTGTCCTTAGAGCCTCTCCTTGAGTAGAAGCTGGGCTGCAGCAGGCAACAACCTTCATGGGATCTCCAACAAGGACTGGGTAAAGAACTGTAGCCATGCAACTCTTCTCATCCAGGTCCCTAACACTTAGAGCTGCTCTCCAGGACCTTCCATGGATCCTGAACCCCCTGAGGTGAAGCCTTAATGCAGGAATCAATGTTTAGAAATGCATTGCCCAAACCTTCTCCTGGACCTGATGTCCATAGCAAGGACCAGTGCAAGGCCACCTTCCTGGGCCGGCTGTGGACTATTCTGACAGAGTTCCAGAGGGCTGGGGGCGTATCCAGACCAGGCTCACTGCTGTGGGTCATCACTGGGATTTCATCCAAACTGGATGGGTTTATCTGATTCTCCCTCTGCTGATGGTCCAGGCAATGGGAGCAGGAGGGCAGAGGTACTCAGGAGTGGGGCACACAGACAGCAGACAGACAGACAAACACTCTGGAGGAGAGGGAGGGTGGCAAACAGCCCACATCTGGGGATGGAAGGAGAAGTGGGGTGTTTTCAGAAAGTGTTTGCTCTGAGGTGAAAAGGCTCCTCAGCATGGTGGTGTGATCTCTCCTGGTGTGGCTCTTCCTAGCACCTCCAGAACACACCATTAGAAACCCATCTCTAAATGTGTGAAAGGACCCACAAAGAAGTGTCCCTATGTCATTGGCAGCCATGCACACCTTGGATGATGCTGGCCCTGTCTGTGTTGCTGTGGTTGAAGATGTGTGCACGTGTCTGCCCAGTCACACTTGGGGACAAACTCACACTCAAGCCAGGAGTGCCAAAGTGCTCAGATGCTAAAAGTGAGGAAGTCACCAGCTCTCAGTGATCAGGTGAGCCCAGAGCAGGACAATCCTTGTTGCTCCATCCACATCCCAGCAGACAAGTCCATGGATGCAGCATCTCGCTAGCGCTGTGTTCCTTGTCCTGCAGTCCAACTTTCTCCTCATCTTCTCACCTCATCTCTGCTAGTCTGGTCTTGTAGCCTGGTTTCACAAGCTTGCATGGACAATACCAGATGATGTGCATCCCAAATAACATACAGTTAAGGATCCCTTGTGCACCTGCCTCCTTGCCACTTGAACCTGGTTACACCAGTTCCCAGCCCTGCAGAGTGACTCTTCCACCTGTGTCTGGTCACCTCTGCCTGCACCTGTGGGCAGCTCAGCCAGGGGAGTGCCTCACCCATCACTTCTTCCCTGCCTCCAGATGCAGGGAGCCACGTGGAGCCCAGCAGGGCTGTGCAGAGGGCACAAAAATCAGGTGATGGGCTGACTTAGATGAGTGGGGCTCTGGCAAGGGGGACCCACAGCACATCTTCTCCTGGCCAGGTGGAGCAGGTTCCATTTGGGGACAGGGCCAAAGGCAGCAAGGAGTTTGCAGCAAGGGAGGTGGCTCTAACATGCACTTGCAAAGTGTTCATGGGTCAGGATCTGGCAGGTCACGAGTCTGGCTTTAAAAAGGAGATGAAAGTAAAGCATGTGCTCTGCACGCTTCTCAGATGCCCTCTGCAAGCAGCATGCTACAAGATAGTCTTTACAGGTGAGGATGAAGAGGAAGAATGCAGCCAATCTTCATTAACCCCCTGAGTCCAGCAGCTGGGTCTTGAAGGAAACAGCAAATCCTGCAAAATGTGTGCTGAGAGTTGGTCAGACAGGAATGTCCTTGGATACCTGGTCTCTTGCTGCACTGCTTGGCATTGCTTGGGCCATCTTGACTAGAGCTTCTGGGCATGGCCATGGCTGTTGGGTCCTTTCATGCACATGGGGCAATGGTTAATGTTGGAGCTTCCTCTTATATTTGAGCTGGTGGGAAGGCACTGGGTGGGATTCCCACACTAGGAAAGGCACTGGTCACCTCTCTGACAGGAGCACAAGGCATGACACTTGCATGTGTGCATGAGGATGAGATGGCTTCCACCGTGGTGGACCTGGGAGTCCTTTGCCAACGCTGGATCTCAGAAATCCCCTTTTCCTTGAGGATGGGATTGGACCGTGGTGGACCTGGGAGTCCTTTGCCAATGCTGGATCTCAGAAATCCCCTTTTCCCAGCCCAGCCAGAGACCATCTCCAGTGGAGACCATCTCTGCAGCCAGCAGGGCCGTGGGGCCGCCTCGCTGCTGAACTCCATCTAGTGGCACGTTTGGGCCTCGGCGTGGCTGGACCATCTCCATCCCAGCTGCTCCACAGCTTGGACACTTGGAGCATCCATCTGTCCTTGTCCTTGGCCACAGGAACTGAAACACCAGCAGACTGCTCCTCCCTGCTCCTCTTCCCATCCCTAGGCTGCCTTGCCATGTGGTGGACAGGTTTGGAGGAGCGTTTTGCAGCAGTGATGTGTTTATGAGCGAGGTAAACAGCTGATGCAGTGGGGCATCTGCAGAGGAGCCTTCACTCCATCATCCAGGGGGGAAAGCCAATGGAAAGCAAGTTGGGATTTGGCCATTTCAATGGGACAGTCCAGCTGGCAAGTCGTGTGCATTTGTCCCTTCCAGGGGTTACAGATGTGTGCTGGACACTGTGGGAATGGGATTTTCTAACAGTAATTAGTTTATTCCTGAGGTAAGCAGTATAAATAGGAGAAAAATTTGTTTCCTGTTCCAATGCAAATAACCAAGTGGCAGCCAGTTGGCCAAGGGCCATGGAGTATCAGAAGGCGAACAGGGGACTGTGTCAGCTCTATATCCCCTCCTGGCTTATTTGCATGTTGGTTGGTAGAGGAATGTTTCTCTTCAGGTTACTAAATTTACTAGCTCACTGTATTTTTTTAGCTTGGGGCTGGTTATTTGAGTGGCCACTGGCCAACTGGCTGCCTACTGTTTATTTGAATGGCTGGTGGCCAGCATTTGTCCTCTGAGCATCCCAAACCCAATCAACGTTATTGACCCAGGAGAACGGGTTCCTTCTCAGCCGGGCTGACCTCGTGTCAGCAGCAGAGCTCTGCGTCACGTCCCCACGGGCTTCTCCTCCACCAGCCCTGACCCTCTTGCTGCTTTTGCTCTTGGAACAGCTCTGTGTTTTCTTTCTGCCTTTCTCTCTAGCTGCTCATTTTCCCCATGGTGGCACAAGCCACAGCTAGAAGGAACTTCTGCTCCACGCCGTGGCTGTTCTCTGCTGGGTGATGCTTTCTAATAATGCTTTGGGCTGTCTTTGCACAAGGGCTATGAGGTTCTCCTCCTGCTCCAGTAAATGTTGCATCTGTGTTTTCCCCAGGCTTCCACTGTGTCCAGTTCCAGACTAGTATGGGATAGACACCCTCTGCACATGGGGATTTGAGCAGAGCAGGACCCTGCTTGGCTCTGGGTGTTCTCTCTCTCAACATGATGGGACAAAATTTCACTCCCCTTTGGAGGAGAAGCAGCTGGTTGTTGTCCCAGTGACATCCAACCAAACTGGAGGTCCCTTATCTGGCTATCAGTGTTGGATTAGTAGCTCCACTCCCTCCTCACCAAGACCTGCAGCAAAGACAGATTTTCTTTTCCTTCTTGTCTATGCTAAAACCATGGGGCCATTTTTCTTGGACTTTTTGGCCATCTTGCAAGCCACTGGATTTTTCTCCTCCCACTGGTACTTTCAACATGAGAGGATGCAGCAAGATTTTTGGGGACCCTTGGCAATGACTGTGTCCTCCAGCCCCTGCCATCTCCCTCCATTTCCCCTCCACCACATCTGTCCTACTTCCTTGACAGCTGCCTTCATCAGCATTGCAAGGACAAATAACATTTTGCAATGGGGCAAAATATCAGCCCACCTTCATCTTCCTCCCTCCACAGTCACAATCTTGTGTGTTTGGGGTCTCACCCTTCTCCATCCCTGTATCTTCCTGGTAAGAGTGTCCAGTTGGAATTCATCTGATGGTAGCAACTGGGTGAACCTCCCTGGCTTTTCAACTCACTCATGTAGGATCTCTGTGTGGGATGAGCCCCCTGCTTTGTGGATGTCCTTGGCCAGGGAGGGCAGCACTATAAGTCATGTCCTTCCTGCAGCTAGTGACAAAGATTTCATGAGAGCTTCCCCCAGCCTCTGGCCAGGTCCATAAGTTCCTCCTGTTTGCCAGGAGAAATTCCACCATTGTGTTTCCCACAATGAAAGATTCAGCGTCGAGCTTCACAACTCTGCCAACTCCCATAGCTGAGGCTGGAGCTGTCCACCAGGCTAGTGTTTGGTCTTTGTTTTGTTAGAGAAAGTGGGAAATTTGGTACAAATGATCTCTCAAAATAAGGCCAGGAGGAATGCTCTGTGTGACCCAGGTTAGGAGCAGACTTGGTGCCTCTGGATGTGGGAAGTGTAGTGGAGAAACAGTCTGGTATTGGGAAGCTCTTCTTCATCACCCCCTTGAATGTTTCTCATGCCTGACCAAGGGTCATCTTTTCCATCTGTCTTGCCTTGGAGATGGATATGGTCTGTGAGACGTGACCTCAGCCTCTAGTCTGGACAGCTCTTCCTCAGGGACCTGGCAAGGAACAGGGTTCAGCATGAGTGGTTCTCCACAGCCCAGAGGGACTGAGGTTGGTGCAGGGCACTGCACAGACACCAACAGTCCTTATTTACCAGGCTGAGCTCCCTGGGCTCTTGAGAGGGCTCAACACTGATCCCTGTGGTTTGCACTGGGACCTTCACAACATGTTCTTCATGCATCTGTGGAAGAGCTGTGTGCTCCTAAATGTAGTGTCCCATTTTGTGCCTTGACCAGGCACTGTGAAAGGTGGATGCTCCCATGATGGTTGATGGCACTTAAGATGCATGGGATGATCACTGTGTCCCTGAGGTCCCTGCAGATGCATCAGGGAATTGCTCCAGTGACACCAGCTGCCAAAACCCAGATTCATGAGCAGCATCTCATGAAATGAGGGTATCTGGGTGTGTTGTGACATCTAAGCCCCCTTGTGAGCCTGAGCCCAGATTTCTAACTGCTCTGGAGTGAAATGAAGAGATATCTTCATGCTAAAATACTTTGGGAGAGGCTGTTTGGGTCAGTCTTAGAGGAACCTTTCCTTGCAGCAATGGCAAATCCCAGACCTTGCAGGGCTGCAGTGTGCAGAGGGAGGAACTGTGGGCTCTGGTCAGCAGGGCTGCAGGTCCCTGTCCCTGTCCCATAGCAGAGCACTTTACTATTTCCCTTGCTCTGTTGTTTCTACACACACTTCTGGTGCTGGGTGGCTCCACGTGGATTCCTGCTCCAGCATCTCCCATCAGATGCTGGTGAGTCAGCCAGGCTCTGGCTGCCAAGGAGGGGATGAGGGCTGGGCCCCTGTGCCTGTCCCCTCGCTGTCACCATGCAGCTCCCATGACAGATGAGTCCCCTGCCCCTGGCCCCCCAGCCCTCTCCTAGGATATGGGCTGGCATCGCTCCCCTTTTCTGAGCTCAGCCTGGCTGGGTGCTGCTGGAGGCTCCTCCAGGGACTGGGAGGAAATTTTGTACCAGCCCATCTGGGATGGGAGGTGGAAATCCAGCCATGAGGTGTCTAGAAGGGACTGAGAGCATCTCTGCCATTGTGGCCTGAGCTGCAGGTGCCTGGAGAGCCCCAGGCCCTCCTTGACCTTCTCAGGACCCCACACCTCCATGCCAGGACAGAAGAAGGATGACTGGGGCATGCTAACACCTCAGGGAAGACCTGATCTGAGAAGCCAGGAGATGGTCATGGTCCCTGGGCCAACGCAGGGCTGTCTCTTGCAGGGATGGGCTTTGGAGTCCCTTGGTCCCAGCATCAGAGGTGGTCTGGGCTCGGCATGGGCTAGCAGCTCCTCTTTGTGTCCAGGCACTGACACTGGTGTGAGCTCAATGAAATGCCTCTTCACCATCCTGCCGTTGAGGAGAGTCCCCCACTGAGCTGCCCAGGGAATGAGGAGCTGCCCGGGGAATGAGGAGAGCTGCCCAGGGAAGGAGCTGCCCGGGGAATGAGGAGCTGCCCGGGGAATGAGGAGCTGCCCGGGGAATGAGGAGCTGCCCGGGGGATGAGGAGCTGCCCGGGGAATGAGGAGAGCTGCCCGGGGAATGAGGAGAGCTGCCCGGGGAATGAGGAGAGCTGCCCGGGGGATGAGGAGCTGCCCGGGGAAGGAGCTGCCACCACCAGCCCAGCGGCTGCAGGAGACAGATTTCATCTCCTCGCCCGTAATTCCTCCAGCCGCTCTGCCAAACCCAGCCCACCCCGCCCGCTGCTGGCTGCCCCCCGGGCGCGTTCACAGCCCGCCACACAAACCCGCCCGGGATTGTTTTGATTTTAAAATCCTATTAGTCTTAAATTAATTGCCTTTTCTTGCGGAGCAGCGGGTTGGAACTGGCGGGCCCGGCTTGTAATGATTAACTGGGGAAAGGCTTGTGCGGAGAAAAGCGACTTCTCTCCTGCTGGGCTGGGCTCTATAGGCACAGCCCTCCTGTCCTGCTTTCTTCTTCGGCTTTTATTAACCAGCTCATCCTCTTTTGCTGATCACCCTTTTATGTGGGAAGGGATGGGGAAGCTTTGAACCTTGGAATTAAATTCTCCTCAGAGCCATGACGAAGGGGCAAGTTTTGGTTCATTTCACTCTGGGGGCAAAGTGGGAAAAGCCCTCTAATGGGAACTGCAATGTGTTGGTGGGGGTGTCAAGGGGTTAATGCAGAGGGGAGGGACTGCAGCACCTGGGGAGATGATCCCTGTTCACACCAGCTGTGCTGAGCCTCCCTGTAACGCTGGGACCTGGCATCCCTGCTTGCTTTGTGTGGGAGAGCTCTCCCTGGCACCAGGATCCTGTCCCTTATTCTGGCATAAGGACCCTTGGATCAGGCCAAAGCCAGGAGCAGCCCCAGGCTGTGACAGCTCGGGCACAGGGGCAAGCAGCACTTTTTCATTTTGTTTTAAGATGAAATTAGATTTTAGGAATTTTCTGACACCAGGACCTGGTGTAGGTGCACCCCTGGGATGGAGATAAAGAGGGTTTGCAGATCTGGGTCAGGACCATGGGAAATCATGGGTCTCCAGACCCACTGTGCTGTGATGGTGGGATGGTGTCTGGTCCCAGGGAAGGTGTCAAGATGACAGGGAACCTCTGCTGTGTCCCTGCTTGTGGTCTCACCTGGATGAGGGGCAGGTGCCAAAGCACCCATGGGTGCCAGGGAGTGTTCTGGCTTCAGAAAGGTGTCAGGTACAGCACAGCCTGTGCCAGGGGAGGACACCTGCCCAGGGCAGGAGCAGTGCTGGCCACATTAACAAATTGCTTTGGCTTTTTTCCCTTCTGGGTGGAGCTGAGGGCTGGCCATGCCAGGTCCCATCCTGGTGGCACTGCTTGCATGGGACTGGCTCCTGCCACTCTCCCTCTGCCCAGGAATGCTGTGATGGCTGGTGCTGTGGATATGGCTCTGTGGGTCTTCTTGTGCCAGAGCCATCCCAGGCCACTCCTGCCCCAAAAGCAGACCCTGATGATGATACAGGAAATGGCCTCAAGGTGCACCAGGGGAGGTTCAGATTGGATATCAGGAAAAATTTCTTCACAGAAAGGGTTCTCAGGCACTGGAGCAGGCTACCTAGGGAAGTGGTTGAGTCCCCATCCCTGGAGGTATTTAAAAGATGGGTAGATGAGGTGCTCAGAGATACCCTTTAATAGTGGACAGGTATGGTTGGACTCAATCTCAAAGGTCTTTTCCAACCCAATGATTCTATGATTCTATATTTTGCCATTTCACCAAGGACCCTGTGGGTATCTTAGGGAACATCCTCATATTTTAAGCTGCTGGAGCAGCTTTGGTCATCAGTGACCACATCAGCCCCAGTTGCCCTCCATGGCCATCCCCAGACAGGCAGCACAGCGGGGGCAGAGCAGGGCAGCAGCGCTCGGGACTTTTCCAGGATTTTTTGATTCCTGGCGACAAATTTCTCTTCAAGTCTGTGCATGACTGAAATTCATCTTGACTCGTGGGAGCTGAGCAAGCCCAGCCAGGGAGGGAGGGAGGGGAGGCTGGGCAGTGGGCAGCAGCTTGCTGGATTAGGCAGAAACAGCTCTCGCGACGAGGGCTCCTGGGCCGGGTGAAACAGGAACTCCAGCTCCACAGACAGAGTTATTTTGGTAGCTGTGTGCAAACCCCCCATTGGAAAATGTGACATGCTTCTTATCCCCTTGAATTTGCTCACAAAACACTAATTAAGGCATGTAATGAAGACAGCAGCATCCATTAATAAAGAATCATTATGGGGATGGATTAGTGAGCTTATGGGAAACAGGTGGAAGTGAGCTGGGAGTCTGCTCCGGGCGGCAGGGAGAGCCAGGGCTGTCCCACCCTCCAGGACAGCGAGCCAGGAGCCCCCCAGGGGTGCACGCTGCCCCTCCACCATGGGATGGATGGGGCAGGCTGGGGGATGTGCATTCAGGGAGTTCCCCTGCCCCAGGGTTCTTTTTGGGGACTGAGATCCACCCCCCGCCCCAAACTGCTCTGCTGCCTGGGATGCTGCCAGCGGTGTTGGGTCCCTCCCTGAGGGACACCACATCCATCTGGTGCAGCAGATAGGAGCTGGTGGGGACAGTGAACCCCATCCAGCCACTTAGGAAGGAAGGAGGTGGGGAAAGGCTGAGGAAAGGGAAATATTCACTCCTTGGTGGAATAAAAACTCCTCAGGCCAGCGGAGCACGGTGCCTGTTGTGCCCTCGTTAGCCCCTGCCACCTGCCTGCCTTCTGCCCTGCTATTACTGTGAAGCTGACTCATGGTCTCTGCAGCCCTCTGGGTGGGATTTAGGCTGTGAAGATGCTCAGCCTGGTTATTTGAAGGTGTGTTGCATCTGTTTCTGAGCAGCTCAGCTGAGGCCAGTGATGAAGAAAGGAAGCTGGGCTCTCCCCGCTTTGTTCAGGAGATATTCCAGTGTCATCCTGCACCACTGCTTGTGTGGTTGGGAGCTGCCTGCCCTCCTGTGAACTGGGGATGTGGCAGCCCTGCATCCAGCCAGTGGGACACTCTCCCACCCACTCTGCCACCAGCTCCCATTGCATTTGCACAGGGAACCCATTAGCCACCTCCTTTGCCAACTGGAGACTCCCATCTCACTCTGACTGTCTCCTCCTTTGAGCACTAGGGTCCCAGTTCACCCACACAGCTCTTCCTCTGCCCCCAGTTATCTGCCCAGGTTCACCCAACCCACCATCCCACCATCTGACATCCTTCCACATCCTCCTTCCTTACCAACTGGCATCCATTTCCCACAGGGTCCAAACTCACCTGGGGTGGTCCTGGCTGCCTGGTCCCATCTCCTGCCCTGTGGATGGCTCTCCTCCTGGCTGGAGATCAAGTAAACCTTTGTGAAAAGGGTGAGGAGTCCTCATCTATGGACCTGCTGGGGAAAGCTGCACTTTCCTGCCTCCTCCAAGGACAGGCAAAAAGTGACTGGTCCCACAAGCATCCTCCCCATGCTGCTGCATGCAGTGTCCTTCAGCCTGGACTGGTGTGACTTCTTCAGCATCGCCCAGGCCGCAGGAGGACCTGGGGGAGGCTGGGGCTGTGGTCCCCTGTGGGTGTCTTGGGAAGGAAGTGAAGCAGCAGGTGGTTTTTCTCGCTCAGGGCATGATGTCCCGTGAAGAGCAGGGGAAGGTGTGAGCCAGCAGTTTGGCTTCATGGAAACGGAAACCGGAGAGGGGAGCTTTATCCACGGGCATTCTGTGTGGTCCCTACAGAGAGCTGGCAGTGCAGGGAGGTCATGTCTCCAGCAGCAGGGATGTTGGGCTGGTGGCTGGGGAATATTTTGTGTATTCTGGATTTTTGTATACCTGTTACCACAGCAGAAGAATTGGGTCTGGGCAGCCCTCCTGCAGCCCTGGTGCTGGATCCCAGAGGAGCATCACTTACTCCCACACAGGCCACCCATTGCCCTGAGACAGGGAATGTCCTGGCTTCATCTGGAACACCTAGGACATAGCATTTGAATGGAGGGACAGTCCACACTGGCGTGCAGAGGGACAGGACTATGCATCCCATGCCTGGATTTCCAGGGTGAGAGGATGCTTCAATATCAGTGCTGAGCCCCCTGCTCTGGTGTCCAGGCTGGAGGAGGAACACCTGGGCAGGTTCTTGGTCCTCAAGTGCCAGGAGAGCCAGGAACTTCATATGTTTTTACTTGTCACCTTTTGGTCTTGGGTTGATCCCTAAAAGTCTGACCCTAAGCCTTGTCTGTGTTTTGGTAGCATTGCCAGGAGAAGGGTGAATCGTGACAGGTCTCACTTAGGTGCTGCTGTCAGGGCAATGCAACGTGTGGGCAGCCTGGAGACCCCTGCACTGTGGAAAGAACTAAGGGAACCCAAAGGCAAGGGAAGGGAATAGCAACAGTGCTGGTGGGGTCTTCTGTGCCAGGTGGTCCTCTCTTTTTGGGAAGAGCTCTCCTCCAGTGAGCAATGCCCAACATCCACCCCACAAGGACCTGCTGAAGCTCACCCAGGCCTTGGAGGGCCGTGGTAGGAGCACAAAGGGCAGATACATTCTTTGGATGGCATTTACTTCCACGTCTCCAAAAGAAAAGCAGAGTTCTGTGTTGGTGGATGTTTACCCCTGCCTGAAGGCCGTGGCCGGTTGGCAGAACGTTCCCGGGAACCGATTTCACGGGAGATCTCGCAGCAGTGGCCATGTCCCAGCTCAGCCCCTTTGGCTGCCCGTTCCCACCAGCCAGGCTGTGGCTGGGATGTTCAAAGGAGCCTCTGCTCCCCCTGCATTCCTGGGCTTGCTGCACTCATCTGCCAATCTGCTTGGGCAGAGCAGCACGGGGCTGGGCAGGAGGCGCTGGCAGGCAAGGAGGAAACCCCTGCAGGGTTCTTCCACCAGTGTTCTCTCTGCACATCTTCTGTCCAGTGCTCTCTGAGAAGTTTTTCCTGGATGGGAGAGGTTGTCTCCACTCAGCCCTGCTCACAGCATCTTCCCTTGTTGTTTTCTGCTGGAACCAGGCTCTGCAGTGGGAACTGACCCCCTCCATCAGTGTGGACATTTCCAAAGCATTTCCAAGACCTTGGGTTTCTTGGAGCTGGCGGGAGCTGCAGAGCCTGACGCTGGAGTGCAGAGCTTGGCCACCACCCCTGCTGCCCTGGGTGCTTGGACCCAGCAGTGAATGTCCATGCACCTCAGCAGGGATGCCTGACAGAGATGCAGACTCTTGGTGGGGCTCCTGCCTGAGCTTTGTATTCCCAGTTTCCGAGCTCCTTCTTGAACAATTTGCAAGGATGAAATTTCCTGGGCAGGGAAGACAAGGGCAGGGTCAGGAGAAGAGCAGCAGCCCCTGTGATTTACTGACTTGCTTTTATCTCTCCTGGTGGATTTTCCTTTCTCCCTTTGGCTTGTTGTTTCTCTCCCCTCCTGTCTGCCTGTGGTTTGTGGTTTCCCCCCAGCGTAACCTGAGTAGATTATGTGTTTATCTGCGATTACTTGACACGTTTTTGCTGCCTCCCTGGTTTCTGAGGTTATTTGTGGAGCCTTAGCCCTGGCCAGCCCCAGGCTCTTTGGTGTCCTCCCTGCACGACATCCTGACATGGCACAAAAGGTTTTCAGTGCTTTGTGTTGTCCTGTCCCGAGCAGCTGTGGGAAGGCAGAATTGTCCTGTGGTGGCCCAGGGCAGTGGGGCAGAGCCCAGATGCCCTGTGCATGGTTAAAGCATCCCTCGTGGCGTTGCACAGCCTCTCCCTCCCTGCAAAACCTCCTTCTCCAGCAGGCTCTGTCCTTTTCTGCTCAGCCTCTCTCTTTTGAAAGACCCTTCCTGCACAGCCCCAAAATGTACTATTGTCCTCTTCCCACCCTCCAACCTTGATCCCCCCAACCTGCCAGAGCGGCTGCCCAGCCCACCCCGGCGGGCTGCCCCTGCCACCGGCTCGCTGCTGCCTGCACCCCACTCACACGGCTGGCACCCAGCTCCAGACCCCCAGGAGGGAGCTGGGAGATGTTTGCTGCTGCTCCAGCCCTGAGGTGCCAGCATCTGAGATCTGGAGAAATTGGAGAGCTGGGCAATCACAAACTGGATGAATTTTAACCAGGGCAAGTGCTGGATTTGGCTCCTGGGACATTGCTCCTGGGTTATCCTCATGTAACAGGATGCTGGGAAGGACAAATTTGGGTCCTGTGCCCAGTTTTGAGCTCATTTAAAACATCAAGGTGTTGGGAAACTGGAGTGAGTCCAGCTGAGAGCCACAGAGGTGTTCAGAGTCTGGAGGATGTGATGTCTGAGAGGAGGTGGAAGGAACCAGGTTTGCTGGGCATGGAGAAGAGGAGCCTGATGGGAATCAGCTGCCCATGGCACTGCCTAAAGGTGACT
Organism: Caprimulgus europaeus; assembly: GCA_907165065.1. The sequence goes on from OU015546.1 coordinate 8,110,746, forward strand.
GCACAGAAGAAAAAGCCAACTCAGGTGCACAGGGAAAGGACAGTGGCAGGGGGAACATGTTGGCCCGTGTGAAATTCTGATGGGACATAAGGAGAAGTTTTTTCATCCTGAAAGTGGTCAAACACTGGAACAGGAGCCTTGAGAGGCTGTGGCCAAAAAACCCCTTCCCTCCTTGGAGATTTTCAGCATTCACCTAGACAAGGCCCTGAGCACTCAGGTCTAAATTCAAACTGAGCCCTGTGTTCAGCAGGGGGTGGGACAAGAAACCTCCAGAGGGTCCATCTGACCCTGTTCAATTCTATAATGAATTGTGTAACATGATTTGCAAATTGTTTCTTCTGGGGTATCTTCACTTGTGCTCACTCTTGGGAATCACCAGCCATGCAGCTAGAGGTGTGACCTGCAGGTTTGCCCAGAACATCTGCAGTTACCCAGTGCTGTTCCAAGGTGGGCATCAAACAAAAGAGCAGGAGAGGGAAAATGGGCTGGAGGGAAGCTTTTAGACAGGAGTGCCCCACAGCTTCATTCAGCTCCTGAGTTTGTCATTTGCCCCCTGAGGGATTCTGGACAAATTTCTAGGTGATAAGACTTTTGACCCTACACTGTAAGTGCATTTCCAGCACCTAGCAAAGTGATATTTTTTTTTGTACAGTAGGGATTTGAAAAAGTACTGTGGGAGCATCAGGAGACACAAATCTTCCCAGTGCCTCCAATACAGAGAGAAGGTTGCAACCATGCAGTGCTCTGCTTTGCACTGGTGAGATTCCAGCAGCTGTGAACACTCACAGAGGGACAGGGAGCAAAATTATGTTCCATCTTTAGATATGCTGGAGATCCCATGGATCTTATAACCCTGCTGTGACAAACACCACAGCAATGAATCTTGCCTGTTTCACTGCCTTTCAGCTTAAGGCATATCTGGATATTTTCCCCCCAGACTATTCAAGTCGTGATTGGCTTTTCAGGTGCATCAGCCATACCTCCAGCTCTGCAGGTGCTGATTTGTCATATGGGAATGTCTGTGGGACTGCCTCTCCTGCCCTTCAGCATTTCTACTGTTTGCCTTTGGTCTCCAGCCAAAGCCACCACTACACTGGCCAGGGTGCTGGGCGGAGGAGGGTGAGATGCCACTGCTCTCTCCTGGGTGGCAGGACAGATGTTGGACTGTGCATCTTGGCCTTGAAGGAAATATGGAGACAACCCTTCAGAAGGATGAGAGTGAAATCCTTTGAAATCCACCCATGTCTTCTCCATTTTCCCCAAGGTCTGCTTGCTTTTGGCTCTCATGTAGCTGTACTGGGTGTGGGAGGGTCTTCTCCATCCTTTGAGTGCAAATGACCCCATTATAGCACCTGTAGGATAAATCTTGCAGATGCTCCCAAAGCCTTTTAGAGCCACCCAGCACCCAGCACTGCCCCTTCCTGGGGATGCAGGCGTGAGGGTGTGGGGTGCAGGGTGTGACCCTGAGCAGAGATGAAGAGGTTTCTGTAACAAACAGCTCTGGGTTGGGATAAAGAAAGAGATGTTTTCAGCCTGTGAAAGGGGTGATTAATTGCACAGTTCTGTCTACCTGCTCCTTGCTGTCCTCTTATCAAAAATGTGACAGAATCCCAGAATTGCCTCAACTGGAGAAGAGCTTTAAGATCATCAAGTCCAATCATCAACCTCACACTGACCAGTCCCCACTGACCCATGTCCCTCAGCACTGTGTCTACATCCCTCCAGGGATGGGGACTCCACCACTGCCCTGGGCAACCCCTTCCAATGCCTCAGAACCCTTTCAGCAAAGAAATTCTTCCTCACATCCCATCTCAACTGCCCTGGGCACAACTGGAGCCCATTTCCTCTTGTCCTGTCCCTTGGTCCTTGGTTGAACAGACCCACCCCCACCTCTCTGCACCCTCCTTGCAGGGACTTGGACAGAGCCAGAAGGTCTCCCAGCTGCTCCTAGTAAGATATGACAGAATCACAGAATTGCCTCAGTTGGAAAGGACCTAAAAGATATATAGATATATATATAAAATCTATCAATCTATCAATCTATCTATCTATCTATCTATCTATCTATCTATCTATCCATCTATCTCTCTATATCTAGATAGATACCTATATACCCTTGTTGCTTCCATGTAACCAGCTCACAGGACAGATGCAAGCAGCACTGGGGGAGAGATCTCTAGGCAAAGGCCCGACTGCTTCTCCTGGGCCATTTGGAATGACTTCTCTTGCCCTTGCTGAGCTCCTGGCCTCTCAGAGCTGATCTGGGGATGGAAATGCACACAGAGTGGGACTGTGGCCATTCCCAGACAGTGAGATGTCTCCTGTCCTTGACCAAATGAGAGCAGAGATCAGCATCTGAGCAGAGCAAGGCTGTTCACTTGCATGGGCTGAGCACCCTGTGTCCATCCCAGGTGGTGCTGCATTCATTATTAACTGGTGCCAGGCAAGGAACAGGGGACACAGGGAGGGGGAGGCAGTGCAAGGCTGGTTTTATACCATCTTCCCTTTGGTAAAACTGCTGCATAAACCCCTGTGGGCAGCAGGTCGGTCAGGGTGGGGGTGTTGTGATTTAGAGGGTGTCTCCTCAGTCTTGTCTTTGGGTGGATGGGTGTGGAGAAGCCCAGATCTGCGTGCAAACCCATCCAGGCAGCCTCGTTCACAACCCACCTCCTCACCAGCTGTCTCTCCAAGGATGGCTGACACACCTATCTCAACGCCTCTGTAACATACCCTGAAATCACAAGCCAGTAGGCAGACAGAAATGCTGCATTTTCTTGCAGTGTGTGGGTCTGGATAATTTGAAATCTGTCTCTATTTGCTCAGGGCAGCCCCCCCTGGGGGGTAAGAGGTGGGAGCTTAACCATCCTCATGGCAGGCAGCACACAGACATGGGCAGGGAGATGCAGCAGGTACAAATATGATCTTGACCTCCTTCCCTCCTGCTATGCACATGAATGCAAGAGAAATTCCTCCCCAAAGTGCCTGAGGACTGGAAGGACCTATCTAGAGAGATTTATCCTGCTGGAGACTGATTTAACTTAAAAATATGGTGTGTTAAGAGAGGCACTTCCAGATCATCTTATGTGAATGCATTAAACTGGGAGGAAGAGGAGATAGGTGAGCAGGAAAGACCTGGCAGCATTTGGTGCCTGCATCTCTACAGGGGTGGAGGAACCAACACAGGAATGGAAAAGGATGGAGGAGGTTATGGGGACAGAAGCAGGACCTTCCCAACCCTGCTGTGCTGGCCCAGCTGAGCCATGCCTCTGGAGCTTGAAGAGGTCTCCAAAGTTGTGTCCAAGTGACCTGTAGTGATGTTCAGAGTTGCAAATGCCAGCCATCAGGTCCTCAGGATGGCAGTGACCAGAGTCTCCAGGTTGACCCAGTTTGGTCTTTCACAAAGTCCAGATGGAATATTTTTCATTTTCCTTTTTTCTTTTTTTTTCTTTTTTTTTTCTTTTTCTTTTTCCTTTTTTTCTTTCTTTGGTTACAAAACCTGTGATCCCAGGCTGCTGCAGGGCTCCAGGGGCTGAGTTTTTCAGACTACCTGCAGGAGTTCAGGTGTGAGAGGCACCCAGGATAAATCTCCCCGTGTTAAACTCAGCCCTGTGGTAGCTGCCAAACCCGTCTGGGGCTGGAAAAAGCAATCACACTGCATTGAAATCATCTTAACTGGTTCCCAGTGAAAGGTGCAGGGCTAATTCAATTAAAGGCCTAGTGCAGATGGATTTAGGAGCTGGGGTGGAGGATGAAAGGAAGCAGAGAAAGAGGCAGAGATCCCTGTGGAGGCGGGGAGCCGTGCTCCCTGCGCTCTAAGTCCATCACCTAATTGCCCTCTGCTTTGACTCCAAGGGACAAAGGCTGCCCCTTGCCTCCTGCCCCCAGCACAGCCTTTTGCAGGGGAGAGATTCGGGAGTGTCCCCTCTGTGACTGCAAGGAGAGAGCTGCTTCAATCGCCTTGGGGCTGAAAGGATTTCCCCTAATCCTGACCTCTCCCGGCGCTGCTCAGACACCGCTGCGGAGAGCGGGGCGGTAGTGCCGGCTCTAATCCCACCCCACCGCTCTTCCCTCTGCGGGGGCACTCGTCCCTTTTCAGCCTCTGTGTTTGGGATTGAAAGGCTTCCAAAAGCCTTTGGAGTTCAGTTCAAGAGCCACATTCCTGAGGACACAGCCTGCTCCCTGGGAGCCGGATTGTAGCGGTGAGGATGGAGCTCTCCTAGAAACCCCCGTGCGGATGCCGCCTCTCTGTCCATCTTCCCCCAGCTAGAGGGTCCAAAGCTTTGGGCTTTGGGTAGTGGAGCTGGATCCCCTCTTTTCTGCTTGCAATGCTCTGGATGAGCTGTTCCCAGCTCCTTCTGTGGGGTTTTGTCCTAGGAGCATCAGACAGAGCCCTCGCAGGGTGCTCTGCTGTCAGATTTATAAGGCTCGTGCTGCTGAGGCTGCTATCGCCAGACACAGCTTCTCCCACGCAGAAGTGTTTTCTCCTCTGCAAAGCCTGGCAAGGAACATCCTTTGCTGAGGAGCAGGAAGCACAGATCAGATTGAAGCTTGCTCCATGGACTTTTCTGTTATTTCTCACCTGGTTAATTGCTGTTTATTGATGCAGGAAGCCCTGGGCAGCATTTGCCATGAGAGGACAGGCTGGTCAGCTGGACGTGGTGTCAGGCAGCTACTAAGGCTGATCCATGGGTTCCCAGAGGTCTTCCTAGGGATGCATGTCATCATGTATGTGAGGTGCAGCATCAGGGCTGCAGGATGGTGGGAAATGGGGCAGAGAGGACATTTGCTCTGTGGTTCCCTGGTAGCTCTGTCTGTCTGCAGTCTCTCAGGTTGGAAAGGGGAAAGGCAAATTTGTGAGCAAGCAGAGAGCTCTACAAGACTGTGAAGGGCCAGCTACAAGCTGGGCAGGGAATGAAGTAAGCAGACCTGCAAATGAAACAGGGCTGGGGTCCTCGTGGAAGTGACCGGTGGCAGAAAGGACACGTAGCAGGTCAGGATCAGCAGTGCTGTGCTACCCACTGTGCTGGTGTTAGTGACTGCAATGGGGAGCAGGGACGAGGTCATCCCGTGAACTGTGGCTGCTCAGCTCCATCCTCCTGCCCTGGGGTGGCTGCTCAGGCCCAAGTTTGGACACATGAGCTGCATGAAGCATTTTTCCTGTGGATGCAACAGCACCATTCAATTAGCAGAACTGCATCTGCTGATCTCCAACGAGCACGGCTGGGTGACAGACCACACCTCTGCTCAGCTCTGCTGCTGGAACAGGGAGGAACTGAGAGGCTTGAAAGCTTCTTGGCTGGCAGCAGGAGAGCCTGTGGACAGGGGACATGTGCCAGCCAGTGTGGTCCCCAGCCTGCAGGTCTGAAAGCACCTGATCTTTCAAAGCAGAAAGAAACCCAACACCAGTAGTGATGGGGAGAAAATGCCATGGTCTACACTGCAGTGCCAGACCACAGCATCTTCTGCAAGGTGTGTGGAGAGAAATTCACTGCCTGGATTTACATGACCTGAGCTGTTTGTTCACTGCAGTTCACTTTACCCTAAGCAAGGGACAATATCTCACCATCAGGCCAGCCCTGGAGACCTCATGACACCAAAAAGAGGCATCAGACCTACTAGGAGAGTAGCAGGCTGGAACGTGAGGATTCCTCCTCAGCTGAGACACTCCTTCAGGGACAGGGAAGGCACGGGGACATTTCAGGAGTGCTGCAAGCTCTCGGTGATGCTGGGGAGCTGAGTCAACCCTAAATGAATCTGCATGGGCAGTGTCAGGTTGTGGCTGGATCTAAGTTAGGGAGTCACACTCGGCACGTCCGGTGGCCAAGGGGCTCTTTGTCTCTTCTCGTCTGGGCTGTTGAAGGCTGCAGGGATCAGATTTCCGAGGTGCTCTGGGCTGTTCAACAAGGGTGACCCATGTGTGAAGCTGCAGAGCAGTTTTTCTGCTGCCAGCCGTGCTTCTCCCAAAGACATCAGATCGGGCTCTGAAGAGATGGGGGCAGCTTGGACCTGGGCCATACCAGCACATTCAGCTGCAGATGGTTACAGGAACAGATAACTGGTCCTGCAGAAATTCCAGGAAGTCTGATCACCCTGGAACATAGATCCTATTCACATCATCTGTAACCTGAGAGCAGCTCTTCGGAGCTGGGATTAGCAAAAGTATTTGGCTTCACCTGCCCTCCTCCTAGGGAGCTGGTGGGCCAGTGCTAAGCCCTTGCCGGTGGGGAAGAAGAGGAAGGGCTTTCTGCAGCCTCAGGCTGGTCCTGGCATGGGAGAAACTTGCTTCTGCTGTGGTAATAGGCATGGAGAGGTGTGAGCAGGGGCTTTACCTGGATAACTACCTGTCTGGGTCAGTTAAAAAGCTATATATGGGTTACAAATAGGGGTTACATACACACCTTGCACACCCAGGCTTGTCTGCAGGGTCAGGCATGTGCATGGATGTGCTCTTGCCTTGCCACCCCAAACCATCACTGCCAGCAGAGATGTGTGAAGCAGGGGGTTGCATGGAGGGATGGGGTGAGCAGGGTGTGTGAATACAAACCACACCCTGCCTCTGCAGCAGGGCAAGTGCTGAAACCTGCACCTGGAAATGCTGAAACCTGCATTCTTTCTTTGCTGGGGTTTACTCTGCTCCCTGAGACTAGGCAGGGACCTGGGTTTCCTGCCCCAGCCCCTGCCCTGGAGGACGGTTCCTGCTCCCAGAGCAGACTGAGGAGGAGCTGGGGCTCTGTCCCTAAGGAAGGGGGTATTAGGCATCCCAGAAGTGATGCACAATTCCTTCAGGCAGGGCAGGGAGATGTCCTATGCTCACTGCTGGAAGAGGTGAGCACAGCTATGTGGGAAACCCCTGCCTGTCTCTGGAGTTTGCAGCAATGCTTCCCAGGAAAAAGACCTGAGAATTGCCTGGGGCTGAGGAGTCGAGCTGGAAATCTGCAAAATGAACTGATAAACTGGGCAGAAACACTCCCCAGGGCACACTGCACTCCCCAGGGCACACTGCACTCCCCAGGGCTGGAGCAGAGTCAGATGTTCTGTGGGCCCTGCTGTCTAAAAGTCTGTTCCAGGAGGTTGGGAGCTGGTAAATGTGATACTGATCTTGGAAACAATGACCTGGGAAACTAAAGGTCAGTGAACCTGGCTTCTGCACTGAGCAAATGATCAATATTACAATAAAAGACCAAATGAATAGACACGTGCAGGTTAGTCTGTGTAGGTTAAGATGCCTTCTGGCTGTGGAGGTGGTGCCTCTCCAGCACAGCTAGCTGCAGGAAGAAATGTCTGTGTAAATCAGGGAGAGTCTCTTAAAAATTATCCTTGATTTTCCTGACAAGCCCCATCACTCAAAGCTCTTATTTTGTCACAGCCTGAGCACGAATTTCATTTAGGAACAGGCAGAGAAGCAGACTTTGCAAAGGGGACACACCAGCAGCTTTAAATCTCGCTGAAGGAAGTATTTTTCTGTGCTGTGTAACTAAATGGTGCCATGCAGTGTTTGGGAAGGCCAAGTGCATTAAAGGCTCCAAAAACCAAACAGATAAAGCCCTGGGGGACAGACTCACCCAGCATCCTCTGTCAGTCAGTGGCTGGGAGGTGTCTGACACAGTCAGGACACACATTTCCATTTCTGTGATGTCCTGACCAGTGGCATGACTTCCTGGCTGTGAGGGATGGAACGTGATCTTGGTTTTTCTTTGTGTCCCCTCACCCCAGCAGTTGTTGTATTGTGATGTTCTTTGGGCTTTTCTTGGCATCTCTTTCTCAAAGACCCGTTTTGCTCATGTCTGAGCCCACTGCTGGGTGCAGGGGCATCCCTGTGCTGCCTGAGTGGCCTACAAGGAAGCTGGGGAGGGACTTTTCATAAGGGCAGTTAATGACAGAACAAGGGGAAATGGCTTTAAGCTGAAAGGGAGTAGGTTTAGATTAGAGATTAGGAAGAAATTCTTTGGTGTGAGGGTGGTGAGACCCTGGCCCAGGTTGGCCAAGGAAGTTGTGGATGCCTCCTCCCTGGAAGTGTTCTTGGCCAGGTTGGATGAGGCTTTGAGCAACCTGGTCTAGTGGAAGGTGTCCCTGCTGCTGGCAGGGGGGTTGGGACTGGATGAGCTTTAAGGTCCCTTCCCACCCAAACCATTCTATGAGTCTATGATTCTAATGGTCCTGCACATTGATGGGGCTGGGGAAGGCTGTGGGTCAGGGCAGGGGATGCACATGGGGAGGTGATGGGAGCAGACTGGTGTGGTCCTCACAGAGCCTCTGTAAAAGCTCAAACATCACAATGCAGGGCTGGAGGTCCCATGGAGGTGAGGAAAGATGCCTGGAGGATGGATGCCCCTCGTGCACCGACAATGCTGCTGCCCCAGTGATTTCTTCCCCAGCAAACCCTGAGGGCCAGCACTGGCCCCTGCAAAACCCAAGGCCACACCAGGCTGATAACAGTATTGGGGAGATGTCCTCAGGGTCAGAATACCAGCCCCTGCCATACCAGGGGCTTCCCAACACCCAAACCCAGCTGTCAAGGGACACGCTCAGCAGAAAAGCAGGCGCTGGAGAAGACACTCAAGCAGGTTGGGCTGGGAGGGGGCATGCATTTGGGGAGGGATGAGCCTCTGGATCAGTTGCCAGACAAAGGTGGGCAGGTTCGAGTGCCTCACCCTGCTCTGCTCCTGTAGACAAGCTTGCAGAGCAGTTGGCCTGGGGGCAGCAGCTGCATTAATCCTGGCCCTGCTCTTTATCTGCAGCTCTGTCTGAAAAAATGAGCGTGTGCCTTGCACACCCTCCTGAACTTTCTGCTCCTCTGAGCCATGCAAGGCAGAAAGCGTGGCATGGAGGGACAGGTCTGATCTTCTGGTCTCCCCTTCTGCCAGGACCTTGTTGAAGAATCACACAGAATCCCAGAATTGCCTCAACTGGAGAAGACCTTTAAGATCATCAAGTCCAATATTAACCTCACACTGCCCAGTCCCCACTGACCCATGTCCCTCAGCACTGTGTCTACACGACTCTTCAATCCCTCCAGGGATGGGGACTCCACCACTGCCCTGGGCAACCCCTTCCAATGCCTCAGAACCCTTTCAGCAAAGAAATTCTTCCTCACATCCCATCTCAACTGCCCTGGCCACAACTGGAGCCCATTTCCTCTTGTCCTGTCCCTTGGTCCTTGGTTGAACAGACCCACCCCCACCTCTCTGCACCCTCCTTGCAGGGACTTGGACAGAGCCAGAAGGTCTCCTCTCAGCCTCCTTTTCTCCAGGCTCAGCACCCCCAGTTCCCTCAGCCGGGAACTCAGCACACTTGTGCTCCAGACCCTTCCCCAGCTCTGCTGCCCTTCTCTGGACACGCTCTAGCACCTCCAGGTCCTCCAGCCCAGATCTGTGGCCAAACCTGGAACAGGGCTTTGAAAGTGAGATGGCCAGCCTTGACTCCAGAGAAACAGTGAGCAACCAGGTCCCCAATTCACTTGTTCCCATATTTTATATATTTATTTGCAAAGCCTTTGTGTCTGCTGCATTTCACCGTCTGGTCTCTGCAGAACTGAAACCCTCCTGCTCTCAAAAGCCTCCTTGCAGGTGTGCAGGTCAAGCTGCACCTTGAGCATCTCTCCAACAGCCCAAAGCCACTGCTGCCTTCCACCCAGAGGGAGCTTTTCTAGACCTTGAATTTTCTGTGCCCCTCTCCTGCATTTCCTCTACGTTGTCAACAACAGCTTTGAAGTGCAGCTGACAGAGCAGTGCCCATGTCGAGGTGATGGACTCGCTCCTGCCATGCAGGAGATAGGCTGCTTCCCCTCTATTCACTGCTCCTTTGCTAAAGCCCCTAAGATGTTTGCCAGCTAAGCCCCCTTTTGTCCTGGGAGCTTATGCTCAGCTCATGTTGTTTCCACAACTGCCTCAAGCCCTTTCAGTGCTGCTCCTTTCCGAGGGAAAAGACCCTGCCCTGTAAGTGTGACCCCCAGTTGTCCTTCCTGGAGGCATTTTGCCACGTTCAATGTGCAGACCCTGCGAGCCCAGGAGCCCAGAGCAGTGGGGAACATACCTGGTGGTGTCACAGCTTATATCTCTATCAGGTTTCATCCCTGTCCTTTAAATACTGCACAGGACCCTTCATTTAACTCACCCTCAGCATCTGCTGTGGCAACCTCAGCAGGGTTGGATTTGGGTTTGAACGACCACGTCAGTAGCAGTGTGCAATAAATGGGTGCAATAAATGGGATATGTTATAGCCCAGCAGAAAGTCCACTGCTGCTGTGTGCAGTGTTGATTGTTTAGTCTCAGAAAGGATGGAGAGAACTAGAAAAGGTCCATCCTGAGTATGGCCAGAGATGTGGACTAGCAGCATTAGGTCATAGGCATGGGTAGCCTGGCACTTTGGAGAACTGACTATTTTATCACCTCAGACCTCTGTGTCTCCCCATCACCCCCAAACTGGTCACTAGGATGGGGTTACCTACAAGCACTCCCCCAGGTCTGAGCTCCTGGTCCATTTCACATGAGTGATTTGCAGAAATAATTAATTATGCTAGCTGGTCTCAGATGTGGAAACCTAGACCTGGGGTGTACCATGTGCACCCTGCAAGTAGGCTGATACCGAGCTAAGGACTGAATTTGTGGCTCACTGGACTCTGGGTTTCAGAGCTGCTGCCTGCCCATCTGCACTTGGGGCAGTTTTCTCTACCTCTGGGCAGGCTGCTCCCCATGGGAGCTGCCCAGGCCAAGTAGATCATCCACTCCACCCAGGTGTGGGAGACACTAGCTTGTTGGTCTTGATGTTCTCAGCTTTGACCCCAGCTCTGTCAGACTATGGAGAAGATGAATTTCAGTGACCATGGGAAAGCAAGAGCTTTGATTTTAGGAGGAGACACTGCATCAAAGCCAGGGAGAGACAGCTAGGGGGATGCTGATATGTCCTCACGTGCAGACAGATGCTGTCTGCACCAAGTCTTGGGTATTTTTTCCAATCCCACTGTACAGCACCATTTCACTTTGGAATAGCCCCAAGGAATGGTTGGATGGACATAGTCATCATGGCTGGGGTGCTGGCAGGCTGGATGGCAGCTGAAGGTGAGGAACAAGGATCCCATTGAAGAGGGACTGTGTCATTGTTTGATGAGGGCTTTCCCCTGCCACCAGAGCCATCCCTGGTTCAAAACTCCTTGGAGCTGGGCAAAGAGCTGCTGATAGTGAATTCTGAGTTGCTTTATGGGGGCTTGGAGCAGTGGTGGTACAGAAGGAAGCACAGACCTGGGAGCTAGGGGGATGCAAACCTGGATGTCTTGATTTGGAGAGATAAGGTTCAGGTTTGTGGGGAGCTCTTCAGCCTTGCAGTGCCAGCCAGCAACTGGGGCAGCCCATTTGCTTTAAGGTCTTGAAATATTCAGGAGGAATTTACTGGAGCAAATTCAGTGCTATTGTAGCAAGCAGTTGTTCACTGAGGGGTGAGGACCAGGCTCAGCTGCTGGACCAGTTTTTGTTCCTGTTCATGCTATTCTTTAGTGTTCTTCATTTGGGTGTTAGTAGCTGAAGGGCTGAGTTAATGATACCTCCAACCCTGGGACCCAAGGAAGGCCCTAGGCTTCCCAAGTCTCTTTGTTGGTGCTAGAAATCACCTTCTTTTCCTTCCTTCATGGTCCTTTCACGGCCATGGGCCCAGTGCTCTGTGCCCTCCTGGTACCAAGAGTCTTCAAAGCATCCAGATCTAGATATAATCCTCAAGATAAATGGGACAAATGTTGGTACTGGATCCCAAAATACTTTTGGGTGGGAATGAATGAAGGCTCCTTGCAAATGCTGGGCAGATACCGCACAAATAAATGACCACAAATATTCAATTACAGTTTGAAATGCTTTTGCTCCAATGTGCTCTCTTGAGAAAGAGCTTTCCTGGGCAAACACTCAGCAAACCCACACAGTAAGCTCAACTGCTCCCTGAAAACACATTTCTGAGTCATTTAAGTAACCACTAATGGTGGGAACTGGGGATCTGGCATCTGAGACTCTGTCTTCAAAAGGCAATTAGAGCTCCCTGCTTGGAAGGGATAAAGGGGGCCAACAGCCTTCCTCACCCCAGACCTGATCCTCAACCCCTCTTGCCCCATCCTCCTGTCCCATAGGACAGCAAGGGTGACCCTCAGGCTGAAGCCATCATCTCTTTGGAATGTCCATCCCTCTTTGGTGTGTTTCTGTGCTGGCCCAGACAGGAGGCCATGCACTGAACAACGAGACAACGAGCATCTGGGCACCCCCAGCCAGGGTCCCATCCCAGTGGCTGCTTCTAGCTGGAGGCTGATCCCTACAGGGTGTGGACACGCTTCTTGCTCATCAGTCCTCCCTCTCCTGGTGCTTTTCCATGCCCTGGCACCCCGGATCAGCCTCCTGCCCAGTGCCCAGCACCTTCCCAGGGTGGTCACCTAAGGGATGTGCTCCAGACCATGGTGTGATGGGGCACTTCCCCCGGACAAGGAGACTCGGAGTCCAGCCCTGCCATTGCCTTGCAGAGCCAGCTCTGCCAGTGGGGGGAGCGTGACCTTGTGACTCCCCACAAATCCCAAATTAATTAATCCCAGGCCGCTGGGGCGGCATGAACAGCCTGTTTGATTTCTCTGCAGCTTTTTCCTGGGGCTCAAAGGGATTAGTGCAGGCGGGAACAGGGAAACATAACAAGGGGCTCAGCTTTCAGCTCCCGCTCCCAGCCAGCCGACTTCTGTTCTTACCCGAGGTATTAGCAGCAGTAATCCACAGTGTCTCCGAGCCCTATCTGTGTGCGGCATCCTCTTCCTCTCCCCCCTGCCCCCACGTGTGTGCTGCCACACTCAGCTCACTCATCTGTGTCCTGCTTGGCAAACTCACACCGTCACAACGCTCTGGGGCACACAACCCTCTGTGTGCATCCCACATCTCTATACCCTAAGGCACAGGCAATGCCCCATGCAGCTCTCACCCAAGTTACCACCAAGCTCTCACCCCACCCAGGTGAGGCCATGAACTTCTTGCACCTCTGTCCCTACCACCTAACACACTTTGTGTGCAGCCCACTGATCTGTGCTCTCATGCACATGTTCCTTATCATGTACATAGCACTGGGCTTGGACACGTCTGCATCCTCCCCATGCACACGTCTCACTCACATAAACTCTCATGTGTGCTGCCTGTCAGTCTCAGCACTCCTCTCACATGCTTTGCACCAAATACTGGCTCATCTCTGCAAGGTCACCAGCTCATGTGGTAGTCTGTGGGCTCAGGTGCTTTCTCCTATGCCATTCTTCCATGACTCCTTGTTGAGAGTGTTAGGCACGTTGGTCCCCACTGAGAAGGACACCATGGAGATTGTGCTCCAGAGTCAACAGATGAGGATCAAACATTTTCTTAGAAGGAGTTTTGTTGCAGCCTGAGCAGGCACCAACTCCAAGGACCCATGAAGACATCTGAGAGTGGTAACATCTCAGTGCAAAGAAGCTGTCAGTGGAAATGGCTGAGCTGCCACCCTCAGCTTCCTCTGATAAATCTGCTAGCACTGTTGCTGTCTGATGCTCCTTTTACTACCCCTGGGGTAACCAGAGCAGAAGGCATTGTTGTGGCTGAGTAGACTCCAGCATCTCTAGGAGCACCTGGTGTCACTTGATTTCTAGGAGTGATGCTGTCCCTGTGAGGCTGAGTTACCAACTTCAGTGCCTGGCTGTGACTGCTGAGGTCCTGACTAACAGGGAGGTGAGGATGGATGTATTTAGCAGCCCATGGGTACCATTCATTGCCTGGTAGGCAGTGCCTCTTCATCCTGCCAGGAAGATGTGAAGACCCAGAGGGTCCTGAGCACGGTCACCCTTAGGATGAAGGTGAAGAGAAAGAAAGAGAAGCAGAAAAGTGTGGAGTAGACCAAAGTCATAGGATTTATTAAAACACCAAATTGCAGGGGTGTGAGAAATGTCCCTTGACTGGGCAAGGAGGAAAAAGCCCTCCAGGCCTCAGCTGAGCTCATGTGCTAAAACTAGACCCGTGCAAGATCTCACCCCTGTGCCTGAAGACACAGAGAAAGGTTGCTGCAGATTATTGGGATCCTCCTAAAAATGATCAAGTTCTTCACTAGCCAGAGCTTCACTCAACCTCTCCAGACTTTTAAAAGAGCAGGGAAGGTCTGCAAAGGAGAAAGAGAAGAGTTTCTCATGAATCTTTTTGGAAGGCAAATGGAGCCACTGAGTGTTGATGAGGGAGGGAGGGATGGCAAAGCCACAGATGGAGCAGGTACAATGGCCTGACTGTGTCTTGTCTTTGGGGAATCACCAAGTGTGGGTGGATGAAGAGCCCCAGGTGGGAGGCCAAGCAGAGAACTGGAGAGGAGATGGCTGCTGCTTTGGCACACTCTGCCAATGGGTGCACTCTGGGTGCCAACGGTGCCACTGCCACCTCCCAAAAGGAGGCCACCAAAGAGCAGCAGGACCCATAGCAGCAAGAGCTGTTAAAGAAATCACAGCTCTGAAATTCATGTCACACTTCCAGGGGGAAGAGATTCCTGCTGGGGGAGGATTGTTTAATCCTATTAAAAAAAAGAAAAAAAAAAAGGAAAACGATATAACAGGACCTTGCAACTTGAAATTGAAGCTCAGCAAAAGCTGACTAGAAATGAGGAAGAGATGCTATCAGCTGGGGGATTAACCACAGCAGCAATCCACTGAGGGATTCAGGGACCCTCCAGCACAGTAGAGGCCAGGCTGCCCCTCACTTTATCCCCACCCTGGGTCCAGCCTGGTGTCTTTTTAACAAGAAATTCTCTGAATGTTAATTAATGTCTCGGTGACAGGAAAATTGCTGCACTCTGAGGGAGCTCAGCTTGGCTTTATTGCTGCATCCTCACATCCCTTTTGGGCTGGGCTTGCTTACCTCCTCCCTGAGGCATGAGGATGAAGAGCAGAGGCATTTGCTGATCTCTCACCCTCCAGGAGAAGCTCACAGTGATGGATGCTTTCCTTTCCACACCTTCCCACCCAGTTGCTCCAGCAGAGTGGAGTCTGAAGGCAACAACATTAGAGGCTGTTAAGGTCCAGGAAAGCTTCATGGAGAAGCAGGTGCCCCATGTAGGTGTTTTGAACTTCTCTTCAGAGATACACATTGTCTGTTTAGAGAGCTCTGGTGCTGGGCTATACCAGATGCCTGGCCTGAGGGCACTTCACTGCCCACTTGTAGTGCTGGACATGAACATCAGGATGAAATCACTAAAAATGCCCCAGAAAACTCCTCTAGCCTTACACATGAGCTGTCCTTACAGATATTTCTTCAGTCAGTGAGTGGAGGGTGGTCCAGCTGCTTTCCTGTGGGCATCTCCAGAGGATGGAGCTGGAGGGAGGAGTTGTTGTGACCAAAAGCACACGTCATTGTTGAGCAGAGGGTGAGGAGTGACTGGAGGAGATGGTCACAGTGATGGACAGAGTAGAAACTGCATCCCGGGAAGCAAACACAGTGAGCTCAAGATTGCTGAGAAGCTGCTGCAGAAACACCACCAAATTCCTAAAGGAGAAAGTCCCCCACCAAGAAAATTTTCTTTTAATGCTTTTTTCCCAGGGAAAAAAAAAAATTAAAAAATTCTGCAGTTGCTAGTGGGAAATGGCAAGAGGAGGTGGGAAGTCCAGTTGTGTTCCAAACTCAAAGCCTTTCTTCTGAGACTGGAAATGGGAAGTTTTCCCTCTTTCATCTCATTTTTCTGCTGAGGGCAAAGAGTTGACTCGTGTCCTGGAGTTTTTCTTCTCTGGCTTTTCCCCATTTTATTTCTCCTTCATTTGCTCCAACTGCAGGAAAGTTATCAAGTAGGAAAAGGACCATTAAAACCGTGACACCTTGTCACCCGGTGTCTTCCCCAGCACCACTGAAATTTTAAGACATTTTAAAAGGAAAAGACCCAAGAAAGAAGGAGGGAGGACTGAAACCATCCATTTATCAGAAATAAAGAATCTTTCCAGAGACCAGAATTTACATTTCCATTCATTTTAAAGCAAAATAACTTTTCTAATTTGCTTCACATCAATATTTGCCCCCTCCCAGGGAACACTTTCTAATCAAAGTGATCTCACTTTCATATTTTGGCAGGATTTTCTTGTGTACTTTTTTCTCCTTGGAGCTGCACTAGTGCCAGGCTGTGGAAGATGCCAGCCTGGCGAGCTGTGGGGGTGCTGGAAGGGCTGAAACCGCTGCTTTGTAGCTGCAAAACTCACTTGTGCCTGGAACCACTGAAGCTTCCTTGTTGGTGATGCACAAGGCAGAGGCAGCTGGGGTTCCCTGCACCCCCTGGTGCCAAACCTTCACCAGGAGTTTGGTGGTGATGTGTTTTAAAGCAGGACCCATTTGCAGAGCTGAGATGGAGCCCAGGAGCGGTGGCTGGTGGAAAATGAATGCACCCACCACCCCTAACCCAGCAGAGAGCAAACAGCTGCCGCCTGCCTAGGAATTTTCATGGGTACTTAGTGCCGAGGGGTTGCAGGAAAGGGTTAAAGTGTTTTCAGTTACGCAGTGCACAACAAACAAAGGGGATGTGGTAATCCCTCCTGCCCCGGAGTGAAAAGTTCACTTGATATGGTACTTTACACTGATTCTCACAGACTCTGGGATTAAACCGGACACACTCTGACGTCCAGGTTTTCTAGCAAAGGGCTCCAGCCCAGGCTGCCACATTCACTTCATATTTGGGAGCATATTCTCTGCAAATCCTGCTGACAGATGAAGAGCAGGAAGACAGCCAGTTTCCCATGGAACAATAACTCCATGCAAACCGCATCTCCCGGCGCCCAACCTGGCCTTGCTGGGGCGGCTGCTGGGGATGTCGGCTGGAGCAGCATCTCGGGGTCCTGGCCAAGCCCCAGGTGCTGTCAGCCAGGATTGTCCTGCTGCTGCATGTCACAGGGTCTTGCTTTTACACCCTGGCTCCCCACCAGGCTTTGGGGCTGAACTTTGTTCCATGTTAATGAGTTACAATGCCAGGGAGCTTTTTGCTGAGTTGGGGGGCAGAGGATGTGGGAGCTCAGTGCTGAGGTGAATCACAGAATTGTGGGGGTTGGGAGGAACCTCTGGGGATCATCCAGTCCAACCACCCTGCCAAAGCAGGTTCACCCAGAGCAAGGTGCATAGGACTGCATCCAGGTGGGTTTGGAACATCTCTGGAGAAGGAGACTCCACAACCAAGTGAAATACCGTGTTGGTCTGGGATGCTGAGGGAGCCTCTGTCCCTGGATGTCCCTGACATTGGTTGTTTCCACGCTATTATGTCTTAAAAAGTTCTTGCTGAGTGACCTTGTGTACAGGAACAATTACCAGAGCTCCCCTAATTGCACCTTTGGCAACGCTGCCAGGTCCACCACAGTTCAAAGGCCCGTGGGGCGTGAGCATGTTCAGGATATTTGTTTTTATGGGGTTTGAGCTATTTGTCAAAAAATGGACAATCTGACTATTGGGGAGGGCAGACTCCTTTCAGCTACAAGGGGATGTTTGCCCTTCAGGTGTGCTGGGTTTGCACTCTTCAGCTGGGTGGCAAGGTCTGCCCAGCTTTCCCTTGGCTGGGACATGTTGCAGTGGCCTTTTCAGATTCAGTGCTTTTTCATTTTTCAGATGAAACACTGAAAATTTCCTCTGAAAGCAGATGTTTTAATGGAAAGGACACATTCAGGTAAAAATCTGAGGGTGTCTTCAAAACCTCTCTTTGGTGGATGATTTCTGACCAGTTTTTCAAGGAACAAGGTGCAAACCTTCCCTCTTGTTCAGTTCTTCAGTTATTTCCCTGCTTAGGGGCACCAGCATCAGCTCCTCTGGCAGATTCTGACCCACTGGGTGTGAGAGTAGGAGAGAACCTCCCTGGTACCCACATCCAGGGGATGCCTCACAAGGTCCCTTTTTGATTGTGGACATGAACCTGCCCACGTAACCGTTGCCAGCTGCTCCCTGGAGCAAATATTTTGGGGTTGAAAACAAGAACAAAAAGAAAGGTCTCATGGAGACACGTTCACCACTGCAGCCTACAAGGTTGGTGTGGCCAGTACCAGCAGCAGGCTCTGCTCTGGCCCCAGAGCACGCTGTGGACATACAGAGGATGAGGCAGGACAGCCACACTTTTAAATTAAAAAAACCCAACCCCAAAACCAACGGTTATTGGTTATTTTTCTCTTTCAAGTCACAGCAGAGGTCCCAGTGTTACCTGGTGTCCTTTTACATTTATCTCTGGAGTGTCAGAGGGAAAGGTATGTCCAGTTTTGGCATGACAGCTCTGAATGGAGATCCTAAAACTCATCTTCTCTCCTCTTCTTCTAGACCACTGCAGCCTACAAGGGCTGGGGATGACTCCTGGGGACATCCAGGACATCCTCTTATCTGAACCAGGAAAGGAGCTCACTCTGGGACGGGAGACCTGCATGCTGTGGTTAGGTGAGGGCCAGTAGGACTGGATGTGGAGGAGACCTCACCCTGCAAGAACCACAGAGATGGGATCTCCTGGGCCATACACAGTGTGGCTCTTCTGATCTGCTGCAGGTATCATGTACCACCACCTCCCACCCCAGGGAGGTTACAGGGTTAGTGGGGCAGTGACCTGTAAAATGCAATGGCCTTCTCTTGTCCCATCCTTCTCCTCTCCTACTCCCCCTTCTTCCCCCATGCCCTCCATCACTTGCCTCTTCCCAGGGTGGCCCACCATGCTCTACCTCCTCTCAATAAACCTCATCCCTCACCCTTAGAGTCTCCCCCTCTCATCATCATCACAGGGATGGGACATGAGGGAGAAAATGGGGAAATAAGATGAAATAGGAAATGAGGAAAAAGGGAATGAAGGGGACATAGGTAGGGGAGAAGCAATGAAAGATCTGCTGCTCCTATCCCTCCCAGAGCTGCAGGGGAACATCTGGCTTCCAGGAAAAAGGGAGATTTGGAAGGAAATCACCACTAAGACAGTTCCAGCTGAAAAACCTCCTGGAAGGACGTGACTCCATCCTAAAGCTGGGCTGTGGAGACCCCCCTCGGCAGGGGCATTCCCACGGGTGCATCCCCACGGCAGCCAGGGTACGTGCGGGCACACACACAGGCACGGGGAGAGCTTTCCGAGCCCTTTCCTCATCGTCCCAGCAGCCCCGCACCAGCCGGGCTTCCAGAGAGCGCCCTTCAGTGTCGGGAGAGGCAGCTGCAGCCGGGTGCTGGGGGACGGGGCAGGAGGGAGGAAGGGGAACTGGGCAGCTCCCAGCTGGGGAAAGCGGCTTTAGGTTTTGGCTGGACCTCAACAGCAGCTCTGCTGGCAGCGTCGGGCTGGGAGATGCACCGTGCCTCGTCCCCTGGCCAGTTCCAGCCCGCTCCCGGCCCCATCCAGCCCGCTCCCGGCCCCATCCAGCCCGCTCCCGGCCAGATCCAGCCCGCTCCCGGCCCCATCCAGCCCGCTCCCGGCCAGATCCAGCCCGCTCCCGGCCCCATCCAGCCCGCTCCCGGCCCCATCCAGCCCGCTCCCGCCCAGATCCAGCCCGCTCCCGGCCCCATCCAGCCCGCTCCCGGCCCCATCCAGCCCGCTCCCGCCCAGATCCAGCCCGCACCTGGCCCCATCCAGCCCGCTCCCGGCCCCATCCAGCCCGCTCCCGGCCCCATCCAGCCGCTCCCGGCCCCCCGCGCAGCCGCCTGTGCTACTGTGCGCTGCCAATCCCATGCCGAGCGGCCGCGGCGCTGGGCTGATGCCACACACGCAGATGGGTCCTGGTCACCCATCTCCTCGTCTCTGCAAGCAAGAGGGGATGGTGAGCATGGCTGCAACGCTTGCACGCTCACCCCGAGGGTCTGGGAGGCTTTGGAGGTGCGTGGTGGGGAGCCAGCTGGGGTGAGGGGTTTGTGCCTGTCCTGCCTGGGACCTGAACAGAGCAGCGGGGTGGAAGCGCAGCACAGGGGGCAGGTCACCACCCTGTCACCTATTGCACTGCTGGGAAATATTCAGAGGCTGCAGGTGAAAGAGAAGGAGCAGACCCCACAGGAGGCACATCTCCAGCCCTGGCTGGGTCCCAGCGCCTGGGTGACAGAGCTGAGGTCCCGCTGTCCCTGTGGCCGAGTGGCCTGGCCACGCTCCGCCGGCGATGCCAGAGGAGAGCTGGGGGCTGTGGGAACAGCTGCTGGACAATGCTGTGCAGCTGTGTGCTTTCACGCTGGGTAATGCACCAGAACCACAGTGCAGCGGGCTGCTGTCCTGCCTGTTCCTATGGAAACCCCTTTCAAAGGAGAGAGGCAGACAGACAAACATCCACTGCCTGGTGCCGGGTGCTGGCAAGCCTGCGCGGGAGCTGCGGTTCTGGAGCCCCCAACACAAGACAGGGACCTGTTAGAACGAGTCCAGAGGAGGCCACAGGGATGATGCCAGGGCTGGAGCAGCTCTGCTGTGAGGACAGGCTCAGAGAGTTGGGGCTGTTCAGCCTGGAGAAGAGAAGGCTCTGGGGAGACCTTCCAGTGGCCTCTCAGTACCTGAAGGGGCTCCAGGAAGGCTGGGGAGGGACTTTGGCCAAGGGCAGGGAGTGACAGAACAAGGGGTGATGGCTTGAAAGTGGCAGAGGGGAGATGGAGCTGAGATGTGAGGAAGAAATTCTTTGGTGTGAGGGTGGTCCTCTCCTCTCCTCTCCTCTCCTCTCCTCTCCTCTCCTCTCCTCTCCTCTCCTCTCCTCTCCTCTCCTCTCCTCTCCTCTCCTCTCCTCTCCTCTCCTCTCCTCTCCTCTCCTCTCCTCTCCTCTCCTCTCCTCTCCTCTCCTCTCCTCTCCTCTCCTCTCCTCTCCTCTCCTCTCCTCTCCTCTCTTCTCCTCTCCCTGCAAAACAGCCCAAAATAGAGAGTTTGTCATCTGAACACATCTGTGCAGACTCTGACAGTGCCTAACACGGCTTTTTGACCACTAGATCCCAGCTCCTGGTCTTGCAGGTGTCCCAGGGAGGTGGGAGCAAGGGAAGCAGAGGTATCAGGTCTGCACAGTGAGGAGAGAAATGCAGTGATGAGACAACTCTCATACAGGGCCTGGGGAAAAAGGTTGACACAGGCTCTCCAGTCAAACCATCTTGTCCTTACCCTGTCCTTGCAGACCAGATCAGCTCCTGCCACCAGATCAGTGGCAGCTGGCAGCACAGGAGTGCATCATGATGACTCAAGCCACAGCCCCAGGGGTCAGCTCTAGCCAGGGGGACAAGACTGGGGATGATGCCCACCCTAGGAGGATCCTGGCAGGGACAGTGGGAATCAAGGCAGACATGAGGGCCAGCTCTGGCGTGAAATATTGCTTGGAGCCTGCTCACTCACATCTCTGTTAGCAATGCTTTCTGCTCTTTGCTTGCAGAGAAGAGATGGAACTTCTGCAAGCCAGCGAGGGACAAGGCTGACAGCATCAGCCCAGTGCACCCTCTGGGCTCAGGCTGCCTGATTTGGCTTCCCAGGGTGAGGGCAGGTGTCCCACAAATATCTGATCAGCCCAGTGTGTGCTTGGAGCAGCAGTGCCTTGGGCCAGAAGTAGCTGCTGAAAGCGGAGAGCCTCCTCCCACACCACCCCAGGGACAGGGCAGTGCCACGGGGACACTGTGGTCTTTCAGAGTGGGACTTTGCTGGCCCAAGCTGGGACTGCAGCTGTGTGGGATGGGTGGCAAAGCTGCTGTGGCTTTACTGGAATGGGAGTGTGGAGGCACCTGCTTGGGCTGAAACTAAACACAAGTGATGTAAGGCCATGAGTTAATATCATCTTGCCTGGGCTGCCAAGCAGCTTCAGATGGGTCTTAACTAATGCTGCTGCCTTAATGAGCCCATTTCTGTGGGCAGAGGGGGCTTGAAATGGTTTGTGTAAAGCCATCTCCTGGTCATACTTCCTTAGATGTCTTTGTTGGTTGGACCTCTGTCTGTTCTGAGCTGTGCTGATCAGTAAGTCTCCACCACTGGGATGTGTGCAGTGTGCTCATCAGGCAGGGATTGCTCTCCTGTTTCACCACAGTCCATCTCTGGGACAAGGTCCTTGCCTGGGTGTGGAAGCTTGTGAGCAAGTCTCTTGTTATTCCAAAGTGGGTTTCTGTAAGCAGGGAGATCAGGTCCTTCCTGGAGGACTGGTACCTGCTGAAATTTAAACTGGTGTTAACTTTTAATGAGGCTTCAGCAGCTTGAAGCTGTCTGAGCATACATCGGGTTTCTGTCTTGGAATAACACTCCTGTCATGCCTGAGACATTTGGGCAGACAAAAATGCCCACAAGTGCCATTGCTGCATGATCCTACAGATGCCCAAGTCAGAGGGCTCCCTGCTGGGCTCAGCAAATCATTCTGGGACCATGATGTTCTGTTGTCTCTTGAGAGCCTTGCAGATGTGCTGCTGAGGTCATGCATCTGTCATAATGGTGCCAGGATTATTGGAGATACCCCAAGCCAACTGCTCAAAGTTGAGCAGAGCTCACCTATCAGCTCATCCATTTCACTGTGAGTTCAGATTTCTTTAACCCCTGAAGCAGCCTGGCTGCCACAGAGCCCAGCAGCAGTAATGTCTGATCACACAGATGTCTCCCAGCTTGCACTGTGGTTGCCCATGCAGCATTTCAGTGGTGCACAGAGACACCTTTTCATGGGAGGCTTTCTGCTGGCAGGCACTGGGCTGCATGTGAAGATGGCTCAGCTCCCATTGCCACATGTGTTGTGGGGATGTGATCCCACCTACATCACTTTAGCCTGGGCAGGCTTGAACCTGGTCTTTACTTGATTCAGTCACATTCAGCCTTGGAAGGAAATTGTCCTGAATATAGAGAAGCACCAGGACTAATCAGCATTTCTCGTGGATAAGTTTATTTGAATTTCCTTTGCAAAATCAAGAGACTTCCACTGCATCAGACATAAATTCAGGCAAAAATGCCCCAGGAGGTCTGTGTGGATGAACAAGGAGCTTCCAGCCAAAAGGAAGCAGACAGAGGGTGGAAGCAAAGATGGATAATCTGGGAGGAATGAAGAAACATTGTCCAAGCATCCAGGGATGAAGTTAGGAAAGTGAAAGCCCAACTGGAATTGAATCTGGCCGTGGATGTCAAAGATGTCAAAGACAACAACAACATAGGTGACAAAGAGAAAACAAAGGGAAAATGTGACAAAGGGAAAATGTGGGCCCATTGCTCAGTGAGACCTGAGACCTGGTGACAGAGGACATGGAAAAGGCTGAGGCCACTTTCAATAATCTTTAATCAACCATGGTGAATGGGAATAGTGCCTGAAGACTGGAAGAAAGCAAATGTCACTCCTATTTTCAAGGAGGGTAAGGAGGAGGAGGAGGACCCAGGGAACTATGGGCCCATCAACTTCACCCATATCCCTGGAAAGCTGATGAAGCAGCTGATCCTGGGAACTGTTGCCAGGAGCAAGACAGACAAAAAGTCATCAGTGATGGTCACCATGGCTTCACCAAGGGGAGTCATGCTTGAGCTGCTTGATAAACTGCTACCATGAGAAGACTGTCCTGGCAGATGAGGGGAGAGTGATGGACATTGTCTACCTGGACTCTAGTGTGGAATTTGATTCTGTCTCCTGTAACATCCTCATGGACCAGCTGTTGATGCATGGGCTGGAGGAGCAGACAGGGAGGGGCATTGAAACGGGCTGAATGGCCAGGCCCATGGGTGGTGAGCAGTTGAATGATGTCTGTCTGGCTGGAGGCCAGTAACTGGTGCTGTACCCCAGGGGTCAATATGCTGGGTTAAACCTGGATGCATGTCTGATCTCCCAGAAACATCTACATCGAGCTCCCAGGAAGCAGCTGCTGAAACTTGAAATCTTCTTGGGAAAGCCTTGCAGAAAAGCTCCATCATCCAGAGTTTGCTTTTCATGGGACAGTCTGGTGACCCCAAGCCTTCACCAACAGTCTTCTGTCAGCCAGCAGTGAGGAATATGGCCCTCCACAGAGTGATCTGGCTCATCCCCAGACTGATAGTTAAGAGAGGTCACCACTGCATATAAAGGGAGCTGAGGGACCTGCTTAGCTACGGGCTTTTAACTTCTGGGCATCTGTGGCTGAGTGAGATGGAAACGGTGAATTTACAGGCAAATACTCATCATTTCCAAGCATGTGATGGATCCAGCCAGTGCGTGGTTACGAGTGGCTGATGTTTGCCAGCTGCTTCTCTCCAGCTCATTGCTATCAGGCTATTGACTGAGTTCAAATGGTCAGTGGCTTAGGGTGGATGGTGGGAGCATGGAGCAGCCCCTGGAGGGTGAAGGAAAGAGTTAATTCGAGCTCTTTTGCATAGCATCTCACTTGCTATTTTTCAGCTGCCTGCTCAGATTTGAGTTTAAACTGCTTTTCCAGTGTGGGGATCATCTTCTGACAAGCTGTGAAGAAGCAGGTGAGTGTGAGCGAGGCTGGCCAAGGGGAGTGGGAAGTGGAGAAATGCAGAATATTGTCTTCAAACACAGCACAGGGAAACTGAGGACATCCCTCATGAAAGCAGCCTGGAGTGGGTTGGGTGTGAAGTCTCTGCCCTGATTGACTCATCCAACCTGTTCAAAGAGCCAGGCACAAGTGTGTTCTGGACTGCAGACCCTGTGGGAGCACTGGGGTCTCACAGGGGGCTCAGCTGAGCCAGAGACCTTGCTTGATGCTGTCCTATCCAGCCTCTCCGATGGGTCATCGCGCTCCTTGTCCCCTCTGTGGGATGATTTCCTCTGGATTGTGTAAGCCCTGATCCAGCTCTTCCCAGAGGGGTCTCTGGGCTTGGCAGTGCAGTGAAAACTCTTTGCTGATGGTGTTTCCCCCGTTAGTGTTGTTTTTTCTAGGTCACCAGGGCACAAGGAGCAAGGAGGAAAGAGCCACCAGAAGTGTGGGATCAGGCCAGACAGCCTGGGTCACCCCCACCACGGACTGTAGGGCACATGCTGCTCCTTGTCCTTTCAGTGCTTGCTGGACAAAGCCCATCTCCTCAGGCTGAACCCTTGGATCCTTCCCTCACAGGCTCTGTTTTCAACTTAGCCCCACTCTGACCTGGGTAAGGTGTGGGTCAAAGTGGCCTTTTCCCTTCATCAAGGTCCAACTCGGAGCCACCCCAGGGCTGCATCACCTGGTGCTTCTTTCAGTGGGATGTTGAAGATTAGGCAGAAAAAAGGTGCTGTTCCTCCCACCCATGTGAGCCCCCTGCATCAGGGCTGGCAGCAGTACCAGGAGAGGACAAGAGGGTCTCAGGGGGAACGGAGAAACAGCCCCTGGCATCCTGTGCTGTGGCATCACCAGAGCTGCCCCATGGTGCAACCCTGTTGCTGGCAGGGCTGTGCCCCCCTTAGGGTCCCCACCCCAGAGAAAGGAGTGAGAGCAGGCAGCAAGGGAGGGAGTGGAAAGGGAGGGAGCTGGAGGGGGAGAGGAGCCCTGAGAGGGAGGTTCAGCAGGTTCTGGAAAGCGCTGCGTTTGCACAATTCAAACGGCCTGAAAGGAGCAGTGAAAGGAGGGGGTAGGGCTGGGCAGCAGCTGCCAGGGGAGTGAATGTCCCCGCTGCCTTTCCCTTAGTCTGCCTTTGTCACCTGCCCACAATTAGCCACAATTTATCACCCCAGGAGCCTACAATAAGTCACTGGGCTGCCTGAGACTGCCCAGCCCCTCCATTTCCAGAGTGCAGGTCTCCTCTTTCCCATGGGTAGGCAATGAGGCGGCCGCCTGCCCTTTGTGTGAGCTCGGGGTGGAGGAGGCTGCTCCTTCCCCACTGTCCTGGGCGCCCAGGCTGGGTCACACCGGCTGTTCTCACCTCCTGCCTCATCCTGGGCAGCAAATCCTGGCTGGGATTGGGGTCTCTGCATAGTCATGGGGGAGAAGCAGGCACTTTGGGCATGCTTGATGCCAGGCAGGGTGCAAAGCTCCCTGTGCTCCTCTCGCCACCATTTTCATAGAATCACAGAACCCCAGACTGGTTTGGGTTGGAGGGGACCCCAAAGATCATCCAGTTCTGACCCCCCTGCCATCAGCAGGGCCACCTTCCACTAGACCAGGTTGCTCAAAGCCTCATCCAACCTGGCCTTGAACACTTCCAGGGAGGGGGAAGTGCCCAGCTTGTTTCACGTTGGTGGGCTCAAGGCCATGGACAAGGGTCTTGTATAAACATCTCATACAGAGAGAGCTCATCTGCCTGAGCCTTGGCCACAGACTCACATGAGGAGAGCTAGGCTCAACAAGGATGCAGGTGCAAAGTGATGGTCTGATGAGCTGCCCTCAAAGTCCAGCCTTGCCTGCTGCTGAAGCTCAGTTTCCATGTTTTGTTGATGTTCCCTGCTACAGAAGAGCAGCAACTGCAAATAAAGGCTGATGAGATGGTGCCTGGCAGGACCAACCCATGACCATACTCCACACTAGCAAAGGCTGCTCTGGGATGGGAGTCACAGTTGGTCCAGTAGGACTCCAGGAGCTGGGCTTTTTGCACACCTCTGTGCCTCTTTGCTGCTGTCCTCATCTTGCTCTGCATATTCCCCTGGGACACCTGGTCCAAGCAGGGCTTTTGGTCCTCCAGACAATGGGGGTAGGATGGTTTGCTCAGATGGTTGATAGCATGCAGAGGGAGGCTTAGAGCTGCTGTCCTGCTCTCCCCATTCCACCACCCCCCTTGCCCAGGCTGTTGCACAGTGCTGCAGAGAATTAAGGACTTTGCACCTTAAATGGGTGCCAGGCTCCTGCCCCTGCCTGTTGCTGCTTGGACGAGGGGATAAGGTGTGCCCAGGCTGCTACAGAGCCTCCAGTTGTGCCAAGGGAGGTTTAGATTAGATATTAGGAAAAAAATATTTACTGAAAGGGTTATCAAGCACTGGAACAGGCTGGCTGGGGAAGTGGTTGAGTCACCATCCCTGGAGGGGTTTAAAAGATTAGTAGATGTTGTACTTAGGGACACAGTTTAGTGGGCATGGTGGTGTTGGGTTGATGGTTGGACCTGATGATCTTAGAAGTCTTTTCCAACTTTAATGATTCTGTGATTCCAGTCCTTGTAATGTGCTCTGTCAGCCTCTGAGGGGACCAGGCTGGGAGAAAGCCCTGCTTGCCTGCATCTCCCGTGTCCACAGTGAAACCCTGTCCACAGGGATGCCTCTCACTGGGCTGGGTTTTTGGGGGCTCTGCACAGCACAGGACTCTGCCTGTCCAGGCTCCTGTGGAAGGAGCTGAGTCATCCTGAGCTGCAAAAAGTATGGGAGGAGCAGCAGTTCTCTCACTTCATGCCAAGGCATCTGGCATGCCCTGTCTCTGTGCCTGGCACCCAAAGAGGTGATGGGCACATCCAAGGGTGCACAGGGTGATGGCTGCTCCAATTCAGGGCATGAGTGAGCAGAGCTCCCCAAAACTCCACACTTTCTCTGCCACACCTCTCACCCAGCCCTCCTTCTCCCCAGAGCCTGCTTCTCTGCTGCCACTGAATTTCCTCTTGCCTGCAGGAAGGAGGAATCTTGAGCTGCCTCTGTTATCACCACAAACACCATGGCAGCGGGGAAGGATGGGTGGTAGCCCTGACAACGCAAGTAAGCAACTTGTGTGACCAGCAGCCAACTCATCCCACCAGGTAGACCCCAGGGCAGTGACTCATAGGGGTGTCACAGCCAGCACCATCCAAGCTGGTGTGTGGGAAGTGCCCATGGTGCTTGGTGAAGCCTTGCTGATTGATGAGATGAAGGCTTTTCTGCTGATAATATTTATGGCTGCCTCCAGGGAACATGTCCAAAGCTCTGGTTTTACTGTCTTGTTGCTTCCCTGCCTCTTTCCAGTGGTCAAGTTGCAGATACAGGCTGTGGTTAGCATCCTGACCAAGGACTTGGAGCACCTTCTTCCTGCTTCTGCCTCTCTGAACTGGTCATGCAGTGGGTGGCCTTCAGTATTCATAAAGCTACGAGTGCCCCATCCCATCCAACTGCCCATATCTGTGGTTGCTACTGGTGACCATAAGCCTCTATATTGGCATTTGTTTCTGGGCCTGAATGGGAGACAGAGAAGACCCCAAGGTTCTCCCTTGAGCCACTGGTGCCTCTGAAAAAGCAAATTGCTATAGTGGTCAGAGGGAACAGCTGGAAGAAGGTGTGGACACCAGTCTATTAAGAGTGTTAGTGTCCTGTCCATCAAGCTTTCCTTCCCCAGTGTGAGCATGAGCTTCTGCCCTGGGCTGGTGGTGCCTGGAGCACCCTAAGGGTGTGTGTATGGAGCTGCCCTCCTACTGCATGTTGTCCAAGTGGGTGATCTCCATATCTTGTGTCTCCCTTGCCCCTGAGAACCTGCACCAACACTTCTCCCATCCCAGGGTCCCTCTCATTCTCATTCCCAACCAGGTCTTTGAACACCTGCTCCCCAGGGAGGTCCCAGCATGAAGCCATGCAAGGTGCAGCAGGGCAAGATGGGTGGCTCATCCCTGACAGGTCCCAGCCCTTGTCCTGGCCATGCCCGAGCTCAGGGAGACCTCCCTGCCCTCTGCACCGTGCAGTGCTGGAGCCAGGTTTCCTGTGAATCTGCAGAGAGCTGGGCTGTCCCTCCTGGGGTGCTGTGGCAGTTGGAGGCCCCCTCCCCTGGCCCTGCAGAGGGAGGTGGTGAGTGCAGCCTCTGCTGGGAGGGACCAGGTGGTTTTTCAGCACCTGCCTCTGACAGACGGCACAGAGGAGAGCAGTCGCCCTATTGTTCCTGGTGCCATCTGATCTAAAGAGCCTGGGCAGGGACAAAGGCTTCCAGAGCTGCTGTGCAACCCCACCAGGTCTCTGGTTACCAGCACCTCACACCCTGAAACAATCCCAGCTCCGTGCCCAGGGCTGGCAGGAGCAGAGTGGGGTGAGATGGAGTGGCCAGGGTGTGAGACCAGGCAGGTGTCAGTGGTTCCCTTTCCCTTCTCCAAAATACCCTACCCACAGGGGAATCCACATCCCTGTGAAGCAACTCTCTCCATCCCATCCTGCTGGTGGGGTTCACGTCCTTGCTGGTGCTGTCTCCTGGGCAAGACACCCAGGACCCGAGATCCTCACTGGGCAGACTGGGCCAGCGTGTGCAGCCAGCCACCCTGCCCATGGCCGTGGATGTTGGTGTGTGATTTATTACCCATTCAGGAGGAACTCTCAGCCTTCCCTTCAGAGCTGGAGGCAGATCTGAGCAGCTGTGTTTGCCATGGCGGGGTCTGGTGGTTAGAGCCGGAGACGAGACGGCAGGACTCCTGAGCTCATTACTGTAACGAAGCTTGGGGAATTAGATGTTGGTTATGGAGCTTTCCATTTAAGGAAGCCAGACTAGATGATGGTCCCTTCTGGCCTTAAAATATATGAAGCTACAAATAACTCAGCCAATAATTAGAAATTTGAGTCTCATTCCTGTGAATATTACAGGCTTGTTGGACTAGAAGCTACAAAGGCTGCACCGAGCTTTCCTCATGTTTAAAGAGAAGTCATTTCCTGGTAGTGGGTCCCCTGTGCAAACCCCAAGACTGATGTCATTGGTGTTGGTGTGGGAGCACGTGCAGGTAGACGACATCACCGTGAACTTGTCACACCCCACGTCATCCGGATGTGGCAAATAAGGATAATAAAGAGGGAAAGACCAGACTTCTCATGATCAAGTCTCCTCCATGTTTTGGACTGATTTTGATACCCCTATCCCAACCCCACAGAGCATGGGTAGAGCCTCCTAAAAAGCAAAGGTGATGCTTGCTAAGAAAACTTGGAGGAAATGCAATGTCAACCCTATGCAATTCACCATCTTCACCTGCTGGTCAGGGCACGTCTCTGGTGGAGTCCTGTGTCCCTAAAATATCCTGCCATAGCTTTTGGTGATGCTTCCCATCCTCTTCATTTTGTTATTGCCTTTCTTTGGTGAGATCAAGTCTATGTGCAGGGTAACCCCAACACTGGGCATGTCTGGGAGGCATGTGGATGAGGAAGGCGTGAGGAAGATGAGGGATTCCTGTTCTCAGTTCCAAGTTTAGGGCTGCCTGAGCCTAAATGGAGCTGTGAGGAGATGTTTGATGGCAAACTTTGGGAATCTATCACCAAATACATCCCACATTAGGAAACATCCTTCTCCCAGTTCTTTATACAGCTCCACTCAGTGTTGTCTGCATCCTCTCCCTTTTTCCCTCCACCTTCCACATACGTGGCTTGGTTTCCCACAAGACACTTCAGACTTTCCTCTTTGTTTTTTAACCTCTATCTGTGCACTTATCATCATTTCTTCTTCCCCTCCCTGACTGCAGCAACAGTCTCAGAGCTGCCAGGAAGAAGCTGCATCCTCAGCCTTGCAACTCAGCCCTTCCACTGCCTCCTCTGCCTTACAGGATGAACCTGGCTGGTGGGGGCAAGCTCAGAGATTCAGGGTACGAACCTGTGCTCAGCAGAGCTTGGCTGACCATCATCAACATCTTTTTAAAGTATAGGGAAAGGCTGCAGTGATCCAGAAGACCAAATCCCTCTCTTCCTCCACTCCTCATTGCATGCATGTGTAGCCTTCAAATGGGAATCAGCCATGGGAAAGAACATCCCTTGGGACCAGGGTAACAAATCCCAGGCAGAGAAAAATGCACAAAGAAAGGGAAGAAAAGGGGGTGGCCATGTTACTACAACAAACAGAAAGGTGTGACGAAACGCTGGGTTGCACACATGCAAACAGCAGCCAGAGGTATTTCCTTGAGAGGGACCTGAATGCCGGGGCTGAGAGCTCCACAGCTCAGCATTGCACAAGTGAAGGGCTGGAGTCGAGTCTGTTCTTGTTTTCCTAGGTAAATGCCATTTTTGAGATGTTTTATCCTTTGTGTTGTTTAATCTCTGCCATAAACTACACAGGACACGTCATGAATTAGTGCTACAGCAGACGCCTTGACTTGGGGAGTTTCCATTTCTTGAATAAAACATTGCTTCCCCTTATGGTTCTGCAGTTTTGGCACACACATCCCTCTCAGATCTAGAAAGTAAGGGTAAAAATGGGGGTCACAACAGCCATGGAGAATCTTTTATTCATATCTAAAAAGACCTGAAAAACCCCTTCCTATTCATGTCAAGCAATCTTCCTGAGAAATCCTTTCTGCATTGTTTTTTGCTGACATCTGTACTGCCCCAGGTATGATTAATTCTTCTGCTCACAATAAAACGCTTCTCCTTTGCCTCTGGAGCAGCCTGCAATTTCACAATTAGTTGGTAAAACACCCCATGCATTCACCTTAAGCAGCAGCAATGTGAACCCGGACGGCTTTGCTCCTGACAGCACCAGGGAGATTTGCCCTCGAGGGGAAACCGCTTGGCACTTGCAGCGTTCTGACCAAGGATGCTCCTGACAGAGTTCAGAGGTGTTGGAGAAAGTGGTTTAGGTTTCTCAAAGGGCTGGTTGTTCTTGGGAGGCTCTTCCTGGGGTCTGTGAGGCTCGGGGGGTGGGCTCGGAAGGAGGGTGCGTTTGGGAAACGGGGTCAGGCTGATCCCAGCGCGGCGCCCCGCACCCCCCGCCCGCCCGCCGTGTCGGAGCATACCTCTCATTCCTCCCACCTCAATTACTGCAGCTGATCCCATCAGAGCCCCAAGGACACAAACTGACACCCGCTGATCAGGCTCGGGCTCCTCCGGATCCCTGGGGCCCCGTGGGAGCACAGGGACCTCTGCCAAGGCTCCCACCCGTGGCACGGGCTGCCCCACATCTCCCCATCATGACCTCAGCTGCAGTGGGGGTCCCTCCAAAGCAGATCCCAGGTGTGGATGATTTTGCAGGAGGAGAGAGTGTATTTGGGGGGCTTGGGGATGCTGGGGTCCCACAGGACACTTGCTAGCATGTGCATGATTAACAGAGGACAGCAGGGAGCAAAGCTGGTGCCAAGATTAGGACAGATACTGGGGTCCCTGGAGTCTCTTGCAACTCTCTGGGTCCAGGAGAGGTCTGTGGTACTTGTGCTGGGGTCACTCAGTGCCTTGCAGCTGGAAAGCCCCCCTACAAATCCTGCTTCAGGGAGCTCTCATTCCTCACTTGCATGTGATGATAAAAGATGCTTGTTTGGGGTGGGAAGGCAAATATTGCCCCATTACCTCTGGGAACACTCGAGGCAGGTCCATGGGGTGGTCTGTCTGCAGTGGGAGTGAATCTGGGTTAGCTCTGGGAGGCTGCAGTGTGGGGCTGTGGTGGAGGCTGCAGTGTGGGGCTGTGGTGGAGGCTGCAGTGTGGGGCTGTGGTGGGGAGGCTGCAGTGTAGGGCTGTGGTGGGGAGGCTGCAGTGTGGGGCTGTGGTGGAGGCTGCAGTGTGGGGCTGTGGTGGAGGCTGCAGTGTGGGGCTGTGGTGGAGGCTGCAGTGTGGGGCTGTGGTGGGGAGGCTGCAGTGTGGGGCTGTGGTGGGGAGGGTGCAGTGTGGGGCTGTGGTGGAGGCTGCAGTGTGGGGCTGTGGTGGGGAGGCTGCAGTGTGGGGCTGTGGTGGGGAGGCTGCAGTGTGGGGCTGTGGTGGAGGCTGCAGTGTGGGGCTGTGGTGGGGAGGGTGCAGTGTGGGGCTGTGGTGGAGGCTGCAGTGTGGGGCTGTGGTGGAGGCTGCAGTGTGGGGCTGTGGTGGGGAGGCTGCAGTGTGGGGCTGTGGTGGAGGCTGCAGTGTGGGGCTGTGGTGGGGAGGCTGCAGTGTGGGGCTGTGGTGGGGAGGCTGCAGTGTGGGGCTGTGGTGGGGAGGCTGCAGTGTGGGGCTGTGGTGGGGAGGGTGCAGTGTGGGGCTGTGGTGGGGAGGGTGCAGTGTGGGGCTGTGGTGGGGAGGGTGCAGTGTGGGGCTGTGGTGGAGGCTGCAGTGTGGGGCTGTGGTGGGGAGGCTGCAGTGTGGGGCTGTGGTGGGGAGGCTGCAGTGTGGGGCTGTGGTGGGGAGGGTGCAGTGTGGGGCTGTGGTGGAGGCTGCAGTGTGGGGCTGTGGTGGGGAGGGTGCAGTGTGGGGCTGTGGTGGGGAGGCTGCAGTGTGGGGCTGTGGTGGGGAGGCTGCAGTGTGGGGCTGTGGTGGGGAGGGTGCAGTGTGGGGCTGTGGTGGAGGCTGCAGTGTGGGGCTGTGGTGGGGAGGTGGGGGCAGCCTGGCTGATAATTTATGGCTTTTGTTCACTGCAGGAGCAGGGCTGGTGACCGAGCAGGGGTGTGAAACCAGGGCAGAGCTGCAGAACCGGCTGCCCGGCGCTGAGTGCAAAGCTCCCTTATGGAGCCCAGCGCTCTTGTTAAAACCTTTAGGGCTCAACTTCTCTTCATTGGCCACTGCAGCCGAGTGTGCAGCCTGCTCGCACGAGAGGTGTTGGGGGGGATGGATCAGCAGCTACATCCCACCACAGAGCACCTGGGATGGTGCCAGCCCTGGTGTCTCAGCCTCCCCTGAGAGAGCTTGGCAGAGGGAGACAGAAATGGGTATCCCCATCCTGCATGGCTGCTGAACCAGGATCTCAGGTCTACCTTTGGTCCAGGTGAACTCGGGAAATGAAGAGTAAAGCAGAAAAGCAGAACAGTAAAGCAGAAAAGCAGAACAGTAAAGCAGAAAAGCAATGCTTTCTTGAATCCACAGAGACCCTGAGGACATGGGAGTTGCTTCAGCAAGGACCCTCTGAATCTGAGTACCAGCAACTGGGCATTTTCCCAAGTGCTGTGCTGCAGGGAACACGTTGCACATGCAGAGGTTGCAGCAGGCTGCAGGTGGGCAGAGAGTCCTAACTAGTAGGTACTTACCTGCTAACACACCCTGACCACGGCTGTGTTCAGGAAGATGCCAGGAAGGGCATCTCTGGGCACTGGGAATCCCTGAGAGCAGAGTGGCAGGGCATTACTATCATGCAACTTCTCCAAAGCAGTCCAGTCTTCTGCAGCTGGGAGATGTCAAAGCTTTAGCAGGGCTGCTTAAGGGGAAAGGTGCCTGGTGCTCAGGAGTCAGGCACTGAAGATGCTGCAGAAAACCTTCAAATCCAGTGCAGAGGAAGAAGATGGTGATCTAAGGCTAGACTTCCCATCATGTAAAGCTCTTCCACAGAGCCTCAGCCCTCCCGTTGTCACAGGCTGTAGCCCCAAACCTGTGGCAGAGCCACCCTGCAGGCGTGCACAGCACATTTTCCAGTGATATCAGAGGCTCTCTCTAAGGTGAATCTCCCTCTGTGCCATTGTAACTTGCCTTTATCATCACCTCATGGTGGCCTGTGACTGCCCTCAAAGATATGTGCCTTGGTTGTGCTTTTCCTGGTCACCTTTGTTCAACCCCTAAACATCTGCTCTCCAAAGGAGTGTTTCTCTCCTTTAGATAATGCATGCAAGTTCATATTTTAGGAGTGAGGAGAAGCTCATACAGGCTGGCAATGCAACTGGGCACTGGTAGGATGGCATGGGCCCACTGGAGGGATGTGGAGGAAGAAACCCAGGAGGCAGGAAGAGCTGTGACATGGCAAAGGGAAGACAGAGAGTAAATCTGTAACGTGATCAATGTCATGGGCACAGATGTAGATGGAAAACTCACATCCCCCTGCACTGAAAAACCTCAGGAGGGACCAGCCTGGTGGCTCCTGGGTACCACACTGGCAGGGCAAGACTGGAAAGGAAGGACTGAGGAAGAACCCAGCCTGGAGAGGTAGGTGAAGGTCCAGCTGGAGACAACCTGCAAAGGGAACAAAGCAGCCTTGGCTGCCACCCCGTCCCGCTCCGTTATCGCAGGTGCAGAGGGTCTGGGAGCTGCTGTTCTGCTCCATTCAGTTCCTCCTGTCCCTGACTGGATGTTTGTGTTTGCATTTCAGTCCTTGTTTAGGCTGGGAGACTGGATGGTGGCAGGGAGGTAAAACACTGACACTGCAGAACAGAAAGGGATGAGATCTAAGGCACTGGTAGGAAACCAGACTTTCCCAGGCTGCTTTATCTGAGGTCTCTGTGAACTGCAGTGGCCTAATTAATATTTTGACTAAATGGAGCCCTGAAGGACAGATTCTCCCTCCTTGTCACAGAGCTGTGAAGACACAACATGCAGCACCCCCTTATTCCTCTTTCAAGCCTTGAACCAGCTCAACTCACCCAGGTGGGCCCCATTTCCACCTTCCCAACATTTCTAGGGGGAGAACTGAGCAAAACCCTCTCTTCATGAAATTCAAATCCCTGCCACTCTTTTTCCCAGTACCAGAAAGAAGGAGGGGGAGGCATAAGCCCATTGCATAAATCCCTTGCAACTCCTCTACCTGTCCCACTTTTAATTAAATGTTGCTAAATTATCCTCTGTATCAGCAATCTGGTGGCAGAGGCTGGTGGCTGGAGCAGCAGAGTGGAGATCCTCAGGCAGGGCTCAGGGGCAACGTGGGCTTTCTGCAACACAGACCTCACTTTAACTTCCTGAGTTTTCTGCATTCTTGTGCTGTCAGGTAATAAAGGCAAAGGGACAACATGAAAGTGAAAGGACAGCTTTTCTTCACAGCACCTGTGTGGTGGGGACTCATGAACATCTCTTGGTGTGCCTATGGTCTCCTGCATGGAGCCTTGAGATGCTGCTTGCTCTGCTGTTGCACCCCAGGTTTGCACATCCATTGGAAATGGCTGGATTGCACCAGCACCCTGAGGACGGGGGCAGAGGAGTGGCTGGGGCCTCACTTCTAGCCCTGGGCAAGCTGCAGCATGGTCCAGTCCATGGGATGCACATGATGTCCACCCTGGCCAACCAAGCCCTGGGGGTGTTTGAGCATCGAGTCCACCATCCATCTGACCACTTTGTCCTCGCTGTGCCCATCCCTGCAGCCCTTCTGGGGCAGCTGCCTCCTCATGGTGCTGTTTGGGGTGTTGTCGTGGGAGGCTCAGCAGATTCCCTGGGGCTGTGCCTCTCCAGGAAGCCAGATACCAAATGTCTCCCCTTCCCAGGCCCTCCCAGGGCCAGAGCCTTACCTCAGCATCTGTTTATAACTCCTGGAGCTGGCCAGGTTGTTTGGTTTGGGATAAAGCACAGTCTGGCAGGGTTCCTCCCTGCCACCATAGTGGCATCTGGATGCCTTATCTCCCTCCACAGACCCTTTCCAGGAGCCCTGGGAGCTGGGCTGCCCTCGCTGGCCCCAGAAGGCGTGTGCCCAGGGATGGGTGTGGGAGGAAGACAGCAGCACTGGCCGGGTTTAATCATCCAGGATGTGTGGAGGAGCTGGGTGGGATGGGCTGCAGGGGCAGGCAGTGGTGCTGGCAGCAGGGAGATAGCCCCGGGCTGGATGCGCGTGGGAACGCACCCAGGGAGAGCTGGGGAGGAGAGCGGCTGCTGGGCTGGCTGGGCATGGTGGCCACGGGGAAGCCTGGATATCAAACCCCAAGCAGAAGAAAACGCCTTTGCAAGCAGCTGTGTTTGGGGAGAGTCTGTACCCCAGCACTCCAAGATGTGCTTGGAGGCCCCCAAATATTTTGGGGGTGACTGGCCAAGCAAGGCACTGGCGTGAGGACCTTGTGCTGGGCTGCTGGGGCCATGTGGGGAGCAGTTGCCATCGTGGGGAGGATGCACATGGGGACATGGGATGCTGTGCCCCTTCCCTTGTTCTGCCCCATGGAAGGTGTGAAAGGTGCTCTTCCAGCACCATCAGGAGTGGTGCTCCACCAGGACAGCCCAGGAGATGCTGAGCTCCAGGAGACAGTGTTAGCCATGCAGCACAGACTTCCCCTGGCACAGGGGTTTGAACTTCATGCCTGGTCTGTTCTGCACAGTTGTCCTGCAGCAGCCTGTGCACAGGGCTGGAGCTGGTCTCCCCTGGTGAAGCTTACGGTGCTTTGCTGTGTGGGTGGGACAGAAAGATGGACAAGCCATGGAGAGCTGGTGGGCACAGCTTTGCCCCCTGGCATCACTGACACAAACACCCTCCTCTGCTCCCCAGATGTGGCTGTAGCAAGAGAGTGGTGGTCTTACTGCCTGCACAGAGGATGCTATGGAAGCTGTGGAACCTCAGGTGGCTCCAGCCCATCTCTGCCACCCTCTATATGCTGGGTCACTGCCCTCTGAGACCGGCAACACAGGGCACAGACCCTGAGCACAACTCCCACAGGCAAAGAGCTGAGCAATTCCCTCTTTTCCCAGGCTGGCAAGGGGCAGTGGCTGCCTTCTTCTGCACTATCAGCACGGGGTGATAAAGGCAGCTTCCTGTCACTGGAGGCACTTGCTTTCATCTCTCCCATGAATTTATGGACAATATTAGCATGAAACAACTTTTAACCCTAGATTTGCTGCTGCAAAGCTCCAATCCTCATCTGGGCACAAGGCCCCTACCTGTGTGATTTAATGTGCTTGTGGGGAAAGCAGAGCCTGAAGTCAGCCTGGGCCTCCTGGAGGAGGGCGAGAACCAACCAGCATTCACTTGCAGGCAAGTCACAAAGCCTGCCAGCACCTTTGCTGACTCATCAAAACTGAACAGTTTTCGAGGAGAGGGTTCCATTTTCTGCCTTTCTGATGGGAATCAGGCAGGGGGCCAAGGCAGACGTGCCTGAACCTTTCCAGCTGCCCACCTTGCTGAGGGCTGCCTGCCAGGACCTCTGCCTGGCTCCATCACAGGGAACTTGGAGATTTCTGGGTTTGGGTCCAAATCATGGTGAAACTCATATTGACACATCCCAGTGCCCTAGGGAGGGGGTCTTGTGCCTCTGCACAGCTCTCCTTGCCCACACACAGCTGCTAGCAGGCAGTTGAGATGGCTCCCATGGAGTAGAAGGTGAAGTGCCCATTTCTCCTGAGCTAGACAAGGACAATTCCAGCCCTGTGCCTGATTTAGCCCTGCTCTTGGTGACCCTCTCCTCTACAAAGCCTTGCAGCCTGTCTTGCTTTCCAAAGTCACTGCCTTACTTGATCTACAAGATTCTGTGTTTCCATAAAACCCCCCTATGACACCCTGGTGGAGTCCACTTCATCTTGGAAGCACTCTAGGTAAGTACCTCTCACTGGATAATGTTTCTTTGCAAACCTGGAAGACTTCTTTTTGGTACAGCCTCTCAGTGAGCCCTCTGCAAGCTCTTGGGATGAGTCACTGGGCTTGTTTTGCCAACCCAAGGTCTGAATTTGCTAAGACACGCAGAGGCTGGGGGCTCTGCTCATTGGACACTGAGGTTGCTGCAAGACTTGGCTGAAGACATCTTTACAGGAGCAACTAGGAGATATTTGTCTTTCCAAATCTATCACCATCTGCAATTACACTATTCCCACCATCTCATTTGCTTATGCCTTGCCTGCCATGTTTTCACTGTTTGCAGATTGTGGGCAAAACTTCTCTGTCCAGGTAAAACACAACACCCAAGAGGCTGGTGACATGTCCCCTCTCACTGCACAGCTGGGTGGAACAGCTGGGCTGTAAATCCCAGTGCAAACCAGTGCAAGGGATGCCTGGAGAGCCAAGGCCTGAAGGGAAGATTGAGGTATGGAAGGTGAAGGGGAGGTTTTCTGGGACAAGTCTCTGT
Source organism: Caprimulgus europaeus (assembly GCA_907165065.1). Next base: position 8,149,054 of record OU015546.1, read on the forward strand.
GGCCCCACAAACCTTGAGTTGAACGTTATCAGTGCCAGACTGGAGCTTGTTATGGAACAGCTCATGCAGACAAGGGACCAGGAAAAATGTGATGGCTGGGAAACCAGGCGGGAGGGCGAGAGGCAGAGCCCCAGAGCAAACCCCACTCTGGTAAGCTGGGCAGAGGGGACACTGGGATCTGCCAGCACCAGAGGCAAAGCCTTCCCCAGACACTGCAAAGAAGAGATTTTATGGCAACCTGAACATGAAACATCCTGATAGGGCATGATGGCCTCTGTGATTCTCACTCCCTTTTTCTTCTGTTCTTCATCCATCTTTCCACATTCTTCCTCTTCTTCCTCCAACACTGAAGCATGGAGGCAGAGCTAAAATACTGTGGTGTCACTACCTTGTAGGGGTTGGGAGCAGAGTGAAAGAGGACCAGAGTGGTGATCCTCCAGCCTGCTCCTTCTCTGAAGCTCAGTGCCAAAAAGGGGCAGAAAATGGAACAAACCCCAACATATCAAGCCTTCCCCCCCCAACAAAACAGTTCTTTTAAATCAGCCAGTCTGTGGTGGTGACTCACCTGCCCAAACGTAGCTCTACCCCATGGAGTTGTTTGTATTCATAAGGCTCCTTGCATGACAAGGTGTTGCTCTGGATGGCCTCCAGATGAAGCCATCCTTTACAGATCAAAAACCAGTGTTGTTGCTGAATAAACTCCACCAGAACCCCAGAGAAAGATTGTTGCCTACCTGAAAATGATTTGGGCCATAATATCTCCAGAAAAGGAAGACTGTGGTCCAGCAGGGGCTGTGAAAATGCTGGGAAGAGCATTGAGCAGACTGAGAGCCTGGCATCAGAGGTGAAAACATGATAAAATGGTCTATGTTGAAGGCCCAGCAATGGAGCTGTCTGGTTCTGCTAGGTTGAAGTAAAAAGGTCACAACAGAAAGACCACAGCCAAACAAGCAGGAAGAGGTGGCTGGTGTAGGAGCTGACTTGCTGTTGGGAGAGGTCTGAGTGGGGCACGAGGTATTTCTGCATGATGACTCTTTTCTTCTTTCCCCTGCCAGGCCTTCCCCAAACCACAGCTCAATGGGAGGTTGGTAGGAAAAGTCCAGTTTGGTCTGGCTGAGAAACAGGAGCTCAGAACACCACGTGGGATGGAGAGGAAAAATCAAGATACAAAAAATCCCTGGTCCTCCAAGGACAAACTGCTTTGGTGAGAAAAGGGGATGGCAGCTACATGGAGTGACTACCTCCAGCAAAACCCAGGCTCTCTGCTGGGGACACCAGGGTCAGCCCATCTTCTCCAAGCAGCTCAAGTGGTGGGAAAATGAATTAGGGCCCCAGACACCTGTGAAGATCTCCAGTGGTGTCAAACAGGTCACGCCAAGCAGACTGGGAACAAGGTCCTATGGGGCCAACAAGCAGGAGCATTGACTTTGGGGTGGGCAAAAGATGCCAGCTCTTCATGGGGAAGGAGATCTGAATTCATATTGGATAGCTGGGAAGAAAATGGGACCACAGCACTGCAGGAAGTCCAAGGAGCTCAGGGCAACTTGTTGATGGAGAGAAGAAGAGAAAAAACCCTGAACCATCATGAGCAACTGAAGCCATGTCCTGAACCATCTGCAGCTCTGGCCAGAATACAAGAGGGATGGGCACCTGAAGATGAAAAACCCAATATGAAGTTGAATGGCTCCATCCCCAGGGTCTCACCTGACTGCAGGGACAGGGTCCTGGTTCACCCAGCATGGGCACTGCACCATGACAATACCAAGCAGCTATTGCACTGCTCCTGGCCAACAAACTGAGGCACCTTCTGCCTCTGGTTCATGGTGGGCCCTGCTATGTAGGAGTTCTGCTGGAGTGGGATGTGGAAGCACCTCAGGACTACTATGAAATGCTTATGGGGAATTTTGCAGAGCTCATGTACAAAAGGTCAATGCTCCATTTTGGGCCTTGACCAAGAGGTTCAGATGACACTCAAATGCTCTTTCTCCTGTATCTCTGCCCAGGCATGAATCAAGTGGCAAAAAGTAAAACAGGGGTTGGAGAAATAAGCCTGATGGGCATCTGGGAGTGTTATTTTAACAGCTCCAAAAAGCAAGAGACCAGAAGTACTTTGCAGTGAATGGACCATATACTGATCAGACCTCTCCTATCAAGCCAGGTCTTCTCCAGGTCTTTTAAATCCAGCACAAAGTATTTATGGGGCAGAAGTTGGAAGTGGTAAAGAAAGAAAATGCAGAACATCAAGTTAAAGAGATAAGAACCAAAAGGGGAGATCTGTAGACTCCTCTCCTTGCCCTCTCCATCCTTCCTTTATTACTTAGTGACTTTGTGGTGATCCCCCTCTGTGTCCCTAGAGAAGACTTGCTCCATTGCCACCTCTGAGTCCATGCTGTCAGTCTGCTCCCTGCTTTTCTTAGCATTCTCACAGCTTCTGCTAGGTGATAATCTCCTTTCCTGGAGATATTATGGTCCCAGTCACTTCTTTCTGCACCCTTCAGCTCTGTCTCATTCCCCGAAACCCAGTGTCCCATGTCCTCCCAAGGAATTTAGAGGGGCTTATCTGCTCTTGCCTTTCATTTTTATAAAGAACATGAGGGCAAAGAAACACAACAGATCCTCCCCATCACAGATGGACACCTACAAACAAGCTCCAAATGCTCTGGAGATAACTGAGGCTGGGACAAGAGAAGGGAGCCTTCAAGACCCACTACCTTTGGGGTAGGCACAGTGATCCAAAGAGATCTAAGTGCAGTGGGACAAGCTGCCACCACCAGCTGGAATGGATGCCACAGGCTGGAGCTACAGCTTCCAGAGCCCCTAGCAAGCTGGGAGGGGATGGGGGTCTCTCAAGTATGGATGGTCATCTCCTGGCTGGTAACAGGCAGCTTGCAGATACTTGAGAGCTGGTGCAGGGCCCTGCGGGGAGAAGGAAGGTGACATCAGCAGCCAACATCATATGAATGCCTCTGTGAGCTTGTAGGGGCTGCTGGAAGACAATGGAGAGGAGCTCTGCCCATGAAGATGACCCCCAGGCATGAGGCACAGGGCAAGCCTCTGAGTACCCCCAGCACGGAGTGCACTGTGTAGATGTCCAAGGGAGCTGGCTGGAGGAGATGGCCCTGATCACTGTTGGCATCCCCAGCCTCCAGCCTGCTCACATCGGGGCATCAACCCAAACACAAACATTTCTGCCTTCCCCAGCCCTCCACAGCCCGTTCAGCACCTTCCACTGCCCCCACCCCACGTGTTCATTCCTCAGCTTTCACCCCATTTCTCACCGCCGAGCTGAGGGGATCTGGACACCAAGCCCCTGCTAGGGCCTTTGTGAACTTCCTCCTTCATAAACCTCTCTGAGTCATCCTGCTCCTGCCCCAAACATCCAGAGCATCTCCTGATTTCAGAGCTGTGGTGGGAACCCCCATGCACGGGCAGGGTCCTGCTCCCCGCCAGCCAGAGCAGCCAACTGCTGCTCTTGGGGTTTTTTAGGGGGGTCCTTTTTCTACTTTTCATTATTTATTTTGAAACTGCTCAGGGCTTTACAATGTTTGGAGTCTTTCAACTGTTCCTGTATTTAAAATGTTTGGAGTCCTGCGCTTAAAATACCTGCAGGGACCCTCAGGGGCTGCCAGCGCAGCGCAGAGGAGGCTCAGACCCGGCAGGGCTTTCACTCTCCGTGGGACCGTTTGTCCTTTCCAGCTCGGTGCTGGAATGCTTCAAGGTGTTCAGGCAAGGCCAAGGCCAGGGCATGGGAACGCAGGGCTCGACCAGGCTTTGCCTGTAATTGCCTCCACGCCCGCACTCCTCTGTCCCCCGCAAAGCAGAGAGGAGGGAGCTGTGCAGACGGCCAAGGAGAAAGGTGAAGGGGAGGAACCGAGCTCCAGCCCTGGGAAAAGCAGGGCACAGGGGAGAGGGCTTTGCAAGCACTTGGGGTGTGATAAGATGCGGCGCTGGTGCACAAAAGAGGTCCCTGGTTATCCTCACGAGCAAAACCCAACAGAGAAGAGCTGGAAGAGGGGCTGAGAGAGCCCGGGGAGGACCAGGCACTGCTCTGCTGAGATGCTGAGTGCTGGCTGGTGGCACTCTGCTCTCCAGAGCTGCTGCCTCCCCAAGCTGAGGTCATTAAAGATGTCAAAGAGCTGTTTTTAACACGAGGGGGTGTTCAGCTCGGTGCCTGGCTCTGCTCCAAAGGGAATAAAATCACAAGCTCCCTGCCTGGGCCAGATGCAGCTGCAGCGCCCAGTGCTGGGGGCTGCAGGTCCAGCATTGCCAGCCAAGGTGTTTTGGAGGCACAGGGCAGCTCTGAATTTCAAAAGTCCCCTGGGGTCCCCATGGACCTGGGGTGATGCTGCAAGGTGGAAGGTGGCTGCCCTGTGCCTGGGTTTGGAGCTACCTTGGCTGCACGTCAGAGGGTCTGGAACCTTGGAGGGGTGGTCCAGGTGCCCCCAAATGCAGTGGAGGGACCCTGGGGAGGCTGGGGGGGGTGGGGAGGGAGCTGGGTGGCTGCTGGAGAAGGCAGGGCTGCAGAGGCTGAGGAGATGCTGGAAAGCAGAGGGAAGGCAGGGGAAGTGGACGCTGTGTGGAGGGGAAAGGTAATTCCTCCTGCCCCATGGGAGGATATCAGGGTGCTGGCAGTCACACCTAGTGGCCAAAGCCACCCAAGCTTTTGCCAGTGGCCCTGTGGGGTGGAGACCTGCCCGTGCTGGCAGCTTTGCACAATGAACTCAGGGTGATGGGCACAAGCCTTGGATAAGGAGATAGAAACCAGTGTGGGGGGGAGAGAGCTTGCAGGGGAAAAGGAGTGGGGTACCTGGCAGGATGGGGCACAGGCTCTGCTGGGGCACCCCAAACTGCTTCTGGCAGGGGTGGCTGGCGTGGGGAGGGGAGAGGGTGCAGCGGAGGGGACAGGGACAGGCCAGTGGGGAGGGGGCTGTGCTGCACCTGCAATAACAAGCTCTGGGCGTAGGGCCTGACAGCGGGACGGGGCCGAGCTGGAGTTACAGCCCCCGGGGGACACCCTGGTGGCTTGGTGCCCGGGAAACACCTCTGAGCCAGCCCCCCCTCCACCCAGGAGCCAGGCGTGCAGGGGCTCCACCAGCCCCACGGCTGCCTGGATGGGAGCTTTGCCCCCTGCCCTGGCTGCCCCCATGCACCCACAGAGCCAAACAGCCCTCAGGACCCCCTCTCCTGCCTCATGTGGGTTCACCTGCTCCCCAAACCCCCCTGCTCCCCAAACCCCCCTGCTCCCCCTGCACTTGGGGCACCTTATGGCAGCCTCTTGACCCCAGACACTGTTGTGCCCTAAGTATCCCTCCAAAAATAGTCCCATCACATCCAACGTCCTTTGCTCACAGCTTCTCCCTGTCCCCATGACCCCATCCCAGCATGAGTTTTGCCCCCCTCCAGCCTCCTTGCAGGGCTTGAACCCTCCTGCTGCCCTTCCTGCCCTAAATCCTGACTCTGCTTGCTCTGTGCCAGCTCAGCAGACCACTGGTCCCACCACAGAATCACAGAACCATAGAATGTATTGGGTTGGAAGGGACCTTCAAAGGTCATCTAGTCCAACCCCCCTGCAGTGAGCAGGGACACCTTCCACTAGACACCACCATGTCCCTTTCAAAACCATTTCACCCCCCACCTTTCTCCCAACACATCCCTCTCCTCTGTGCTCTCCAGGGAAGAGGCTCAGCCATGCCCTTCACTCCTTTCTCATTCTCACACACGTGTTCACACAGTGAAGGATGGTGAGGAAAGCCCATCTCAGGCACCTGCTCCACTTGCCTTGGGCATGTTCCCAGTAGGGTCCAGAGCTGGTCCTCACCATGAGGGTATGAATGACAGTCACTCCTATTCAGCAGCCAGGACCCCCTCTCCTGTATTTGACTCCCATTGCTGGGCCTTCCCAAGGAGAGGATGGGGATCCACACCACCCCAAACCTTCTGAAGATCAGGGGGAGCTCCTCGACTCTCCCAAGCAAAGGGGTTCATGCAGACCCTTTGGGTTGTGCCTTTAGACTTTGTACCTGCTGTGACCTTCCCCAGGCTGAGTTTGTGTGGGTGCCTGTTGCCAGGGTTCAGTCCAGCATCAGTGGTACCCAGCTGCTGTGTGCAGGGTCCAACCCATGCCCACCCCCTTCCCAGGGAGCAGTCTCTAATGGTGGAGGTGCCCCTTGGTGTCTCTGGCTCTTCCAAGCAAGGCAGCTTTGGGTGTTTACAGCAAGGGCCAGGCCAGGCAGCAGGACCCCAACTCCCTCCTCACAGCTGGAGGCTGTAACCACAAGGATCTCCTGGTTTTCCACTGGTTGGTGTGACCTACATCCCTAGCAGTGTTACTGTCCAGCTTCAGTGGGATGAGGGGACTCTTCTGTCTTCCCAACCTGCCCCCCAAATGTCCTCTGAGCTGAGGCACTCCTGGGAGATAGACTAGGAGAGGATGGTGGAAGCTGAGTCTGAGTTTCCCACCTCTTGGCCACATTGTCTTTGGAGTGGCCATCATGCAGCGCTGCCACCATGCTGAGCTGGAGGCTGAGTGTTTCAGGCTGGACCTGCAGATGGTAAATCAGAGGCATCAGTTCTGTGGGTCACTGTCAGCCTTTGGGAAGAGGGAGGTGCTTGGAGAGCTTCACAGGTTGAGGAACACCAAGTGGGTGTTGAGCACTGCAAGAAAGACTTGCCAGAAAATTTAAGTCAGTGTCTTGGGGTGGGAGCTTGCAGGTTAGGTGATGTTCTCTGGAAAGCTGTCCCATACATAAATGCCTTGCTTGCCATCTCATCAATTCACTGTCTGCTCAGACTTTGCTTGAACTTTCCTCTGGTGACCTGTGCCTGGGGAAGGGCACTGGGAGGTGTGTGAAGCTTGGCTGCTCCTGGGCACTGAGTCTTGCTGTGGTTGGTGCTGTTCTCTCTGGTTTCTAACCCACCTGTTCACGTGGGAGGGCATCTTGGAGCACTGCCTGAGGATTGCTGCAGCCATGGCAGTGGGCTGTCTACAGGAAGAAATAGCAGTTCCTCCCACCCACCATGACCCTGTGCATGGACATGGACAGCCTCTGGGGCAACTGCAGTTAACAGAATCACCTGACTTGTTCCAAAACTCCTCTAAGCTCATCTTGTAAATTATTTATTTCATGAGTGCAGACCCTAAACCCCCAAATGCACCATGTGGCCTCCTGGGAGAGCAGGGGTTCACGATGCTTCACAAATCCTCCCATGAAGGGGTGCTCCAGGTAAGCTCCAGGGACTGTTTGTTAGGTGTGATCTGCATCTATTCCCTCAAAAATATTTCCACTCCCATGCTCCAGCAGTCTGGCTATTGCTTTTCCTGCAGAGGAACAAAGGAGGAGGGAGTTAATGGGACTGAGGAGCTAGATCTCCCCAGAAGGACCTGAAGCCTGGTCCAGCCTAGTTAATAATGATGGTCCAGACCCTACCCAAGCAGGTGACATGAGCCACTCTGAGCCAGAGAGCCAAGAGGACCTAAGTCAGGAGCTGCCTGCACTGCCTGGAAGTGACGAGATGGAGCATGGCAAAGCTTTCCTGTGGGTGAGACAAGCATGGAGGAGAGGGAGCAATGTGAGAGCTGATCCATGCACCATGCAAACACCAGAAAGGAGATTTGTCCCTTCCTCATGGTAGCTTGTCTTTGCTGGATAGATGATGCATCTGGGGAGGATCAGTCTGCTCAGGTCAGAGGTGCCCCAGATGTGGCACTAAGAGGAGGTGCCACTCAGTGTCCCCTCCAGCATCCCTCCTTTCCTTTTCTTCCTCTTTTTGCCTTTGGGCTCCTGCTCTGTGCCTCAAGGCCTTGAATCTTGACACATAGACTGTGGCTGGCAGCACCTCTGCTCCTGACCCACAGCCCCGTGGGCAGGAGATCTCACCCAGAAAGGCCACACATAGTTTGCCTGCCCAGTAACCTGGCAACTGCACTGATGAATGTGTGCTCATAAAACATCTCCCTGACCCGGAGCCAGCACCCCCGGGGAGCGTATCCCCTTACACTGGAGACATGCTGTGCTCCCTGTCTTGCTGCTCCACTGTGGGCCCTACTGAAGGGCAGATCCTGCCCCACGCTTCTGTCTTATTGCAGACATGTCTTCTCCTCATTCATCTCCACACCACACCCCACGCTGCAGCGGGATGCTCAGGAGTGGAGGAGGCTCTGGGAATGGAAGGGAAGGAGCTCAGCTTGGTGTCAATACCACCGAGAGGCACGTCCACCATCAGGAATGCCCATCCCAAATCCACCCACCTGAGAAATGCATCTCAGTGTTAAACCCAAGGCTTGTTCACCTCTGCCTGCTGGGCCACCAGGAGGAGAGATGGCTGCTCCGTGCCAGAGAGCAGCTCCTGATGTGCTGTGGGATAAATGCTCCTGTAAGGTGTGTGTCCAAGTGTCCAGGTCTGATGCCTGCTCCATAGGTGTGCAGGGCTGGGCTCTAGTGGGGTCAAAGCCTCCCAGTCAACCTCTCAGATATACAGAAAAATGTTGTCCCAGTGGTAGACAACGAGTCTGAGGATTTTAAGGCTGATTTGACTTTTCTGGAAGAGACTAAATGTGGCACATCAGAAAAAAATCTGCAGCCCTGAAGACAACAGCTCGTGCTCCCCACCCAGCACCTCCATGGACAGGGTGGCATTTGGGGGAAGGCTTGGGGGCCAAGGAGGATACAGGAGGAGTCATCTGGCTGTTTGAATTTGTGTCTTTGCAGCTCCAGGGGTTTCCTGAGCCTGGAGGGCAGAGGGAGGGAGGTGAAAAGAGAGAGGTGGCTGATTTATAGCTTACCATCTTCTCTGATCTTGATCGCCCTTTGTCTTGGGAGTCTCTCTTATCCAGACACGGAGATGGGAGGAGGGGATCTGTTTCAGAGATTGCTGAACTCTGGGTGTTTGCTGTTTCCTGGAGATCTTTTGATGTTCCCTTTGCTTAAAAACATTTTCAACGTTAAGTTCCTCAGTCTCCTGTTGCACCTCGACTCTCGACATCGGAGCATGATCCATCACGACTTACACAAACAATCCCCAGCAAGGCGAGACCTCCCCATCTCCGGGGCTGGAGAGGCAATCTGTCCCTGCAGGACCAGGCAGCAGGGCTCCTGGGGCACCTCACCCCAAGACCATGTCTGGAGAGGCAATCTGTCCCTGCAGGACCAGGCAGCAGGGCTCCTGGGGCACCTCACCCCAAGACCATGGGCTGGAGAGGCAATCTGTCCCTCAGGAACAGGCAGCAGGGCTCCTGGGGCACCTCACCCCAAGACCATGGGCTGGAGAGGCAATCTGTCCCTCAGGAACAGGCAGCAGGGCTTCTGGGGCACCTCACCCCAAGACCATGGGCTGGAGAGGCAATCTGTCCCTGCAGGACCAGGCAGCAGGGCTCCTGGGGCACCTCACCCCAAGACCATGGGCTGGAGAGGCAATCTGTCCCTGCAGGACCAGGCAGCAGGGCTTCTGGGGCACCTCACCCCAAGACCATGGGCTGGAGAGGCAATCTGTCCCTGCAGGACCAGGCAGCAGGGCTCCTGGGGCACCTCACCCCAAGACCATGGGCTGGAGAGGCAATCTGTCCCTGCAGGACCAGGCAGCAGGGCTCCTGGGGCACCTCACCCCAAGACCATACGCTGGAGAGGCAATCTGTCCCTGCAGGACCAGGCAGCAGGGCTTCTGGGGCACCTCACCCCAAGACCATGGGCTGGAGAGGCAATCTGTCCCTGCAGGACCAGGCAGCAGGGCTCCTGGGGCACCTCACCCCAAGACCATGGGCTGGAGAGGCAATCTGTCCCTGCAGGACCAGGCAGCAGGGCTCCTGGGGCACCTCACCCCAAGACCATGGGCTGCCATGGGCTATCCATTGCTCATTCACTTTCAGTGTGGTGGGGGATGATGGGTGCCAGGGCAGCTCTGAGGGACATTGGGATGGTTGGGCTGCAAACAAGCAGTGTGAATTGAGGTCTACTTCTTGCTTTTCTCCAAGGCAGCCTCACACAGTGACTTCTAACAGGATGAAAACCACCTCTCTGGGTGAGATATCAGCACCAGGCTTGTGCCCTCGAGTGAGTCCTGTAGGGATTGCTAAAAACTTGATTTAGGACTCACTAGAGGAAGAAGTGCAGAAAAAAACCCCTTTCTGACCTGAATTTCTACCAGGCTGTGAAGTGTCTCCAGCTCAGAGACAATCTTGTCCAGCATGTGCAACTTGTCAGCTGTGGTAGTGGACATCAGGTCTGTAATTAAAAGACCATCAAACAGTCCTTTTCCTGTAAATCCTCTCACAGCACTGTCAGTTCATAAAACTGATTTCATTTAACTGCTGCCATTTTCCAGCAGAGAGGGGCCAAGGAACAACACTGCTGGTAAAACAATCCTCGTTTTTGTTCTGTGAAGGTAATTAGTTTAGCTTGGACTTAATGTGCTTGGGGGTTAATTATCCTAAAACTGCCCATGAAGTCCCATGATATGAGGATATTTGTGCTGGGCTGCCAGAGGTGCCAGTTCTTGCAGCAAGGTTCTTTATGAGCCCTGATGATGCTCTGAATTCTCAGCTTAGTGGTGTTTTGTGCTTGCATGGAAATTTGCTTTCCTGAGCCCCAAGAAATTTTGAGCCTTTATGGTTCAAAACCACAACCTGAGAGCACCTGGGAACAAAAGGCAAATAAGATTTACTTGTTTATTACCAGTTTAATCAAGGTTTTTATGCCAAAGTAATAATTTTGCAGAGCTTTGAGTTCTGGTTTTTCATAGCTGGGGGTGTCAATGCCAACCTGGCCTTACAACAGCTCCAGACAGTGTTTTTGGGGTGAAAAAGGAGGCCACAGAGGGAGGTGGTCCCAGGCTTTATTTGTAACAAAGTCTGTAAAGGTGAGATCATGTCAAAGCTGTTGGAGGTTGAGCTTCAGGAAGGGCTTTTGGGTAGAAAAAAGTGAGAACTCCTGAACTTTCACTGCGTGTTAGAAAAAAAAACCCAAAACTGTGCAACCAAAATATCTCATAAACCATTTTTCTTTCTATTCTTTTTTTTTTAAAAAAAAGAAAAAAAAATTAAAGCAATGGCTATACATGGCCGTTCCACTTGTAACCCAGCCAAGAATAATTTGTGGCAGGAAAGTTTGAGCATTTGTAAAAATAAAATAAAAATTAAATAAAAAAACCAGAATTGAAAGCACGTTGGAGTATTTCAGCGTGAACCCAAACAGAGAGGCGGGCACTGGGAGGGCAGAACAGCCCCGACACGGCACTCTGCATTTCTGGCCATGTGTTGAAACAGAGGGGGTTTTTTCACATGTTTGTTTTATTAATCACACTACAGAGTTTAGTGCAGCACTTGCTGATTTTTCTCTTGTTAACATTTTTCTGTCCCACTGCCATTTCGTCTCCATTTGAGCTCTACACCTGGCTTCCACGTGATAAATAGGAGCCTCACGCAGAGCAGGAGCAGAAAGCCACTTCTTACCCCTGTCCTGGCCAAGTTTGGTACCTGTTTACCTTTTGCCATCCCATTTCGTGGGTGTTTTTGACCCCAGGGCTGCACTGACCACAGGGGGCTCCACGTGTGGTCCTTATCCCTATGGGATGGGTGTTCATGCAAGCGCTTTCCATGGACACCAGTGGACTCTGCCATCAGCAGATGCCTTGCAAACAGCCAGAGCGAGTTGGGAGGACAATCAATATCCCACTGTGCTTTCCCCAGCCCACAGACTTCTGCAATAAAGGGCCACAGCCAAAATTTTGCGGTGTTGGATACAGAGCAGGGCAAGAGAGGGCAGTGACGAGGGGCTGCTCTGCCGTGGGATAAGGCAGGAACGTGGTGGGATGAACAGGTGGTGCCTGGGGCTGGTAAACAGGAGTCTCTGCACGAAGCAATTTGCCACAGGATGTTGCTGGAGCTGAAGAGTTCAGTGGGATTCCAGCCCGGGCTGGACATTTGCATGGCTAACAAGAATATCCAGAATTATAATAGTTAATCCCGACACTGTGCTCGGAAGAGACATCAGATCCGTGGCCCCAGGGCAAACGCCGACTGTAACAGATTAGGGAGAGGCCTCGGTGGGGGATGGATCTGGGTGGGGGGTGGATCAGGCACCTGCCTGACACGGGGACTCGCACCTTTCTGCAGTGCTGGGCATTAACCCCTCCGGTGGGCAGCCCGTCTCCCACCAGAGACTGCTGATTCATCAGGCTGGAAATATTCCCCAGAGATCCGTCTGTGGATGGAATCCTGATGGAAAACTGCCCGGTTTCCTGCCAGCAGACCCTTGGCAGCCCGCCTGGCCAGCTGGGAGCAAGGGGAGAACATGGGAGCCCGGCTCCCGAGACATTAAACTCTCCCGGCTCCCGTGCAGCCTGCTGGGCAAGGGATGGCGGGCTCCCAGCTGGTGGACCACAGCGTGGTGGTGTCTTCCAGCCTCCCAGCTTGAGCCCACCAGCTGGGGGAAGAGGGTGGTGAGGGGCCAGACTGCTTTGCCTTTTTGCAAAGGCTGCTTCTGGATTTTCGTATCAGATTGGCCCCAATTAAATCTCAAGTCACCAAAAAGCAGTGGCAGGGCTTCACAGTCCTCCTATCTGCTTCCTGGTCCTGCTCATCCACTCCTCCACTCATATCTAATTCCCCTTTCCTCTTTTTCTGATCTCTGCCCATTGCCTGGGTGACCAAATGCCTCCCAGGGTTGCAGAAGATCCTGGTGGGCTCCTTGCAGGCTCTCCACCAGGCAGAGCTACTGGACAGAGGAAGCTGAGATGGGTCTCAGGGTTTGGCAGCCCCAAATCCAGGTCCCCATCTCCCACACCAGCATGGGGCCACCCTGCTCCAGTGCTTCTCTGTGTAGGGACCCTCGAGGGGTCCCTCATTCATCTTCCTCGCAGGTGGGGAGTGTGCAGGACACAAACATGGGCATACAGGAGGAGTAAGGGCAATGGTACGAGTTCACTCTTAGCCTGTCCCTCAAGTCCTGTCTCTGCTGTTTGTGGGTGCCTGGCAATGGCATTTTTTTTTCCTTGCTTCAAATGCCCGCTCACCTTTGCCAAGAGAATCCCAAAACAGTAAATTCTGCCAGAGTTTTCCTGCCCGAGAAGGTCGCCTGTGCCTTGGCCGTGGCAAAGCTCCCAACAGCCCACACCACCGCTCAGATGAAGCCGCCTCAAGAGCTGAGGCTCAACAGGGACCAAAACCACCCGGGATAGGAAATTCTGGGGCACGGCAGCCGCGTTCGCACGCGCCGCTCCTGAGAGAGCCCACAGCGCCATCTAGCCGCGCTGGCGGGAAGTGCAGCGCTCTGCGCAGGGAACTTCCCGACCCCAAACGCTTCCCTCTGCCACCCCCGACCCCAAACACTTCCCCCTGCCACTCCCGACCCCAAAACACTTCCCTCTGCCATCCCCGACCCCAAACACTTCCCTCTGCCATCCCCGACCCCAAACACTTCCCTCTGCCATCCCCGACCCCAAACACTTCCCCCTGCCACCCCCGACCCCAAACACTTCCCCCTGCCACCCCCGACCCCAAACGCTTCCCCCTGCCACCCCCGACCCCAAACGCTTCCCCCTGCCACCCCCGACCCCAAACGCTTCCCCCTGCCACCCCGACCCCAAACACTTCCCTCTGCCACCCTGACCCCAAACACTTCCCCCTGCCACCCCGACCCCGGGAAGCCTCGTCACCCCTTCTCCATCACTGACCGACCCCACGGGGGGACATCGCCAGCCCCTTACCCACGATGGGGGCACGTGCTCACTTCAGACATCTGCATTTGATTTTCGCTTGTGCTGAGGTTTGTGCTTCAGCCACCCAACCCGGCTGGAACAGAAGTGTTTTTGGGGAAAGCTGGGGCTTGAACCCACTGGCCCCATTTCTTCATGGTCTTCTGCAGGGTGGTGGCTGTGTGTCTGGGTATTTTCCTTCTGTTCACTGCTAATGTGCTGGGAGACTTGGTCTGTCCCTCACTGTTACTGTTCCCTTTTCTGCATCTGATGTTTGGGAGAAGTACAGAGAACTGTTTGTTGTGGATTCAGGCATCTCCCCAAGTAATTTCTTCTGGTCCTGGCCATTATTTCCCTTCTTCTCCACCTGACAGATCTCAGTGCCAGCTCTGGTGTTCAAATCTGGAGAAAGATCAGAGATGCTAGGACAGCTGTAGAGCTTGGGGTGGCTTTGGACTCCATCTAGCTGAGCTCCTCTGTCCCAGCACAGCCCTACTCACAAACACCTACCTCAGGTGTCAGAGCCTGTGTCCTCCAGTTGGCTTCAGTCAGGGGTTTCCTTTGTGGCTGTGGCATTTCACCTGTGGGGAAACTGTGGGTCTTGTTGCTGCTGAGTGTTGATTCTTGGTGCCCATGGGGGAAAAGTTCTGTCTCTTGGAAATTTCACAGCTGGAGTTGACTGTGCTGTTCATCATCTGTCTCCCCTTTCTTCCCCTCCAGCATTTCTCCTTCCCTCACCAGAGGATGGGATGGAGAAAGAAATGTGCCACACACCTACCCTCTTGTCTGGCATGGAGGGAGATTTAAGACCTGATCTAGCTGGACTACAATTTCACTGAGCCTTCTACTGGATGCCTGACAACCATCTCCAGCTGAGCTTCATTCCAGCTGCCATCATCAGCTGGGAACACCTGCAGGCCTTGCTGCTGGACACCTCACCTTTTTATATTCCCTTCTGCATCCAATTCTTTGCTACTTAACCTGCTCTTCTGGCACTTCCCAAACCCTGGTGCTGAGAGCATGAGCCTTTATCACTGTGCTCTGTCAACTGCATTGATTTGAATCTCACCTCACATTGCTTTTTCATTCTGATCCATTTCTACCAGCTTCTTCCACCTCCTGCTCCATTGTTGGACTATGTGGAACAACTGGAGCATCTTGCATAAATCTGGGAAGAATTCTTCTTGAGTATGGTGCCTATTAGCCTTTGATGTGTAGTGCCTGGGCTTGAAAATGCTCTAAGATGCCCTTCACTAACTAAGATCCCATCACCATGAACTGCAGAAGAAGAATGGGCAGAATGTTTTGAAAGATTGCTTCCCTGGGTCTTCTCTAGTTATGTGTGAACTGAAATCTCTGGGATGCTCATAACTTGGTGAAAGTTCTGACAACACTGAGATACAGGCACTCACACACACACAGATATAGTCTTTAAGTAGAGACCAAACACAGTTTCTCCTTGTCCCAACCCTTCTGGCTTCGGTTTCCCCTGCAGACAATCCAGCCCAGAGCAGCACATGAGAGCAGGATTAATTGAATCATCTGTAGACACCAGATATCTGTAGGAGACACAGTTGTGTAGGCACCTTCTACAGTTAATGCCAAGAAACTTTGTCCTCCCTGCAGGGCTTGCCTCAGGATGATGTGATTTTTCCCCTAGAAGACCTATTCCTCTCCAGGGGCTGTAAAGGCAGGCGGCTCTGCTGAGCTGAGGTGGAAACCAGCCCAGTGGTTCAAGCCTGGTGAAATGTAAGTAACTGAAAGCAGTGTTTTATAATAGGAAACAGTGCCTGAACCCCAGGCCTCGCTGTGAGACCCACCTGTGACAGTGCAGGAGCGGGGGAGACCGAGCCAGGTCTCGGTTCCATCCCACCTCCTGGGTATTCTCATGCAGGGCTGGGGGTTCAGCTGCACTTTTCCATTGATTCCTCGTGTGCACTGGTTGTACTGGTGTGACTGCAGAGAAAAGAAGGGCAGGACATGTCCCACCTTTGCTGAGCAGCTCTTTGGCCACACTGAGACATCCCTGTGCTGAGGACTCCTTGGGTGACTGGGGGGAGCTGTGATGGACAACCACATCACACTGCTTGCTGCGGGAAAATGGGAAGAATGGGGGAAAATCAATTTTGTCCAGAGCTATTTTGCATCAATATTAAGGAGAAACATCACCAACAGCAGATGGAAATATGACAAAACCATGAAGTTTTCATCCAAACAGTGACATTTTCAGAAAGCTCTGAAAAGTGTTAAAACCCCTGAATGAAGCTGTGGTTGCACTCCCAGCTCTGTCATGTGTAACATTGCCATCTTGGGTGATTTTATTGCAAGTCTCTCTAAAATTAGCATTCTCCTTAAGGCTCTGGCTGCTGGAGACAAATAAAAAGCATCTCTTAAAGAATCATTATTTTTAACCCAATCTCATGATTTTTGGAGCCTGATGTTTTTAAAGATGGTTGAATTGTTTCACATCTGTGACTGGCAATCTTGGAGGTGACAGAATCCAGCTGGGGACTCACAGAGACCCCTGAGCATGAGCCCAAGGGGGTGTTGGTGTGTGCTGAGGTGCTGCCAACACCCATGATTTCAGCCAGTGGTTGTTTCCCCCATACCCCGGGATGCTGGGGTCTGGGCATGCCTGTGCCTCTCAGCTTTCATTGCAAATAAAACTCCTTAAAAATCCTCCCAGTTGCAGAGGAAAAACGTTGACAGACTGTTTGGAAAGCAGCTGAAGCATCCTGAAAGCAGAAGGCCTATAAACCACGTTAATAAATGTAATATTTGAACAAGATTGCACGCGGTTTAAGCCAATTCTGGGATATTTTGAAGCCTAACTGTGCTCTGTGCCTGGCTGGGCGATGGTTGGGTTGGGAGGTGATGTGGGTGAAGGAAGAGCTGTCATCTGCTCTGTAGCTTAGCTCTGTTGCTGGGTCTTGTTCCTTAAAAAGACACCTCTGTGGCACCTTTCTGAGGGCTCTGCAGGAGTGAGGGGCAGGAGCATCCTCGGGGAGCACAGGGCTGTTTTAATTTGGGTAAATTCAAACACCCAGGGAGAAGAGGTGGATGGGCAGGTTCTCTGGTGCTATGCAAACCCCAAAGGAATGAAATGGGACTGAGCAGATCCTCTGGCTTCTCCCAGGCTCAACATTCATGGTCTGCACCTCAAGCTCTGCCTCTTGTCCTGGCACCAGGGCAGGGATGCTCACTGCTCTGAACTGACAGTGCCATGTTATAATGGCTGTTTGGTAACAACTAGGAGTGTCCTACTGGGATCCCACCACTGCTTCTAGGGGGTTTTTTGCTCTAGGGTTCCAGTTGCAGCTGCAGGTCAAGAGGGGGTCAGGTTAAAAATACAGAAGATGAGCTCCATCTGACACCCATGGTGATCTGGCTGCCTGGCTCCACACAGACCCTTGACCTTGCACAAACACACAGTGAGGACACTGGAGGGCCATCACTGCTGGTGTTGTCATGCTCTAGGGGTGAAACAAGGCAAAGTGTGTCTGAAGAAGCCCTCTTGTGTGGTAGGCTGATTGCTGTATGCAAACCTGCACACTGTGTGCAACTCCTGTTCACAGGAGCACGGGATGACAGGACAGTTCAGACTGGAAAGGACCTCAGGAGCTCTCTGGTTCCATGTCTTGCTCGAAGCAGTGTCACCTGTGGGATTATGGATTAGTTAAGCTTAGTCAGGGCCTTATCCAATCCAGCCTTGACACCATTCAGGGATGGAGATGGCACGGTGCCTCTGAACAACGTGCTCTGCTGCTGGGCTGTGCTCAGAGGTAGGAGGGGCTGCAACCTCTCTTAGGGAACACATGGCATGGACAGACATGCATGGACATGTATGTACACACACACACAGACATGTACACACACCCACAAACATGTACACACACACACACAGACATGTACACACACCCACAGACATGTACACACACACAAACATGTACACACACACACAAACATGTACACACACACACAAACATGTACACACACACACACACACACATGTACACACACACACAGACATGTACACACACACACTGACATGTACACACACACACACAAACATGTACACACACACACACATGTACACACACACACAGACATGTACGCACACACAAACATGTACACACACACAGACATGTACACACACACACAAACATGTACACACACACACAGACATGTACACACACACACAGACATGTACACAAACACACACAAACATGTACACACACACACACACAAACATGTACACACACACACATGTACACACACACACAGACATGTACACACACCCACAAACATGTACACACACACACACAGACATGTACACACACACACAGACATGTACACACACACACAAACATGTACACACACACAAACATGTACACACACACACACAAACATGTACACAGACACACAAACATGTACAGACACACACACACATGTACACACACACACACAAACATGTACAGACACACACAAACATGTACACACACACAGACATGTACACACACACACAAACATGTACACACACACAGACATGTACACACACACACAAACATGTACACACACACACAAACATGTACACACACACACACAGACATGTACACACACACAGACATGTACACACACACAGACATGTACACACACACACAAACATGTACACACACACACAGACATGTACACACACACACAGACATGTACACACACACACAAACATGTACACACACACACACAGACATGTACACACACACACACACATGTACACACACACACACATGTACACACACACACACGTACACACACACACACACACATGTACACACACACACAAACATGTACACACACACACACAGACATGTACACACACACACACACATGTACACACACACACACACATGTACACACACACACACACACATGTACACACACACACAAACATGTACACACACACAGACATGTACACACACACACAAACATGTACACACACACACATGTACACACACACACACACACATGTACACACACACACAGACATGTACACACACACACAGACATGTACACACACACAAACATGTACACACACACAGACATGTACACACACACACACAGACATGTACACACACACACATGTACACACACACACACAGACATGTACACACACACACAAACATGTACACACACACACACACATGTACACACACACACACAAACATGTACACACACACACATGTACACACACACACAAACATACACACACACACAAACATACACACACACACAAACATGTACACACACACACACAAACATACACACACACATGTACACACACACACAGACATGTACACACACACACAAACATGTACACACACACACAGACATGTACACACACACATGTACACACACACACATGTACACACACACACATGTACACACACACACACAAACATGCACACACACACACACACATGTACACACACACACAGACATGTACACACACACACACACAGACATGTACACACACACACACAAACATGTACACACACACAGACATGTACACACACACACAAACATGTACACACACACAGACATGTACACACACACACAGACATGTACACACACACAGACATGTACACACACACAAACATGTACACACACACACACATGTACACACACACACAAACATGTACACACACACACAGACATGTACACACACACACATGTACACACACACACAGACATGTACACACACACACAGACATGTACACACACACAGACATGTACACACACACACAAACATGTACACACACACAGACATGTACACACACACACAGACATGTACACACACACAGACATGTACACACACACACAAACATGTACACACACACAGACATGTACACACACACAAACATGTACACACACACACACATGTACACACACACACAAACATGTACACACACACACAGACATGTACACACACACACATGTACACACACACACAGACATGTACACACACACACAGACATGTACACACACACAGACATGTACACACACACACAAACATGTACACACACACACACATGTACACACACACACAAACATGTACACACACACAGACATGTACACACACACACAAACATGTACACACACACAGACATGTACACACACACACACACATGTACACACACACACACAAAAATGCACACACACACACACACACAAACATGCACACACACACACACACGTACACACACACAAACATGTACACACACAAACATGTACACACACACACAAACATGCACACACACACACAAACATACACACACACACACATGTACACACACACACACATGTACACACAGAGGCAGGGAGATGCTCACGCTCACTTTGCTCATCTTCTGAGCTGAGTGCTTGAATGACCTGAGCTATAAAGCCAGCCTCTGCAGGGAAACCCCAAATCCAGCCAGTCTGGCCCCAAGGAGACCTCTTAACACCCCAGACCAGGTGTTTACATCCATCACCCCCCCAGCACCACCACAGACGTTTGCATGAAGTCTGGGTGGAAACTCAGTGAGGAAGAAAAGGAGGTGAAGGGCTCAGCAGGGAGAAGAGCAGTCCTGGGAGCTGTTGTGTCCACAGCACAAGAAGATCTTTCATGCTGAGGTGATGGGGAGATGAGGAAGGACATCCAGGGCAGCCAAACCCTGGGGAGAAGTTGGTATAACACCCTCCTGAGTACTCTGGTCTGGAAAGGCTGAGTGCAGGGTGAAGGAGGGCTGAGTCCAGTGGCCCCAGTGACCTCTCCACCCCTGGATCATATTCCTTCACATCTGGTCGTTACTCAGAACTCAAACTCTGGAGCAGGGCTTCAGCCAGGGGCAGCTGATCCCAACAGCAGGTCAAGAGCTTGTGGAGGTGGAACTGATGAGAGGTGTTCTCACAAAAGAATACCTTTTTGTGAACTCTTTGTGTGACCATCTCTCTGCCCATATCCCAGTTTGGAGAGGACTAGACATGAAGCAACAAAATGTGTTTGAAAGTGCAAGTTCCAGGTACTTTGGGAGACAAGTGGACATTTATTTAAGGACTCAGACAAGGAAGAAGAGGAAAAAACCCATGGGAGTCCATAAGCACCTCCCTGGCAGTCTCTCTGACTCTTGCATCACTTGGAGCACTCTCAAATGATCTTCCAAGCCAGGTTTTCATTCCCTGACTGACAGTGGTGCTGGTTTCACTGAAATGCTCTTAAACTACTCAGTGTAAACAAGCATCCAGCCTGGGAAACTGCAGCCAGGACAGTGACAGTTTGTCAGAGGACACAACAATTCTGCTGCTTCTAATAAGCCTGTCCAGCTCCCCTCCACCCTAGGACCTGCCATCCTGTTGTTCCTGAATGATCTTGAAGGAACAGGACCTTTTAAAGAAGAATGATCTGGAAACAAGTTTCTCCTTGCAAAATCAGGGCATAAAAGTTATTGTTTCTTGTTAGGGTGATGGCTGTGGAAGGTCTTTGGGCTGCTAGGAAGTGAAGGACACAAGTCAGCATGACTTAGAGGCTGCTTTGACTGAGCAGGACCTTGCCCTGTGAATAATGCTGCTGAGGGCAGAGAGGGAAGGTTCAGACTAAGGCAGGTGCTGGTGGATACTGGAGTGATGCAGATTAGTTTGGAAATGAGAAATTCACAGTTTGATGGTGGCAGAGATCAATGAATGAGTCATCAAACAGGAGTTGATCCATAAAACAATCTGCCATGGCTGAGGAGAGGGGCTGTGCTGGGACCTCCCAAAGAGACAGTGATAAACAGAGCAGACATCTCACTGGTCTGTGTTATCAACAACAAATGCTTTGACCCTCTCTGCTTTTGGCCAAAGGATGCTGGTATAACAGAGAACCCTCTCATGGCCATAGTGGAGCTCTACTGGTTTGTTCTGGCTTCCTGGGCAGCTGATATATGGAGTGGAAAGAGTGGCTGGTCCTCCATGTGAACTTCTGGCCCTAGTTGGCTGGGAAAAAGCTTCTGAAAACTGTTTCAAAGCAAATAGAATTGATAGACAAAATAAGCAGAGTGGGAGAATGAAGAAGAGATGTGGGTTATGTGGGAGAGACCATCCTCAGGCTGAGCCCAGCCACATGTGAGTGAGGGTTTGCTGGGAAAGGGAGCCCAATGGGAAGCAGCACGTGATGGCTGAGAGAGATGGTCATGGATACTCATCATTCATAGAACCACAGACTGGTTTGGGTTGGAAGGGACCTTAAAGCTCATCCAGTCCCAACCCCCTGCCAGCAGCAGGGACACCTTCCACTAGACCAGGTTGCTCAAAGCCTCACCCAGCCTGGCCGAGAACACTTCCAGGGAGGAGCAGCCACAGCTTCTCTGGC
Source organism: Caprimulgus europaeus (assembly GCA_907165065.1). Next base: position 8,171,126 of record OU015546.1, read on the forward strand.
CAACCTGGGCCAGGGTCTCACCACCCTCACACCAAAGAATTTCTTCCTCACATCTCAGCTCCATCTCCCCTCTGCCACTTTCAAGCCATCACCCCTTGTTCTGTCACTCCCTGCCCTTGGCCAAAGTCCCTCCCCAGCCTTCCTGGAGCCCCTTCAGGTACTGGGAGGCCACTGGAAGGTCTCCCTGGAGCCTTCTCTTCTCCAGGCTGAACAGCCCCAACTCTCTCAGCCTGCTCCAGCCCTGGCATCATCCTGGTGGCCTCCTCTGCACTGGCTCCAGCAGCTCCATGTCCTTGTGCTGTTGGTGGCCCCAGCACTGGAGGCAGCACTGCAGGGGGGGTCTCAGGAGAGCGGAGCAGAGGGGCAGAATCCCCTCCCTGGCCCTGCTGCCCACGCTGCTCTGGGTGCAGCCCAGGACACGGTTATTGGCTCTGTGCTGCCAGCGCACGGTGGGGCTCCTGTTGAGCTGTGATGAAGCTTTGCACAAGTGCATGAAGGGTTTGAAGGAGGCCACTGTGGTGCCACAGGCTCCTTTGGAAATCCCAACCTTTCTAAACCAACCAATGTCGTGCCCAGTCCTGCAGGGTACAGAGGAAAGGGTTAATGCCTCCTAAAACCCTCGTGTGCTGGGAACGAAATGGAAAACCTGAAAGCAGGTCAGTCCCTCGGCTGCTCCTGAATTCTCATTAATTTGCGTTCCCCTCTCGTTTATTAATGGCCTGACTCACACTGGATTCGCTTTCCCTTTGCTGCAATTTGCAAAATTCCTTCTTATTCCCAGCAGCCCTCTTGGCAGTGTTGTTCTTCTCTGTTTTTCTCTGGCCTTTATCATTTCCTTGCAGGTCTTAGCTGAGTTTGCATTTTCTTGCTCAGTTCCCTTGACTATTTCTTTTCAGCCTTTTTCTTTTCATCTCCAGACCTCCTGAAGCATCCCTGGGGGCTTTCTCAGTGTCTCTGGGAGCAGCTGGGAATATCCTGCCACCCATTGTGTCCATGAAGTGGATTTTAACAGCTCCCTTGGTCCTCCATTCCCTTTTTCCTTTCAGTCCCACGTGGAGATCCAGATGCCCTCCCAAAGGCTTGGAAGCTCCCAGGGCTTGGAGCTCCCTGGTTTCCAGACAGGGAACCACAGTTCCCAGTAGCCAGCAGGTCCTGTGGAGATGCTGCTCTGCTCTTCACTGCTGCCTTGTCCCAGATCCTCTCTGGGTCAGTCATTGCAGTGGACAGATTGGTTTCTTCTCTTGTGCTCCAGCCAATGCTGACCATATTGCTCTGCCTGTGGTGGAACTCAACCTTCTCCAACCCAAGGGAGAGGCAGTCTATTGTAGATGACCCAAGGCTGTGGTCCCTGCACCATTGTCCATCCATCCTTTGCTCATTTGGGTCAGGCAGGATCTGCACCCACAGGGAGCAAGACCTGACTGTGTGAGCCCATGGCTCAGGGCACTGTTTGGCTGGATGAGCCCACCACGAGGCTCTGTGGGGCTATGGGAGCCTTTGGGGGCTCTACACATTTGCTTTCCCACGTGCTGGAGAGCACAGCATGCCTGGTGGGAGTTCACTGTCTGGTGTGGCAAATGAGGCCAGGGGGGTGTTTCTGTGGGTGCCACCTTTGCCCAGGTGCTCCCCTGGTCCTTCCCCAAATTCGCCCACAAGAGGGAAGCAGCGACATGCGGTGTCCACTCCCACCCTGCATGGGTGTCACAGGGTCCCAGACACGACACCTGGGCTGGGTGGGGTCCCGTGGGCTGTGTGGGGGCTGTACCCACCCTACACCACACACCTGCACCGCTGGAGCCCAGGATGGGGTGGCCAACAGTAGGTGTCTGGGGCTTGTCCACAGCACATCTTGCCCTGTGTGGGAAGAGATGAAGGAGAACATCATCTTGCCTTGTTGGCTTTTTTTTTGTTAGTTTGGTTTTGGTTTTGGGTTTTGGGTTTTTTTTTTTGTCAAAAAGTGGAAAGATGTTGCTGGTGCTCATTTTTTTGACCTGAGTGAGACTTCTGTCCTCTTCCAGGACTGGGTAAGACCTGTCATGGTGTTGTGCCCATTAGCAGAAGACTGCTCCTTCACCCAGAACACAGGTAGTCCTGTTGCTTGCAGAAGACAGGAGCTGGAGGGTACTGTCCTTGACAACCCTTTTCTGTATCTCTCCAAAGCTCTTGCCTACTGTGGAGCAAAGAAGCCCAAAGGGAAAGGCTGAGGGACTCCCTGGTACATTTACAGCAAGGCAATCCCTGGAAACTGATCCCTTCCCATAGAGCAGGGGAAGGCAGAGAAGTCCTGTAGGTGCAGGGACTCTGCTCAGCAGTCCCAGATCCAAGGCCCTGCTTCCAAATACTCCTGGGACCAGGCTCCAGGCAGCCAGACACCAGTGACAGCTTTGTCCCCATGAAGCTTGGTAAGAGCTTTCCACACTGGGGACCTGTTGAGGTAGTGTGGTTAGCTCTGGTCAGCCCAGGTGGGTGGGAGGTCACCCTTTGTTCTGATATCAAAACAATGGGTTCATGGCACACCATTTACTCAAATGCTGCCTGGATGAGTTAAAAAATAAGCATGTCCCTTTGGGAAGGTCACAGGAAGTTGGCAGCAGCCAGGGATTTCTGTCCCAGGCCCTAGGTCTTTCCATTGCCCCAGACCCCTTGGCTCTTTGGGCTGGACTCATGCAGTTGTGATGCCCTCCCTTCTACCAGGGGCAGAGTTGAAGCTTGAAGCTGCTGTAAGAACCATCCTAGATCATGTCTCCCAGTGGGCAATGGGCTCTGGGGTCACCTCACCCCATATAAGCAGTTCATTCTTCCATGCAAAGTGGCCTCGTTCCAGCAAGGGCATGGAGACTGCTGGCCACAAAAAGCTGTAACTGCAACAAAGGCTTCTCTTCTCCTTCCTCCAAACAGAGACACAACTGTTGGAGTTAAATAAATCTGTCACGCACAAAGCAAACTGTGTTGAACTGTGTCCTCTCTCACTCTGGCCAGATAAAAGCTGGGCACTTCAGAAAGAGTTTAAAACCCATTTTTCACTCCCTTGTGTTCACCCTGCCCTCCCGTTGCATCCTCATTGCCCTCATCCATTCAGGAGCCCGCACAAGGACCTGAATTTCTAATAGGAACAAAAAAAAAGCAGAAGGGGAATGAACCCAATGTTAAAACCCATTCAGAGTTTCTATTCTTTGGGCCCAAAAGGAGAAGGTCCCTCACAGGTCACTTCTAAATGTGTCTGTCTAGAGGCAAAGAGATTCAAAGTGCATTTATCATCCTTTTTAGTCACCTTCTCCATCGTCCACAGCAACCCAGGGATTTTTTCCTGCTCCGTGATGTGGTGATTGCTACAAACCTGGCTGGGCTCAGCCACCAGGGGAGGAAGGAGGAAGGAGGGCTCTCCTCTGTCTCACACATCATCAACACGGCTCTGAGCTGCACAGCACCGCTGCAGCCTTGGTGGTGACACTCGAGGTGGAAGGGGCCCAGGATGACTTGTCCCAAAACTCAACTGGGCTGCAGGGCAGTGAAGTCTGGGCTGCGGTGGGAGCTGCCAGCTGGAACCTTTTCCATGTAGTAATTCACCAAAAAACGGGGTTTCAGCAGGACCAAAAGGAGCTGTAAGTTCAGGTTTCAGCCTTTTGGACGTGTGTGAGAGTGTCAGCACAGTCCTGCTCGATGTTTCCAAGGTAAAAATGTCTCATTTCAGAAGTGCTGGAGTATTTCATGAGACAGCCTTGAAACAAAACTCTTCTCCTATTTTCACAGGGTATTTTCATTTAAAGTCTGACCCAAAGCAGGAGAATATGAGGCTAAGCAAAACCACCAGGTGTCCCAAAGGAAAGGGTTCCTCTTGGGTCAAGGGGACAAAGACTCCAGAGAAACCATTTGTGATGGTTCCAATCCCTGGGCATGGTCCCCAGCCTCAGGGACCCTGACTCTGACACAGGGTGAGCGTGTGGAGAAATGACTGGGGTGGCAGATCAGCAAAGCCACAGCAAGCTTCAGGACTGGAGGGATGGTGAGGAGTGGGCAGAGGCAGCCATGGGAAACAGCATGGAGAGGAGAGAGGAAAAGGCAAGGGCAGCACAGAGGTGATGGCAGAGGAGGAGGAGAAGTGGGAGAGGCAGATCTTCTCCTTAGCTTTCAGTGGTGCAAAGGGGGACATGGTGGGTGGGGAAGAGGGAAAGCCCAGAGTAAGGCAAACTGAGGCTTGGGTTGGAAGAAGAAGAGTTGGAAGCTCTGGGGTTTCTTCCCTCTTACCCTGTAGGATTTTGGTCCGAAAAGGACCCTGTGGCCCATCCAGGGGTGAGGTCCATGAGGCTGGTTGAGCTTCACTGAGGTTCAGGAGAGGAGTTCAGTTTTGGGCAGACTGTGGGGGGAGCAGGGCAGCCAGGCTGTAGGACCCAGAGACTGCAGAGTGCAGTGGCCATGTCCTGGTGGGCTGTTGAGAAGGGACCCACATGTGCCAGTGGGACAGAGGAATCATAGAGTGGTCCCTTTTTATGGCTCATCATCTCCAAGTCCTTGTACTCTGCAGAATGCTGATGTGGGAAGGGTCTTTCACCTCTTTGGCACATCTGGCTGGTGGCTGCTTGGCCACCTCACCCCACTAGGAACAGTCTGGCATCATGTCTTACCCTCACAGCATCCCTTGAAGCCTCATGAGCCTTCACATGAGTGGGGTTCCTCTTCTCACCAAGGCCAACACTGCCAGCCAGCACAGTGTTACCCCAGCTCTGGACCCAGCTTGCTGCCTTTTAGGTCTTTCCATCTCCCCCCAAACAGGTGGCTATGAATTAATGAGGTCTAGGGATAGAGAGTTATAAATATCTTCTGAGATGATGAATTTTAATCAGGAGCCTCTAATGAGCAGAAGATGAAATCAGGAATGAGAATGATGGTCCCCCAATGGATCTTCATTAACAATTTAAATGACTGAGGTCTTAATTAAAGGGCTCAGGACTTAGCTGAGGGATTACAGATTGCCCAGGGGGAGAAATCAAAGACTTCTAAACCTCTTTTTTACACAAAGTAATGAGCTTTTAAATTAGATTAAAAGAAAAAGAAAAAGAAAAAGAAAAAGAAAAAGAAAAAGAAAAAGAAAAAGAAAAAGAAAAAGGAAAAGAAAAAGAAAAAGAAAAAGAAAAAGAAAAAGAAAAAGAAAAAGAAAAAGAAAAAGAAAAAGAAAAAGAAAAAGAAAAAGAAAAAAAAGGAAAAGAAAAAGAACAAGGCCTTGCTGTTTTATCTGGCTTATTCACTCATTTAAATGTTGCTCAGATCTTGAAATGTGCAGCCTTGGCCTGACAGCCTCCTGTCATGTGCAAGTCCCCACACTGTCCCTGTCACCACCTCACTTCCACACCCACTGCACACTGATCACTGGGCATGGGGCAGCGTGAGGGTGTCCTTGTTCCCCTTAGGGAGTCCCCCAGGGACTCCTTATCTCAGGGAGATGTCTGCAGGGAGACACTGACACGGACCCAGCAGCTTTATGGCTCTCCCTGCTTGCTCAATTGCTCTGAAATGTTTTTTCTGAGAGAAGAATGTTGCCCATGTTCAGCTTGGGCAGAATTCTGGGATATACAAAACCAGATTGTTTTACAGCTGCACTGTTTGTCCATGCTCAGTCCCAGGCCTGTTGCCCATGGCACACATTCCTCCAGACAGCAGTCTTCCCTCTCAGGCAAGCACTGATCTTCTCTGCAACACTCAACCCAGAAGTTGTCCCCCTTCCTGGGATGGAGTGACCCTCTTGTCTCTGTTCCTACCCCCCACCAACACAACTCCACCTCACCCAGGCAGCTCAGTGTGTGATGGCTCTCCTGAGGCTGAGTTACCCAGGAGCCAGGGTGACACCTGACAGCTGGTGATGCTGTCCCACCAGGGTGACCTCTGTTCATGCCAGAGTTTGCCTGTGACTGTTGTCTCTCTGCCACATGCAGCGGACACAAGGAGGGAGCTCATGCTCAGAGGGGGTTGCCTGAGAGAGCTCAAGGGCAGAGGAGGATTTTCAGACCATGGGGCAAAGATCACAGAATCACAGAACCACAGAATAGTTTTGGGGTGGAAGGGACCTTTAAAGGTCATCTAGTCCAACACCCCTGCAGTGAGCAGGGACATCTTCAGCTAGGTCAGGTTGCTTGGAGCCCCACACAACCTGACCTTGAATGGTTTCAGGGATGGGGCTTCTACCACCTCCCTGGGCACCACATTCCAGTGTTTTGCCACCTTGATTGTAAAAAATTCCTTCCCTTGCCATGAAGTATTTTTAAATTTCTTTCTTTGTCTTTGCTCTTCCCTTGTCCACTGATGTAGTCACTCCACCATAGAAGGCCCCCAAGCTGGTCAGGCAGGACTTGCCCTTGGTGAAGCCATGCTGGCTGTCTTGAATCACCTCCCTGTCCCCCATGTGCTTCAGCAGAGCTTCTGGGAGGATGTGTTCCATGATGTCCCCAGGCACAGAGGTGAGGCTGACAGGGTGGTGGCTCCCAGGGTTTTCCTTTCTACCCTGTTTAAATATGGGTGCAATGTTTCCCTTTTTCCAGTCACCAGGGACTCCCCCTGACTGCCAGGACTGTCCAAATATCATGGAGAGTGGCTTGGCAACTACATCAGCCAGCTCCCTCAGGACTCTGGGATGCATCTCAGCAGGTCCCATGGACTTATGGATATTCAGGTTCCTCAGGTGGTCACAGACCTGATCTTCTCTTACAGTGAAGGGTATTTTGCTCTCACAGTCCCTGCCCAGCAGTCCATCCACTCCAGAGGTGTGGGAGAGAGGTGCTAGAGAAGACTGAGACAAAAATGTCATTGAGTACCTTGGCCTTGTTGTCTGTTGTCACCAGGTAGCCACTCTTGCTCCTGAGTGGGGATACACTTTCCTTGGTCTTCCTCTTCTGCCTGACATATCTGTAGAAGCCCTTATTGCTATTCTTTGCATCTCTGGCCAAGTTCAGGTCCAGCTGGCCTTCCTGACCCCAGCCCTACACAACCAGGCAGTGTCCTTATGCTCTTCCCACGATACCTGTCCCTGCTTCCACTGCCTGTGCATTTCCTTGCCCTCGAGTTTGACCAGCAGGTCTCAGTTCAGCCATGCCAGTCTCTGGCCATTCTTGCCTGATTTCTTGCACAGTGGGATCCAGAGCTCTTGTGCTCTATGGGAAGTGTCCTTAAAGATCTGCCAGCTCTGTTCTGCTCCTTTGCCCCTGAGAGCAGTTTCCCAGGGGGTCCTGTTAACCATCTCCTTGAAGAGCTGGAAGTTGGCTTTCCTGAGATTCAGGGTCCTGACTTTACTCTTTGCATGACCCATACCCCCCAGGACTGTGAACTCCACCAGTGTGTGATCACTACAGCCCAGGCTATCTCCATTCCTGATGTCACTTGCATTGGTGACCATCAGGTCCACTATCACATTCCCTGTGGTGGGGCTGTCTATCACCTAGCTTAAGAAGTTATCCTTCATGTACTCCAGGAGTTTCCTGGATTGCCTAAAGCTTGCTGTGCTACTTTTCCAACAGATGTTGGGGTGGTTGAAGTCCTCCATCAGGATGAGAGACAGTGGGCACGACACCTCCTGCAGCTGGAGAAAGAATGCTTCCTCAATAGGCTCCCCTTGATCGGATGACCTGTGCTAGACACCAGCCATGGGGTTCCCTTGTTGCCTCAGTCAAAGATGAGTGCTCACACCTCCTGATCCAGTGCTTCTTTCCAAGAAGGAAAGGAACAGACAGTGTTGGAGCCAGGCAGGGTGATGCTGCAGAGACGTAGATGGAAAGAGACACAAAGGATGAACAGTTAAGGCAAAAGTGGCTCCAAAATCTGTGGCTGGGCCTGACTCTTGGGTCTGATGAGGCTCAGGAGTGGGTCTCACACAGAGGGAAGGACACTTCTGTGCCACGTTTCACAGAAGGTGTTCTTCACAAGCATCTCCATTCCTGGCAGCTCCTGGATCTCCACCTTTCCCATGGTAAGAAGCTCAAGGAGGGCTTCATGCAGGGATGGTTTGAGAAACCCATGTGAAGAGCAAGCCATTTGGGAACAGCAGAAACACAGGAGCTGGATTTCCTGGCTATCTGTACCTGAAGGAACAGTCTCCATGGGCATTGTCTGCTGGTTAATAAGGTCTGAACTTCCCCAAGCAGCCTACAGGCATCTGTGAAGTCTTACCTCCTCCACCCTCCTCCCCCAAATCTCCTGGGAACACCATATCACTGAGAACTGCACTGGCTGTTGGTGGTGAAGCTGGGTAAGCTCTCAGAGGGCTGAGGGAGATCCACAGGGTGTGTGTCTATCCCATGACCTCTCTGTTTCACCAGGAAACTTGGCTAAAATGGACGATGCACTTGGACACTGAAGCAGGAGCCTTTCCAAAGGGGCTGGCCTGGCTGAGAGCAGTTTGCTTCAGAGCTAAGACAAAGGGCACTGTAAAACCTGCAAAGCCCCCTGGACTGCTGTGCTGAGCCTCACCCTGGGCTCCAGGTTTAGAAAGCTGCTGTGGCTGTGGCATGTCCATGAAACTGGCTGAGAGCTTTGGGTGGCCACAGCATGGGCATCCTTGCCTCAGATGCCTCAGCACCTGCTGCTCTGCTTGCCTCCCATCACACCTCCATGGACATGGTGCCTCCAGGCTCAGCCACCCCTGCATGGCTCCTGCAGGACCTAAAGCTGACATCAGATGAACACCAGGTCCTGCTCGGCTCCAGGTATGAGGGTGGAAGGAGGAGATGCAGTAGGACTGAGCTCTGGCTCTGGCAAAGCCCTGCAAGGGAGTGGGGCTGGGTCTCAACCTGGAGGATTGCACAGAGGGTTTGGCCCTGAGTGAGAGGTGTGGGGGTGCAGAGAAGCTGCTGTGGAGTCCTCCCTCTTCTTCACACTCTCATAATAGAGCTCAGCATGGGAGGCACCATCCTAAAAACAGTGCTCATGTGCCTCTGCCCTCGCTCCCTATCCCAAAGGGACCATGGCCCCAGCATCTTGGCTTGCATGGCTTCAGGGATGCTGGAGGGAGACACTGGCTCCTCTGAGGAGCCAAAGGACTATCACTAACCCCCAAATGGTGTCTTTTGGGAGGGAGAATTGGGCTGTGAGAAGACCAGGAAAAACCCTGGTGTCCTGAGATGATGAGCAAGAGAAAGTCCTTTCAGGGCATGATGGCAGCGAGCAAAGGGGCTGATTAACCTGCTGTGCCTTCCCTGTCTTCTGCATCCATGTCCTGGTGCCATGCTGCCCAGGGTACCAGGACATGGGGCTGGCTTCTCCCCATCAAGAACCTCCCATTATCAACCCCATGCCAGCTGACCCACCCTCCCCCCTGCCTCAGCCCCTCTCCCAGTGGGTCCTGCTGCAACAGGCACCTCCCCAGGGCTCCACAACCAGCTGATCCATCATCCCCACAGCAGGCACGGGTGCAGGGGTGGCTGATTTATCCTCCCCATGCTTGGTGCTCTGAGGACTCCTCACCACTGAGCTGTGTACTTGGATTTCTGTGGAGACAGGGCAGGCAGCTGGACCGCTGTCTGCCTCAGACAGCAAAGATCTGGCAGGAGGGTCCTCATCCATCCCCTCATTGGAGACTGATGAGGATCTGGGAATTTTGGACACCTCCTCTGCAGCATGATGGGTGGGAAGGGCACACAGCAGTTTTGAGTCTGCATAAAACTTGTCTCCTTTCCATCCCATCCCAATCAGATGCTGGGACAGAGGCATTGTCTCAAGATCAGGAGTGGTTTTGTTGTGCAAAAAGCCCTGGAGATATTGGACGGGGAGTTTCTCCAGGGATGCAGCAGGAGGGGGGTGAATGGGGCTGGGGAAAGGATGGATGGGAGGTGGTGGCACCTCCCAGTCACAGAAAGGTGATGTTTTTATTACCCTCAGTGTGGCAGGTGCTTTGCAAGTTCAAAGAAACTGGCCTTGTCCTGAAGAGCCTGTGGTCTGCAGATGAGAAGCAAGATGGTGAGGTCTGAGACCTGGAGCTAGGCAACATTAATGGAAATGTTAATGACTTTAAAGGGAATCTCCTCTGCTTTTTTCCTTCTCTTGCTCATCTGTTCAAGGCTTGGTGACCACATGCCCTTGAGAGCTTCTTGGAAGGGGCAGCAATCTCCTGGCTGAAGAGGCAAGCTGTCTGTGCAAGGTGAGGGGTTCAGGGAGATGGTCCTCGTGGGCACACTTGATGGGCAACAAGAGATGGCTGCAAAACAGGGAGTGACTCCTGGAAGACACTACCAGAGAGGGTGGCCCAGTTGGGGCGTGGAAGGTGATACTGGGGCCAACTCAGACCCATCTCCGCCTTTGTCTGTCAATGAGCCCCATGCTCCTCACAGCTGAGGTCAGACACCCCCTGAAAAATGTCCCACCCATCCTGTTGTGATGCTGGGGGTGCCCCTCCAGGTGCTGGGGGTACCTTGCACACCCCCAGCTGTTGCCTGTACTTGTCCTGTTGCAGAAACCCAGTTGGACCTGTGCCTGAGGAGCACCCTCCACCCTGCACCGACCCCACCGCCCTCCCACAGCCCGAGGTGCGAGGGTGACTTCAGCGGCTGCCCGGGGCTGGCTGGGGAGGGGCAGCAGCTGTGGGGCTGGCAGGGACCTGCACCTCTCACTCTGTAACTTCTGACGGAGCCTGGGTTTGATGAAATGTTCACTGGATTTTTTCCAGCCTGCTGGGGCCCATAAATCTGGCTGAGCAGAGGCCGCTGCTGCTCCTTCCCCTGGTGAGCAGGGCTGGTATTTTTCTTGGAGGGTGAGACTGGTTGGAACCCTCCCTCCAGCACCTGCTGCTCCACCTCGAGCCACATTCCTGAGTGGTGGTGGAGAATGAGCCTGTCTCCACCAGCCAGGGATGCTGTGGCCTCTGGGCTGACCCTGCTTCCCCCAGCACCTCTGCTGCCTGTCTCCACCAGCCAGGGATGCTGTGGCCTCTGAGCTGACCCTGCTTCCCCCAGCACCTCTGCTGCAAGGCACTGAGGAGGTGCTGGTCTTCTCCTTGCTCTCTCAAAAGCCCCTTTTCTCCAGCTATCAAACTGCTTCAAAACTGGAGACCCTGGCTGAGTGCATCAGCAGCAGGATTCTGAAGAACATCCCTGATGGCATCTTCTTGGATAGATGGGCCAGAAGCAACCTGGAGATGCTGAACAGCATGTTCAGGATCAATTCCTGGGGGGCTGCCCCAGCTCAGCTGGGAGTGTGCTGTGGAGCACAGCTCCAGGGCATTTCATGGGACTCTCCCCTCTCTTCTGGCATTGCTCTCTCCATGCATCTGGAGCTCAGGAGATCTCATTGCTGGCCTGGAGAGCTCCCAGATCCAATTAAACAATCTGGGATGCCCAATATGGGGTATCTCTCCCCTCTGCATGGGTCATCTTGATCTCCAGGTGGGTAGAGCACCAACTACAGCCAAGGGATGGGCAGAGCTGGCTGGGAGGTGCAGCAGGCAGGGAGGAGGGAGGTGTCTGGGTTGGGTTGGCCTGGCTGTGGTAGGTCTGGATGCCCATCATTTATGGCCAAGCCTATCATTTAACATTTATCTCCTAGACCAGGACCTGGAACATCCCAGCTGCTTTTCATCCATCGATCCTTTACCAGTTCCTCATGCCCCCCTCCAGAAATGACCTTTGAGTGAGGAGCTCTACTTTGGCCCTTGTTGTGATGCACCAAAGAGGACTTTGGTACCACTGAGAGATGCTTCAATACTGAGTGAATGTCTGAGCAGCTTCTTCTTGCTCACCTTCCACCACAGTCCTCTTGCCCTGTCACCTGGACAGTTTTCCCTGTCTATTGCCAGCAATTTCCAGACACCCATGGTCTCAGTGTCAGGTGAGGATCCCCAGCAATGTGGGATGTGGTACAGCTGGTGGATCAACGCTGGGCTCTTCCTGCTGAAAGCCACCTGGGATGTGCAAAGGGAAGTATGTCCAGGTAAAAGGGGGCACTGAGATGCACCTGTGGGCAGTGTGTGGAGAGCAAACCCTGGAGAGCTCTTTGTGTGCTGGAGTGGTGCTGCACACCTCGCTGCAATTACCCTCTGGCTTTCCTACAGCATGAGCCATCGTGTCAGTAATCAGCCAGAGCAGAGTTATGGGCACGCCAGGCTGGCACAGGGGGGCTGTAAAACCAGACCTGCCCGACCCACAGCCATCCTTTGTCAGAAGGAAACCACCTGGCCAGAGAAAAAGGGGTTTATTTGCTTCTTCCTTCACCCCACTCTCGTAGGCAGAATGTTGGCTCCCTGGGGAGTCCCCTTGGCTATTTTCCCTGATGCTTCTAATCCACCATCACACTCCACACAAGTCTCCTGAAAACTCACACTTTCTGGTCCCAGAAACACCCTGCACTTGTCCCCCATGGCACAGGGACAAATGAGGAGAGTTCTGCACTGGCTGCAGATGGTCCTGCTCTGCATGGAGATGGGGTGCCTCTGCAGTGGCTTTCCCAGGTAGCAAACCCATGCTTTCCCCAAATGTTTTTTGTTCTGTTTGTTTCCAGGAATGATTCCTAGGAAGTGCCTGAAATGCAGCTGTGTCCAAGGATCATCTCCAGCAGCATGGCTTTTACACTGACCATCACCTGCCAAAGACCTTGCACCAGGAAAAGGTCATGTAATGGCTCCACAAGGAAATCTCTTGTTCCCCAAAGCCCTCCTGTAAGATGTCAGGTATCTCACAAGCAGATCAAGGACTTGGAGTGCAACTTCTTTCAAATTTAGAAGTGCATTCCCTTGAGCTGCTGAGCTTGGCCTGAAAGATTCAGCCAAATCAGAAGGATTTGGTCCTTTCTGGTCCTTCTGTTGCACTGCAGAGACCTGAGGAGGCTTCCAGCTCCTGCCACTTCCTGCCCACATCTGTTCCCCCTGTATCTGACTCTATCAAATGCCAGCAGCATTAGGCCACCTTTGCAGCGTGCCAGTTTGGTTGCCCAGTGCATGACAGCATCTTGTCTAATGGTAGGTGACTCATTTGGGACCTGCCCCAAGTCCTGCTCTGAGATTTCCACTCCAGCCACGTTACTGACTCCCAGCCTTGATGGATGGGCTCATCAGCCCTGGGTTACTCATGAAGCATCTTTCTCATGCAGTTTCTGATTAAAAACATCTTTCTGTTTCATCTTTCTGGGAAGCACAGCACTCATCACTGGGCTGCAGCTTCATTTAACCTCTTTGGCCTAAGTTAGCCAAAAATAACTAAACAGCAGATTTTTCCCAATCTCCTCTTCTGGGTATGGAGTGACACTGGTCAAGTGTTGGCTGCTTGCCTCCCAAGAGACCCCTCTCTTGTCTGGGCACTGCCAGCACACTGGGGTACTCTTTGCCTCCAGGAATCCTTTGTGGTTTGGTGGTCATGAGGGTTGGATTAAAAAAAAAAGGCTGGGGAGGTTGATGTGTGTTTGGGGTGTCCCTACCTGCTCTGTTTGGGTATCCAGAACCTCAACATCTGCAGTTGCCCCAAGACTGTGTCTCACCTGAGGTCAGCACCATCAAAAGGCCACAGAAACTGTCTTCCCCCATCACTGAGCAGTGGTGACACTGCCTGGTTTGTGCATGGGAGACTCTGGGTTAGAGCAGTTGGCCTCAAACCAGAAGACCAGTTTTCTAGGCTGCTGGCACCAGAGGAAACTCCTAGGAAGGATCTCATGTACAGCTCATACAGCTCCCTGAGGAGCTTGCTTGGAGAGAAGCAAACCCAAGGATGTCAGCCCTTGCCTAGGGAAGCCAAGCAACTCTTCTGATGCCTAAGTGAGAACCTATGTGCTGCAGATGTGCTCCAAAGGAATTCAGTGATGCCTGATCAAAAGAGAATGTACTGGTGCCTGTGCCAAGCACAGAAGGTTATCTCCAACTCAGGTGAACCTCAGTCTGGTGGACAGTGCTGAGACCAGATGAGAGACAACTCCAGAACTGTCCTGCCTCTGCTATTTCCTACTGTGTCCCAGCACAGTGTGCTGCCCAGCCTGAGCTGAGCCCCACATTTCATGCACTGGTACCTGAATCTGCTCCTAAAGCTGAGACTTCCCATCAGGTTTTGCTTGGTGGAAGGTCTGCAGGAGAAAGCTTCATCCCATGTTCAGCTCCAGCTGGATGGTCATCAGGCCAAGGCAGAGGAGCTGCACGTGAGTGTGTGTGTGTGGGATACTGAGGCTGGAAGAGCAGGGTTTGAGGGTGCTGGATTACTGCACACACCCAGAATGGTGTTTCACAGGGGCTGGAGGTGCTGCCTGGTGTTTGCTTCCTCTATTTCACCACTTTGTGATTAAAAGAAACAGCTGAAATATCTAAAAAAAAAGTGAATTTTAGAAGGGGAAAAAAACCCCCAAACACTTAGAAACTGAAAAGATCAAGGAAGCTTTGAAGGCTTTATCTTCCAAGAATCTGGGATTATTTTTGGGAAGGCAAGTGGGTCAGAGTAGTGAAAGGCAGCAGATAGCTCCTGCCTCTGATCCCACCAGGCTGTGGGTGCTCTAAGGCCAGCTCATCCCAGATTCAGCTGGGCAGATCCAAGACTGTGGAGAGCCAAGACTCAGATTTATTTCTGCAGTTTCCCATTATCCAAATGTCCTGCTGGAACAACCCCAAAACGCAGTGCTGGGAGTTTTGCAACACAATTTTCTACTGCAGCACATGGTGCTTGCACATCCTGCACCCAGTCTGAGCTTCCTGGTGCAGTCAAGGGGCCAGATGGAGGGACATTGCCTTTCATACAGCACCTCAGAGACTCAGATCCAAGATAAACAGAAGCTCCCCCACAGTGTCACCATGAGATGAGACCATACAGTGGGAAGCCAGCCCCGAAGGAGGGGCCATGTCCCATCTTCTTGCTCTTTCCTGGGTACATGCTCAGATCATGCAGGGTGATTCATACCTCTGTCCTGACCATGGCTGTGACTTTGTCCTTCAGCTCTGAAAGCTCTTCCTCCTCCCTTCCCCAGAAATATTTCTCCAGGAGGGAGACAGGACCCAGCCACAACTATGAAACAAGGAAAATTGCCCTGTATTGCACCCACAGTTCAAAGATGCTGAGTGAGAGACACGAGAAACATCACAGTTTGGGGCAAATAAAGTCACAGAGGCCTGCAGAAGATTAGGTCCCACCAGCATGTGAGCTGAAGACAGAGATGTGATCTGGTCCTCTAATGCTGTTGGTTTTCTGTAGAACTACAGCATCACTCAGTGCATTTCCCCTGGATGCTGCTCTACAGAGCACTGCTGGCCTGGCTGCATCTGCTGGGCAGCTGGGAAAAATCACCTTACTGGCCAGGAAATTCTGTGTGTGTTTTTCTCCAATGTTTGCAGGTGGATGAGCTGGGTCACAGCTGCCCTCCAAGCAGAAGGTTTTTGCACATCCACAAACCAATGCTGTTTGAAGTCAAAGGGCTTCTCTGTAGAGGGTTCCTGAGGTGGCAAAAAGTGGCCGGTCTGTGGGTTCCTGCTTGTGACACCTTACTCACTAGAATGTGAACAACACTGGTTTTAAGCTATCAACCTCTCACTGTGAAGCACTTCAGCAAACCATCCTGGGAGCAGAGAGGCCCTGCAGAGAGATCTGGAGAAGCTGGAGAGCTGGGGAATCACCAACCGGGTGGATTTGAACCAGGGCAAGGGCTGGGTTTGGCCCCTGGGACACGGCCACCCTGGACACACCCAGCCTGGGGAAGGAGAGGCTGGAGAGAGCCCTGAGAGAGGGACCTGGGGGTTCTGGGCCATGGCAAGTTGAACAGGAGCCAACAGGGTGTCCTGGCAGCCAAGAGGGACCCCCGTGTCCTGGGGGCACCCAGCCCTGCACTGCGAGCCGGGCCGGGGAGGGGATCGTCCCGCTCTGCTCTGCACTGGGGCGGCCTCACCTCCAGCACTGGGGGCAGCTTGGGCACCACGGGAGAAAAAGGATCTGAAGCTGCTGGAGAGTGTCCAGAGGAGGGACACAACATTGGGGAAGGGTTCAGAGGGGAAGGGTGTGAGGAGAGGCTGAAGGCACTTGGGTTGTTCAGCCTGGAGGAGACTGAGAGGAGATCTCCTGGCGGTCTGGAACTTCCTCCCCAGGGGCAGAGGAGGGGCAGGCGCTGAGCTCTTCTCTCTGGCCACCAACGCCAGGAGCAGAGGCCATGGCAGGAAGATGTGGCAGGGGAGGGGGAGGTTGGCCATGAGGAAAAGGTTCTTGAGGCAGAGGGTGGTGGAGCACTGGCACAGGCTCCCCAGGGAGGTGCTGATGGCCCCAAGCCTGACAAGATCCCAGCAGCATTTGGCCAAGGCCCTCAGGGACATGGAGTGAATGTTGGGATTGTCCTGTGCAGGGACAGGAGTTGGACTGGATGGTCCTTGTGGGTCCCTTCCAGCTCACAGCATTCAATGTTTCTATAATCCATGTGAGGCAGAGGGGTCCCAGAGTTGGCTGGTCCAAGCAAGGTGGGTGATTCACCCTTGCCCAGAACCACGCTCTCTGCTTCCCTCGCTGGGAGGCTGCTCTGGCTCCAGACAGACGCTGCCTCGTGCCCAGGTTGCACAACCCTGCTTGGCAGCTCGGGCTGAGGGGTTGCAAAACACAAAGCTGTCCATGGCAGTCACACGCTGGCGACTCATCCGAGGGCGAGCTCTCTGCCAGGGGTGCCAGGCTTCCCAACAGCACCGGCAGAGATGCCGAGAAGTGGGGTTTTAACAAGCAGTAAATTGGGAAAATCCATATTTCCTGCTGAAACTGGACAAGAAAAGCAGCTACTGCAATGCCCCCGGGATTGTGGGTGTCAGGGTGCTGGCTGCTGGCAGGGAGAGGGCAGGCTGGGCAGGGTGGAGGGATCAGTTTTCATTTTTCAATACATTTTTCATTAATAAAGCACCTGTGTGGGTGCACATCAGCCCCCCTCTGCAGTGGGGAGTGGGGCAGCACCGCGCTGGGTGGTTGTGCTGGCCCTCATCACCAGGCAGGGCTGTCCTGATCTACTGTGGTCAGAAGTAATCCCACACAATTATTCTGAACAAGCACTGTTTTCCTTGGAAATAAAGAGCCTTCTTTCAAAATATCCCATTTTTATGAAATATTATTTTTCTGCTGCCAAGTTTGATTGGGATTTTTTCCAAAAATTATGATTTTTTAAATTATCTTTTCTTTTTTTTTTTGGTCAATCTGAAACTCTGTCAAAAAACTCCATCAGAGAGAATAGAAACAACGTGGAGAGAATGTGTTTTCTGTTGGCTTAGCACTGCACCCGGGCTCAGGGTGATGAGTAACCCTGGTTTATTAATAAACAAAGATAATGGGTGGCCCCAGAGGACCCACTCGCTAACGCTGTGCCCTGACAGCTCGCTGCCAACGGTGACTGGAGCTGAAAAACCAAGAGACTCGAACCTGCAGTTGTCCAAACCTCTCTGATTACTGGTAAGGAGCTAAGTAACTTAGAAATTAAGTGAAAGCCCAACATTTAAGGTAGGTGTGTGTCAGGGAGGTTGGCAGCCTGCACACAACGCTCCCTCTGCTGGGCTGGCAGCCCCCATTTTCTCATCTGTCCTGATTTCCACAGTGTTCCTGAGGTCCCCAGAAACATTTCTCTTTCCTTCAGCTCTGTGTCTCTGCTCCCTGCTCTTCCCAGATGTTTTTTTCCCTGGATCACAGCCCCAGTTGTGGATTTCTCCTGCCTGCATCTACCACTGCCACACAACCATCTCCCCTCCCTAGGGCAGCACCAAGGAGGTGCAGTCTGGCCCGTCCTTCAGAGCAGTTCTCCTTCCTGGAAAGATCTGAAGAATAGGTTGCAGAGAAGCAACTCACAGCCATGCAGCCATGGGGCAGGAGAAGGGCATGTGCCTGTCCATGTTGTCATGTTGCCCACTAAAACCAAACTAGGGCAGTTCTGTTGATAAACAGCACAGAGAAAACTGAACAGGAGGAAGCTGCAAAGTGCTGGTATAGAAGAGGAGACTCAGTGCTGAGGAGATGAAGGATCCTTTCCTGGGTGTTTCCTTACTGCAGGGAGATGGTGGAAGAGGAGAAACTTCTGGTCCTAGTGTGTCCAGTACGACCAGGGCAGTTCTCTTCCCCCTGCACTGGGCACTGGTGAGGCCACAGCTCCAGTGCTGGGTTCAGTGTTGGGCCCCTGACTCCAAGAAGGACCTGGAGGTGCTGGAGCGTGTCCAGAGAAGGGAACGGAGCTGGGGAAGGGTCTGGAGCACAAGTGTGCTGAGTTCCCGGCTGAGGGAACTGGGGGTGCTGAGCCTGGAGAAAAGGAGGCTGAGGGAGACCTTGTGGCTCTGTCCAAGTCCCTGCAAGGAGGGTGCAGAGAGGTGGGGGTGGGTCTGTTCCAGCAAGGAGCAAGGGACAGGACAAGAGGAAATGGGCTCCAGTTGTGCCCAGGGCAGTTGAGATGGGATGTGAGGAAGAATTTCTTTGCTGAAAGGGCTCTGAGGCATTGGAAGGGGTTGCCCAGGGCAGTGGTGGGGTCCCCATCCCTGGAGGGATTGAAGAGTCGTGTAGACACAGTGCTGAGGGACATGGGTCAGTGGGGACTGGGCAGTGTTGGGGTCATGGTTGGACTTGGTGGTTTTAAAGCTCTTTTCCAATCAAGGCAACTCTCATTCTTTTATGGCTCCAGCTCCCAGCAGAGTGTGCAGCTTCATGCTCAAGTACTCAATGTACAACCAGCAATGCTGTAAGAGAGTGGTGGAACAGCACATGGGGAAAGCAAAATCCAGCAGAGGCGAATCATCAGCAGCCACCATGGCACATCCAGCACCCACCTGATGCACAGACATTGGATTAGGAATATCTCCCAGAAGAGGAAAGGAACAAAACCTCTTCCTCCTGGGCTGGCTCCTCTCGCTCAGGGATTGTTAAGCTGGTGTGGGAGAGCTTTTCCAGCCACAGGACAATGGCCAGGGTCTCTGTGTCATTACATTGCCAGCCTGTGCTTTAAGTGGAATAGTTTGTGGGCTGAACTTTAAAGCTCCTTGACTGGTCATTACAAAGTTTCCTAGAAAATATGAGCTCGTTGTTGGTGTCTAACACTGATAAACAAGCGTCCATGCTGGTGCCTTCCATGCCCAGCACGGCAAGTGAGAACATCAGAGGTTTCTCTTCCCTGTGAAAAGCCCATAAGGGAGCCAGGTAATTAATTTTCTGCTCTTGAGGAGAGCTTAGTCTGGCAAGGAGTTCAAGGCAGGAGCATTAGCAGAGCTCAGCTCCCGCTGAACCCCAGGAGAGATGGATGTACCTTCTCCTAGGGGCCCGCTCAGCTGGGAGGCAGCTAGTGACAGCACAAGAGGCTTCCTAACAGGAATCACAGCCTGAGTCATTATTTTCAGATCCTTGAGTGCCAGCCAAGGACACACAGTGCATATGTCCCAGTGTAAGCCCTGTTGATTTTATCATCCTGTTACTCCACCACACACGAGGTCACTGCCTATCCCGGGCTTTGTGTGGTTGACCCAGCTCTGCCCGACTTCTCACCAGACCTTGGTGCCATTCAGCAGCAAGCAGGGCCCAGAGCATGTCTCAGAAAACTGACGTGGTAAGGAGCTGTTGTTGCATCCCAGGGTACCAGTGTTGCATCATTTCCTTGCACAGCATGCAGCATGTTGGGGTTCCACCATGAGCTGTGGTGTTTCCACATGGGACATCCTCTGGGCACAGGCAGCTCTGGTTACTCCGGGTCCTGGAGGCTTTTCTGAGTGGTTTTACAAACCAGGTGGTTTATTGCACAAATTGCAGCAAATGTTTCCACCTTCCACTGTCCATGGCTGCTTCAGGAGGTGCAGAGAAGAGGCTGGGGTGTTGATTCTGCCCCCTCTCATTGTTGCAGTAGTCAACCTAAGGGAGTGGGATCCCAGCTCTCTGCACAGGCTGGGATCAGTGACCTGCTGGACTGTCTGAGGGGATTTGATGAAAGAAAACCACACATTTTGCCAAGACTTTTTGTGCTGTTTGCTCTTCTTTGACAACTGTTGACTGTGCCCCAACCAGCTCCCCTGTGCAGGGGGGTTGGCTGGTGGCACCATGGAGGTGCTCCTGCATGCTCAGAGCAAGAGCTCTGAGTTCATGGACAGCTTGTGGTGGCCTCTGTGCAAACCCAGATATCACTCCCATGTCAATGGGTTAAACTGGTCAGTTGGGTCCACAGGCTGGGCTGTGCCTGCCCAACACACGTTCCTTGCATGTCCCCAGTTTCAGTGCCATGCCAGCTCTTGGTCTCGAGAGGTTTGAGCATCAGCTACCCTATAGACCTTCCATCCTGGGTCAGGTGCCTCCTGCATGATCCAGAATGAGTCCCTTGTTCAGGCTTTGGCCGTTCAGTGCTGCTGCTGACCTGGGTGCACACACCAGGGGTTTGTTATGGCCCAATGCAACCACAGGGCACGTCACCTGGGGGACAAACACCCATCTCCAAGGGGTGACATACCTTCCCCCCACGCTGCTTCTCTCCTCTCTCCCTTCCTTTGCCCCATCCTGCTGATCCCAAAGAGCAGAAAATGACTCTGCAGTGGCTTGCAGAAGTTTTGCAGGGCTGGGGGATCCCCTCCCCCCGCGGCCCCCGCTGTGTGTCAGTGTTTTATTGTTTGCCTGGCGAGGTGTGAATGAAGTAATGGGCTTTCTCCCTCACTTCATCCGTCTCTGCCTGACAGTTTTGCTTAGACACATTGTGCTGTTCTGTATAAACCCTGTCACCTTGCCATCTCCACACAGACAGCTTCCTCTGGGAAACTGTAATCAAGACCTCCTGAGCACTCAGCTCGCACTGTCTGCGGCTCGTAAATCACCGCGGCTTTCCTGGCAAACCGCGAGGGGAGACAGACAGACGGACAGACACGCACCCCGCCGGGGGGTCCCACAGCTCCCGGGCAGGAGGGTGGGCAGGAGCCACGGGGCTGGCCATGGGCTTTCCAGGAAGGAGGAAAACTGGCTGCTGGTGTGGGAGTGCCTGGCTGGAGCGCGAGGACCTCAGCCAGGTGAGGGAATGTTTCTGCTGACCCCAGCGCTGCAGCAGCCCGGGCACTGGCTGGCACTGCCACAGCAGCTCTGGTGTGCCTGAGGCTGCAGGTACCTGTTCTGGGAGCCAGGGCTGACCCACTGGCAGTGAGGATGCTCACTGATGGTCATTCATGGTCTCTGTGCCCGGCATTAGATGGGTGACACCTTTCCCTCAGTGATGTTGAAGTGCTCTCTGACACCAAGTCTCTGTCTCACATGGCCAGAGAGGGATGGTGAACATGGCTGGGTTGTAGCTCAGCCATCTCAGGGTCGTGCTGGGCACCCCTCAAGCCCCCATGCTGGAACAAGCATCCCCTTGTGAAGTGCAATGGGAGGCAGCACCCGGCCTGCAAGGACCAGCGGCCTCAGGGTCACAACTCTGCTCCTCCACACTGTGCTCCCCACTCATCAAGCCCCAGCTTCAAACTGCTGGGCTCGTGCATCACCCTGGGACCCCTGGCAAGCTGCCTCTGCCCAGGACCCGTCATTCCTCCCTCCTGGGAGCTCAGCTGTCAGTGTGTCAGCAGCAGAGCTGCCGCATAAACCTCTCAGCACCAGCAGAACAATGCATGGGGCTTTTCTCCACCCACCTTGGTTCAAATGCTGCGTCAGGAAGCGAGCGGCTGCTCCCGTTAGCAGCCCGTGCCTCTCACTCAGTTGTTCTGGGGAGGATGCTTGGACAGCTTCAGTATGGAGCTGGCAGGAGGCAGCCTGGCCACTGCCACGAGCTGCCACCACCACCCCTGGAGATGTGTGGGCACTCGTGCAGACCCATGCACACCATGAGACCAGTGTGTCCTGATTCACTGGGGCTGGGGAGAGCTGGCTGAGGGTTCTGCCCTCTCAAGCTGGCAATTCTACAGAGACCCTTCAGCTGGAAAAAGCTCTATGCTAGTTTTTGCCGTTTTTATCCACTGGTTTGGGAATTTCATGCAGGTGGGAGCAGAATTAGGGTGGGAATGCCTGGTTCAGCACTGGCTGGAGAAGGTCTGTCCTCCTTCCAAAGGGACCAGACTCCCCACTTCTGACAGACCTCTGTTGCCATCAGAGATATAAATTTCAGAGGACAACAAGGCTTTATGGACCAAAGTCCTCACTTCACCCCCCTTTTCCCTGGAGTCCATCACCAGGCTATCAAGCCTCCCATTGCCTGAGCCCAAAGCTGTAGCAAAGGTGCTGAGCTCCAGAAAACAGGCCAGGAGCTGCATGTTCTGCAGCTCTGGCTTCAGAGGAGATGAAAGCAAGCTGCTGGTCCACCACAGTTGGTGGGGAGGTATATCTGGCCTGTGATGAGGGAGCATTAAATACCAGTGAAGCAGGAGAGGAGACCAAGCAGGGGAGAGTTTTATGTGTCTTTCAGGAACTTGCAGCAGCAGGCTGATGTTGAGCTGGAGCACGGTGCATTAACCTGGGATCATGAGAAGACTGACAACTGCTCTCCCAGTGCTGTCACCCCTCAGCATGGTGGTTGCTTAAAGACTTCACTGTCACGATGGATCCTGGAGGATGGACCCGTGCAGCCGCTGTGTGTGTGGAGAAGCTGTCGGCAGGGAGAGGCACCGAGCCTGGGCCCCGAATCCCCAGCCCAATGCAGGAAACCATCAGCGTGATCTGCAGCCCTAATTAGGGGAATAAACTTAGCAAAGAACTCAAACATAAATTTGCTCTTGCTGATTCCAGGCTTTGCACACGTTCACTGAGCGGCCGGGTTCCCCCAGGACCCTGTATTGAGCTCTGCACTGTCTCTGATTTATAAGGTCCTCTTGGACATGCTAAATATAGTATTAAGTGTAATAAATGTAGATCACTTTCCTAAATATTCTGTGATTTATGCCCAGGCTCCTTCCCTTGAGAGCTGGGCTCATAAATCCTCCGTGCAGAGCTGTTGTGGGGGGCACATTTCCTCGGGCGGGTTGGAGAGTTAATAAGCGGGGAGGGAGCACCGAGCGTGAAAGGGAGCAGGGGAGAAAATCCAGGATGGGGAGGGTCAGAGAGAAAGTGGAGGGAGCTGTGGGGAGGGAGGGAGGAAGGGTTCCCATCACCCTTTTTTTGGCACATGTGGCACCCCTGTGTCAGGAGCGGGATGCTGTGATGCTCCTGCCAGGAAAGGGCTGTGGGTGTCTCCTCCATACGGCCCTAAAGGAGTCTTGGGAAGGGTCCTGAAGCTCTGGGCACTGCTCTGTGGGTCAGAAGCTGCTGCTGTGCCTTTGCAGGTTTGCTTGGCTGGCCTTCCTCCTGTGCTGGCTTCAAACTGGTTTCATCTACGGGTGTGGGCTGCTCTTTGCTTCCCTTCTCTGCACAGCAGCCACCATGAAGATTAATCAAGGAAAATGCTGACATGAAGGCTGAAGGATGTGCTGGGAAACCCCAGAGCCCATCTGGAGGGAATGGGAAGGGTTTTACCTGCATCCAGCAGAGCAGAGCTTGGGGAATTGCTGTCCCTTGAGATGCCCAGGGCAGCTCTCTACCCCTTCCCTGGGGACCACGTGGAGACCTGCACACCATGATGCCTTCTGCTAGATGAGGCAGCTCTGAAAGCCTTGCAGTGGTGTTAACCCCACCACAGCTTGGACACAAGAACTGTTGCAGAGAAGTGTTGAGGGGTGTGAGACACCAGGGAGGATGCTTTGTATGTTTCCCTGCAAGGCTGTGGCGGGGTCTTTCCTCAGCTGAGCTGTCTTCTTCTTCAAAATTCCCTTGATATTTGTGTCTGATGATGCAACTCCTTCCTCCCTGTCCTCCCTCCCTTTTCCATACCTGACCACCTCTTTTTCCTCCTCTTAGATGTGATTCCCTCCCTTATGTTCCTCCATCCTCCTCTGGCAAGGTCCAGACTCTTGCCTACCAGCCCATCTTTCAGCCAAGCCCTCACAGACCTTCATCCCTCTCCCCACTGACCATCTCTTCCCACCACTTTCCCCAGTGCCCATTCTTCATCCCCATCATGGAGCACACCACCTCATCACCACCTCATCGCCTCTACCTCCCATGGGACCATCCTCTCTGAAGCTATTGCTGCAGCTCAAGCACTCTGTGGGCAGCAGAAGGACCAGCAGTTACAATTGTGTCTCCCCTGGAGAAGCCAGGCCACCCTTGCAGCTATTTCCCACCCCATCTAATGAGAAAGCAGCCTAGGATGAGGTGTGCTACCCCATGGGAAAGCAAGGCTGCAGGCTGGGAAAGGTTGCAAGCTCAGAAGAGGAACTTCTTGGCCAAACAGAAAGGAGACCTGTTTGAAAAGAGCCTCCCACAGGGAGGAGAATGAGGAAAAAATGGGAAAAGTGGGGAAAAAAAGCTGCAGATTGATGTCAGCGTGCCCTGCGGAGAAGGGCTGGTTCGTGCTTCCCGAGGAGGACAGGAGGGTGATTTGTCTGAAGGAACAGAGGTGGGTCAGGCAGGGAGAGATGTGAAACAGGGATTTAGTCAGAGAAAATAGTCCCACCAGCCATTGGCACAACCAGGGAGGCTGCTGTGGGGGAGAGGGTGCAGCAGTCCCTTTCTGGGAGGTGATCACCCTGGTTTGCTCCCTTGGTCCACACAAAGATAATCTCAGTGTGCAGCTTCACCTCCACTTGGCCACAGCCAGAGCAGGAGGCTGGAGAGGGGCTCAGGGCCAGCTCTTTAATGACCATGCTCCACATTACGGATTTCCAGTGACGATCCATCATGATTAACGTGCTGCCTTTGTCACAGCCTAGACTTTTATGACACAAAACATGACTTTTGGGGGTTTTTTCACAACAAGTCATGTTCTTTGTAATCCAATAAGCTCTGCTCCCCCACAGGCCTTTACAAACTCGTCTCTGTTTGGTTCCTGGGTTGCCACAGATGGGAAAATGACCAGAGCTGTGAAATGCTCTCATGCCATTTGTCAAGTTTTATTATATGGGTTGGAATATTTTTATGACCCAACAAGGGTTTCTCAGTGGGGCCGGGGACCCCGCGTGGGCTCTCCTCCATCTCCAGGGCTCTCTTGTGTTTTGTGTGACTCTTTTCCCCTGTTTTGCCCCAACAAACAGGCAGCCTTAATGAGAATCTGAGATTCATCAGCAGCCTTGTGTCAAGCAGGAGGAACCTAGAGGAGCATTTGTATTCAGTTGCTCGAGGTACTTCAGGCCAGAAATGTGGACTGAAGATGACAGTAAACAGGCAGCGAGGTACAAAACCCCCTTAAACCATCCTTCCCCTCTTGGGAGGAGAGAAAAACACCCCATGCAGGTTTGTTCCCATTGGTATCAGCAGGGCTGTAAGAAGCTCCCACAGATGAGGATGAGGATGGGACATGCAGGTCACATCATGCGTGACACATCTTCTGCCTTCCACTGCTGGCCATCTCTTCCTGTGCTGAGCCATTTCATGCTCTTCCATAACATCCTGCCCTATCTTGCCTCATTCCACCTCATGTTTCTCAGTGCTGACCTCCTTGTACTCTGCTTGCAATGAGTGTGTAAGGTCAGTGCAAGGATCCTTGCATGGAGAATGCATCAAAGCATTCAAAAAGTCTCCTGGTCTATATTGTTAAAATGAAAATTGAGGAGGAACATGAAATCCTGGCAGTTGATATGAACTATAAACTGTGCTGGTCTCACAGCACAACATATATGTGAGCTGTGCCACACAAAGTCCACACTTGAGCTATTTATTGCAGAAATTGCAGAGATTGGGCAAAAAATGATAAGAAGGCTGCAGACTTGGAAAGCCCTTCCAGACACAGAGCTCCACAATGAAAAGTGGGAAGTTCCCACTATGGGAAATGGTCTGTGAGAAAAAATATCTTTGGCCAGACTTTAATGACCAGGCAGGAGGATGGGTCTTACTCTGGGGCAGAATATCTGCTCCTGTCAGGTCAGGCAAGGCACAGCCAGGACCCCAGATGATCTGGATGTCCGGAGGGAATCTGCAGCCCCTCTGTGTTTCTTTGTCCTGGGCAGTGAGGAGCTGGGCAGAATTTAATGATAAAAGTTCATTTTTCTGCCTCTGGGGAATTTTCTTCCTGTGGCAACAGCAGGGCTGGGCTGAGGGGGGACCTTATCACCCTCTACAACTACCTAAAAGGAGGGTGGAGAGAGGTGGGTGTTGGTCTCTTCACTCAAGTAGTGAAAGGAAGAGAGGAAATGGCCTCAGGTTGTGCCAGGGGAGGTTGAGATTGGATATTGGAAAGGTTTCTTTACTGAAAGAGTGGTCAAGCACTGGGACAGGCTGCCCAGGGCAGTGGTGGGGTCACCATTCCTGGAGATGTTAAAAAACACATCAGGACATGGTTTAGTGGGGATGGTGGTGTTGGGTTGATGGTTGGACTGGATGTTCTTAGATGTCTTTTCCAACCTGAATGATTCTATGACTGGTACCAGTCTGGGGAGATGAAGTTGAATTCAGAGCACACTGGAGTGCAGATGAGGGATCCACCTGAGGTGGAAGGGAGGTCTCCCAGCCAGAAAGGAGCAGTAGGACAGTCTTGAAGAGATCCCCCTGCATATGTGGCACCAAACACAGACCACTGCTCAGTGCCTATGCCTTAGGGGAATGGATGGTACTGATTTACCCCATAAAGTAAGTTCTGCAGCACCTTGAAGGCTGAGGACTCTGTCAGATTAACTCTGAAATCAATAACCAGTAAACCTGGTCCAATAAACCAGTGTCTGTCACATGATGTCTCCTCAGTCCCAAGGGCCAGGAGTGTGATTTGGGTAAAATGTTATGCACAGCACCAGTGGGAGTGAGCAGGCTGCTGGAGAGTCTGCTCTTTGGGAGCTGCATCAGGTGCTGGGTGAGATTGTTTATCCAGAAACCATTTTTCTCTTTGTAAGCCTCAAAAGCGATCACAGAATCAGAGAATGTACTGGGTTGGAAGGGACCCTCAAAGGTCATCTAGTCCAACACCCCTGCAGTGAGCAGGGACATCTTTACTACAGCAGGTTGCTCAGAGCCCCATCAAACCTGACCTTGAATACCTCCAGGGATGGGGCCTCCAGTACCTCTCTGGGCAACCAGTTCCAATGACCCACCACCCTCATACTGAAGAACTTTTTCCTCATATCCAACCTAAATCTGCCCTTTTCTAGTTTAAAACCATCACCCCTCATCCTATTGCAACATGCCCTTGTGAACAGTTCTTCCCCAGCTTTCTTACAGGCACCTTTCAGGTACTGGGAGGCCACTGGAAGGTCTCCCCAAAGCCTTCTCCAGGCTGAACAGCCCCAACTCTCTCAGCCTGTCCTCACAGCAGAGCTGCTCCAGCCCTGGCATCATCCCCGTGGCCTCCTCTGGACACACTCCAACAGGTCCACATCCTTCTTGTGTTGAGGGCTCCGAAGCTGGGTGCAGTATTCCAGGGGAGGTCTCACCAGACCAGAACAGAGGGACAGAATCGATCTGCTGGCCACACTTGGTGCACATTGGTGGCTCAGGTCCAGCTTTTCATCCACTACTCCTCCCAAGTCCTTTTCCTCAGGGCTGCTTTCCAGCACATCATCTCCTACCCTGTGTCAATAAGAGGATTGTCCCATCCCAGGTGCAGGACCCTGCACTTGGCCTTGTTAAACCTCATGAAGTTCACCTGGGCCCACTTCTCCATCCTATCCAGGATGGCATCCTGTCCCTCTGGCACACTGACTGCACCACCCAGCTTGGTATCCTCAGTGAACTTCCTGAGGGTGCTCTCAATCCCGCTGTCAGTGTAATTAATGAAGACATTAAACAGCACTGGTCCCAGTATGGACCCTTGAGGGACACCACTTATCGCTGTCTTCCATCTGGACACTGAGCCATTGACCACTACCCTCTGGATGTGACCATCCAGGCAATTTCTTATCCACTGAGCAGTCCACCTATCAAATCCATCTCTCCAACTCAGATTGAAGGATGTTGTGGGGGACTGTGTCAAAGGCCTTGCAGGAATCCAGACAGGTGACATCTGTAGCTCTTCCCTTGACTGCTGATTCATTGTAGAAAGCCACTGGGTTGGTCAGGCAGGACCTGCCCCTAGTAAAGCCATGCTGTCTGTCTTGAATCACCTCCCTGTCCCCCATGTGCTTCAGCAGAGCTTCTAGGAGGATGTGTTCCATGATGTCCCCAGGCACAGAGGTGAGGCTGACAGGGTGGTGGCTCCCAGGGTTTTCCTTTCTACCCTGTTTAAATATGGGTGCAATGTTTCCCTTTTTCCAGTCACCAGGGACTCCCCCTGACTGCCAGGACTGTCCAAATATCAAGGAGAGTGGCTTGGCAACTACATCAGCCAGCTCCCTCAGGACTCTGGGATGCATCTCACCAGGTCCCATGGACTTATGTACATTCAGGTTCCTCAGGTGGTCACAAACCTGATCTTCTCTTACAGTGGGAGGGACTCTGTCTCCCTGGTCCCTGTCTTGTGAGCCACCAACTTGAGAGCTATGAGGAGACATTGCCAGTGAAGACTGAGACAAAAAAGTTGTTGAGAACCTCAGCCTTCTCCTCATCTGTTGTTAGTAGATCACCATTGCTGCTCATCACAGGGGCTGTGCTTTCCTTACCTTTCCTTTTCTGGTTTCCATACCCATAGGAGCCCTTGTTTTTCTTGGCATCCCTTGCCAAATTCAGCTCCAGCTGCACCTTGGCCTTCCTGACCTTGTCCCTACACAACCAGGCAATGCCCCTGTAGTCTTCCCAGGATACCTGTCCCTGCTTCCACTGCCTGTGTCGTTCCATCTTGCCTTTTAGCTTGACCAACAGGTCTCAACTCAGCCATGCTGGTCTCTTGCCTTCGTTGCCTGATTTCTTACACCTGGGAATTGAGAGTTCCTGTGCTCTGTGGAAAGCATCCTTAAAGATCTGCCAGCTCTGTTCTGCTCCCTTGTCCTTGAGGGCCATTTCCCAGGGGGTCCTATTGACCAGCTCCTTGAAGAGCTGTAGGTTGGCTTTCCTGAACTTCAGGGTCCTGACAATGCTTCTCATATGGACAGTGAACTGCACCAGAGCATGACCACTACAGCCCAGACTGCCACCAATCTTGACATCCCTGATGACCTCACTTGCATTGGTGACCATCAGGTCCAATATTGCTCCCCCTCGAGTAGGGCTGTCTGTTTCTTCTGGGTAGTGTTCACTCCCCTGCTCAGGAAAGAGCAATGCAAGGTCCAGCCTCACCTGTGAATAAAGAGGAAACCTTTGAATGTTGTTAAAATCTCTGTGGGCTGGAAGACAGTTGATGGGACCAGATCCAGTCTGTAACACTGGGGTCTACAGACTACTTCGATCAGGATGAGAAACCAGTAAGGAAAATCAGGCTAATCTCTTTGTGTATTTTTTTTTCACATTACAGGTGTCAATCTCTCATCACATGGATAGAAAGAGGATCCAGGAAAACCCAGGGAATGGTCTCTTCTTCCAGGAATGGTTGCAGGTACGTGGATGTGAAAAGAGCAGGTCCTTTGTTAGGGTTTTTGCCCAGTCTTTGGTTGTTTCCTGGGCTGGGAACATGGCCCAGCTTTGGAATTCAGTGTCACAGACCTGGGTCACCAAATCCCACCGAAGCTATGTCCAGTCTCCCTTCCTGCTACCTGCAGTGGTGATGGATCTCCAAGAGGACAGTGAACTGTACAGCATCCAAAGGGCAGAGGAGGGGCAGGCGCTGAGCTCTTCTCTCTGGCCACCAACGCCAGGAGCAGAGGACATGGCAGGAAGATGTGGCAGGGGAGGGGGAGGTTGGCCATGAGGAAAAGGTTCTTGAGGCAGAGGGTGGTGGAGCACTGGCACAGGCTCCCCAGGGAGGTGCTGATGGCCCCAAGCCTGACAAGATTCCAGCAGCATTTGGCCAAGGCCCTCAGGGACATGGTGTGAATGTTGGGATTGTCCTGTGCAGGGACAGGAGTTGGACTGGATGATCCTTGTGGGTCCTTCCAACTCCCAACACTTGATGATTCTATGAATTACTCTCCTGCCTCAGGCCCTGTGTTCTCCCTGAGCTGCAGATTACTTGGTTCTGCCCCTCACAAATGCTTGTTTATATTTCTGGAGAGGTTTGCTGTGTGTTTTCATTTTGCAAATTAATATTACTTCTCTCTGTCCTTAGTCCCAAGCACACTCAGGTCCTTGCAGCGTTCCCCCTGCTATCTGCTGTTGGCAGCGTGTCAGGATCTCTCACTTTATTTTACCAGGGTGGTAACTTCTGTCTCCAGATGTGAATGTGCCCAACTCGCCTGTTTTCCTTCCCACCAATTTAATTTGCTTCTAATCTTATGGGTAGTTTCAGGCCTGTTGCTCAAACCATTTGGGCTCTTCTGTTGTCTTTTATGGTAAGATAAAAGACAGCAGCCCTACAGGAGCCCAGGGATGTTTAACCTGCTCCATCACCAACACCTGCTGGTTTGATGGCACAAACAGAACAGTGTGTGAGCTGGCAAAGTGGCTGTCCCAGATCTGCACCAACCTTTCCCATATTTCCCTTTGCCATTTTGCAAGCACCTCTTTTCTGACCCTCCCATTGTTCACCTTTGCTTGCAGGGTGATCCTAAAATGCACAATTGCAGCGAGTTTCTTGCCCTGTGCAGTGCAGCTCCTGCCAGCTGCTTGGTTTCCATGAGGTTGACACTCTGGTTTCATGATGCATCATTGCTCCCCTGCTGCCCCAGGACTGACTGCAGCACATCCTGCTGCCATGTCAGATTTTGGTTTTTAAACATTTTTGGTTTTTTTAAACTCCTGTTTCTTGCTCAGTAGCAGCACAGTAGTTTCTGAAGGCCGTGAGCTCTTCCATCTGGTCTGGGGACGGTGTTTTTTTCTTGGAAAGGATGCATCTGAAAACTCTGTAGAGGGGCTGGGTGCAAAAGAAAGCAGAAACGTCCTGGACTGGGACAGCAGTGTCTGGGGGATGTGTACTGCTGGAAGCACAGGAGGGCTGGTGGAAGGGGGTTTGGGGGTCTTCAGACCAGCTTCCCACCAGCAGCAGGACTGTCTGCTGCTCCAGACTGGGGAGGCCATGACTTTTTCTAGCTGATTCCTGGAAAACCCCATCCTGGGTCTCTCTGGGGAGCTGTCCCAGGGCATGGGGCAGAAGAGTTTCTCAATGTCCTGCCTGGACCTACCAAGCCCCAGTATGCAGTCATTGCCCCTGGTACCATCAGTTGGTCTCTGTGCTCCTTGTAGCTGCCCTCTGAGTGTCTGCTGCTGCATTTCATCACAGGGTGAGGTGGCACTGCCAGACTGCCTGGGCTTGGGCAGAGCTCAGAGGAGACCCCAGAGTCAAGACACAAGCCCTGGTAGATCTATGTGGCAGGCTCCCAGGGACCCTACAGCTGTCACTTGTGTGAGCAGAGGTGATTTATGCTGACTTTTCATTTTGTTGTTTAGTAAATCAGGGACTTGGAAATCAGCGTGGTTTCTTGTGCGAGCCTCGCTAGCGGCCGAGGTTATCACAACAGCTATAAATCCCCCGTGATTCTGGATGGGAAATCTCATTATTTTTCCTCTCTCCTCCCTTCCCTGGGCCATGAGACCTGGCAGAGCCACGGGAGAGAGGAGTTGATTCAATCCAGCTCTGGCTAAAGTGATCCCCCATGAATCATCATCTCCTGGAGACCCTCTCCTTTGCTGAGTGTTGGCTCCCAGGGAAGCTGTGCTGGCTGGTCTGTGAGCAGGCTGCAGCCCAGAGTGAGGTGGGACATCTCCTGCCCTGGCAAGGCAGATCACCATGTAAGAGAGGTGGAAACCATGTTGCTCTCCTTTTTTTTGTCCACTCCTGCACTCTCTGTGGGGACACAAAATAGTCAAGAGAGAAGGTGGACAATGATTCTTGACAACCACCATGAGCAGGTCTTCCAGGACTGGATAGGACTGGATAAGATCTTCAGCCAGATAGGACATGAGGAAAGACACTCATGAACAAAGACAGACCCAAAGGGAATTCCTCTCCTCTCTCCTGCTGCCTTCCCATCTGTCTCTTCCCCCCAGGAGGGGAGTGTTTCTGCACCACCCTACCCCATGGATCCCTCCCTCCTGCCATCTTCACCCCTCCTCCTGCATCTCCTGGCCCCTGGTCTTGTCTTAAAGAGATGGTCCAGAGCCTTGCAAATGAAATGTGGGGAGGACACCTTCCCCCTGGCCAGCAGCCCAAGGGAATCAGGTATTTTATGACCTTCCCTGGCACTTGGCAACCCTCTGGAGAAGTTGTGGGTGTCCATGTAGCTGGTACATCTCACATGAATTGCTGCTGAAATAAGCCCTGCTGCCTCAGTGTGTCCTCACCACCGTGCCTCAGCGAGTCCCACAGGGAGGTGTCTCCCTTTCATCCACTGTGATCCACTCCCTGCAGCCTCATTCTTGGGTAACAGAGAGGGTGAGATGGAGGATACCAAGTCGAGTGGATATCCCCATCCCAACATCTCGTCCTTGCCTGCTCACCCCACCAAACCCTCCTGGTCTCCCCGATGGGCTCCACTGCTCCTGCCCCCCCGACTTTCTGCCCCTCTGCTCCCCCATAGCCCACGGGCCATGACGTGACCGCAGGGGAGGATGCTGCTCCGAGGGAGGGCACCCTGCTGCTTGTGTGATGGCTTTATAATAGATTCCAGATTCCATTCCCATCCCTGCTGCATCCTATAATTTTCCTGGTTTTTTTTTTTAAATTTTATTTTATTTTTAATTGCTGCTGAACACAGATTTTCTTGTTAATATCTCAGTCATTTCATTCTTCTGTTCCTACACAAGCCTTGGATGCATCACTGGGGCCCAGTGACTTATTGCTCTTTAGTGTGTCAATTTATTCCATCATCTTATTCTGACACCACTGTTGCTCACTTTACAACCTGAAATGAGCAGATCCAGGGCAGCTTCCTCCCAGCACCCTCTGTGGTCCTGAATGATTTGAAGAAACCCCTCTGCTTCCCATTGCTACCTCTTGCCATCACCCTCTGTTTCTCTCTCAAGCTTCCAGCTACTCGCCAACACCAGATTTTATGTCTTTTCATGTCTTTCCATTGCTTATTTTTATATCTTTTTTATTTTATAGCATTTTTTGCCATTCCCTCTAATGAAATCCCACCCTAATTCCCGTGTTAGGCAATCCCTGGCATGCTTTGTGCTCGCTTCAGTTGCCTGCACTCAGGCTGGATTTCCTTTCTCTGAAGTACCCTGTTCAGCTCAAACTCACGAGGAAACCCTGTCAGTCCAGCAAATGCTGTTGATTTTCCCTCCCACATGGGCCTTTCTGCTTTTCCTCTTAGCATATGCAACCTTCAAAGCCCCATTGATGGGCACACACACGACTTCCATACCAAAGCGATGGCCTGAGATGAATTCGCTTTTAGGGCCCTTTAAATGAACTCTCCTCATTTATTTATTTTGAAGTAAAAATTCCCACTTTCTAACACTGAGCAGCCTCCAGCACTTTTGGAGGCAGCACTTCCCCCAGTGACTCTGGCTAATTGCCTTGCCATCACTGGAAGTTAATGGCTCGCCACTGGCAGCTTCTTGAAGTGAAATCTCCAGGTGACTTTGGAGTGAGGGCAGAAATGGTGAGATATCTATTAAAAATAACCCAAATAAACAAGCCAGGCAGTGGCTGTAACTCTGTGTGTCGCTGTCTGGCTCAGCTCAGTCACCTCTGCCTGAACTGGAGCCCAGGTTGTTCTCACTGTGGCTGCAGTTATTTGCAGGAGAAAGGTCCATTTTGATAACAGTCACTGCAATCAGCTTTGAGGGACACAGAAGCTCAATTACAAACTTGAAGTGGTTTTGTCAGATGAGTTCTGGATTTCTGGATTCCGAACTAGAGATAGGAAAATGAGGCTTGAAGCAGCAGATATTCCCCCAAATGCTGCAGATTCCAAAGCTTTTAAAAGAAAAGTAAACTTGTAAGTGCCATTATATGCATGTCTGGGCTGAAAAGCGTGTCCTAAAAGCATCCCTTGTAAAAATGTCCCGTGTGTGTGGTGGTGAGAAACCATTCCCCCAAAGCACACCTTGCTGGGCTGTCCCCCCGTGCTGCCCAACGCCCCAGGGCTTGTGCTGAGGGTTTGCAGTGATGCTGCATCCCCGATGCACTCCCAGCTCCCGCCCCGCACGGGCTGGCAGGGCCAGAGCCCAGCATCCTGCCCCGTGTGATGGTCAGGATGTGCCTCTTGAACAGTAAGGCAACTTCTCCCCCTCGAGGGCTCTCTGCACACCCATCTATTTATAAATAGTGACTTTATCTTTGTGTCCCCACAGAGGGGACACTGCTCCTGCTGCCCTCAGCCCCCAGACAGCTCCTGGATGAGGAGGCTGCGCCGTGGGACCGCCGAGCCTGGTGCAGGCGGGTCCCTGCCAGCTCCAGCCGGGAGCCAGCATTCCTCGACTGGCCATGCTCTCTCCCCGATGAAAAGCCCCGATTCAGCTGCCTGCAGGCCGGGTACCTGACACCTTCCCCAGCACAAAGAGCGCTTTCTGCCTCCGCGCTCAGCGGCTGCCGGGGAAGCGGTGGGCAGAGAGCTGCCTCTCGCTGAGGAGGGGTCACTCGAGCCACATCCTGCACACACCCCGAACAAAACCTGCTTGTCTTGGGCAGGGCAGTGGAGAACGTAGCCTGGGGCAGGTGGCTGCCAGTCAGGACCATGGCTCCAGCTCTGCCAAACTTCTGGATGGGATGGCTCTCCTGATTCTCCAAACCTTGCTCAGGTCCATGGGAGGGTGAGGCTGGAACTGCAAAGGTTTTAGGACCAGCCCTGTGGCTGGGCTCCTGTCTCTGGGCTGCTATCCTGGCCAGGCACACTGGGGTGGCTGGTGCTCCCGTGTCCCTGTGCTCCTCCTTAGCCAGCCCTGAGCTAGGATGGAGTGGGTGGTCACACCGTGACTGCCACGCTGGTGGGTCAGACAGGGCGTGATGATACACAGGCTTGGCTGGGAGGTGCAGGGTAATCCTAGCACTGAAACGGGGTTTGTGATGGATGGAGGGTAACTCATTTAGGGAGGTATTCACTGGGGAAGCACTGGAGAGGCTGTTAGTCTTCATATTATCTTCCTTGCTCTTCCTGTTCCCCAAGACAGACAAAGTTGGAAGTGGTCCACAAAAGCTCCTTCACCCGCCAGTGCCTGAATGCAGACCACGGTACGCGACACAGACCCCGCAGGATGTGAAAGAGACCCTGCATCACTTCTGCTTTTCATCCAGGGACTGTCAAACGTGCTGTACATACATAAACCATCTAGGAGAAGACAAGATCTCAGGGCTCCCAGGCTGCAGCTGAAAGCCAAAGCCTCCAGACTGCAACCAGGGCCTCCCATGCCTCCCCTGCCTGTGCCTTGGAGCTTCTCCCTCACTCATCAGTGATGTCCTGGTCCAGTGCTCCCAGTGCTGGATGCTGGGAAGCTGCCTGGATCCCCTCCCCAGCTTCCCTGTCCATCACAGAGGAAACCCATCCTTGCAAATCCGTCTCTTGATCCAGACATGTAAAACTCAGGCTGTGCAGTGCAGAGCATCACAGCAAACCCCCTTCATGGATCTGGTCCTGTGAAACTCAGGGTGCTTGTTGACTTCAGCCAGCTTGGGTTCAGGCCCTGTGGCCATGCTGCTGCAGAAGCACAAGTGTAAGTCATCCTCCCCAGGTCTGGTGTCCCACAAGCCCCAGGCACTGCCCAAAGAGGCTCATCCCATCATGAGGGACCAGGGAGATGCTGGATGCATTTCCATTCCTTCTGAAGGCAAGTCAGATGTGATGTGAGACATCACAGTTCAGGCAGACTGGCCAAGAAACCAAACCCAAGATTGCTCTCAGCAAGATGTGCAAACCCTTTCCTGTCTCCCCTCATCATCATTTCTCCTTTCATTGCTTTCATGAACTCTCTTGCAGAAAGCACATGTGGCTTAAAAAAACCCCAACCCAGATCAGTTCTGGGTTATTGTCTCTGTTTCCAAAGCAACAACTGAGCACTTTGAAGGGGAAGCAAGAAGTCACCGTGAGGGTCTAATGAAGGGGTAAAAGGCAGAAGTCCCTGGTAGGTATCATGGGATGCTTTTCCTAAATGTGTGCAAATTATGTGCAGATGTGTCTAAGCAGATACCCTGACACAGTTCACACATCTCATGGCCACGTCCACCTCCAACAGCAACACTGTGTGGATGCTGGATGGGTGCAGCCCTTCCAGATAGAAATGGAAAGCCTTGCTCCAGCTGTACACAGCAGCTGGGAAGAGCAAAATAAATCAGGCTCCAAAGCCTTCCCTGCTTATCTGCTTAATGCACTGAAGGCCCTGGGCTCCAAGGTCTCCAGCAGGGGTTGCATCAGTGTCTTTGCAGAGGCTGCAGAAGTTTCTGGTTCCCGGAGAAAGCCGGTGAGCAGTGCAGAAATGACGTTGTGAATGGAAAGCTTTGCAGTGCTCACAGCACAGGGCAGGTCCCTCCACCGGTACCGTGGCCTCCAGCTACATCCCAGTTGCTCTGGAGGTTGTATGGCCTGATCCAGGCATTGCCATGCCATCAGCAGGCACTTCCACTGGGGAGAGGATGCCATTGGGACCATCAGAGGAGACATCAAGCTATGCTGATGTCACTCTTAGTGGGATGTGCTTGGAGGTGGCAGCACACATCTTTCCACCTCCTTTTTTTCCTTCCACGTCTCAGCATCTCTCCCTCAACTCCTTTTCTTTCTCTTTTCTGCTTGGATCTCTCCCATACAGGCAACCAGAGCAGGGATGCTATAAACAGGATATGGGCTCTCTGGAAAGCTGCAGGCAGGAGCAGCTGAAGGTATTTAATGGTATCCCTGCAGTAAACAGGGATGAAGGGGGATCAGCTGCATGGAGCAGGGAGGCAGTGTCAGATGGAGTTGCTCTGCCATGCTGACTATTTACTGCAACAGGAAACAAATATTTTTTGGCTTTTGCCAAAGAAAGATTTCCTTAAAAATGTGTTAATATTAGAAGTAAAAATGTAGCTTTTTAGATATGTTAAGTGGCCACATTCACTGGAGTTTTATTTACTATATAAAGGTTAACATTGGTCTGTTTATCCTACGGAGGAGATTTCCAGCAAATTACAAGCAGGGTCATGTAACAGTCAGCTCCTGCTTGCCTGAGCTGATTTGCCAGAGCCAAATCCCTGGAGCCTGCAGAGCTGGAGCAGAGAGCAGGGAGATTCAAAAGGACTCTTAAGAACGGGTGAAATGAAATAACAGAGCTTTAAATTGCTTCGAGTTCCCTCACCAGGAAGGTGGAGGCTGGGCTCAGCCAGGTGCTGGGGTGGGGTGGGGTGGTGGGAGGCAGAGATGCTGTGTTGGACCCCTCAGAGCCATCTGCAGGAACAGCCAGTTGGAGGAAGGCTGAAGAAAACCCAGAGCCAGGGTAAGCAAGCTGCTCTCCTGCTAACCCCAAAGAGCCAGTTTAAAGCCTGGATCAGGAGATTTCATCCCTTGGTCAACACTTCTTATATAGTTTTACTATGATTGCTCTGCTTGAGATATGGTGGTGCTCCAGAGAAACACCCAGTTTCTGTCATCCATCCAGGAAGGACATCCTGGGGTTAGTGCTGAGGGAACATGATCATTTCAATTTCTCCTGCAGACATGCTGTCCCTTTCCTGAGGGGTCAGGCTGCCTTGCACCTTGCCCTACCCTCCATGATCTGCCTTGGACAGGCTCAACAGAGTCATCTCATCTCAACAAAGTCATCTCATCTCAACAAAGTCATCTCATCTCCTCCTGCCATTTCTGGGGCTTGCTTCTGCCTGCAGCATCAGTTGTGAAAATCCTGGAAAATGATTCTGTGTTAAAAAATACATCAGAAAATGGGTGCATTATTAATGGCCCTGCTGTCAGCACCATC
This sequence comes from Caprimulgus europaeus, assembly GCA_907165065.1. The sequence goes on from OU015546.1 coordinate 8,208,817, forward strand.
AAATCCCAACTGAGCAGCGAGGGAAGGATTTTCTTTAATGAAGCAGAGCCAGTGCAGTCAAGTAACACCATTATCTGCCAGAGATGCTTTAGACAAATTATTAGCCCTAATACAGAAAAAATCAAGGTGAACATCAAAGGCTTGAGATACCTAGGAGGCTGAATTAGGTACTTTACTACTTTTCTGGTCTTAAACTCCTTGATTTGCATAACCTGATTAGCTGGAATCAACGTGACTTTAGGACAGTCCTGGCAGAGGACAGGCAGGGAGCAGGCAGGGGAGAGCCTGGCTGCAGTCTGGGGGTCTTGGCTCTCTGGGAGCCCTGAGATCTGCTCCTGTGAAATGGCTGTTGGACACCTGGGGATGCAGCAGCCACTGATTTCACAGCCATTCCTCAAAGAAGTGGGCACCAAAAGGTGCAGTGTGAGCTGCTGCTCACTCCTGGTGTGAAGGGGCACACTGGCCCCGACCCACTTCCACTCCACGTGTGTAAAACCTGGCATTGCCACAGAGGGTGGGGGACAGGGGTCTGGGAGGGAGGGACAACCCAAGCAAGCTAAACACCAACCTGTGCACACTCAGAGAATGGCCAGCCTTGCACCTGCCCCTGTGTGTTGTTCCATCTGGCTTCAGCAGCTAGGAGGCTGTCTTGCCCAGTCATTATGGGTTCTCCTGAAGGAGGGACAGTTAATTTCTCCCTGACACATTCCACTGTCCACACTGGCAAGATGTAGGAAAGCTGTTTAAAATAATAATAATAAAAAAATAATTAATATGTCACAATTATCAGTCCAGCTCAAAACCTGAAGGCTGGAGGCAGCCACGAGCCACTCCACGAGGGTGCACAGGAGAAATTCTCTGGCAGTGTCAGGTGTATCTGCTGCTCCATGCAGTGAATATCACAAGAGGGAAAATCTGAATCAGAAATAATGAACCACGAGACCTGCAGATGGTAAAAGCAGAGATGACTGTTCTCTGACCACCAGGAGCATCCCAGCATCAGCCTGAAAGGGATCATCCCTCCCAGGTGAACCTTTCCAGGACCAGTCCTCCTCAGGGTTCCAACTTCTTGCCTCCACTGCCTGGTGAATATATGAGAGACCCCCCCAGGCCTTCATTTTGCCAAAGAGGTACGAAGAGCTTTCCATGACCTTCATGGATCTGTGTTTCCCATGCTCAAAAAGCAGGAAAGCTGAGCTTTGTCCTGCCCCAGGGAGTCATTGTAAGTGGAGAGGCCCTGAAGGGACCCTCCAGCATGCCAAATTTCCTCTCCACCTCATGAGAGATGGGCAGCATAAAGGATGGAAGAGAAAAGCATCTACACAGTTATATCCCCAAATATCAGGTTAACCAGTGTCTGTACCTTCCCTGAGGGATCAGCCCAATGTGCCACGATAAAGGATGGGCTCCTGCCTTTGTTTGGAATAGGAAGCCAGGACTTTCCCCCACTGTGTGCAAATGTTTCCCCAGGTCTCCCCATTTATTTCCCCACTTTCCCACATTTCCCCATATCTGTGGGAGAGGGTTTAGGAGGCAAAGGTGATTTTTATTTCAAACAAAACTGTTTTCACACACTCAGTGTCTCACATTCACATGCTCACAGCACCAAGACAACTGTCCAGTGTTCAGGCTCCAAGACACCTCCACGTGGCCTGTCCAGAGCTCCTTGCAATGACACAGGGAAGGGATGCCAGGTAGGGAGTCCTCACATCTCCTGGGCTCTCAGGCACTGGCCAGGCATTGGCTTTGGGTTTACCTTTTGGTACCATTCAGGAGCTGATCATTCTTTTCATGCTGGTCTACCCCTGTGAGTCAATGGGCAACACTGCTGATTTACACACTTTTGACTCATTTTTTTCTAAAGCCTCCATTAGACTCCTTTTTTGGGCATAATCTGTCCTTAATTTTATGCCATTCTCTGTTCTGGGCTGCCCTTTGTTTTCCCAGTTGGTCTATCTTGAGAAGCTGCTCCCAGATGTGCTGGAGTCTGAATTGCCTCAGTGCCATCAATGCCTCATATTCTTTTATCCCCTTTTGACATTTCTTCCTGAGCTTTGACCCCTGTACCTCCTCATTCAGATCTGATGTTTCTCCTCCACATCACCTCCACAGATGCTCACAGACAGGTCTTTCAAAGGAGGTCCATGCTACTCCTGTCCTCTGCTCCGACCAGGGAGGGTTGTGTCAATGAGGGATGACTTCTGAGAGCTTCTCACCTATTCCTACACCCTGCCACTGGGCAGTCTTGTGAGGATCGTGGCTGGCACATGCTCAGCCAAGGGGGACACAAAACCTTTTGCATGCTGTTGAGTCTGGTGTCTGCTGGTGGTGATGGACAACCCTGGCATTATCTTTCTTTTCAAAACAAGCTCCTTGCACTCGGAGACGGGACAAAAGGCACAAAGTAATGAGTGCTAGAATGGTTTCAGTGATTTTATTCTGCACAGATGAAGGTGGCATGGCCCTCAGGAAGAGCCTTTGCCTTCCCAGGAACAGCCAGCAGAGTCTCTTCTTTCTTCTCCCCAAGGAAAGACTTGCATCCACGTTTCTGCTGGCAACGTGATGCAGCCATGGTGAAGAGAAGAGTTATTTGGTTTCCAACCACTCACCCATCTGCTGTCAAGTTGGGACAACTCTATTGGAGTGTCCCCTCTTTCTGGGCATGGCCACCTTCACACCACTGCTGGAAATGGAGGATTAATAAACTGCAGCTCAGAAATGTGGATGAACTGTGGGTTGGCTGTGTGGGACAGAAGATAATTTGTGGTGAAATCCACAAAACGTCTGGGATTTGTAAATGTTTTCATGATGACTTGGCTCTTCTCCCAACACTCCCATCTACTGACAAACACGAGGCATGAATCACTGCACACAGGAAAATCTTCCAAGCCCTTGACTTACTCCTCACCCAGCTCTGCTAGGCTGCCAGCTCTGATAGCACTCACAGCCCAGTGGGGAACGAGGGCTTCAGGATCAAGGTGAAGGAGATGCTTGGCAGCCCCACAAGTGCTCTGTGTACGTCCCTGGGCAAAGGAGGTGGAGAAATTGCACACTGGCTTTTCTGGGTATCAGCCCACAGGACAGAGCAGTGCTGGGGCTGTCCTAGCTGGTGTCAAGGCTGGGCTCCTTGACACAGCCCAGGGATTACCTCCGTTCCCAGACAGAGAACTTGCTCTCCCCTCCTGAAGGTGGGGCCCAGGCAGTTTTCTGCCTGATCCCAGCTGGGGATAGCGATGCCTCTCTTCAGACTGGGATGTTTGGGGTCTTGCAGACCTCCCTGCTGGCTGCCTGCAGTTTCCCATCAGTTCTCATTTTTGGACTCAGGAGTGTTCCTTGAGCCAGCTGGCTTAGTAAGAAAAGCCCTCGAGAGCTGCTACTGCAGGATCTCTCTGCCATTTGCCACCCTGCATCTAGCAGGACCCTGGGGCAGGAGGGTGACTCCCCCAGCCAGACACCCTGGCTGCTGGGGACCTGCTCACCCCGACACAAACCATAAAACACTGCACTGTTGCTTCATAAACACAGTGGCTGGCAGCACAATGGGCTCAGCCCACGTGCCAGGGACAGACTTACAGAAACAGCTGATGATTCAGGGGCAGGATGCTGTGCCCCTCTGTCCATGAGCCCATGTGTTCCTATTCCTGCCTCCATTCCCTAGTCAGGCCAGGAGAAGACACCAAAGTGATTTCCAAGATGCTTCTGGTCTCCACTGTCTCCTGGTCTCTCCAAGAGGAAGGCACTAAAGGGAGCTCCTCCTTGTCAGAACTTCTCATGTGGGATTTCCATGCTTTCCAACCCTGGAGCCCTGCACCCCCTGCACCCTGAAAAGCAGCATGTCCCTGTGGGGTGGACATCCCATGGGGTGCCGCAGTGGCTTTGTGATGTGCTGGGCAGAGTCACCCAGACAGGACCACAAGCAAGAGCATGTGCACAATATTGTTCCAGGGCTTGCAAAATCACAGCTAATGGCATGTCCTCCTGCAGAAGGGACATAGATCTGGGGGTCCTCTCCCTCTTCTGCTCCAGTGAGCTCACTCCAGTGCCACAATCTTCTGTGAAGATACAAGAGCCACTGATTTTGCCAGCTCTGGTGGCTGTGAGGAAGGATATGTTCTCCCAAGGAGACCCTCCCCTGGCTTGGTGACTGCAGGTATCTGTGCCACTGTAGCCTCTAGCCACGGCTTGGAGCCCTGTGGCTCTTCTTCAGGTGCGTGTGGTGGGTGATCTGCACCCCACCTGTAAACGCAACAGAGCCCAGGGATCCCAGCCCACAGTGATCCCTGGCAGGACACTTCATGTTTCCTCCTGTTACCTTTACTTTCAGCATCAAACACAACCAAATGCCAGGTTTCACCCCCGTTTCCCCATGGCTGTGCTATGTTCTGCTTTGTTGAAGCCCCTGAGATCCCAGGACTGGTCTGAGGACTCAGCCAGACACCAGTTTGCTGTCTCAGTTTGATCCAAGCACTCAGGAAGGACAAAACGTGTGTCACCACTTTGCTGCCTGGGATCACCAGAGATTTGAGCCCATTCTCCCTCCCTCAGACTCTGTCCTGTGCATTTCCAGCACCTCTTTCCTCCATCCCAGATCCCGTCCTTGGCTTAAAGCAGATTTTTTTTCTCTCTCTCACATTTCCACCTCCATTTCCCTGTGATGTGTCTCCCAAAATAGATCAGTGAGCAAATCCCAATCTGTCTGGCACAAGGTGACAGTTGATCTGGAAGAAGGATTTCCAAGCACACTGCCCACCTAGCTGGTCCTGGTGTCTTCTAAGAGGCAGGAGCTGCTATGCCATTTTCTGGGTGATAGGGGAGGACTAAGATAATGTGAAGTAGAAAGAAAGGAAACTTCATCCAAAATGAGCTAAAAACATCCTCTGTCTTTTCCCCTTGAAACCCTTGGGATTGGGTTTATGGAGGCAGCCTGGTTTCTCTGGAAACCTTGTGCAGATCCTGTAGAGATGGACCAGGTACCTTTGAATGGCAAATAGAGGAGAGGAACTTCTTTCCCAGCTCCAGCAGAACAGTCCAAGATTGGGTTTTGAAGAGGATACCCCACAATTTCTACTGAAAAACACCACCACCTCTGGGAAAGACCTGGGAATTTTGTTTGGCTGCTTCCTACCTCCTTGTCAGTGATGGGATGTCAGACTGCACCTGCCTCCTTCTCCATCTGCATCGTAGGAGAAGGGCCAGGAAGGGAGAAGGAGAACAGAGCAATCTCTCGGTGGTCAGATGTGTCCCCAGAGCTTTGCCAGCTTTTGGTGATTGTCCATACTCAGACACCACATGGCAGAGGTGCTCCCTCTGAAAACAGTCTGAGATGTTAGAAAAATGCCTTATTGTGAAATGGACTGACCCACAAATTTCCTGAAACCTTCCACAGAAGGAAAGCTACTGAGATGTTTCATTTTGGAAACACCTGCAGTCCAAACAGTTTGCTATTTCTGAACCCAAACTATTCACAACTTCCTGCAAACCTGGAAGCCACTGCTTCCTGCCAGCTGCTCTGGATACAGCTGAGGAGCACGGGAGGGCTGAGACCTGTGGCTGCCTCAGAGCTCCGTGGGCAGATGAGCCAGCAGGGAAGTGGGCAGAGCTCAGAGATGCCACCTTGCACTCAGTCTAAATCTGCATGTTGCATGCTCAATGGTGCTGTGTTCTGCCAAAAATCCTGTGCCAGAGAGCTCCAGCCTGTCCCAGTTCCACTTCCCAAGGAGACAGGTACCACTTAGCACCCTGCAGCAGAGAGGAACAGCAGCCAGAATGGGTTCTGTGTGAAAGCTGAGCATGTGGCTTCCTTGCTGTAGGACCAGGAATGTTCTTCTTCCCATGCAAACCCTGAATTGATGCTTTTGGGGCAATGCCACACACCCTGAACAGTGGCACCTTTGTACAGGGAGGGGATGCTGGCTGTGATGGGATGGTTGGACTAGACAGTCTGTGGCATGGGCCAGTTCTCTTCCCTCAAGGACGTCTTCTACTGACTGATCAATGTGCCCCTTCTGACTATAAATCTGATGACATTTCCAGTGGTCTCACACCTTCCTCTGTACAGGTTTTTCTGCAGGGTACCTGCCAAGGGGTGCCCTTGAAGAAGGCCAGGATAAGGATAAGGCTGGAGAACCAACGAGCTAGGAAGATGCAAGGAAATATTTCAAACTCAGAGGCATGGAAAATGTCTCCTGATAGTGGCTTTCTGTCAAATGCATCTTGGGTGTCATCTTCTACTGGTAGATGATTTTCTTTATCAGCAGTTCTCCTTCTTTGGACTTTTGTATCTGCTGAATGGCTTGGAGATCTCATTTAGGTGTTCCTGCTCTGGCAGGGGGGTTGGACTGGATCTCTCGAGGTCCCTTCCCATCCCTGACATTCTGTGGTTCTGTGTGTGTGTGACACAATCACTGATGTGGCAAAGGGAAAGGTCCTGGCTTTTGCCAGAGCTGCAGGAGCTCAAACCCTTGGCCATGCCTGTCATGCTGCTCATGGCCACAGCATCTCTGCAGGTCTTCCTAAGAGATTGCCTCTCTCCATGCAGAAGTGTGGGTTTGAGATCAGATTTTACTGGTGGCACCAGGCTTTTAGAGAGGTCGTGCTGCAGTACAGAAGTCAACTGGTAATTTAGAGGAGTTAATATTAGAGATCTCATGCTAAGGACACTTAGCCCTTGGTGGAAATGGAGTGGAGTTTGCAATCAGGAGGAGGTAACTAGAAGAGACAGTTTGGGGAGCACCACAGGGAGTCTGTGGTGTGTGGAGAGCAAGTCTCCCTCAAACGTGTATGGTGTAGCTTGTGGGGAAGGAGTCTGTTTCCTGAGGATTTGCAATGAAGTTTTCATTCAGCATTAGAATTAAAATTCATTTTATTATGAGACCTTTAAATATTTCCAAAGCCTGACCTTTTCTGGAGGCTGTTGACTAATTAATGTCTGGTCTGGTATTCTTCAAACTTTCCACAAAGTTCAACTTGTTGCCAGCTGCTTTCAAACACATTTTTCAAGAAATTAGGTTGTAATTAAGTACAGTTATTAATGACTGTTTTTCCTGCTTTTCCCATTGGGTTTGCAACATACTTTGCTCCATGTGTCAGAAAAGATGGCCAATATTTCACAGGGTGAATGAAGGAATGTCTAATATCATCTTTGTCACGCTGATTTTACTCAGCTCCAACCGAGCAACGCATGGTGGTGATCACCAAACCACATGGGAGAGACCTGGGTAGAAAAGTACAGAGCCAGTGTGAAGACCCTGTAGGCAAGCTGATGGAGCAGGGAGCAACTTCAGCTTTGGAGATCCAGCACGTGGGGGGAGCAGTTCATGCATGTGGGACAACGCTGTGATCACCAGAGGATGGAGAGGAGAGGCTGCAGACCCACCAGAGTGAGGGAAATCACTCTCATGCTTAAAATTCAGGGCATGCTGATCTGGGAGCTCTGCAAATAATGTCCAGGTCATTCATGTGAACACTCCTCTCCTGCCTGGTCCTCTCTCTGCCCAAGAGGGACTGAGAGGGGGACCCGCATGCGGGGAGAGCAGATGGAGCCGAAAGCAGCCAGGAAGGGCAGCAGCGCTCCTGCACAGAGCCCAGAAAGGCTTTACATGCTCTCCGGTGTCACTGAGGTCACCCCTCTTTGTCAGGCACATGGCAGCAAATCCCCCTCTAAGCCCCAGATCTCAGAGGCATTGTAACAATAAAAACCTGGGCTGAAGCATCTGAGCAAATACATCGGCTGAGCGAGTGCCTCCCCCAGTCCCGGGACCAGGTTATTCTGGGAACTGGCAGCGCTGAAACCTCGAGGCAACAACATCATCTGGTGCAATCTGCTGCCAGGGGTGGGCAGGGGTGCGGGGGGCCAGGGGCAGGTGAGAGGCCACCCACGAGGGGGGACAGGGCGGGTGTGTAGCACCTCTTTAATTTCCTGACTGGCCTTCGTCTGAGTCCTGGCAGCTCCGGGCAGCCGAGGCAGCGAGGGTGGAGGCAGAGAGATGCTGACAAGCACCACACACGGGCACAGACACGGGCACAGCCACGGGCACAGCCACGGGCACAGCCATGGGCACAGACACAGGCACAGCCACGGGCACAGCCACAGGCACAGCCACAGGCACAGCCACGGGCACAGACACGGGCACAGCCACGCACAGACACGGGCACAGACACGTGCACAGACACGCACAGACACGGGCACAGACACGCACAGACACGGGCACAGACACGTGCACAGACACAGGCACAGACACGGGCACAGCCACGGGCACAGCCACAGGCACAGACACGGGCACAGACACGCACAGACACAGGCACAGCCACGCACAGACACAGGCACAGCCACGGGCACAGCCACGGGCACAGACACAGGCACAGCCACGGGCACAGACACGGGCACAGCCACGGGCACAGACACGCACAGACACGGGCACAGACACACACAGACATGGGCACAGCCACGGGCACAGCCACGGGCACAGACATGCACAGACACGTGCACAGACACAGGCACAGACACAGGCACAGCCACGCACAGACACAGGCACAGCCACGGGCACAGCCACGGGCACAGACACGCACAGCCACGGGCACAGCCACGGGCACAGCCACGGGCACAGACACGGGCACAGCCATGGGCACAGACACGGGCACAGCCACGGGCACAGCCACGGGCACAGGCACAGACACAGGCACAGACACGGGCACAGACACGCACAGCCACAGGCACAGACACGGGCACAGCCATGGGCACAGACACAGGCACAGCCACGGGCACAGCCATGGGCACAGACACGGGCACAGACACGGGCACAGCCACGCACAGCCCCTTTCCACAGGGCTGGGGTTTCTCCAGGCATTCTACACCCTCCTTTTTTCCAGGATCTCCCCCTTTTCCTTTGGCTTTCTCCCAGTCATCCAGATACCAGGCATTCCCAGTAGGGTGGAGGGGCCCCACGGACTGGCACCACCTTGGCCATGCACACAAGGCCACACAGGGTCACACACACTGTGACTCTGCACACGTGTGCACACGATGGGCACGACAGGTCTGCAGGCACTGCACATCCCCCAGCCAGGTGCACCTGGGTGATGGGTCAACACGGATGCTGGTGCCAGAGGTATCCTAATGCTGCAGAAATTCATCTCTGCTCTGCTCCTAGCCACTAAAGCCATGCTCAGGAGCTAATGATGGAAACAAGCCCAACAGCCACCTGCCTGGAGAGGTGCTGAAGGGCAGGTCAGCCCATAGAGCTTTCTTTCTCCCTGAGCAGACCCTGCTACAGCCAGGACCTGTGTCCCCTTGTGTTTTATCAGCAGGTGTTTACACATCTCAGTCAGGCTGCATTGCAGTTTATCATCACCTCCTGTCTGTCCTTCAGCACTTGGGACCCTTTTTTGGCTGTTATGGGCTCAGTACCTGATGCCAACTCTGGAAGCAGCTGAAAGAAGAAGTCGAAAGGAAGGTGGTAAGAAAGGAGATGGGGAGAAGACACATGGATGGGGGTGAACTGAGGTGAACCAAGGTGATCAGGAGATGATGAGGACCCAGGGCTCCCAGAACTGGAGCAAGGCTGGCTTCTCCAAGAGGATGAACAGGCCTGCTTCATCAGCTCAGTCACCAGGAAGGACGGAGCAGAGCCAAAAATCCAGGAGAAAAATGCTGTGCAAAATTGTTCATCTGTTACTGATTGGGAGGCTGAGAGCTCAATTCAAACCACCCAATAAAACTGGCTTGGATGAGAATTTCCTGAATCCCAGATTAAGTGAATAAAGATGTTTCAGGAGTTCAGGGCCGCAGTTGGGTGGTTTGCACACAATTTGCTGTTGGTTTCACCCTTTGTTGCTTAATGAGGAACAGAAGGAGGATCTCCCATCTCATCTGACCAAGGGAAAAAATTATTTCTTCTAAATTTAAATTAATTTCCTGTTGCAGGCCCGGCTCTGTTTATCTGACCTGCACAGGGGCTCCATCTTGGGTTGCAGCTCCTTCTGCTCCATGCAGGACACTCTTCCCCTCGGGGACTGCTGCGCTCCCAGGCTGGTGGCACTGGGTCAGCATGGCAGGGCTTTTGCAAGCGGAGCTCAGGGACTGGGCAGCTGATGGCAAGAAGTGTTTTGAAAGACAGGTCTCAGTTCTGGGGTAAAACCCTGCACACTCCTGTGTGTGTCCCCAACTCACTCAGGGAGCAGCTCCTTCCTCTCCATTCACCTCACTGCCACCAACGTGCCCAGGAGGAGGTCCAAGGAGCGGTGGGTGCTCGGCTCGACTGTAGGGGCTGAGCAACAGCCCCACTCAGTGATGAGCACATCCCACACCGTGCCCACTGGGGACCGAGGGGATTCCCCACCCTTAGAGCATCTGATGTTGAAGAGCTTCTCTACCAGGGGGGCTGCACAACCCTGAACATCACCTATTGTAATAAGCCTGTTACTCACAGTGATGGAAAGCAGCCAGGCTGTGTGTGCTGAAGTCTTTAGAAAGTCAGAAAAGCCATGGCTACAACTCTTGGTCCTGAAGACATCAATCTCTGTATCTGCCCATCTCTCTTTCTCTCCATCTGTTGTTCACTTTGCCAGTGAACACTGAAGTCTCCTTACAAACTGCAAAGCTTTAAGTCACCTGGAGCCTGAATCATCCCCCTAAGATGCATCAAGTGTCTTGCTGGGACTTCAAGGCTCTGATTAAGTGTGGAAAAGGGATGGAGATCCCTGGAGCAATCAGAGATCACATTTTAAAGAAGGAAAACTAGATCAGAACAAAAGGTAAAGAATCATCTTGAGAAACTTCAGAAATACAGAAACAGGCCTTTTACTGCAGGGCCCATCTCCCTAATCCCCATCCTTGATTTTGCAGGAAAACCTTTCCAGAATATTCCCCTTTGCAGAATTTCTGGGGAATCTGACTTCTTAGGAGGAGTCCAAAGGCTCCAAGGATGAAGAAAGCTATTTGCAGCCTTGAGTCTGGAGTCATCACCACCACACTGTGAAATGCAGCTTGTCTAGATGGCAACCCAGGGAAAGTCTGACAGCAACTGTCAGCAGGAAGGTGATGGGTATGAACACCAAGGAGGGACATGCTTTCAGGGAGCCCATGGGAAGGTCAGCAGGAGGAGTGGGATGTGTGTGAGCAGCAGCATGTTTAGGCAGAACATCAGGAAACGTTTCCATCTCAGCTATTAGTTTTATTAGGAGAAGTCTCCCGTGGGAAACTGGAAGCTGCATCACTCCAAGCTAAGTCCTAGATAACATGAGGCAGAGAACAGGCGTGTGCTGGCGGGGGCAGATGGCCCAGATGACCTAATGGTCCTTTCCATCACTCTGATTGCAATCTAGCCCGGGCAGAGGCTCCTCGCCTGTCTCTGTCTGACTCAGGGTACTGACAGGCTGGAGAAAAACATGTGAGCTGGTGCTCCAGTGTTATTTTCCAGTTTCTTCATTTGAGGTCTCTGGGTAAAAGATGTGACCTCAGCTGAAGTGACAATATTTCCCAGTCCCCTTGCCAGGTCCTTGTAGGGCTTGTGTGTGTCAGCGTGGGGGCTGCAGGGTGCCATGGACCCTGAGGGCCAGGTCCTGCCTCAGAAATTGGTGCTGAGCAAAGGAGTGGAGGAAATACAAACACAAAAGCCATCCAGAAAAGCTAAAAGAGCCTCTCACCAGCTTTTGCCACCTGAGATGCAGCTGCTCCAGGGTTGGTTGTTGCCTGTTCTTGGCAGTTGCTGGTTTCTCATGGAAGGACGATGGGAGCAGCAGGTGATGGAGGATGTTCTGGAGCAGCTGAACACGCAGAAGGGGCTGAGTGCATCTTCCCAGTGCTCAAGGAAAGTGAAGCTCTGCTGAGATGGGGACAGGAGAGATCCAGGGATTCACCTCATCCCCAAAGGGAAACCTCTGGTGAAGGCTGCTCCTGTGAAAACATTCCTCTGTCCCTGCTCACTGCAGGGGGTTGGACTAGATGACCTTTGAAGGTCCCTTCCACCCCAATTCTATGATTCTATGAAAACAAAGCTTCTCTCAGCTCCTCAGACCTCCTGCCATGGTCTGAGCCAGCCAGAGGTGTGCAGACTGCCACCTGCGTGGCTGATACCCATGTGGGACCCATGCTGGGGTCCTCCTCTCCCCCTCAGGGTGGAGGTCTGGGTTTACTCTGGAGTGGGGTCCTTCAAGCCCTGTTCCATTATCCTTAATGTCTGGGAGCAATATTCTTTCTTCTCAGCTGACTCCACTCTTCCTCTCCTTCAAATTCCCTTTTTAAACTATTCCCTCAGAAATCCACCAGCCCCTGCCCCCCCAGCCTGCCCAGGCTGTCCCTCAGAGGGCACACAGGGAAGGACTGTCCTGTGTTGCTCAAAGCTGAGATGAAGCAAGATGATGATCTACACAATGGTTTGCACAGCCTCAGCCCACCCCTCTCCCTGCTACACACAGAGCAAAGAGGGATGTGCAGGTAGACAGTGGACAGCTCTGGGCTCACACTGGTGCATCTGGAGCCCATCCAGCTCCTCTGCTGAAACCTCCCAGGTTGCCTCTGGCTTCACAGGGCTTGGTTTTGACACCAGCCTTTCAGCAATGCAGGTACAATCCAGCTGATTTGTCCATGTTCCTCCCATTGCAAAGTACTTCACTCAAAGCAGTTCACCTCTCAACATTGAAGACATTTCTAAGTGCTTTATTAGGGGGCACCATATCCTCTTAAATCCTTTGTTTACTAAGAGCCTTGACAGCCTGTGGGAAGTATCCCCTTGAGATGTGCAGCAGGTGCTGCACATGTGAACCCAACATCCATGGAGGGGCAGCACTCGCCAGAGCCGTGCTCGTGGTGCAGACCATGGGGTACAGGAGGATGCTGCTGCCCCAGCTCCCATCCACCCTGGGGCTGGGTGGAGGTCACAGAATCACCTGGATTGGAAAAGCCCTTTAAGCTCATGGAGTCCAACCATGAACCCATCACTGCCCAGTCCCCACTGACCCATGTCCCTCACCACTGTGTCTACACGACTCTTCAATCCCTCCAGGGATGGGGACTCCACCACTGCCCTGGGCACCCCCTTCCAATGCCTCAGAACCCTTTCAGCAAAGAAATTCTTCCTCACATCCCATCTCAACTGCCCTGGGCACAACTGGAGCCCATTTCCTCTTGTCCTGTCCCTTGCTCCCTGGTTGCACAGACCCACCCCCACCTCTCTGCACCCTCCTCCAAGGGACTTGGACAGAGCCACAAGGTCTCCCCTCAGCCTCCTTCTCTCCAGGCTCAGCACCCCCAGTTCCCTCAGCCGGGAACTCAGCACACTTGTGCTCCAGACCCTTCCCCAGCTCCGGTCCCTTCTCTGGACACGCTCCAGCACCTCCAGGTCCTTCTTGGACTCAGGGGCCCAACACTGAACCCAGCACTCGAGCTGCGGCCTCACCAGTGCCCAGTGCAGGGGGAAGAGAACTGCCCTGCTCCTACTGGCCACACTAAATCCTGATCCTGAGCTCTGCTAAGAGGCACTTGCTTGAATGCTGGAGCAGGAATTCTGGAGGATGTGGATGCTGCATTTCATTGACTCTCACTGGCTATTTGAAAAACGAGACTTTAACTCTCGGTGTCACTTGGCTTTGCCTCTCTTTGCTGCCTAGTCGAGGAGCTGTCTGGAATTCTCTGCAACTGGAGAAGAAAGGTGGAACCCTCCAAATGGCATGTCTTCTCAGAATTTCAAATATCTTTTTGGAGTGTCAAGTCCCTGATACCCTTCCTTCCCAGAATGCAAAATTCCAACTCCCTGTGATGATCCTGAAAAAGTTCTCATTTCAGAAACACCTGATTTAATTCTCTAACTGCCATGGTCTGCACTGGGCACAGTGATGGTAAAAAATTCCTTTCCCTCTTAGAAGTAACTGGTGTGTTGCAAGCAGAAGAACCTCATGGGAAAAGCTTGTTTGTGGGATTAATGACAGCACAGAGTGGTTGCCTGGGATGGGATAAAATCTTATCTAAAGAAAAACACAGATGGACACTTGGTGGCACAGGAAGAAATCAAGCTGGAGGGATGAGGGGCTCATAGGCACCAGAATAGAGAAAAACAGGGACCCTTCAGTCAACATTTAATGATTGCTTGGTGTCAGGTGTGCAGGGCACTCCTGCAATGATGGACCAGGGAGAGCTGGGACTGTGGAGAGAGTTTGGCTTCAACTGAAACCCCGAGAACAGAAAATCCCACTGCTGCTGCAAGGCTGAACACGATCTTGGTACACGTAAAAAGAGAAGAGCATGGAGGTGGCATTACTCCTGGACGTGATTTTAGTGACATCATCACCAAAATGGCACGTTCAGGCCTCATGCTTCTGCCTGAGAGTGACACTGCAGACTTGGAAAGGACTCAGGAAAGAACTAGAAAATTATCCCAGGGCTGGAAATCATTCTCAGTGAGAGACTAAGGGAACAGATCTGTTTGGTTTATCTAGTGTTTAAGAGGTGATTTATCATGGTCTGTGAGAACCGATGTGGGGGGATACTTTGAGTGCAAAGGACTCTTTAAGAGGGCAGACAAAGACAGAAAAAGACACAGGGTTTGGAAAGCAAGGCTGGTGGTGGTTGAGCTAAAGATAAAGTGACTATTTTTAACAGTGGGAATAAGTGACCATTGGAACAAGGAGCCCAGAGACATGGTGAACTCCCCATCCCATACAGCCTTGACATGCAGACCAGCCACTCTTCTGTGAATGTGTGAACTGAAACGAAAGCTGTTGGTCTTGCTGAAGTAAGAAATGTGAATTTTCAACTAAAAAAACCTGAGAAGACCCATGGTGGCAAGAAAGAGAGACTCCATCTTCATCACATGCTGACAGGGCCAGGCTTAGCTCCTGCTGACATTTGCAAAGGCAGACAAGCACAAAGCTGTGCTGGCTCTGCATAAAGACCCACCTGAGATGGCAAAACTTCTCCTGTTTGAGCCTCCCTTTCCTGGGACATCCATCTGTGTTGATCCTTTCTTCTTTTGTATGAACATGATGTTCCTGGGAGCTCGTTCTGTACCTGGCAAATGTGAGGGAATTCCTGCATCTGACTGATACTTTGAAAATTAATTTTGAAAACATCTTTTCATGAGGAGCAAGCTCTTGGTACGTTACCTGGAGCAACACTTTCTGAAACAGGAGCGTTCAGGGGCTGGCTCTGTGGCAGCTCAGTTGCCCCTGCCTACACTCAGCACAGCTCACAGCTTCTCTGTGCTAAACTGGCTGTGGCACTGCTCAGCCCAGCCTGGCAAGGGCAGAACTTCATGAACGTGCAGATTGTCACTTCTGGGGAGGATCCTGGTGGGTGACCCTGGGAGGGGGATGTCTCAGCTTGCAATAAAACTTGTTTTCCCAGGCCACCTCTTGCATATTGCTAGGAGGTATTCCTCAGGTCTCATTACTCCCAAATTCCTCTGGGTGCCCCATCTGGAAATGTCAGTAGTTCTCCTGTGAGGCAGACCTAGAAAAACAGCAGAAACAAATTTTATTCCAGGAAAGCAAAAGGTTAAGTTTTTCAGGACAAAATTTGAAATAGACTTGCTAAAAGAAAACATGGAATGAGGAAAACAAATGCCTGAACTTCTCCTGACAATGTCTGCTCAAGGGTTAGCAGAGGGGATGTTGGGTCCTTTAGATGCAGATGCCAATGGGGCAGCTCTGGTCTGCCTCCCTCCCCAGACACTTTGCTTAGGAACTCCCTCTTCCCAGTTGTACTCACAGAATCATTAAGGTTGGAAAAGACCTCTGAGATCATCCAGTCCAACCATCAACTCACCACCACCACACCCACTACTGGAGGGTTAGCAGATAAGCTCAGACTAATTTTGAGAGTTTGTCCTCCTGTCTCCAGGAAGGATCAATACCACAGAATCCAGAATCCCAGAACTGCCTCAACTGGAAAAGCCCTTTAAGCTCATTGAGTCCAACCATGACCCCAACACTGACCAGTCCCCACTGACCCATGTCCCTCAGCACTGTGTCTACACGACTCTTCAATCCCTCCAGGGATGGGGACTCCACCACTGCCCTGGGCAACCCCTTCCAATGCCTCAGAACCCTTTCAGCAAAAAAATTCTTCCTCACATCCCATCTCAACTGCCCTGGGCACAACTGGAGCCCATTTCCTCTTGTCCTGTCCCTTGGTCCTTGGTTGAACAGACCCACCCCCACCTCTCTGCACCCTCCTTTCAGTTAGTCATATCATATCATATCATATCATATCATATCATATCATATCATATCATATCATATCATATCATATCATATCATACCATATCAATCTTCCATGGCTGTGGTGATGAGAAGTAGGCTGGACTGCAGCTGGAGCAGTAGAAGAGTCCTCTATGGGCTGCTTTTGCCCAGGAGGAGTTAGTGGACTCACCACTTCTCCAGGCATCTTCTGTGGCATCACAACACCACAAAGTTTCTGAATAAGGGAGGTTGTCACTCCTGGGAGGAGCTGCAGAGTTCCCAGGGCATGGCTGGGTTATTTTACAACAATTACAGCACACAAATAACCGAGCTTTGCCCGGTGGGTGTGGGGCCCTTCTCCATTTCTTATGAGTCTAAGAAGGTCACAGCACTGCCAGGGTAAAATGTCTCCTGGTCACTCAGAGGAAGCTTTGTATAGGTAGGTCTTTGCACCTCACATGTCCTTTCTCTGATGTGAAAGGGTGCAGACAAGCCTTGTGGCAGGGAGGTTGCATCTGATGTTGAGGTGATTTAAACCACAGGCTCCCAGAACAGCAGCCACGCTGGTCACCTCTGGTCCACTGCCCAGCAGGAAGGCTGATGCAAACAGCAACTGTGGATGCTGGCACTTGCTGGAGGACAGCACAAACATGCACCTGTGCTGTTTGCTGGTTGCTATTCAGCACCCATCTTCCTTCTGTTTGTAAAGCTACAGGCCCACCCCATCCACGAGCAGAAGCTGTCACACGTGGCCAAGCAGCCCAGTGAGGCATCACGGCAAATGACAAACAAATAAGCCAAAAAATACTGTGACAATAGTTTGAGGCTAAATATTGTTTGTCCAAGTTACTTGACCAAGACTCCTGACTGAGGAAGTCACAAGCAGGAACTGAGATCACCCTGGGAAGGATGCAGAAGGGAGTGAAATTCATCAGCTCCTTTGTCTCGTTAGACAACCGCAGCTTTCATCCCGGACCAGTTGCATTTTGAAACACATCTCACAGCTGAAGCCAGAGTGGGTACTTTGGTCAAACAATTCAGCACACTGAGACCCTGGGTTTAAACTGTATCACTCAGCTCACTGCTGTGGACAAGGTTTATTCATGTTACCAAGGCTGTGAGGAGCCCTGGACCCTGACACAGATCACGGAATGGTATAGGTTGGAAGGCACCTTAAAGATCACCTAGATCTTCATGATGTGAAGATGTGAAGAAACACAGCTGCATCCTTACACACCAATTTGTGGGCCCTGGGAAGGATTAAGATCTTCCAAATTACTTCTCTGTGGAACTGAATATGTTGGGAATTGAGATATTGAGATGGAGCCTTGTTCCTGACCCAGACCAATGCATTTTACCCATCCCTAGTTGCTTCCAACACATCCTTAATGAGCATTTTCTTGTAATGGGCAATAGCAGTGAGATCTGCATTACTAAGATGGTTCATTATGATGATGTCTGAGGTCTGTCTGAACCTCACATCACATCTCCTGCTCAGGTGCATTCATTTGCAAAGGAGTCTCAATAATTTAAGTGAAACATGCTGGAAAAAGCAGATGGGTTATTTGCCTCTGCAAAGACCCAGAGGAGAAAGAATTAAAACTGAATGTCCTGCATGGGTCTCTGCATGGTAGAGGATACACAGCCCCCAGTGATGGGCGTACAGCATTTGTGTGACACTGGCAAGTCCCCATGAGACCCATGCTGGGAGGTGTCTTCTTGTCCCTGGACCAGGACAGCTCTATCCACTGCCTGCATTTTCTTTTTGAGGAGGTCCTTGGATCTGGGGACCACCCTTGGGCTGCATGCCCAGCACACAGAGGCACAGCAAGGCCACTGGCTCCAGTACAAGCCACGGGCACTTCACGGCTGTGCAGGCAAGGATCCGGCTGCCAAGGGTGTTCACACACTTGCAGCTGAATGGTCTCAGTGCCTGGCCATGCCCATGGCACACACTTCCCTGTCTGCTTCCTCTCTAGCAGTTAGAACTTGCCCTCCCCTTGGTGAAAGTGGAGGTGGTCCTCATGGGCATGTCTCTCAGTCCCATTGCTGAGACACCCCATCAGCTGAGTGCTAACTGATGGAAAAACCCTGTGGGAGAAAGCTGGAACAGGAGAGAGAACAGGAATGAAGAGACACTGTGCTGGGCCAGAGCTACAGCCTGGCCAGCCTGCACCTAGCAGGGCACTAGGAGATGCTGCTGCAGGTGAGCACCTCATACTGCACCATCCACAGTCACTAGGCTTGGCACAGTGACTGGGACAGTGACAGTGACTGGGACAGTGACAGTGACAGTGACAGTGACAGGGACAGTGACAGGGACAGTGACTGGGACAGTGACAGGGACAGTGACAGTGACAGGGACAGGGACAGGGACAGGGACAGGGACAGTGACTGGGACAGGGACAGTGACAGTGACAGTGACAGTGACAGTGACAGGGACAGTGACAGTGACAGTGACAGTGACTGGGACAGGGACAGGGACAGTGACAGGGACAGTGACAGTGACTGGGACAGGGACAGGGACAGGGACAGTGACAGGGACAGTGACAGTGACACACCCGCCTGTTCCCGCTGACATTCCCTTACGGACCTGCTGCCCATTAGCTGGTCTCATCCCTTTCTGGCCATGCTGACAGCATCTGCCTCCACAGCCTTGTGTGGCAGCAATTCCCGAGGCTTTGCTCACTGCATGAGGAAATCTTTCCCTTTCTCTGTTTCAGGGTGACATCCCACCAGTCCCACTGACTGCCCTTAGTTCTTGTCCTGGGAACTGGATTTCATGTGCACCTGATTCACCACCTTGGGGGTTTTGTAAACTTCAGTCCCATCCCTCTCAGCTTTCTCCTCTCCAAAATGAGGAATCCCAACCTTTTCAGTGCCTTTTCACAAGACAATTGCTCCAGCCCCTTGCTCATTGTAATTTTTAATTGAATTGCCCTTCCTATATGAAAGTTAAAGCCTCCAGGTTTGTTTCTATCCTCTGTTTAGTTCTGGAGAAGATCTTCTCTAGGAGCTGTAACTGTGGTGGGTGAACACACAGCTGCTTGGAAATACATCCTAAAAACATCAAATGCCTCATTTGTGATGTTGGCCATAGTCCTTCTGGATTTATAGTTTCTTTGTAGGGTATTGCTTTTGCTCCAGCAACCTGCACTGGTAGTTGAAGACATGAGTGACCTACAGCTAAAGAAAACCCCAAGATTTTCTGCTCCACAGAAAGAAAAGGCTGTTGTGGTTTAACCTCAGGCTGAGGAACAGCAAGGCTTACCATAAACATGCATTTATTTGACACTGGGCTGCAGTGGTCCTGGAGCATTGGCAGGAGGTTGGTCAGTGTGTCTCACCCTGGTTCCAGAGGTGTCTGGAGAGCCCAAGCCTTTGCTCTGCAGTGGAACAGCTGCTGCTTAAGAGTCTCTTCTCAAGGCTCACTGCAAAGGCTAAGCTGCACCAAAGGAAATTGTTTTTGCAGAGTCAGGGTTGAAGGACAGAGTGCTGGTACACCAGCATGCAGTTTGTGTGGTTGCAATGGTCCATCAGGGCTACCAGAAGGGCCTTGAGGCAGAGAAGGTGGACATTTATTTCACAATTTTCTGTTCTCCTGAAATGCTCACTGATGAGTGAATGAATAAAAACCATCTCTACTGAGCTTCACCTGCTGTAAAAGCACACACCCCACGGTGCTGAGTTCACCTTAAGCACAGCACCAAGCTCCAACTTCACGTCCATCCCACGTGTCCTGCTCCTTCCTGGCCCATGCTTGTCTGTCAGAAGGACCAGGTGGAGCTTGCACTTGGCTCCTGACCCTGATGCCCACAGTGGCAGCTCTCCAGTGAGGACACAGCCGGCCATCAGGCTCCTGTCCATGCCATCAGCACAGTGTGTGCAGGAAGCCCCGGGGCAGGAAGGGGCAGCACCAGTGTTCAGGTGTCTGCTCTTGGCAGAAAACCAGGAGTGCAAGCAGCAGAGAGGCACCAACTCCAGACAGCGGGGACCATGGCACTGGGACAGTGAAGGGACTCCCTGCTCAGGTGCTGCTCTCTCCTGCACCATGGCAGGCAAGTGTGGACATGGGGGCTCTCTGCTCCCAGAGAAAGAGGTGTCCTACTGATCAGGTTCATGACTCACACAGGTTCCTTTTGCCATGGTGTCCCGGTTTGCTGGGATAGAGTGAATTTCCTTCTCAGCAGTTGGAAGAGCCGTGGTTTGGTTTCAGCTCAGACTTGTTATGAGAACATCACTGATCACAGCACCAGTGTTGTGAGCTGCTGCTGGAGCTCAAGGCCACCGTGTCTGGCTGGGTCACAGCTGCACCAGGACTGGGAGGGAGAAGCCCAGTGAACAGCAAACCCCAAACTGGCACTGGGATGTGCCATGAGATGTTCCAGGTCAGATCCCGGCACGGTCAGTGCATTGTCCGGGGCTGAGTGGAAACGGGGGGGGATTCTCTCGGGCTCTCTCTGGCTCTGGCTCTCCCGGGGTTGCGGTTTCGGGTCGGGATTGTCGCTGCTCCGGGATCGCTCTCTGGGAACAGGCCGGGCTGGGTGAGTGGGTGCTGAGCAGTGGCCCTGGGGGTCACTCATTGGTGTATTTTGTTACTGTTATCAGTATCACTGCTATTTTAATATTAGGGTTTTGGGGTTTTTTTAAGTTTTATTTTATTTCCATTATTAAATTGTTCTTATCTCACCCTACAAGTCTCCTCACCCTTGCCCCCATCCTCTCCCCTGTCCCCTGGGGGTGGGGGGGCAGTGGGTGAAGGGCTGTGGTGGCTGCTGGCCAAGGGCCAGCCCAGTGAAACTGCCACACATGGTCACAGATCCCGGGGAGCAGAGGGTGGTGGATGAAGAGATGACACCCATCTGCCCTGCCCCACTGCTCTGAGACATCTGCATCCCACGTGGGCAGCTGCAGATCCCGCACAGCACGAGCAGGACGTTGACCTCTCCCTGCACAGGCCTGGATGCCGTGGTCTGTGCTTTGGGACCTGCTGACTCATGTGTCTGACTCACTCCAAGGCTGAATTTCCATTGCCCCAAGTGACTCCCTTTTTCTAACCCTTCAGGCCCCCCACCCATGAGGATCCTCTCTGTGTGGCAGGGAGGTGCTCAGCCCTGCGGCAGGAGAGCAGCAGCTTTACTGAGAGTCAGCAAAGCGGCCGAGAAATGACCAGTGGGTTCACGATTTGGCTGCAGCACGTGCAGAAGAGAGCCCTTGCACACAGCTATTGCCTCTACTTGCTACCTGCTCGCTGGAGAAGGGCTGGGGAGCCCAGGAAGCCACCACCAGCCTCCAGCCTTGGCCTCCAGCAGGAGGTTGCCTGGGACAAGAGCTGTCTGACTGAACTGATCTGCAGCTGCATGGCCTCAGCCCAGGGCTCCATCCCTGCAGCTACCCACGGCCCTGCCTGATGTCTGCTCTGCTCCTAGCTGGCCACGTGCACCATCAGTGGACCAGCTGGCTAGTTCTGCTCAGTGCTGCAGACCAGCCCTTCTGCTTTCCCTTCCAAAATGGGGCAGGTGGGGACACATCAGCAATTTGCCCCTCTCCTTGGGAAGGGATGCAGAGCCTTTCCCAAGTGGTAAAACGGGCTGTGAGATGCAGAGCTCAGGAGAAAAGGAGAGACCAGAATGAGTGTGGAGCTCAGAGCTCGCTCTGGCTGCCTGAGAGCGGCTCATCTTGCCTTATGATTTTCAGGGCACTCTGTGCTTCAAAGCCCATCTCACCAGAGACCTCCCACCACCAGGGAGATGCACAGTCCTCCAGGAAGGTGGCCCCCTGACAAGTCCCTGTGCTGGCTGAGAGGTGCAAGAATCAGCTCTTCCCTTTGGAAGCAAGAGGAGGATCCACCCCAGATCAGGGAGAACAGGACTGACCCTTCATTTGTCCCTGCTGGTCCCAGGGATGGAGTCTTCTCAGCCCAGCTTTGCTCCCAGCCCATGCTACGGCAGCACTGGAGCAGCAAACCCCCTGTGTTGGGAAGGGAGGGCAGGCTGGCTCACACCTGGTTTGAGTTAAGTGACGAGGATCTATGTGACACTGTTCTCAGAGCCTTCTCTGCCTGCCCCAGCACCCACCTGCCCATGCTTCTTTGCAATTTATTGGCCAAAATCTCCACCAGATCCTACTAGGATGGAGAAGTTCTGTGCTGTCCCTGGGGTCTGGCCAGGTTGGGAGGGTGACCAAATGCTCACCATCCACCTGGTCTGTTGTCTTCATGCCTGTCCTCCCCTGTAGGGAGTCAGCCTCAGGAAGAAATGTCCACATTCACCAGGTCAGAGCAAACAGCAAAGAGTTTCTAACTTCTATAGAGGAGAAGACTTCTGGTTCACAGCTCCCTCCCCAAGTGACCTAGTTTTACCAGCATGGGTTTTGGTTGCTTCTGCTGACCTGCTATGGTTACCCCTCTCTTATCTGTACCATGTCCCAGCCAAGGCACTCTTATCCACACAAATACTTAAGGAACTGTTGCTGCAGAGGTGTCCAGCACTGCCTCCTGAGGGACTACATGACCCTTAGGGTTCAGCACCCTGGCAGGACCACGGTAGGACGTGCCTCTACCTCCAAATGGGAGCCCTCATCTTCAGGGGTGGGGAGTTTGGATAGTGTCATTGAATTTGAAACCAATTACCACAGTTGAACCACTTAATTTTTCTGGAGGTTCCCCATCCCAGGAGATCAAGTTGGATCAAGGTCTCTGTTTTTTACCCAGATATGTCCACTTAGTGACCCTCCACACACAAGAACAGTGTCCCAGCCCACCAGAGCATCCTTTGGAGTAAAACACCTCCTGGGGACAGCCCTCAGCACTCACAGGCTGGATTAGAAATGCTACCTCAGCCACATAACCCACCCAACAAACTTCTGGAGCTTTGCAAGGCCCTTGAAACCTTTTATCACCCCATTTCTGAGTCTCCTCTCCATTTTCCTGATGGTGCAGGTACCTGGGAGACACAGAGGAGGTGCTGGGGTTGTTTTTCCTCGGGGGAGACTGTTGGTGGGTACCACGGATCAGGACAGAGCACACAGTACAGTCAGCACAGTGTCACTGCTGCCCTGAGCCAGCTCTGGAGGGATGGGTGGGTGGCCACGTACAACCTGTCCCCAGTGTGTGGAGAAAAGGGCTAAAAGAGTTAGAGGGCTAAAATACTTCCTTTGAAAAGAGCTCTGTGACAAACAGACCCTTTACAGGTCTTCCCTGCCCAGAAAGACCCCAAAATAAATACCCCCGAGGCACTGAGCCCCAGGGGAGAGAGGAGCAGGAGCAGGAGTGGGACCAGGCTGGTGCACTCAGGGCAGCCACACAGATCCACGCTGTTGACAGAGCCCAAAATAACTCCAGCATCTCTATTTAATGCTATTTAGGATAAAGCTCCCTCTCTGAAGCAGTGAGCTGCCCCACAGACAGGATCCACATTTATAACTGCCGTGCCCTGGTGATTTACAGGGACCCAGCCTGTCGGGCAGCGCGGCCCCGGCTCTGCATGAACAGCGTCAGTCACCTCTGGTGCTCCCCAGGGCTGCAGCACGGGTTGGGGCAGCCAGAGGAGGAGGTCTGGGCTGTGCATGGAGGCTGCTGGGCAGGGGCAGTTCACACAGCAGCTGAAGTTTCCTCCCATGTGGAAATGTAATGAATTTGTGAGGAAATTCAGTGCCAGTGCTGACCCAGTCGGGTTGCAGTCGCCAAGTAACACTGGGCAGGGCTGAGCTGCTTTCCCACACCAGTGAGGGCTGGGGGCTCCTCTGCCATAGCAGAGGGAGTGTGGGGCACCCTTTGGACACCCATCCTTCCACACCCAAGATTCAGATCAGCTTTCCTCTTCCCAGGAGTGTGTCCACGTGGAGAAGAATCTGGAGATCAACGCCTCAGCTTTCATGGACTTGACCAAAGTTTGAGCCAATGAGGAAAACTGCAGAGGAACAACCATTTGGGGTCAGTGTGAACCTGTGTTTTCTGGGTTGCAACTCTCCAGGCCACAAATCAGCCAGCAAACATAGTACTTGCCCAGCCCTGATCAGGATAGCCAACCCTTCCTACCACAGCCAGTGTGAAACTGCTGCCTTTTGGGGTGATAAGAATGATTTTAATGATTTCTCTCCTTCCTCTCATGCCTTGTCATCCCCTCCACTGTTCCTATCCAGCTGACTGTGGGCTGCTGTAGAAAGCAGATGGGGGATATATTTAACTCCCAAGTCATCTCCATGGCTGGAACTTCAGCACAAACAAATGTGTCAGCAGATGGCAGGGACAACAAGTTGTGGCATGAGGACAGGGAGATGATTACCAGTAACTGATTTTCCCTGATAAAAAATCCTCCTCTGTGACATTGCTTTCCAAACTGTCCCGCCTGGCATTTGCACTGGGATGTCTGAGGGATGGCAGATGGGCTGCTGGTTGCTCTGCCTGCATCAGCTTGGGGTAGGTCCCACCTTGCTAGATGCCAGCCATCAGGACCTCTCCTACTCAGCCTTTATTGATCCCACAGGACAAGTCCCAGTCCATGAGAAAGGACCCTTCTGAAGTGATTGGGGTGCTACTGAGTGATGGAGGCCTGGAAGCAGGATGGTTCCCAGGCAGGTGCACAGGACACAGATTTACCTGCATGGCTGAGTGATGGAGAACTTCAAGCCCTTCTCTGTTCTGCAGCTCAACCCTGCTGCCTAGAACAAACCATAGCACTACCCTGGCAACATCAGGGGATTGCTGGAGTCCCCATCCCCTGCTCCTCTGATCAGGGGATTGCTGGAGTCCCCATCCCCTGCTCCTCTGATCAGGGGATTGCTGGAGTCCCCATCCCCTGCTCCTCTGATCAGGGGATTGCTGGAGACCCCATCCCCTGCTCCTCTGATCAGAGGATTGCTGGAGTCCCCATCCCCTGCTCCTCTGATCAAGGGATTGCTGGAGTCCCCATCCCCTGCTCCTCTGATCAGGGCATTGCTGGAGTCCCCATCCCCTGCTTCTCTGATCAGGGGATTGCTGGAGTCCACATCCCCTGCTCCTCTGATCAGGGGATTGCTGGAGTCCCCATCCCCTGCTCCTCTGATCAGGGGATTGCTGGAGTCCCCATCCCCTGCTCCTCTGATCAGGGGATTGCTGGAGTCCCCATCCCCTGCTCCTCTGATCAGGGGATTGCTGGAGTCTCCATCCCCTGCTCTTCCAGCAGAAAAAGCAAAGTGTGGTGGTGGGAAAGCCAAGCATGCTTCCCACTCCCAGCCAGCAGCAGGCACTGGTGCACAGAAGACTGCATGTGCTGAGGGCCAAAAAGGGGACTAGCAGGAGTCTGTGCCTCAGCAGGAACATGGTCCATGCAGCAACTGGGTTGGGACGTGCAGAGGGACATGTGTCACAGGGGGCAGTTTGAAGGGAGAGGAGCTAAATCAGCAGGCGAGCGCATGGCTGGAGCCCTGCCAGCACCTGCCACCTCTGGAAATAGCTCTGCTATAGAGAGCTGGGCTATAGGCATGGAGTCCCCGGCCCTCGTGTTATTACACAGCACATGACACACGAAACATGTTGGCAGCGGTCAGTCTAGGGAGAGTTGCAGCAAGGGAGGGAGTGAGATTAATAGGAAAACAAATCAGCACCTAGAAACGGAGCAAACGGACAACATGGAGGGACCCAGACCACCGGGGATGCTGGATCGCAGACAAAGCCCTGCACATGCGTGGAAGGAAAAGCAGGCTGTGAGCAGAGCTGGCCACCAGCAGTAAAGACAGGAAAACTAAAGGAAAACTCTTTATTATCTAAATGGGGATATGATTTCTGGAAGAACAGACTCTTCAGGCCAGGAATGGTGTTTGAAGCACTACAACAGCTGACAGAGGTGTTGATGGGTGCTGTCACCAGAAAAAATGAGAGTACGGAGATACCGGTTTTACCTAAAGCCAAGACACGGGAGAAGAAATCGATCCTTGATTCTGAAGTGGGGAACTCTGCATCAGGGGCTAGTGGAGGTAGTAAAGTGGAACATGTAGGGGAGATGCTGAGAGAAGCAGATCTAGCACAGCAGAAGTGTCACCAGACTAACAAGTCAGGAGAAGCAATGGGTAACACGTGGTAGCTGCCAGCGTTTGGGACGTGCTGCAATGTGCAGGACACAAATGGGCAGAAAAATGTGTGGTGCTGGGCAGCAGTGGAGGAACCACCCTGTGCTCCGTGCCCAGGGCAGTCTGCAGCCTGCAGATCTAGGAGCAGGGATCCTGCTGAGCCAGAAGCTTGCTGCTTTGCTAACAGAGCATCTATGGACAGGAGGAGGTTGTGCTCAGACAAAAGGAGCTGCTGACTGTGTCCTCTGGAGGAGGATGAACCCACCAGCTCACTGCAGTGCACACACTGAGGAACCCTCAGTCACCATGAAGAAACCACTACTGAGGGCCTTTGGAGATAACTCAGAAAGAAGAGTCCAAGTGAGTTGGGCTGGGCTTACCTTGCACCACACGTGCAGATGGATCTGCAGCCTTTTCACTTAGTTACAGCATGGGCATGGCTGGAAGGAAAAGCCCAAGGGATGCTACAAAGATCCAAACAGAAGCAGGTACAGAGGTAGAACAATAATCTGTATAGCAAGGTTGGTGAGATGACAGAAAATCAATGTGACATACCAGCAGCTCCTACCAGCAGGTGAGGGGTGAGTTCTGGGCCACATTTAGGGTGGAATTCTGCTTAAAAGAGGCCAGGCACTAATACCAGGGGACTGAAGAGCTGACATCATGGACAGATGCCTAGGCATGCTGAGTTGAGGATGAAGGCATGCCTGGAGTGGTGCCAGGGCTGGATATTGATGCTCAGCTGAAGACAAGTGCTGTGCCTCATCCTGAAAGGAATCTCTGCAGCCTCCTGAAACTCCAACCTGCCTGTGAAAAGACCAGAAGAAACCTGATCTGGTTTAGTAATGGATCACAGATAGGCAATGGCTGCAATAGCAACCACAGAGCCTGGAACTGGACTTTCCAGAGGCCATTCCAGTCAGATGGAGAAGGTGAAGTTGCATTGGAGATGCACTTTGGAAAACCTGGTGTCTTCCACATGTTCTGCTCAGACACTGGGCCACTACACTCAGCAACAGAGTGGACACAGTCTGGCATTCTGTGGGAACCTGGACACAAGACATCTTTCCCCACACACCATGCAGAACAGAGCAGGAATGGCAGATGCCAAGGAGATGGTCCCCCTTGTGAATCACTGCAATAAAACCCAATGAAGTCAAAAGCCAAGGAAGCTGGTGAACCAGAAACCACTGGGAAGTCACTGTGGGTGCCAGTGGGCCACCTCTTAAATGAAAATTCAGTTTGTCTGGAGAAACACAGCATTGAAATACTCCAAATGTATTTAGAGTCCCAATGTGACTGTCCTCTTCCCCAAAAGACCTCATCAGGCTCAGTTTTCAGGGCAATTTAGCATGAATAACAGGGCAACATACAGCCTCTGAGTACAACCCTGGAGTGTGGCAGCAAAGGCAAGAGGATTGGGCAAAAGGGGTGACAGAGACTCCCCTGCCATGAACCAGCTGCCCCCCTGGGAGGACGGGGAAGGACTGGGGTGGGAGGAAATCTGGGGTTTGGTACACGGAGCGTGCACTTTGCTTGGTAACTCCCAGTGTCTCCTCTGGGACAGCTGGAAGGGGTTGTGCACGGTGTTCCGCCCCATTAGTAATTACTTTATGCCAGCACATGTAAATAATTATTCTGGCACAGCTTCCCAGCAGAGGGCTGTGTGCAGCCCTGACCCCGGAGCACAGCCCGCTCTGCCGGCTCCCTCGGAGGCCGATCCCAGAAGAGCTGAGATTTGTGTTCACACATGGACAGGCTGCAAGTCCTCACACCCACAGCACCCTGGAAACTGACAGTATCTGTGCAGGTGAAGGGTATTTCCATGTGATCACACTCACTGCTTCCCCCCAAGGACTGACTGTGCAGCCCATCCCTCTCCCTGAAATCAGGGACCCTCGAGAGAGAAGCTTTGGGGTTAAAAAGATGGAAGGGAGAAATGCTGACAGAAAAAGGAAGACAAAAGAAGTTTCCATCACTTGATATTTTCTGCGGAAGGTTTTGCCTGAGATGGGACATTCCTACCAAAGTTATAAGCCCCTGTGAAGAGCAAGGTTTCCAGTGGAAGCCAGAGTCCTTGCAAACTGATGTGCTGCCACATGAAACAAATCTTTCACCTCAGAAATCTGCCTCTTTCCAAACTCCAACAGTGCCCTCAAGCGCTCAGAGGAGAAGCCGCAAGCCAGGGATGGAGCTTCACTACCACCCGGGCTGCGGAGCACAGAGGAGGTTATGAACTAGTGATATGGCCTTGAGCTTGGCTTAGCGCTGTCCCTGCCTGTGCATCCCCCTCTCCTACTTCTTTTCCCTTATGTGGGCAGGTCTGTGCCATGGGACAGCCCAACTGTCACCAAGAAATGCTCCAAGAGCATCCAGAGCAGACCCGTGCTCTGTGTTGCTTGGAAACGATGCACACATCAAAAGCCTGTGAAAACAGTGTGGTTTGGATTTGACCCCTGGAGTAATCTCACCCAGCCAGAGCTCAGGGACCCATCCCTGCAGAAGATGTGACCTCATCTGGAGAGGAGAGGACAGAGTCTCAGCCTCCCAGCCTCGGACAGGAGGTTGTGTTTCAGCCCATCTGACTCCCTGCCACGAGCTTTCCAAGCTGTGTGGAGACAGTTTTGGCACAGCAAGGCAGGGCAGTCCCCACTGCTCCAGTGGGCTGTGTTTCAGCAAGGGGGGCTCTTTTGGGGAACAAGAGAGAAGGCCTGTTCAGGTCTGTGGGACCTGTCCCTGTGGGACTCCCAGAGAGAGAGAGGCTGAGGGGGGACCTGATTAATGTTTATAAATATTTGAATGGTGAGTGTCAGGAGGATGGGGCCAGGCTCTTTGCAGTGATGACCAATGATAGGACAAGGGGTAATGGGTGTAAGCTGGAACACAGGAGGTTCCGCTTAAATTTGAGAAAGAACTTCTTTACAGTAAGGGTGCCAGAGCCCTGGGACAGGCTGCCCAGGGAGGGTGTGGAGTCTCCTTCTCTGGAGACATTCAAGACCCGCCTGGACGCCTTCCTGTGCGAACTCATCTAGGTGTTCCTGCTCCGGCAGGGGGATTGGACTGGATGATCTTTCGAGGTCCCTTCCAATCCCTAATATTCTGTGATTCTGTGATTCTGTGATTCTGTGCCAGGAGATCTCTCAGTCTCCTCTTCTCCAGGCTGAACAACCCAAGTGACTTCAGCCTCTCCTCACACCCTTCCCCTCTAGACCCTTCCCCAATGTTGTGTCCCTCCTCTGGACACTCTCCAGCAGCTTTAGATCCTTTTTCTCCTGTGGTGCCCAAACTGCCCCAGTGCTGGAGGTGAGGCCGCCCCAGTGCAGAGCAGAGCGGGACGATCCCCTCCCTGGCCCGGCTCGCAGTGCAGTGCTGGGTGCCCCCAGGACATGGTTGTCCCTCTCCACACCTCCACAGGAAAATGGCCTGTCCTGCTTTTCTTGCTTTCACCAAAAGTGACCTTGAACCCTGCTGCTGCGATGCCATTTCTATTCTAATGGCCAGAACAGCCACACACATGGCTGAGGATCCCAGCCAAAAGGCATTTCCCTAGCAGAGTGCAGAGACCTCAGAGCAGAACCAGGTCTCATCATGACATGGTGGGTTTCTAATTAACACCCATTTGTTTGGAAGCTGATCTGCGTGACCACACACCAGCCCCAGAATTTTCTCTGCATCCCTGCAGGGACGGCGTGACAGTCGCCAGGACCCACAGTCCCGGGCCCTGCCTGGCTGCTGCTCTTCACCAAGTCACACACAGCCTGGTCTCAAAGCTACAGAGCTGAGGAAATGACTGTCCCCACCTCCACGCTCCCAGCCCAAAATTAGCAGTTGTTCATTGAAATGAGTCGCTTATTGGGCCTCCCCCTGAACCCAGCAATAGATGGCAGCAGACAGTCCCCTTCCAGGGCTGGGAATACAAACACCACTGCCTGAATCTCTTTTTTCCATGCAAAACATGGCCAAAATCTTTCTGCTTCCATAATGACATCAGTCAGACAAACCTCTCCCAGAACTGTGGGCAGAGGAACCAGCAGCTTCCAGGTGTCCATGTTGTCACTGTGCAACTGTTTGGTTAAGAAAACAGAAAACATCTGCCTGATATAACACATGGGAGGGGATCACATCTTCACTGGCTGGAGCATGATCCATGTGTGGCTGCAATTTGGCAAGACCAGCAGGGACACTTGGTGGCCTGGCTGTCTGGTGGCAGAGTCCTGTGGGGCCATCTGGAAGCTCTCAGAGCCCACTGGAACGAGCTGAGCTACAGGCTGGGTCAGATTAATGATAGTGTCCTGGTTTGTAGCTGGGACAGAGCTGGTTTCTTGTTCATAGCTGGAACAGTGCTGCATTTTGCTCTCAGCTGGGATTTGTTAGGAGAGAAACGCTGAGAACACACCAGTGTTTTTATTTATGTCCCTGGCACTGAAGGACTTTGTGTTTGTCCGTCTGCAAGCGCAAGAGCTCAGGGGTGAGGAATATTGCCATGGATCAGCTCCATGGGCACTGGGCTCTGCCAAGGGGCTGTTCCATCTCCTGTCCCCCATGGGCAGGAGATCCATGAGGGGCTCTTCCTCTCTGGCTCTCTCTGGCTCTCTCGGGCTCTGGCTCTCCCGGGATTGCGGTTTCGGGTCGGGATTGTCGCTGCTCCGGGATCGTTCCCTGGGAACGGGCCGGGCTGGGTGGGCGGGTGCTGAGCAGTGGCACTGGGGGTCACTCATTGGTGTATTTTGTTACTTTTATTATCACTGGTATTTTAATATTAATATTATTTTAAGTTTTCTTTAATTTATATTATTAAATTGTTCTTATCTCTGCCAGTCTCCTTACCCTTGCCCCCAACCCTCTCCCCTATCCCCTGGGGTGGGGGAAGTGGGTAAATGGCTGTGTTGGCTGCTAGCCCAGTGCAACCATCACAGACAGGGAGACAGAGAACATAAACACACCAAGGTCTATCTGGGCTCTTGGGGAGGAACAAGGAGCACCCCTCCACGCACGTGTCCACACAGAAATACAAACTGGGGTCTCATTACCCCTGCCCCAAGAGCAGGCTGTGGGCACACAGGCTCCTTGGGGACTGCCCATGTCCCGCTGTGTGCAGACTAATGCCCGGCTACACGTACACAGGACCTGGAAAAACACTGTGGCCTTCAGCATCTGGTGACTTCTTGGACCTTGGCATTTCCCGGGGCAGCCAGACACGCTGGGGGTCTCTGCTGGGATTGCCTGTGATCCCCGAAATTCACTTTCCAGGCCTGGTGACCCAGGTGGCCTGTGGTGCTGGGCCCCTGAGCTGGGCTGCTGGAGAGATTGCCCTCAGAGTGGCTGGGGAGGTGTAAAGGACCACTGAAACGGGGAGATGGCTGCTGAGAAGAAGCAGGCAGTCATGGCCACAGTTTGGTGTGAAGCCAAGGGCTGGTGGCTGGGCAAGTGGGCTGATGGAGCAGCAGAAAAGGAGGCTGAGGGGAGACCTTCTGACTCCATCCAGTTCCCTGCAAGGAGGGTGCAGAGAGGTGGGGGTGGGTCTGTTCAACCGAGGAGCAAGGGACAGGACAAGAGGAAATGGGCTCCAGTTGTGCCCAGGGCAGTTGAGATGGGATGTGAGGAAGAATTTCTTTGCTGCAAGGGTTCTGAGGCATTGGAAGGGGTTGCCCAGGGCAGTGGTGGAGTCCCCACCCCTGGAGGGATTGAAGAGTCGTGTAGACACAGTGCTGAGGGACATGGGTCAGTGGGGACTGGTCAGGGTTGGGTTCATGGTTGGACTGGATGAGCTTAAAGGGCGTTTCCAGTCTGGGCAATTCTGGGATCCTGTGAGGATTGGGACCCACTGCCAGGACTGTGTCCCTCTGTCCCACCCCTCTCCCACAGCCGGTGCCTCTAACTAGCACACCCATGACCTCGGCTCTGGAAGGCCCAGCACGGCCGCGGCCCTCCCCCCACCCTCACCCAGCCCAGGGGTGAGTGACCCAGAAGCACTTGGCTCCTGCCTGGCACCCGGCCGGCCCCCCGTACCCACCCGTGGGCTGCTCACCCACAGCCCGCACCCTGCCGCCGCCACCGCCCTCCTCAGGAAACGGGCCCCGACTCAACCCAACGGGGACGATATTTTATTAACCGGAGAGGGGAGATGTGGCGGGAGCAGCCGCCGCCTCGGCCATGGCCGCTCCCTCCCTCAGGCGGCCCCGAGCGGGGCTGGTGCGCGCCCGGGGAGGGGACGAGACAGAACTGCGCATGCGCAGCTGCTGCTACCGCCTGCCCCCTCCCCCCCCCCGACTTGTTCCTCCGTCACGTGCCGCGGGACCCTGCCCGCTCCCGCTTCAAGATGGCGGCGCGCGGCCCAGCGCCGCGGAGGGGGGCGGGGAGGGAGGGGCCGCTCTTGTTGAAGCTTTATTGTTCCTGCCGCCGCGCGCCGTGTCCGCCGCGCCGCTCCCAATAAAGGTAACCATGGCGACGGTGGCGCCGGCCGGGCCGGGCCGGGGCGCGCGCCGCGCTGCGCTGAGGGGCGGCCGGGCCCGCACCGCCTCGCTCGGCCCCTCCGCCGCGAGCTGCCCGCGTGGGCATCCCGGAGGGGCTCGGCGGGTTGTCCGTCCCTTCTTCCACCCCCGCCGGGCTGTCCCCAGCTCCGGAGTCCCCCGCCGCGGCCCGGCCTCGCTGCCAAACCCGCCCGATGGGACCCGGCTGGGCCCGGGCTTTGCCTCGTCCCGGGGGGTAGGGAGAGGACCGGGGCCTCTGTCCTCGCCCGCAGGGAGGGACCGGCTCCTGCGAAGCCTTTGCAGGCGGCCCGTGGAGGCTGAAGGGAGCCTGGCCTGGAGGTGGGTCCCGCACCGTGTGCTGTGTTAAATCAAGGTGTGTGCGTTGGGTGCTCCACGGGTGGCTACAAACGTGAAGGATCGCTGTCCCTCTTCATTTAAAACACTGTACGTGCCCCTTCTGCCAAAGGGAGCTGGTTGGTTGCATCTCTGCCATGAAAAACATGGCAGGAGTCTTTCCTTCTGTAGCCTACACTTACAAGCACAGATGCTTCCACCAGTATTTCACCTCTACCTGTGAGCCAGAGCCCATCAGCTGGGCACCACTGACCCCCCAAAGATGTTTCTCATTAGTTGAGCTTAGGGGCTCTGTGAGCTGTGCCCCCTGCTTGGGCAGAAGCCGTCAACCTGTCCAGGAAGTTTTTTAAAGGTAGGCATTGAAGGGAATGATCTTGTGTTTCCATGCCTTTTGCCACAACAGATTTTCCTCCTTTCATTGGACTGCTAATTATGTTTGTTCCTTGAGATCATATCATAGAATGGTTTGGGTTGGAAGGGACCTTAACGAGCATCTAATTCCAAGCCCCCTGCCATGAGCAACACCTTCCACTAGAAGATGATGATCGATTGGAAGATTGACCCATCAAGAGACAAACAAATGGGTGGGTTTTTTTTTGCATTGTGTCAAGAAATCAGAGGTCTGATCCAGTTTTTTATGTGATCACCAGCTCGACAGAGCTGCTGCAGAGGAGCAGGGAGAGCAGAGCTGCCCCTCTCTGTAGCAGCCTGTGCCCAGGTCGGCTTAGATTGGTTCTAGAAACATGCAGTGGTGGGTCCTGGTCAGTAAAAGCCACCTCCTGCCTGGAGAGAGACTGGCTTGTAGGTGAGTCTCAGGGGTAATTTCTTCTGGGTTGGAAAGGAAGGCTGGCACACCTGATTAATTAGCACAGATATCACATAAGGCAGCATGATTCTGCAGGTTTTTGATTAAGAGATACCAAATGCCTCGTGTTTGAGGAGGAATCTGCGTTTCAAGGAACATCCTGTTGGAATATGGACCAGAACAGAGGTCCTCTCTCAGCCAACCACCCAACATCCACACCCTGCTCATTTGCTCTTGTTTCCTCTCTCTTTCCAGTATATTTTGAGTTAACAACCATGTCATACAGCTTAAAGAGGTGCTGAAAATGTGCCTGTTGTCACCCAGACTGCAGCTCAGCAGTTAGAGAAGTCTTCCAGGAGACAGAGAGAGCAAGTTAGATTCCTGGGGTACCTGCTGTTAGGCTTTCACATTGCTGCAGCCTCCTCTGCCTGTGTTTTAAAGCAGCTGCAGTCACGTTTGAAAAGTTGTTGTAGATCCTTTTTGCCTTAATGGACTTTCAGGGCTGTGGAGGTTCCTCTCTGATGACCTAAAACTGGAGGTGGCAGTGGTGGAAGTCCAGGCACCCCTTGGCTTGCTGTCTCAGTAGATTCAGCTCACAGTAGTTCTGTGTGCTTTGCAAACCACTCTGAGGGACCAGGCTCTGTTTTGGGCTGACAAGTGGCATTTTAAGGCTTTTTTTTTTTACCCTTTGTGATTGAAGAGATTTTACCCTTTGTGATTTTTTACCCTTTGTGATTGTGCCTTTCCTTTGGATCAAGGCACCTTATGGGTGTGTTGTGCCTTGTGTGCTCTTGGGTGTAGGGGCAAATGTCTTCTTCTGCATTTCTGATGACAGCAAAATGTATTGCAAAAGCTGGTCAAATAAGGTGTTTTTTTGTTTTGCTTTGGTTTGGGGGTTTTTTTGGCTTTTTTAAAAGCCCCTAATAAATTGCACAATTCAGTCTTCTCTGATGTAAACTCACCTGACAAATGAGTTCAGATGTCCAGCTTTTGGTTTTTGTGGACATTATGGGAACCTGTACAATGTAATCAGCACTCACAGCGTTCTTGGACACAGCGAGACGTGGGTGAGCAGTGGCTGGGGCAAACTCTGGCTCTTGCTTTGGCTTTTTGTTGGTTTTCCACTGCATGATTTGGTGCTTGGTTGGGGCAGCCCTGTCCTAGGAGGGACAGGCAGGAGCCCTGGCTTTGAAGAGTAATGGAAAACTTGCTGGAGTTGGAGCATACCTACTCGTTTTTCAATCTATTCTATTTCCATGCAGAGCATCAGTGCAAACAGCCAAAGTGTTGCTTGGTTTTTGAGTGGTGTATTCTGCTGCCTTTAGAGACCACAGAGCGCTGGGTTTTGTCAAAGTGTTGCTTATTTCCCTCTGTTATCTGTCTGCACTGATGCTCTGAACTGAAATAAAATAGATTGAAAAACAAATTGGTGTGCCCTGCCTCTGTGTACTGGATTTTACATTGTCCCCTGGGAGAGCTGCCTGCTCTGGCCCTTCGGAGCACCCCAGAGAAAGGCAATGACCCTTCAGCCTCTTTCAGCTTCAAAGACTGAATTAT
The DNA here is from genome assembly GCA_907165065.1 of Caprimulgus europaeus. Next base: position 8,244,223 of record OU015546.1, read on the forward strand.
TTGTGGTGGAAGGAGGAAGAAAATTGAATTGCAGTACATGATTTCCTGGCTTTCCAATAACCCTCTCTGTAAGGTCATCATCTTAGTAACGAGAAAACAGGAGACTGGTAAACATGCACAAAAAATACAGATTCTGATTTAAGGCTGTCACTGTCCTCAACTCTTCAGAGCTAAAACCGAAAGCTGCCCATGGCTTGGAGGCTGCTGTGGCGCCTGAGGGGCTCGGGGCTGAGGAACACAGAGAACGAATCTCAGCTTCGTGTCCTGCTGCACCAACGGGTTTGCAGAGGCTTTGACACGAGCCTTTGAGTAAGTGCGATGCAGACAGCGATGGGTGAGCTCCTCCCACAGGGGCAGGGACCTTCCTGCGCTGGGACCTGCGCTGGGACCTGCGCTTCTGTCACCGAGCACTTTGGATTTGAGCTCCCTGGGGCAGAAAGCCGAGTGCAGGGAACAGGAGCGTTGTTGGGCTGCTCCTGTGGGACCCTCGGATCAGCTCTAATAGAAGGGGCATTTATTTAAGACAGAGAAGTTGGATTCTTCCATTTTGCTTCTCTCTTTCTGCCCACTCTGTTTTTTTCTACCTGGTTTGTTTTAGTTTTTAGAGCTTGCACAGGAGTTGCCGGTTCCTGCTTTCGCCCCGGGTGTGGAGGTTGTTTTGGGTGAGCTTCGCTGTGCACCGCGCTGTGCTGGCAGCAGAGGGAGGCCGAGGCCGTGTGTTTGTGTCTGTGAAAAGCAGTGTGGTGGTATTGTTAAATTTCTTGGCAGTAGTGTGATGGTTTGGGCTTTTTGTGTGTGTGTTTGGGGTTTTTTAAAATTTATTTTGAAAGCTAAAAAAAGCCTGCTCCATGTGCATCCCCAGAGTTCTCCATTACTCTTCAAAGCCAGGGCTCCTGCCTGTCCCTCCTAGGACAGGGCTGCCCCAACCAAGCACCAAATCATGCAGTGGAAAACCAACAAAAAGCCAAAGCAAGAGCCAAAGTTTGCTCCAGCCACTGCTCACCCACGTCTCGCTGTGTCCAAGAACGCTGTGAGTGCCAATTACATTGTACAGGTTCCCAGAATATCCACAAAACCCAAAAGCTGGACATCTGAACTCATTTGTCAGGTGAGTTTACATCAGAGAAGACTGAATTGTGCAATTTATTAGGGGCTTTAAAAAAAAAAACAAAAAAACCCCAAACCAAACCAAAACAAAAAACCACCTTATTTGACCAGCTTTTGCATGGAACACAGCTTCCAGCTGGACACTGAGAAGCTACTGATCAATGCAGGAAGCAGCTTTTGGCGTTATTTTATTCATGCCAGCAGGTGTGTTGACAAGCACCTTGTAAAAGCCTTAATGATGGCAGTGAGTGGCATGCAGAATCCTTCTGCTAAGGCCACAGCAGCATTAAAATTCTTTCTGTGCCTTGTGATGGACTTTGTGGTGGTGTGAGGCTGCTGTGTCACCTGTGCACCTTGGAGCACCTACTCTGTACTGTCTAATTGCTGAGGTGCTCAGTCCTAAGTTTCAGGTATCTTTTGATGAACCTGGTGATGTGGATGGCTTTTGAATCTGGATTAATTATATGAATAATGAAGAGGAATAGTTTGATTTGGAAACACCTTTTCAGTTATGTAGATGGAATTGGGTGTTCCTATTTCCTCCTTCTCTGTGAAGAAGTATTGCTGCTATCAATGTACCCTTTTCCTCTTCTAATGTAGCTTAAAGAAAAAGATGTGATCCCTTCAAACTGTGGAGGTATGTGAGGACAGAAACACCTGGGAAAAGGAAGAAAGAGCTGGAATTGGACCGTGGAGGGTAATGTTTGCTGCAGACCCATTCTGGACCTCTGGTACTTTGGAGGTTCAGGAGAAGAAGGGGCCTCTCTGGTGCAGTGGGTGTCCTGAGAGCAGTCACAGATGATAACTGCTGCTTAGGGATGACAGCAGGACATTTATCGACACGGGGACCAGTGAAGCCTCAGGAATTTTAGGCACTTCTGAAAATTTGTCTCAAATTAATTAATTGACTTTGCAGTCTCAGTGGAATGAAAACTCCTAAGCTGCCTTGGTGTTCTCCCTGGCTTAAGATGTCCCCTGATGTTCCTCAAAAGATTCATTTTGCAAAGCCTATTTGTTGTGCAGCTGAGACAAGCAAGTGTCTCTGTGTCCTTTGTCCCTCCTCTGACTCGAGTGAGCTGGTGTTTTGGGAGAGGGCAGGGCTTGTGTGGCTCAGTGTCAGAGGTCCCAGAGGCAGCCTGCTTAAACCGTGTTTTACCTCAAGTTTGCAGTTCCTAAAGCGTCCCCAGAGAGCCTGGCTCTGAAAAGGGTGCAGAGAAGCAGCTTTGAGCTGAAAAAATGACAAATGGCTTTTTCTTACCAGTGGTGCTGGCAGAGGCAGATGGCTCGTGCTCGGTCAGCGCTCATCACTGCTGACATGTTAGCTACCTGCTCTCAGAGAGGTTTCCAGTCCAGCCCAGTCTCTGAGCAAAATCTCCCCCAAGCTGTCCAGAAGATGACTGGGGGATGAAGCCAGACAGATTTGGGTAAGAAACGAGGAATGTGATTGAACAGAGTAACGGTGGCAGTGGAGGGTCCTCCCTCTGCAAACGAGCTCTTGTCCTGACTGGGCACCTTGCTGCCAGAGGAGCTTCAGCCAAACCCAAGTGACTGTGTCTGGAAATCCAGGAGGCAGTGATGGATGAGAAATGAGATTGCTGCTGGTGATCCCTTCTGGCTGTAAGCTTTGGATAAAAGCCTGGAGCATGTTCTAAGTAGCGGGCAGTTGCCTTGAAGGTGGTCTTGGCCATCACCCCTCATTAAAAAATACCTGTTCTTCAGCAGTACTGGATCTTTGGGTCCCTACAACTGAAGAAATAAAATATCTTTAAACAAATTTGTCTGATCTGATTGCTCAGGAGATGTTTTCCAGTGCTCTGAGTTGCTGTACTGAGGAAGGGAAGGTGCTGCTGGTCTCTTTACTGTTTTGAGCTGTCACAGGCAAATACATCTACATTCTTGCCAGGAATAGAGGGAGCAGATGGTGCTGCTGCTTCTTCCTTCAGCTTGCCATGGTGGAGTCGATAGGTTTTCTGCAGAAGGGTGTTCATGGCAAAGTGAGCAGACATCTCTTTGGTGGCCTTCTACGATGGGGTTACAGCATTGGTGGATAAGGGAAGAGCAACTGATGTCACCTACCTGCACTTGTGCAAGGTGGTTGACACTGTCCTGCACGAGATCCTGGTCTGTAAGTGGGGGGCCATGGACTGGATGGATGGACCACTTGGTGGGTCAGGAGTTGGCTGGAGAGACTCAAAGAGCTGCAGTCAAGGGCTCAATGTCCAAGTGGAGACGGGTGATGAGTGGTGTCCCTCAGGGGTTGGTATTGGGACCAGTGCTGTTCACATCTTTGTTGGTGACATGGACAGTGGGATCGAGGCACCCTCAGCACATTTCCCAGTGACACCGAGCTGGGTGGTTCAGCTGAGACGCTGGAGGGATGGGGTGGGACCAGGGGGACCCTGACAGGCTGGAGGGGTGGGTCTGTGCCAACCTCATGGAGCTCAACAGGGCAAGGGCAAGGTCCTGCAGCTGGGTCAGGGCAACCCCAAGCACAGATCCAGGCTGGGTGGAGAATGGCTGGAGAGCAGCCCTGAGGAGAAGGACTTGGGGTGCTGGGGGAGGAGAAGCTCCACATGAGGCGGCACCGTGCGCTGGCAGCACAGAGCCAATAACCGTGTCCTGGGCTGCACCCAGAGCAGCGTGGGCAGCAGGGCCAGGGAGGGGATTCTGCCCCTCTGCTCCGCTCTCCTGAGACCCCCCCTGCAGTGCTGCCTCCAGTGCTGGGGCCACCAACAGCACAAGGACATGGAGCTACTGGAGCCAGCCCAGAGGAGGCCACGAGGATGATGCCAGGGCTGGAGCAGCTCTGCTGTGAGGACAGGCTGAGAGAGTTGGGGCTGTTCAGCCTGGAGAAGAGAAGGCTCCGGGGAGACCTTCCAGTGGCCTCCCAGTACCTGAAGGGGCTCCAGGAAGGCTGGGGAGGGACTTTGGCCAAGGGCAGGGAGTGACAGAACAAGGGGTGATGGCTTGAAAGTGGCAGAGGGGAGATGGAGCTGAGCTGAGAGGAAGAAATTCTTTGGTGTGAGGGTGGTGAGACCCTGGCCCAGGTTGCCCAGAGAAGCTGTGGCTGCTCCTGCCTGGAAGTGTTCAGGGCCAGGTTGGATGAGGCTTTGAGCAACCTGGTCTAGTGGAAGGTGTCCCTGCTGCTGGCAGGGGGGGTGGAACTGGTTGAGTTTTAAGGTCCCTTCCAACCCAAACCAGCCTGTGATTCTGTGACTGATGTTTCCTGCTTGTCCGTGTGTAGGAGGAGCTGCAGTTGTTATTATTTAACCAACAGATCCAATTTAATCTCAGCTCCTCAAAGTCTTTCAGCTCCGGGGAAGGAGTGGGTGGATTAAAACTGCAATTACACTGGGTCTGGCCAAAGGAACATGTCTGGTTCTTCTCCTGTGACCAGCAGCAGCTCTGCTGATGGCAGCTTGGTAACTTGTGAGCTACGGCAGTGTGGGAGGAGAGCAGAGCTCGCGTGTTTCATGGGCTGGAAGTGCAGGTGCCCAACCCTGTGCGTGGCTGAGGGGGTGGATCTGGTACTTGCAGAGTAGCAGAGATGAGCTGCACACCAGCCAGCCTTTGGCAGCGATGTGCCTGGAGAAGCTTTGGCTCCTGGGAAGCAGGAGGGTGTGGTATCTGCTTAGATTCCCCTGATTTCCAGAAGAGGACCCACCTACCCTGTGCTCTCCCTTTGAAGGTGTTCACATAGAGAACATGACACCTCTGCTTGGAGGTGATGTCAGAACCATCTGTGACCTTATCCTGATGACTGAAAAGCGAATGACACAGTCCTTCACCTGTAAAACACGGGGGAGCTGAGCAGGAGAGCTCTCGTGCGTGGGTGGTGTCCACCAACCACTTGCTCAGCCATGTGTAGCTTCGCTATGAGGTGATGTCTCTTGTCCTCTCTTGTCTTCCCACACCTGCCACGGGCAGTGCCATGCAGGACAGTTGGAGGTCTCAACTCCACAGGGGTTGGCACCTTGTGGGAGCGAGAGGTCAGCTCAACCTGTGCCCAGCACAGAATCCCAGACTGGTTTGGGTTGGAAGGGACCCCCCTGCCATCAGCAGGGACACCAGTCTCGCCACCCTCACAGTGAAGAATTTCTTCCTCACATCTCAGCTCCATCTCCCCTCTGCCAGTTTCAAGCCATCACCCCTTGTTCTGTCACTCCCTGCCCTTGGCCAAAGTCCCTCCCCAGCTTTCTTTTAGGCCCCCTTCAGTTGTGTCTCCCTGCACCTTGCAGTTTGGTGGAAATGAGGAGTTGCTCCAGGCCTACTTTGGTGCCAGGCAGCGCTTCAAGGTGGTGTCTGAGCACTGGCTTGTTAAAGCTCATGCCCTGATGGTGGGCAGTGTTACTCCTGTGCTCTAAAGGCAGCAGGAAGCTGGGGCAGAGTTGTTCACCAGCTGAAGGTCGTGTCAGTTGTGTCCATGCAGGTGCTCTCCCCCCAGCACTCGTGCTGTTCTGTTTCAGCATCGTTGCCAGCACCAGTGTGAGGCGTCCTGGTGTGTAGACAAGGCAGGAACATCTTCCTCTTGTCCAGCTTAGGTAAAAACCCCAGGTGTCCTGCTGATAAAACTTCAGTTGGCAGATGTCCTGTCTGTCCTCCCTCCTGCAACTGGGGGAGGGGACAAATCGAGTCCAGTTCTGGGCTCTCTGGTTCAAGAGGGACAGGGATCTTCTGGAGAGAGTCCAGAGGAGACCACAGAGGTGATTAAGGGGCTGGAGCATCTTTCTTATGAGGAAAGACTGAGAGAGCTGGGGCTGCTCAGCCTGGAGAAGAGCAACTGAGAGGGGACCTGATCAATGTTTATCAATATCTAAAGGGAGGTGTCAAGAGGATGGGGCCAGACTCTGCTCAGTGGTGGCCATGACAGGACAAGGGCCAATGGGCACAAGCTGGAGCACAGGAGGTTCCAGTGAAACATGAGGAGAAACTTCTTCCCTGTGAGGGTGCCGGAGCCCTGGGCCAGGCTGCCCAGAGAGGGTGTGGAGTCTCCTTCTCTGGAGATGTTCAAACCCACCTGGACACTTTCCTGTGCAACCTGGTGTAGGGACCCTGCTCTGGCAGGGGGGTTGGACTGGATGATCTCCTGAGGTCCCTTCCCACCCCCACTACTCTGTGATTCTGTGATGTAAAAGGGAGGCTCTGGTAGATGGGATTAGGGCTGTGGACTTCTGCAAGAAATCACAGCTTGGGGGAAAAGACTTGTAAGTCTCTGAGCTGGGACCATGGTGTGCTGAGAAGGGCGGTGCTGAAGGCCCTGGGCTGCAAGCAGACCTCTGTCTCCAACACACGTGCCCCTGCTGATCTGCCTCACCTCAAGTTGCACCAAGGGCAGTTGAGATGGGATGTGAGGAAGAATTTCTTTGCTGAAAGGGTTCTGAGGCATTGGAAGGGGTTGCCCAGGGCAGTGGTGGAGTCCCCATCCCTGGAGGGATTGAAGAGTGGTGTAGACACAGTGCTGAGGGACATGGGTCAGTGGGGACTGGGCAGTGTTGGGTTCATGGTTGGACTCCATGAGCTTAAAGGGCTTTTCCAATCCAGGCCATTCTGTGATGCTGTGATCTTAGCAGTGATGTGGGGAGCAAATGAACTGGTCCCAAACCACTTAGTGCCTTGCAGGTCAAAGCCAACACCTCAGGTTCTCCTCTCTGGTGGATGATCTGAACAGGTTTTCCTGTGCTGCTTCCCCACCTGCCCTCAGAAACCTGCTGCTGCATTCAGTGCCTGATCCAAGGGCATTCACACCCCCTGGAGCTCTATCAGGGGCACATCAAGGAGGTTTTTTCTCCCTTTCTATAACTCCTGGGACTCATTCCTCATTTCCAAGCCCTTTCTGCAGTGTTTATGTTTGGACAGTCAAGACTCCAGCTCCAGTGGGGTAAGCTGCTGAATTTGGGGAGTGGGAGTTCAGCAGGGGACCCCTCCTTGCTGTGACCACTGAACTGGAGCACAGTAAGCTGAAAAGTCATTTTTGCTTACTTTTTCTCTCTGTCTTGCTGCTCTCTGAGCAAAGTGCTAACAGGATCCTTTGTTTTTTCCACTAGCTGGGCTTTGTGGAAGTGATGTGGAGACCACGGCAAGAGGAGACCAGTAGGTTCTGATGCCATGGAGCTTCCCAGTTACAGCAAGCAGCTGCTGCAGCAGCTCTACACCCTCTGCAAAGAGCAGCAGTTCTGTGATTGCACCATCTTCATTGGGAATGTTCATTTTAGGGCACACAAGGTGGTTTTGGCTGCTGCCAGCCTGCTTTTTAAGTCCTTGTTGGACAGCACAGACACCATCTCCATCGATGCTTCTGTGGTGACACCTGAGGAGTTTGCCCTCTTGCTGGAGATGATGTACAGTGGCAAACTCCCACTGGGGAAACACAATTTCACCAAAGCCATCTCTGTGGCAGACAGTCTGCAGATGTTTGATGTGGCTGTTAGCTGCAAAAACCTCCTCAGGGACCTCATCAGCTGTTCAACCCAGGACCAGGTAGTGAGAGAAGTCTCCAGCCAGGCAGCAGCCCCATCTGGGAACTGTGCTGAAGTTCATAACCTGCCCCAGTCTGAAAATTGTGCTGAAGGAAGAACAGACATTCTCCTCCTTCAGAGAGCTTCCCCTCCTCCTGGCCCTGGAGAAGCAGAAATGGAAGCAGATGTTGCTCTTCCTGGCCATGAACTTTCCCTAAATCACAGCTGGGTTCACCAGGACGTGGTGCCAAGTGACTGCAGATCCCTCCAGGAGGATTCAGGCTCTGGTCCTGATCAGCCTGCCCATGCTGAGCAGGGTGGCTCTGAGGAGGAGCTTGCTGAGCCTCAGGAGGAGAAGGGAGGAACAAGGGATTTAGGTGAGATTTACAAGTCTGGGCACAGCATTGTCTTTTATTTCCAACCGCACTGGCTCACGTTTTCTTGCCATGGGGGATCTTTTCCTCTGTGTTTGTGTTTTGTTTTGTAGTGAGCCCTGGGTTGGGATTGGAATGACGTGTACCCCTTCTCACAGAACCCCAGACTGGTCTGGGCTGGAAGGGACCTCAAAGCTCCTCCAGTCCCACCCCCCCTGCCAGCAGCAGGGACACCTTCCACTAGACCAGGTTGCTCAAAGCCTCATCCAACCTGGCCCAGAACACTTCCAGGGAGGAGCAGCCACAGCTTCTCTGGCCAACCTGGGCCAGTCTCTCACCACCCTCACAGTGAAGAATTTCTTCCTAATATCTCATCTAAACCTCCCCTCTTTCAGTTTTGAGCCATTTCCCCTTGAGAAAACAAGGGGAAATGGCTCAAAAATTACTTCCTTTGGCACTGTGCAATATTCTCACTTGGCCTTTATAGTGGCCTCACTCTGTCACTTTACCAGAGCTGGAGTGAGCAAAACTTTTCTTACCCTCATGTGATCTCACCTGGTGCACAGGGGATCTGTGCTGGTGCAGGGTGTGAGCTTGACAAGGCCATCTGTAAAACAGCAGCGCTGTCTGCTAATGCTGCCTTATACTTTAAACTCCTGTTCATCATGGGAAGAAAACAGAGGCTGTACTGGGTTTAAAATAAATATTCCATTTAGAACTGGTGTTAAATAAACTGCTGGTTTTCCCTCTGGGCTGTGTGGTATCTTTAGCAGGGATTTGTGAATCACAGTTTCCCTGTTATAGCCAGTGTGATGGTTACAAACTGATGTCTTTCAATCACATCGTGCTGTCTGCCAATCCCTTCAATTAGCAAATAACTCACCTTGTTTCTCTCACATAGCAGAGGAGAACAAAAGCTGTAAACTGGATTTCTTTCTTCGATATGAAGGTATTTTCTCAGAGGCCCTTTCTGATGCCCAAGCTGTGCTGAGGAGACTGTTGGAGTGCAGGGAAATCGATGCCCCTCAGAAGGAGGTAGGTTATTTCCTTGGGTCAATGATACCTTTTTTCCTTCACCTTGCTGGGGACTAGCGTGGTTTGTGCCATGCTTAGGGAATTATTCCATGGGACACTGGGCCTCTGGGGCCTGGTTGTTTGAAGGGCAACACACGCTCACTGAGTAACACCCCAGAGAGAAACATCTGTGAGAACAAGCGGCTCGTGCATGTGGGTGAAGAAGTCTGTGTCCTGCTCTGTTGTGTTGTAGGAAACTCCAGAGCTGATTTCTCTCCCTGGTTGTGGCATTTGCTTCAGGAACTGGATCAGCTCATCAACAACTGACAGATGAGATCCCAAAGCAGACTTGCTGAGCTCACCGTGAGGGCTCGCCCTGGAGCATCTGCTGCGCTCTGTGTGTGCAGGCTGCTGGTGGGGGCAGTCCAGGGGGGCTGCGGGTGCTGTCCTGGTGCTTCTCCTGGCAATGTGCTGCTCTAAAAGCAGTTCTCACTGCTGAATGATGCTTGAGTTACAGTTGGAGGGAATATTTGAGTCTGGTGCTTGGTTAATCCTGAGAATTACTCTGGGCTCTGGGCAGCAGTAGCCAGATACCACAGGAGCAGCAGGTTACGTCTGGGTTGGTGCAGCAGTGATGCAGGAGGACACGGAGCTTGGATGTGATCGTGGTGGGTCTGGGTGGACACTCAGCTGGCTGCACACTGCTGTGTGATTGCAGGCTCTGCAAAAGAAGCTGTGGCCACTGTGCAGTGAGGATGGGGCTGTACTTGCTCTCCTCATCCTGCCTGTTTCTCATAGGACATTTTTCATAACAGGCTGCATGAACTGCCCTGTACCTTTGCTGTATGTGGAAAACTGAGAGTGCAACTGTTTTATCATAGAGTCATTGATTGCTGTGAGCTGGAAGGGACCCACAAGGACCATCCAGTCCAACTCCTGTCCCTGCACAGGACAATCCCAACATTCACACCATGTCCCTCAGGGCCTTGGCCAAACGCTGCTGGAATCTTGTCAGGCTTGGGGCCATCAGCACCTCCCTGGGGAGCCTGTGCCAGTGCTCCACCACCCTCTGCCTCAAGAACCTTTTCCTCATGGCCAACCTCACCCTGCCCTGCCACATCTTCCTGCCATGGCCTCTGCTCCTGGCGTTGGTGGCCAGAGAGAAGAGCTCAGCGCCTGCCCCTCCTCTGCCCCTTGGGAGGAAGTTCCAGACCATGATGAGATCTCCTCTCAGTCTCCTCTTCTCCAGGCTGAACACACCAAGTGCCTTCAGCCTCTCCCCATCCAGCTGAGGTGTTGCTGGCTTTTCAGTGGCTCCGTGGTTGCCCAACCTTTTGAAGCCAAGAAATGCTGTTCCCTGGGTGGGGGCTGTGATGCTGTCTGGGTTCCCATGTGCTTGCTCTCTGGGAAGCTGTCTGGATTGAAGTCACTTGGTCCCCAGTGCCAGTGTGACCGTGGGACACAGGATATTTTGGCTGTGGTGGCATTCTGCTTTTAAAAACCCAAGGCAATGTGTTTATTAGGGAAAAAAAAACAAACAGCAACATGACAGCAGGGAGGAGAATTCCCTCAAGCTGAGGAGTGCAGGTTTCTTTTCTGATGAGCCTTTAAATGTTCATGGAGGGAAGCCTGTGTTCCCTTAGCTGCTGACCCTCCTGATGGTGTTGAACTTAACATCCTGGGGCTTTAGGTGGGAGATGTGAGTCCTCCTTTGTGTTTGTAGCAGCAAGCCCAAACCTGGCTGGGCTGACAGGCACCCGTGAGTGCATCGCTCTCAGCATGCCTGTGTGCCCTGAGAGGGATTAGGTTCTTGTATGTTTGGTTGTCACCCTGCTCAGAAAAATGTGTCAGGTTTAAGGTTTTACTTATTCTGCACCTTGGCAATTGGAACAGAGCTGGGGAGGGTGGTGGGCTCTGCCAGAAGGGATCTGGCAGCTCTGTACACCCTTACCAGCAGGCCTCACCCATGCCAGCGCGCCTTCCCCTGCCTGCTTGTGCTGCCTCCACACTCAGAGGGCAGAACCACACCTAGAGAGTACCCACACAGGTGTGCTGCCCTGCTTCTGCCCTGCAGAACAGCCCTGTTTTCTATTGCTTCTCAGTAACTCTTGTTTTATGTTTCTTCAGCACCTCCAAGACCCATCAGGTGAGGTTTGCAGACCCACTCCCAGCCCTTTATGCTCCCAGATAATCTGTTGCAGCAGGAGCCAAGCAAGAGCTTGTGGAGCTCAGAAACTTTGGGTGTCTGACCACAAAACAGCAGCTGAACAATTTTTTCTGCAGCTATAAATAAATGCTGAATAAATGAGAAATGGATTTTCTTTAAGCCTTCTCGAAAAATCACTTCTCAGCTGTGACAAGCATTGAAAAGTGTCAGCCCTGGGGCAGTGAGGGGGACAGACTGCAGCCTGTTGTAAACAGGGGCTCAGCCAGATCTGTCCCTGTCTGAGCTCCCCTTGGGGACAAGCAGGACCTGTGGCCACCAGCACTGAACCTGGGCTCTGTTTCCAGCAGACAGAGTAGCTTTTTCCCACAAGGGCCTGGTGTTTTCTTTTGGAGGAAACACAGCATTATGTTTTTAAATTCATACTTAAAAGTGCAAGTTCAGCTCCAAAGAGCCCAGCTTGGGCTGTGCAATTAAGGCTGAGGTTGTGCCAGTGGTAATGTCAATGGATTTTTTTGTTTTTTCTCTCTCCTCCCCCCTCTATTTTTTCTCCTTCTCCTTTTTTTGTATTATTTTGCTAGTCATTTGCCTGCAGTCTCTTTGGTGCCTTGGGGCAAGTAAAAGTCAGTCTGGAAGCAGTGAGATGCTGTTCCTTTGCACTAAGCAGTCCTGCTGGGTGTGCTTGCGCTGCCACCGGGGAGATCTCCCATCCCTGGTGCAGGTCCTTCTGCTCAGGAGCCTTCTGTGGGTGGTTTATCTCTGCAGGCAGCAGTGATGTGTTCTGGGCAGCAAAGCCTGGGCAGTGTGAGGGCTGGCAGGTGTTGGTGAGGGTTTTGCAGGCCTGCCTGCTGAGGTCCATGCTGTCCTGGTGTTCAGGCTCCTCTGGTTTCAGTGGGACTTTGCCTCGGATGCAGCCTCTGTGTTTCCGTTGCTTTGCTCATGAGTGGGTGCTTGTTCCCCACAGTGCTCCTGTCTGCTCCCCTCTGGTGTTGCTGCCTTATCTCCTGCTACTTCCAGTGCAGATTTGTTAGATGATGGGTTTTTTTTACAAGGAGGTTGGTGGGACAGGGCTTGCTTTTGTGAGAATGATTGCTTCTCTCTTAAGTTTGATGTTAAGTTCTCCTCCCCAGGCTGAACAATGCAGATGAGTTGCTTTTCTGTTTAAGGAGATGTGAGTTTTGGGGTTGTTTTTGTTTTAGAGTTTCTGTGTATCTCACATAAACTATTCCTATCTGATTTGGTTCTGACTTGGATGAAACCTGCTTGGAAATGAGAACAAGACTGAAATTGCAGTAATTTGGGGAAGCATAGAAGAGCTTTGCTGGTGTCAAGTCTTATCTTCCTGTGCTCTCTTAGAGAAACTCAATTCAAATTATTGCACAGCTCATTTGTTCTCTCTACTACTGGGCTCAGATGAAGTGGGGGAGTGTTGATTCTCCCACGTAGCACAAATGTCACTGTGCTTGTGGATCATTTCCATTGCCTATGGGCCTGGCCAATTATCGTCGCCCTTCGTTTGCAGCTGCGGGGATTTCTGAGTGCGGCAGAAATTTCCTGTTATCTTCTGCATCCTGATGAGGAGTGAGAGCTTGTGAGGGTTGGTTTTTTTCGTGGTGACAGAGCTGGAGAACTTTTTTTTCCCCCTGTTCTGGTGTATTTGTGTGGAAGTTTGGGCTGTGCTTTTGTTTGTGTTGTGTGGAGCAAGCAGGGGTCAGCCTTCTCCATGGAACCTTCCTGGTGCTGGGTCTCCCTCATCAGTCATGTACAAATGCAGGCTTGAAAAAAAACCCCACTACAGATCTGGAACCAGGAGTGGGAATGTAGTTTTTCTCTGCTTATTGTATGCACAGTGGTAGGTGATTGACTCCATGGTGTGGTCATAGCCTGGGAGCTTCTCTGTGGTGCAGATGTGCAGACCCAGTCCCTGTGCTGCCCGTGCCGCCGACTGCAGGCAGCAGCTTTGGCTGTGCAGGTTTCCAATGGCCTTTTAACATTTGCTTCACCTTATGCACATCAAAAATTAACCAGTAAAAAAAACCAAAGCAGTTTGTGTTCACAGAGGACTGACCACAGAATCCCAGAATTGCCTGGATCAGAAAAGATCATCGAGTCCAACCATGAACCCAACACTGACCAGTCCCCACTGACCCCTGTCCCTCAGCACTGTGTCTACACGACTCTTCAATCCCTCCAGGGATGGGGACTCCACCACTGCCCTGGGCAACCCCTGCCAATGCCTCAGAACCCTTTCAGCAAAGAAATTCTTCCTCACATCCCATCTCAACTGCCCTGGCCACAACTGGAGCCCATTTCCTCTTGTCCTGTCCCTTGGTCCTTGGTTGAACAGACCCACCCCCACCTCTCTGCACCCTCCTGTCAGGGACTTGGACAGAGCCACAAGGTCTCCCCTCAGCCTCCTTTTCTCCAGGCTCAGCACCCCCAGTTCCCTCAGCCGGGAACTCAGCACACTTGTGCTCCAGACCCTTCCCCAGCTCCTGTTGTCTTTGGAAGTTTCCCCACCAGGCTCCTGTGCTCAGGGACTTTGCAGCTCTCCTCAGGGAATGGAGGTGGCACTGAGGTACGGGCACAGGATTTACCACGTTCAAGGGTGAGTCTTGTAACTGAAAGTGCCTCAGTTTGTGAGGAAGGGGTCTGAAGGGAGCTGGCTGCTTCTGTCACCCTGAACCCTGGGGCTTTTCAGCCTGTCTTGTGCAGATCCCTCCTCACCAACCTTTGGCTGCTTGTGTTTGCTCTAACGCTGGTGCTTGAGGGAGATCACTCAGTAATGGTCACTCAGGTGGCTTTTTGCTGAGATGTGCTCTCACAGTGGGAGCAGGAGCATGGATAAGGCATGAAAAGCCATAACCCTAGTTGCCCACCTCCAGGGAAGAGGTGAGTGGCCAGCTGGGCCAGTGGCTGACCTGCCCTCCTTCTCTCCCCACATCCCTGGGTAAAGTCCTCAGGGTGCCCTGCACAGCCTTGGGCCATTGCACTCCCTAGCAGAATGTGTGTCTTACCCACCTGGTTGAGGTCCTCCCCAGTCCCAGAATGTGCCCCAGCCTGGCACACCAGTTGAGTTCAGCCCAGCCCAGGTTCAGGCTTGCTCCCTGCAGACCCAACCACCAGCTGCTCTCTGAGCATCCCTCTCCCCACCCAAAAAACCTCGATCTCACAATCCTGTTGGAGAGGGAGGTGGAGGTCTTGGAGGCACGAGCTTACTAGGAGTGTTGAGGGTTGGTGTGAGGAGGGAAATGAGTGTCTGGCTGGGAGGACTTGGTGCTGGCTCAGCTCTTGGATGTTTCAGAAGCAGATTGTGGCTCTGCATGAGCAGCCTTGTGCATCTTCCTTCCCACCACAGCGGGGTACGTTGGAAGGAGCAGGAAATAATGAGGAGTGGTGGGGCGGAGCGGGAGATCCTGCGGTGGGATGGAGGGACACAGCAATCTAAGAATTAATTGTATGAGGAAAGAAATCTGGAAAAATGTGGAGATGATGTGGAGATAGGAGACCTTCCTCCTGGGGCATTGCCTGCAGAGATTCCTGTTCAGAGCTTGCCTTGGGGCTGCTGTGGAAATGGAGAGGTTTGAGATGAACTAGGAGAGCTGTTTTGTGGTGTGAGACCATTGTGGTACCGAGTTAGGAGTGTTGTGGGCACCAGAACTGACATCCTCAACTGGGACCAAACTTCTTGGTGGACATTGAACCTGTTTGTGGCAAAGCTCAAGTTCAAGGCAGGTCTTGGTGACTCGGTTTCCCTGCTCAGAGACGGTCGCTGCTCCAGTCTGGAAGCTGCATTTGTGCTAATTTGTGCCAGTTTGGCCATGAAGGGTTTTGCAAATGTCCCAGGCAGTGAACGCCTGGTGGATCTGGCTGTGGTGTCTGGGCACGTTGTGACTCAGTGGAAGCTGAGATTCCACCTAGTATCACTATTTTTCTGGTTTTTGTTTTTGTTGTTTTTTGTGGGGTTTTTTTCCCAGGAACTTTGGGAATTGTTAGTGCTTCAAAGTAAATAAAAAATGCACTGTGTGCTCTTGCAAAACAATGCTGAAAAGCTGCTGTTTCCACTCAGCAACGTGTCCGAGGAAAGGTCTTCCAGAAAGAGACTATAAATAGCAGAGCCTTTCAGTTCCTGAAAACTCATTTCCATTAGCCAAATCCAGGCACCGGGGAAGGGATGGTACCTGGAGCTTTGGGTAGCAATGCTGTGCTGATTTTAATTTAAATAAAGAAGAAAAGAAGCAACAATGCAAGTTACTTTTCATCCATATTACAAACCCGTGTATCTGGCAGGGTGCTGAGCACCTTTAGGGTGGTGAGAGTCAAGGTATTTTATATTTTACAGCATCATTTTGATCTGGAAGGGACCAGGCATGCAAACCTTGAGAACAAACATGATCTAGTTATCAAATCTCATTACAAATTAATGCTTGCATTAAAAAAAAAATACCTTTAAGCTTGTTCTTCAGCACGTCTGTGGCATCTCCTTTCTTCCTTTATAACAGAGCCCTTCATGTCCACGTCTCTCTGTTCAGCAGGAGAAATGCTGTTAGTGGGGCAGGGCTGGGACTCCTGCAGCTTCTCCTCTGTGGATACTCTTTGCAATAGGTCACTGCACTGTCACACTGCCCTAATATCTGAGTATTTACACCTGCTAGGAAAAAACGAGTCCCCCATCCCCCTGGTGCGGCCCCAAGCAGTTGCATTCAGCCTTTTTATCATGGAAATAAAAATGACAATGACAGCAGAAAATGGCCAAGCTCGCTGGAGCTGGGCTGAGCTCTCCACTTCAAAGGTACCTTTATAGCATCCCTGGAGTGCCTAATAAAGGATGCCTGCTCTGAAAGGCTGGCACCTCTCCTGGAGAGCTGGGGAGCCTGTGTCTTTAGGGGCAATATTTACAGCATTAAAGGGCTCCAGGGAAATGGGAGCAAGAGTTACAGCTCATTTCTTTTCCTTTTATTTCCATAACTGTGCAGGCACGTTTGCCTCTGGTTGCTGTTTTGGGTCACTGGAGTAGGTTTTGGAGTTCTGGGCATGATTGCCAGGTGCCTGCAAACCCATGACACTCAGGATTTGCATGTCTCCTCTCCAGAGCTTTCTCTAGGAGACTCAACTTCATTGTGACTTGAGGACGGAGATTCCTAGAAGTCCAACTTAAAATGCTCTCTGCTTTCTGTGCAAGTGATCTCTCCTTGGTCTGCAGTGAAATCTAGTGTCCTCTGCCCTAGCCTTGGGCTTCCAAAGTCGTGGTCTTTAATCCATGTTTTACTGGGACTCAGACTTACTGGCATTTGGCTATTAGGGGGAGAAATGAAGAGATGTTTTGTGCTGGAACCAGCTCCGGTTTGTGGGACTTGCTGTGAAGATCAGGGCTGGCCGGCAGAGCTGGCTGCCCTCCTTCCCAGGACTGGTGGCTGCAGACTGGAGCTTGAGTGTGTGTCTGTGTGGTTATTTTGTTTGGTTTGGTTTTGAACAAAGCCCCCATTGTACATTTTGTGTTGGTTTGTATAGGGCAGTGACTCTGTTATTAAAACCTTCCTGGCATTTCCCTGTCCTGTTGTAGGCTCTGGTTGCCTGTCTGGCAGAGGCAGGGGAACAGTCAGTGTTTAAGAAGCTGCTGAGCAAAGTGAAGGATGCTCGGCCCCTGGATGCTCGGCCCCTGGATGCTCAGCCCCTGGATGCTCGGCCCCTGGATGCTCGGCCCCTGGATGCTCGGCCCCTGGATGCTCAGGCTCTGGAAGCTCAGCCCCTGGATGCTCAGCCCCTGGAAGCTCAGCCCCTGGAAGCTCAGACTCTCGTGTCTTTGCTGAAGCTGTTTCAGGACGCGGATCCCAAGCTGAGAGCGGCTTTGCTGGAGAGGGAACAGGGCAGCGCGGAAGCCCTGCAGCAAACAGGTAGAGAATGGGGCAGAGTGAGTGGACAACCTTGTAGGTGAAGCAGGTTTCCAGAAACCCTGTATCCCTACTCAGATGCAGGTGATTTGTCATGTGCTGGCCAGGATCCTGGAGCATTTCTGTCCTGCAGCAGTGGGCTGTAGGAAGCACAGGGCTCTCCCCTTCGCTGCCTGGAGGGCTGGATCGATGGCTGCACAGCCAGCGTGGGTCAGAGCACAGCTGAGCCTCAGGATTGAAAGCTCCTTTCTTACTTGAGTCTGACAAAAAGCAGTGGCCTTGCAAACCTGGTGTTAACCTCCAGCTTGCTTCATGGCTTTGTGCTCTGTTAGATAAATGAGACGTTTTCCTTTCATAGAGTTTAAAGAGAATAGCAAAGTGATTTTCCTCTGCTGCTTGTGCTCCGGATAAGCTTTGCTATTCACTTAGATCTTTCACAGAGTCTCACTCGCTTCAGCATCCTGTCAGTTCCTTCAGACTGACTTGTTTCATGGCTTGTGTTTCTGAATCCTTTTCCCTCCAGAGAGCACAGACAAGGGAGAGCCGCTGTCCGCTCGCTTGCTGAGATGCAGGGAGGAGCTGATCCAGAGCGTGACACAGCTGAGCCCCATCGTAGAGTTCCTGGAGGCGGCTGAGGAGGGATTCCTGACTGCCTCAGAGAAACGGGTAAAAAATGTGAAATAAGGAAAACTGTGGGCAAGAGGGGGGGTGTGTGTGTGTCTGCAAGGCAATGTCTTACTGCACAGTTTGCCAAGTGATGTGCCAGCCTCGCCTGGCAATTGCACCTCCCTTTTCCAGCATAAGGACTGGCTGTGTGTGTTGTCTCAGGTCCTGCTTTGCTGAGCTGTGGGAACAGTGAAAGCTGAGGTGTTTGACAGCCGTGTCCTGGGCTGCAGCAAAACGAGCGTGGCCAGCAGGTCAAGGGAGGTGATTCTCCCCATCTAGTGAGGCCCCACCTGGAGCACTGCATCCAGTTCTGGAGCCCCCAACACAAGAAAGACATGGACCTCTTAGAACAAGTCCAGAGGAGGCCACGAGGATGATGCCAGGGCTGGAGCAGCTCTGCTGTGAGGACAGGCTGAGAGAGTTGGGGCTGTTCAGCCTGGAGAAGAGAAGGCTCCAGGGAGATCTTATAGCGGCTTCCCAGTACCTGAAGGGGCTCCAGGAAGGCTGGGCAGGGACTTTGGCCATGGGCAGGGAGTGACAGAACAAGGGGTGATGGCTTGAAAGTGGAAGAAGGGAGGTTTAGATTAGACATTAGGAAGAAATTCTTTGGTGTGAGGGTGGTGAAACACTGTCCCAGATTGGCCAGAGAAGCTGTGGCTGCTCCTCCCTGGAAGTGTTCTTGGCCAGGTTGGATGAGGCTTTGAGCAACCTGGTCTAGTGGAGGTGTCCCTGCTGCCGGCAGGGGGGTTGGGACTGGAAGAGCTTTAAGGTCCCTTCCAACCCAAACCAGTCTGGGATTCTAAGGTCACCTCAAGACCAGGACAAACACTACCTGGCAGGGTGTCAGGCTGCCCCTGCAAGCAGAGCCTGGGGCAGAGGAGGTGCCTGGTGCTCCCCACAAGCCCTGCAAATGCCTTTTTGTGAGCCTGGAGAAGGCTCTGTAGTGGAGTTTGCTGGTGGAGAACCCCTAGTACCTCTGTGCTGCCTGTTTGCCTGTTAGGTCCTTGTGTACATGGGGTCATCAGCTTACCCCACAGCTGACCTTCCCAGCTTTAATTCTTTTCTTTAATTCTTATCACATAGTTTCCTGCAAAAGTAGTGCCTCTGACTGATTTGTCTATTTGTGTTGTGATGTGCTGAGTGCAGCAGTGGGTGGGGAGGCCTGGTGCTTTCCTGTAGGCAGTTGCATTATATGCACTGATTTGCAGAAGCCATAAAGGACGAAATACTGTGTATGACCTGCTTTACCCTGCCCATGCAGCTGAAACGTGCAGGTTGCCCTAGCATGCTGCATTCAGTACTCAGCTCCAGACCTCCTGTCCTGGTTTGCCACAGCAATTCCTTCCCCTGAGCCAGGGTCAGAGCGAGTGGAGAGCGCTGTTGTGCTCAGTGGCATGAACCACGTCTGCTTTCTGTCTGAGTGAGCCTGACCAGAGCTGCAAAAAGTGGGCTGAGAACTTCTGCCCATCTGATAAGTCCCTCAATTAATGTCTTGCTCACTTGCACATGGTCCCTGACCAGGTATCTAGTGTGGAGCATCCTTGAGTATGGGCACAGTTTGGTACAGGAGGGACGAGAAGGGTGTTGCTAGCAGAGGCATCCTCATGGGCTGGGGTGTGACTGGCAGCTGATGAATTCTCCTCTCCGAAGGCAGCGTGGCTGAGCCTGGAATGGGGATCTGAGAGGAGACAGTGAGGTGTGAATGCATGTGGTGGGTTGACCTTGCCTGAATGCCAGGTGCCCACCAAACTGCTCTATCACCCCCTCCTCAGCAGGATGGGGAGGGGAGAAAGTAAGATGGAAAAACCCCAAACTCGTGGGTCGAGACAAAAGGCAGTTTAACAGAGAAAAAGCAAAGCTGCACAAGTAGAAGAACAAAATGTTCATTCTCCACTTCCCATCAGCAGGTGATGTTTGGCCAATTCCCAAATCTTATCAATGTCTATAAATACGTGAAGTGTGGGGGCCAAATGGATGGGGCCGGGCTCTTCTCGGTGGTGCCCAGTGATAGCACAAGGGACAATGGGCACAAACTGGGACACCAGAAGTTCCAGAGAAACTTAAGGAAAAACTTCTTCCCTGTGAGGGTGCCGGAGCCCTGGGCCAGGCTGCCCAGAGAGGGTGTGGAGTCTCCATCTCTGGAGATGTTCAAACCCACCTGGACACTTTCCTGTGCAACCTGGTGTAGGGAACCTTCTTTGTCAGGGGGGTTGGACTGGATGATCCCAGAGGTCCCTTCCAACTCCACCAGTCTGTGACTCTGTGTGACTCCCGAGAAGCAGGGAGGGCTTCAGCACACGCACAGCGGCTGCTCCGGAGGACAAACAGAAATAACGATTGTCCTCCCCTCACCCTCCTTTCCCCCTGCTTTGATTTCTGAGCAGATGTCAGATGGTCTGGAATATCCCTTTGGTCAGTCTGGGTCAGCTGTCCTGGCTGTGTCCCCTCCCAAGACCTTCCCCACCCCCAGCCTACTGGGAGGGTGGGGAAATGTGGAGCCAGCCTTGATGCTGTGGAGCTCAACAGTAACCAAACCCTGGTGTGTTCTCATCACCTTTCTAACTACTGATACAAACCCCAGCACTCTGAGGGCTGCTCTGGGGAAAATTAACTCCATCTCAGCCAGACCCAAAGGATTTGACATCTGCTGAGGGTATTGTGGCTGTCAGCAGAGCCCCAGAGTGGGGTGCCTGCAGCTGAGCTCCTAGCCATGAAAGCTGCATCAGCAGTGGGGACATTCGGGGTTTTTAGCCTGTTCAGGTTGCAGTGTGACCTTTCCTTAAAAGGCTGCACCTTTTCCCTGCACTGTTCTTTTTATCTTCATGAAATTAAGTAGTTTTAACTAGGTAGCCATTTTTTATCTGCTCATTGAAAAAAAAACAAACAATAAAACAAAACAAACCCAAACCCCAGCAATGAACCAAAACTAAAGCCATTCTGCCATCATAATTCTGCCCCTTTGGCACAGGGTCCAGCCTTTCACTGCATCATCACTTCCTAGGGACTTGTGCCTTGTTTGGTGCAGGGATGGTGTTGTTCAGTATTCCTTTTTACCCTCTTCAGTCACTGCACATTCCATTTGCTACAGAGCCTCCAAGCTCTGCTCTGGGTACAAAATCCTTCTCTGTGGGATCCCTTGGTGCTCTTGTCACCCACAAGTTCCCAGCAAATAACAAATGTGTTTGGGGAGTGCTCCAGTGAGGCTGGGTGCGTGGCTTTTTCCCTGCTGTAGCACAGGAAAATAAGGCAGAAACTGCCAAATGTAGACTGACCTTGGAGGTTCCCTTTTTTTCAGGCTTGGTTTATTTGTTTATTCCACTCCTACCCCCCCACAAGTGCTTAATTATTTTAGAAGTTCAGCTGATTAAAGCAGTGGGCCTGTGGCATATGTGCAGTTGACATCTCTGGTGTCTCAGGTGTGGTGCTGGGAAAACGAACGTGGAATTAGCAGCCACCTCTGAAGGTTTCATCTTACCTGATTCATCCAGCATTGCATGAGAGCTCTGGGCTGGCAGAGACAGGATTGAGTTCTCCAAGGGTTCATAAAGAAGAGGTTTTCCTTTTTCTTCTCACAGTCACTGCCTCATTAGCTACACATTTATTCAGCAAGACAAGCGTGAGTTTTATGTGTAACAGCCTTTTTTCTAGGCAACTGGATTCTTTCTGTGCCTGGTCCAAGCTGTGCATGGAGCAAGTCTGATTTTCTTTGCTGGAAAACCCGTACATGGTGTGTTGTGAGGCCTCCTGGTAAATCCCTGTGTTTCTGGCAAACATTTTACCTAGCTTTTCTATTTTTTTGAGTGCTCAACGTTGTGTTTTTATTTGTGTTTCTGTAATGTGGGGAGGGAGGATGGAGTATTTGGGAGATGGCTTGGATGCAGATTATCACTTAAAATAAATAAACTTGGATAAAAGGAAGAGCAGGTAACCTCTCATACACAGTGTCCCATGGCTTAGGTCGTTGCAGAGTTGAGAAGGACCAGTCCAGAGGACAGCCCTGAACCTGGAGCATCAGAGTAGCTGGAAAAACATTGATCCTCTCCTTCTGTCCAGGCCATCTTCAAGAGGGAACTTAGGCACTCTGAGCTAGGTACTTTCCCTTCTGTTTGGCTCCAGTGCCTACACGACTTGATGTTCAAACTGAGCTGCTTCAGAGCTAGGGCAGGTGTGAATGACAACATGAGGAAGGTTCCCGGCCATTGCAGGAGCAATCTCACCTGGATGCACTGGGGGATGGAGAAGCCCCGTTGCAAGAACATGTTTTCTGACTGTCTCACCTGATTGTTGTCAAAATGAATCTCAAAATGTCAGTGCTGCATCCTCCACTGCCAGGGCCATCACTTCTGTGCCCATCCACACGTGCCTGGCAGCAGTGGTAGGTTACAGCGTGAGCTCTCCAAAAGGCTGCTGCTCTTGGACCCTGTTCTGTGTTCTCTTAAAAGGCAACCTCAGACTGAGTGATCTAGAGCCAGTTCAGTGTGAATTCGATGGGAGGGTATGTCAACACGTTCACTAACAGCGTTTTGGCTATAAAAGAACAGATTTTTAGAAATAAGAGTAATTAATGAGATCAGCTGCTCTGAAGAGCTCAGGAGAAGCTGTTGGATCAGGTTCTTTTGTGTTAAGGGTAGGAGAACTGTCTGAAGTTTGCATCCTCAACAAGAGAGGGGAATTTCTATGAGAGGTTACAGACCTGAGTGAATGAATAACTTGAGGAAGAGTATTGGGACCTGCAAGAAGTGGCTGAAATGTCTGATGGGCAAAGAAATGTATTTCAGAGGTATGAAGAGAGTCCTGCGGCATCACAGCCTGTATTGAAAGAAGCAAGAAACGTTTGTCTGATCAAGGAAAGAAAAAGAATAATGGGAAGAGATGACCCTCAAACTCATGACTGAGCCTAGGAAGAAATCCAAGAGAGACATGGAAACAGAGATTTCCTGCAGCTGAGGTGAAGCCACAACTCAAAGGGTATCCCTGGCAGACTGGGGGAGCTGAGACTGTGGCTGTGAAAGTGACAGCAAGGTTCATTACTGTGTTTTCCAAGCTGAGAGTGGTCTCTGCAATGGGTGACTAGGACAGGCAGCCAGCTCTGTGAGTGCACAGGAATATGTGGGACAGGCTGGAGGATGTCTGGAGCTGAAGCACTGTGTGTAAGCAAAAAAAATGGGATAAAAATGCAGCAAAGGGTGTTCAAATAAATTGTTTCTGCCTGACCTGGAATCTTTATTTGTTAAGATAAAAATGAGTTTTTCTGCCTTGATCTAGACTTCAGCAAAGCATTTGAATTTCATGTGAAGATATTGTTAAACCAGAGGAAGTGGTGATGTTAAAAAAGCTGTGTCTTGTTGGGAGGTAACTACAGGTTATGCTGAAGGCAGGAGCGATAGGTTGGAGCAACGTTACCAGTGAGGTTCTTGGCACTGACTTAATATTAACACTGAAGTTATTGACACAAAAATATCAAATTGTGCTTAGCAAAACTTACTGCTGAGCAAAACCAGGATGCTTTGTCCACACAGAGGAAGATCTGCAGGATGCAGAAGAATGACACAGCTGGAGACCTGAGCAGTGAGAGCTGAGTGACGTGATCGGATAAAGTGAAGGGTGTGCGTTTAGGTGCAGTAACGAGAGCTGACCATTAAGACCTCATCTGAAATTTCTGTGTGCAGCTCCAAAAAGGTGAATTCGTATTGAAGCAGAGACAGATCTGCAGTTGTGAGATTGGGGGGATGGAGAAGCTGTTTTCTGAGAGGAGCTGCCTTTTTTTACACAGTGCTCGCTTATCCGAAGTGAAGACTGAGGGAGGATGTGATCGTGCTCTTAGAAAGAAATTGGAGAGGAAGGAGGGGGTGAACACCTCAGAGAGCTTAGAGGGCTTTTTAAAGCTAAAAGATAATGTTGGCACATGAACAAATGGGTATACGCTTGCCATGAATAAATTTAAGCTGAAAATTAGAAGAAGCAACAGGGGAATGAGACTGTGGAAGAGCTTTCCAGCCAGGGGAAAGGGAGCAAAAAATGTAACTAGTTTTAGGACAGATCTTAATGATTTTATTAATGGGGCTGTGTAGTGTGGGCTGTAGACAGCAGGGAACTGGGCTGGTGACCTCCAGAGCTTCTGCCAGCCCTACATTTCAAATGCTCAGGAGCACAGTGTTTGCAGAGAGGAGTTCAACCTGTATTTGACAACTGCCTTTCATGTGCAGGGACCTTGTGGGTATCGTGGTGCCATGCTCCAATGTTTCCAAGCTGCAGTGATTGCAGATCACATAAGAGATGTCTCGTGTGGCCTCGTCATAGAAGTAATCATTCAATTAATAGGATGCTTATTTAAATAATGAGAGTCTTTTTTTTTTTTTAATCTCTCTATCCCTGTCTTTTGATGACAAGCAGAAAAATTAGGGAGACAAGGGAAAACAGGCTGCCAGTTTAAGCAGCATTTGCTAAAATTATTAAATGAAATATTGTTTTGAACCCTGTCTTTAAGTCTATTTTTGTTTCCTTTGAAAAAGTGTTTTTTTGCTTGTCAGCGACTTCTAAGAGCTAGACTTGGTGGAAGAACCTACCAGTGTAGTTTTCAAGGTGACACACATCAGATATAGCTGGGATGTGTTTAGATGTTCCTGTAACTAGCACCCCATAACACCTCCCAGTTAATCACATTACTGGAAGCAGTGAATTCTTGCAGTCCTGTGTGCTGTGATACTGCTCCTGTTTCTCTGGTCTCTGTTCAGATCCAGGAGCTTGTAGGAAACTCTCACAAACAGGTTCTTGACTTTTTCTTTATCGCAGGTAGTTTTGGATTGCTGTGAAGGTGGCTCTCAGAGGGAAGCCCTGGACAATCTGCTCAGGAAGGTGGATGAAGAGAAAACACTGAAAGCAGAAAGTTTGGTCAAACTTCTAGGGGCTGTGAAAGCATCATTCCCTGGTCTCCACCTTCTGCTAGACAACTTGGTGGCCACAGCAGATGTCTCTGATGGCAAAGGTATGGGTACACTAAATTTCAGTTGCCTGAAGGCTCAGTTCACTGAATTAGCAGGAGGTTTGGATGGTTGTCTGGACCTCAGCGTGCTTTTATAATCTTACTTTCATGTAAAGGAATGGGATGGCCATTGTATGCAAACAAAAATGGTCTGGGAACACTGGGGTAGGAGGACTGGGCCAGCAAGGAAGCCCTAACTGCAGTGAAATGAGCAGTGCTGGGCAGAAACCTGTTGGGCTCATTCACTGAGTTGGATACTCTTTGGGTAGGAACTAGGATGTCACACCTGGCAAACAGGAAAAATGGTCCCTCCAGTGTCAAATTGCTTTTTAGTTTTCAGTCACTTAAAGCAGCAGAGTGTGTCTCCATAAGAAATAGGACAATTTTCACTGAATAAACCCTTCATAGGTGAAGGCATCTTTACCAAACTCTGGTCCGTTGGTGACTTTAATTTAGAGTGCTTGCTGGCTTTGAAAGAAAATACCTAAAACTCCCCCAAAGTGGTGGATGTCTTGGTGTTAAATACAGCCAATGTCTTACCTTGCTGCTATCTTTGTGAATTCCTTGTGGTTGAGGGAGATTGTGAAGAAAATTTAGGTGGGCTCTGCTCCTGTCCTTGCTCCAGGTGGCATTTCTGCCCATCATGGCCAATGACTCGTGGTCTCCTGTGTGGAGCAGAGTGCGCTGATGGGAGTCCCATGCTTAGTGTCCCCATTAGACATCATGATCTTGGAAAGCTAGTCATAGAATCATAGAATGATTAGAGTTGGAAGGGACCTTAAAGACCATCCAGTTCCAATGCCTTCCACCAGACCAGGTTGCTCAAAGCCTCATCCAACCTGGCTGAGAACACTTCCAGGGAGGAGCAGCCACAGCTTCTCTGGCCAACCTGGGCCAGGGTCTCACCACCCTCACACCAAAGAATTTCTTCCTCACACCTCATCTCCATCTCCCCTCTGCCACTTTCAAGCCATCACCCCTTGTTCTGTCACTCCCTGCCCTTGGCCAAAGTCCCTCCCCAGCCTTCCTGGAGCCCCTTCAGGTACTGGGAGGCCACTGGAAGGTCTCCCTGGAGCCTTCTCTTCTCCAGGCTGAACAGCCCCAACTCTCTCAGCCTGTCCTCACAGCAGAGCTGCTCCAGCCCTGGCATCATCCTCGTGGCCTCCTCTGGACTCATTCTAACAGGTCCATGTGTTTCTTGTGTTGGGGGCTCCAGAACTGGATGCAGTGCTCCAGGTGGGGTCTCACGAGAGCAGAGTAGAGGGGCGGAAAGAATCACCTCCCTCGACCTGCTGGCCACGCTTCTTGCAGCCCAGGATACAGTTGGCCTTCTGGGCTCTCCTTCTTTTTTTTTTGGTGGGATTTGGTTGTTTGTTACCTGCCTGTGGTGGTTCAGGGCCTCAAGAGTCCCCATCTTTTGACTGGTGGGATGATCCTCCAAGTTTGGGTGGGTTTCAGCATGCCGCTGAGCAATTCAGACAGAGAGGCAAAATTCACAACTCTGAGGGCACATAAAAATTAAAAACTAAATTAACATGCAGTGAAATGTAAATGAATGTTTAATAGAAAGCAAAACTGTGCTCGTAAGGCTGATAATTTCCTCTGTAGCAAACGCTCCCGACAGGCAGCTTGCTTTGTCGTTTGTTAAGCACGACTGCTTCCTTGAACCACCAGGCTCCCAACATGGTTAATTATCTAATGGTAATACCCATTCCAGGGAGGAGCATTCCTTAATTACACACAGCTGAATCTCCTCCAGTTGCAGCTTGAACAAACAAACAGAAGCACAAATATTTCTTATGGTGGCAATGAAGAGGGAAGGAATGATGGGAGCCGCTGATGGCAGCCTTTGGCTGTCCTGTGCTGTCCTGCTAACAGGAAGGAGGATGTCTTCCACCGTGGTGCAGGGCATGCTCTGGTTCTGGAGTTCACCTTGCTGTGGCAGCAGAGCTGAGAGTGCACTCATAACCATGCAAATGTGTGTAATAATATCAGAAACATTCCAGTGGGAAAAGGAGGAAAATATATTTATTTGTAAACCATCCCCTGATCCACGTGGGGCACATCCAAGTCAAACCTAAACCCCACGGAGCTCAAGTGCTTCATGAGGTTCCTGTAGCTTTGCCAGGCAGAAGACTGGTGTCTCCAAGAAGTCTTTGCCCAGTGAGATTTTCATATTAGCTCAAAATCTTCTGCTGGTTATTCCCACAGCCTGCCATTGCCTCTCTCACCATCCTGGAGAGCTTTCTCTCCTTACCCAGCGCTGTATGTCTTCTGGGTCCCAGAGACTGTTTTTCTTTTCACCAAGCTGTGTGTATTTAGCTGCTTTTCTCCCAAGTGGTGCTGTGTGAATAATATTGTTCTGTTTCATACTGAACCAAAGTTTTTAAAAGACCTAAGCACACAAACAAAAACCACACACAGGTGTCTTGGGTGAATGGCAGTGTTTGGTTTTTGTTTCTCCTACAAAAGTGTAACTGCATTTAGTAACTCCAACGTTGAAAAAATCCTTTTCAGATTCATCTATTTGGCAATTTCCAGTTTCATTTGTCAACTAATCTGACAACAAATACAACCCTGTATTGCTTTAGGTATTTAGTATATTTTGCCCAAGTTCATTACAGTGAATAAGCACTGTTACTCTTTCTTGAGTTAGTCCTGATACTGGGGTGTCTTTAAAGTGTTGTGGTGTTACTGTAGGGTCATCATTTCTCAGATTCATCAGGGCAAAGCTCAGCAGGCCCAGCTTGGAATTAGATATCAGAGAGGAAGGAATGAGGTTAAAGTTGGATTTTAATGGTGTAAGGGAGAGAGGAGGGTGTTACTGCCACTTTGCAATCAGAAGTCTGGTTTGTGTTCTCTTAACATTTTAACCAAGGACAACTCAGCCTGGTAAGTTTTTGATTACCTTGGACCATCTGGGTGTTTGTAACATCTTCATGTTTGACAGTCACACACTGCTGAGATGGAGCACGTTGCAGAGCTCCTCCTTGGTGGAGTGGATCAAAGACTCTCACAGATCTCTTTCCATGAAACTTCAGTTAAGTCAGTAATGAGGTCTTCTTGATTCCAGGGCATCACAAGAGGCTGATGAACATCTCAAGGTGTTGTCTTCACAGACAAGGTCACATGTTTACCTGCTGAATGTGGCTAAAACCTGAGACTTTCTTCTTCTGGGCTCAGACCAGGACTGAGACTTGAAAGACATTTGGGTCCCAGGATCTATTTCTGTAGGCACATGCACACAGAGGATATTCTGTCATCTTTGATTTGGAGAAGTTCTGATTTATCATGCTTATCCTCTGCTTAAAGGTGAATCCAGGTGTCCTGAGCCTAAGGCTGTGTTAGTGACCAGCTGCCCTGGTGTTTTTGGTCCCACCAGCTCTAAAGCCCTTTAGGAAAGTGCTGCAAACTCAGCTGTTCTTCTTTTCATTCACTTGCATTCAGCCCAATGGAGCCCAGAGGATTATGGAGCCAAACTGCTGAGACAGTACCGAGAAAACTTAGTGGAGCTCCTCACAGACACCGAGACTCTGCTGCAGGGCATCTCTGCTGCACAGAGCCTGACTCCTGCTGAGAGAGAGGTGAGCAGTCTCTTCATGTGTGTGAGCATGTGGCAGTTTCACTGGGCTGGCCCTTGGCCAGCAGCCAACACAGCCCTTCACCCACTGTCCCCCCACCCCCAGGGGACAGGGGAGAGGAAGGGGGCAAGGGTAAGGAGACTTGTAGGGTGAGATAAGAACAATTTAATAATGGAAATAAAAGAAAACTTTAAAAAACCCTAATATTAAAAATATTAGTAGTGATGATGATAGCAGTAATAAAACATGCAAATGAGTGACCCCCAGGGCCATTGCTCAGCACCCACCCACCCAGCCCGGCCCCTTCCCAGAGAGCGATCCCGAATCAAAACCGCAATCCCGGGAGAGCCAGAGCCCGAGCCAGAGCCAGAGAGAATCCCCCCCCATTTCCACTCAGCCCCGGATAATGCACTGACCGTGCCGGGATCTGACCTGGAACATCTCATGGCACATCCCAGTGCCAGTTTGGGGTTTGCTGTTCACTGCGCTTCTCCCTCCCAGTCCTGGTGCAGCTGTGAACCAGCCAGACACGGTGGCCTTGAGCTCCAGCAGCAGCTCACAACACCGGTGCTGTGATCAGTGATGTTCTCATAACAAGTCTTGCACTGAAACCAAAACACAGCTCTTCGAACTGCTGAGAAGAAAATTCACTCTATCCCAGCAAGACAGGACAGTGCAGACACTGAGCTTCAATCCCCACCTGGGATCCCTGTCAGGTCCTGAGGACTCGACTGACCACCGGCCATGGCTCGGGTCGGGGCTGTCCTCCAGCAGGACTCGGTTTAGTGATACCTTAGCATCCCATAGTCGGAGCGAAGCAGGTAACGCACATGAGCTGAACGCTGGCAAGTGCGAGAGGCTGACTGGGCCCTGAGGAGAGGTGCTCAGCTTGGGAGCGGGTGGAGGAAGTGGCTGCTGTGTTTGAGTGCAGGGCTGGGCTTCCACGTGGTCACGACTTGTGTTGCGCCGTCAGATGGGTCTTCAGCAGGGCAGGAGCAAGGGAAGGCTGGGTCTAGGGTGAGCTGTGGTCGCAGGGCAGGTGGACGATGTCCCTTTTTGGTGCCTCACTGTGGGTCTTTCCCAGGTGATGGAGCAGATGGTGCAGCGTGAGGCTGGCGGGTTTGCCCCCCTCGTGTCGGCGGCGCTGGAGGAGCGGGCTCTGTCGGTCTTTGCCATCTGGCAGCTGCTGCTGGCTGTGCGGGGGCCTGCGCCGCTGAGCCTGCTCCTGGAGGAGATCCGCAGACAGCCTGGCGCAGAGCTTTTCTTCCAAGCAGGTAATGGGTTTGCTGTTCCCCCACGCTCCCCCTGAGCTTCTCCCGCTGCTGGCAGGAGCTGCTTTCCAACTCCTCGCCCTCTCCCTGGCCAGGAATCTCTGTTGTTCAGCACCCATCTCCTCAGTGAAGCAGCTGATTGATTGATTGGAAAAGCACTTTGGTTCTGCAAACACGGCTCTGTGCCTTCAGATTTTGTAATGAGCAAACCTTTTGAGAGATGGCCACCATCCTGTGCTAACAACCAACTGGAGACCCCTCAGCATGGGCTTCATCAGAAGCCTGGTGTGCAGCCACCACCCTGTGCTCCCCAGAGCCTCAGCCTCTGGCTTTGAATTTTCCTGCTTTAAATTGTGCTTTTCACCCCAAATTGTCAGAATCTCACACAAGTGTGAGGAATGCTCAGGTTGGTGGGCTTGTGGGGTAGGAGAAGGGAGGCTGTGCAGAGCCTGACCGTGTGTGCTGGCCCTGTGGGCACAAAGCTGGGGTTCAGCTGCCTGCAGTAAGGTGCCTTTGTCCAAACTCCTCCATCCCCTCTGTGCTCAGCCTGGAGAAACCAGCACTTTGGGTGTATGGTGCATCCGGCTGCTTTTTATGTAGCTGTCCTGGAATGAGGGAAATTGTGCCTAGAAATGCCTGTTTCTCTGCAAAAGTCAGAGTGGGCTGTCTGTAATTGCAGGAGGGAAGAAATCCTGAGTCTTGGGAGAATCATGTCTGCCTTTTGGGGTTGTCAGTGTCTCTTTCAGCGATGTGCTTTGGAAAACCAGATCTTGTTGCCTGGAGTAGGAGCAGCAGTGGGAAGGGAGGTCTGCTAGGGGTCTGTGCTGGATGTCAGTGCTGCAATTAGTACAACCAAAGGTTGCCTGTAGTTTGCTGTTTCCTGTGCCCTAAAGAAGTCACTCCTGCTGTTATCAGCTCAGCTTCAGGAGCAGGCTGGGCAAGGCTAAGTGAAGCGAAGGTCTTCAGGTTCTCCTTGGGTTTTGTGTTTGTTATGTACCTTTACTTTTATTTTCCTTTTCAGTGGCCACCAGCGAGAGCACAGCCATTGAGATCATCCTGAGGCACAGCAAGCTGATCTCAGAGGCCATCCAGCAGAGAGAGGACCTGCAGGGCTTGGCTCCCGGGGAGGCAGGTCTCACAGAAGCACTCAAAGAGGTACGAGGGGGTGTGCTGGGAGCCAGCATGGTTTGGGACTCAAAGGGTGGACAGGCCCCAGCATGCTCTGAAGCAAAGGGACTTTACTTAAGTTGCAGAAGCCATCCAAAGTTGAAGGTGCCCTTCTGCTGAAGTGAGAGTGTTTTGGATGTTTTATATAAATTCTGCAGGAGATTTTATGTAAAAGAAATGACCAATGAGATTCTCAGTTGGTGAAAATGTGGATATTCAAGCACAGCAGAACTGGTTCAGCTGTGCAAGGGTGCTGAAGGCCTAGAGATAGCAGAGCTGCCAGGGAGTGGGTTTCCATTTGATTCGACTGTTCCAGGACAGGTGAGAATGAAACACTGGTAGAAAATGCACTGAGGGTGCCATGGTTGTGTAGTGTCCCAGAGTGCCTGGCCTGTTTTCCCTTTGACAAGGAAAATGGGCTGTTAGGAACGTGCTGGCCTTTTCCACCCAGCAGTGTGTGGTTGCTCATTGCTGCTCTGTTAGCTGCTGTTGGAGATCGGGAAGGGTGAGGTACATACGGGCATGCACAGATCCTCACCTTGGTTCTCCTTGTAGTGGCTGGCTGAAGCAAGTTTGGATTTGGAAGGGAGAGAAAAACCTCAAGAGATGTGTATGAGACACTCGTTTGTGAGTTAAGAAAACTTAAGGAAAAACTTCTTTCCTGTGAGGGTGCCGGAGCCCTGGGCCAGGCTGCCCAGAGAGGGTGTGGAGTCTCCATCCCTGGAGATGTTCAAACCCACCTGGACACTTTCCTGTGCAACCTGGTGTAGGGAACCTGCTTTGGCAGGGGGGTTGGACTGTATGATCTCCTGAAGTGCCCTCCAATCCCTACGATTCTGTGATTTTTTAATGGTGTAAGGCATTGAGGAACCGCTCTTTCCATGGAAGGGTGGTTTTAAATGAGCTAAGACCAAAACAGAAAGTCTGAGAATTTAATTTGTAGTAACTTTTTTTTTAATCCTGAAATTCTGTCAGCTCATGAACATACATCAGTGCAGGGGCAAAGACCTCTATGGAAAGGGATTTCTTTTCTGGTTTCTCAAAGCAGGTTCCCAACAGTAGAGATAAAACAAAGTGGATATGCCCTCACTCCCAGACCTTCCTGACCTTTAACAGACCAAAATCTGTCATGTGATGTTTTCTTCTTCTTACTTCTCCAGCTACTGAGTATTTCTGCTCAGAAGGAAAGTTCAGAGGCCTCCTTGAAAGCAGCTCTGAGTACAGCCCAGGAGAAGTCTGTCCCGGCCATCAAGATCTGTCAGCTCCTCTGCAATGTCCACGAGTTCTTCCCGGACCTGCAGCCAGTGATGCAGGAGCTGGGGCACGTGGGTAAGGAAAGCTCAGGCTTTCATCCTCCTGGGATCTTCTACCCACAGCTATGGGAGTCTTGGGCAGTTTGCTGGTTGACTTCAGTGTCCTGGAGGCCTGAGGTTGTTCCACAGAACTGCTGTCTGGCCAGATGCTGGGGTTGTGCTCCCAGGAAGGTTCACAGGGGTGACCTTTGGATCCAAGCACTGCAGTGTGCATTTCTCCAGATTGATGTTTTATATGTTATGAGGTTGTGGGGACTGGAACTGACCCTGGACTGATCTTCCTTAACTGTGTTTGAATTTCTCCACCCCAGCCCTTGCACAAAGGCATTTACACAACTTAGCTATGTAATTTATGTCTATATTGGGTAATTTTTCAGAATTTATCCTTCACCTGTGAGGTTTCTTTGGCTATTCCAGTACTGGTGGATCTGTAGGAATTTGGACTTGTGTTACAGTCCCTTGGCTTCGTCTGTGTCCGTGTGGATACTTCACAGGCTGATTGCGGAAAGGTCACATTGGAGCGCACTTGTCTTGTGCAAAGGTGACCATGATGGTGCAGTTTGTAGTGCCAGACTGGTCTCTGAGTTTGTTTTCTCTTTGTGTTTTAATTTGGTCTTTAATGTGTGCACTTTTTACAAAGCAAATGATCCCCTGAGAGGGTACCACAGCAGCGGGGGAATGTTACACAGTGTGCTAGTTTGGCAAAGGTGTGAATGAACCATGCAGATAGCAACTGGATGAACTCCAGAAACAAATGCACAGCAATAACCACGTGTGAGACCCTGCCCTGAGCTGTGGAATCCTTTCCAGCTGAGCTGAATTGTGTCTCTGCATCTGCCATTTGAAGGAAGAATGCTTCACAGAATTTAGTGCTTTAGTGACACAGGTAACAGAGGGACGGGAGGTTTGTGTTGGCTTGAAAAGGATGCAAATGTGACTGACTTATTCTGTTTGCTTGCATACATTTTTGTGGCATTTGGCTTCCCAACACATCCAAGTACGGATTATTTGGGCTGTGGAGTCCACTGGGATGTGCCCAGTGTGATTTTTATCCAAGCACAGACGCTGGTTCAGCTCACTCCATCCCTACTCACTCCTGGTGCCAGAGCTGCTCGGCTTACAGCGCGGTGTGGAAATGTGAGCTGGTTGCTAGGTAGGCAGAGTAAGCAGCTCATTGTAGATGTCTCTTCTTTTTTTAGGGGTGGAAAGTTTAATGGCTTTGTCTGAAGATTTGGGTCAGGGCCAAGATGGGTCTTTGTGAATGAACACAAGCTTCCTGGCTTTGACACTTGTCATCGTTTCGTGTTTGACGGTGACAGCCGAAGCCAGTATTCCTCGCGTGCTGGGAAGGGGCAGAGTGACCTTCCCCTAGGTCACTCTCTGTGCTCTCTGGGGTCATTAGCTTGCCTGTGTTCTTGAGCAATGAGGAGATGTTGGGGTGGTAGATGGACTGGGTGACCTGGAGCAGTGTGCATGGAGAACAAACCGAGGACTTGAAGTACTACTCCAGCTGTAGGGCTTGGAGGGTGACAGCACATGGTCTGCTCCGCTGTCTTGACTCAGTGGCTTTAGTGGTCTCCCTGAGAGATGTTGCATTCTCTAGATCCAGTATTCATGCCTAGCTCAGGTGCAGGTCCTCTCTTCTGACTCCACCAAGAGCTGCCACCAATCCAGTTGTCATTTTCACCTGGTCATGGCTCTCGGGATTTCCAGAGAAAAGGTGATTCCTTCTTGGCTTCCATTCCTTCTGTCTCTTCATCTGATGCTACAGGCACTTGCCCCACTCCCCTGCACCCTGTCTGACCATGGGATGTGCCAGGGCTGATGCTCTGGTGACTCTAGAGGAGGTAAAGCAACAAAAATGGTGTGTGCCTGTGAAGGTGCAGCCCACCTTGGCTGCTGGACACCTTGCAGTGCTTACCAGTGAGGAACTTGGAGAGTCAGCTAGATTGCTTTGGCAGATGCCTGCTTGTCTGGCACCAATATCAAAGAGAGCAGACTGCTGTTACTAAGTGTCTTTGCAGGGCTTCAAGCCAAGGTGGAGATGAAATCAAACAGCATCAAAAGCCAGAGCCCTGGAAAAATGGTATTTACTTGGCAAGAACATATTTTCTGTATGAAGTGTCCAGGGGAAGGTTGCCAGTTACCAGCCCCTTTTTGGCATCCTGTGAATCTTTACCCTGAACTTCCAGATCTTAATTTCTAGACCAGTCTTCTCAGCTCTGATATTGCTGCTTACCAGCCCTCAATGTTGCAGGTGGCTTTGTGAATCAATAACTGTGTGGCTCTTGGTATGAGATGTACTGCAGGTAACTCAGGCCTCATGTTTGAGGGATGTGAGCTTCCACTTCAAACAGAGGGCATCTTACATTTCTGAGGAACATACATGCTGCATGGAGATGCAGAGTTTGCATTCCCACTTGAAAGCAACAGTTTTTACATCTGTACCACAAAAAAAAAGAAAGAAAAATTTCTGATGCTTAAGTTAGGTGGGATGAGGCACTTGGAAAGTGCCAGGCACCCCTGTGGAGGAAACTGTGTGATGGGTTGGGTTTTTTTGGTGGAGGTACAGTATGAAACCTGTTGGCTTCTCCTCGTGCCCCTTCTGTAGTTGAAGCACTGTCACTGTTGGTGGCTGGTACTTGCAGGATGAGGTTTGGCTCTTCCAGCCAACTCCATAACCTCCTCTCTCAGCCAGCTGCTTTCCAGGCTCTGTACAGTCACTTCTTGGGGGGGATCATGTCTATCAAGATATGCCTCACTTTCAGATCTCAGAAATGTGTCAAGAACTCCAGCAAAAAGCCTTTTCCTCTGCACAGCTTTGTGCTTAAAAAAGGCAGTTAGCATCTAACTTAGGCCTCAGTCAGCCCCTGGAATCGTTAAACTGCAGGGTCTGCAAGCAAACTCCATTCTCCTCTATCAAGGTTCTGCTTTAGAAGCCATCATGCCTGTCAGCAACCATCAGAATGACCTTCAGGGTGCAAAGTGGTGGGTGGACTTTTCTTCCAGCTTAAGCTGGAGAAGTGGGAATGGGATGGTCATACACCAAAAGATCTGGAGTCCAGTGTCTGTCATGAATTGCAGGGAGGGTAGAGCAGCCACCAACATTCCAGACTTGGCAGAACACTTACAAAAGAGAAGGAGAACTTGGTATGAGATACACCATAATTAACAGCAGGGTTTTTCTGACAGTGCTGAATGTCTTTGCCACCACAGAGTGGAAAGTGACACAAAGCCCACAGTCCCAGAAGGAGGACCCTGCAGTTAGGAATTCATGTCTGGGACCTTTCTGGTGTGCATTTACCCTCAGGCTCTGTCTGCTCCCAGGAGGCTCAGCCAAGGGCATGGCCAAGGCAGTTCTGCTAAGGCAGCTGCTGCCTCAAACTTGCTGTGCAGTCAGTTTTTCACTCTGGTCTTGTGTCTCACAAGAGTGCTCAGGTTCACCTCCAAGCTTCCTGCATCCCCAAGGCTGGAAGCTGACTGAGGAATGTCTGTTGGTCGATGCTGATCTAACAACATATAAAATGTTGTCTTTGCCCATAGAATTGGTTCTGGGGGACATCTTGGCTGCCAGGTGGAAAGGAATCGCTGCCCTAGCGTAGCCAGGCTGCACGTCCCCTCTTCTGCTCAGGCAGCAGCCAGCCCGTGGTACTTGATGCTGTTAGAGAAACATCAAGTTCAGCAGCCTGACACCTGACCTTACTGTCACACCAGCTTTGTGACGTCTCCCATTCTCTGTCGCGACGGAGGGAAGACCCGGACGCTCGATATGAGTGATCAGCAAGCTCCATTTATTGATTACACACGTGCTCCTTATATACAGTGGTTAATTAAGCTCATGCATATTCTTAAAGACCTATACTGATTGGTTTATTAATTATCCTGGGAACTTTCTCTTTGTTATAACAGGTGGCTTTGCTCTGTTCACGTCCCAAGGACGTCACCAGGATGCTCCTACTTTGCGGTTACCAGCTACAGCTGCTCCCTTCTTTTTCCCAACTTAGTTTTGCTGGAGTTGTTTGTCTGAAGTCTCAAGGACAAGTCAGGATCCTGGAGACTTCTGCTAATTCACCCTGACTTATGTCAAGGGCCTAAGCTGGCTACTGCAGCCTGAGCCATTTCATACCCTTGCTGCTTCTGCTGAGCCTCTGATTGTACAACATCTCCAGTGATCTGCAACAATTCTCCTGTCTCATGGTACCCAGACTTTGAAAGCCTTTTGAGGGTGTATTCCACCATCAGACAGGTCCTCCTGCCACCCAGGATGTGTATATTGCACTAGCACGGGACTACAGGTGCAGGTACCTGGCCATTGAATTTCACGTGATCTGCTTCAGCTTTATTTCAAAAATGTTTTCTGGGATTAGTGGTGTCCCCCTGAAGATGAAGAGCTGTTCCTGGAGCCCCTTTATCCATTTCCCCATGAAGGTGAACTGAAGTTGAGAATTTGCCCTGCCTTTATAACATTATAGTCTTGTGCTGTTGTCTGGGGTAGAGCTTTGGAACAACATTTTCACAGGCAGAAGAGCACGAGGACCATGAGCCAACTCTGGGCGCACTGGAGTCCATGGCAAACCTCCATCTGACTCAGGTTACACCTCTGCTGCCATGGCACCACTTCCAGACATTTCCAGTCCTGGTTTCCTTAGTGCTCATATCTTCACCCACATCCATCCTGTCCAGTGAGGTGACTCTTCTTGACATTCAACTTTTCCATGAGGTTTGAAGATACTTCATCACTTGAGTCAGGAAGGCTGATAGTGCTGGTTCTAGGGCTGTGGGAAGAGGCCACAGAGGTGGAAGGTGTGTATTGCTATCTTGACAGAGCAGAACAAACTGGCACCAGTCTCCCAGTCTGTTTTTCTCCCTTGATGTGTTTGGTGACATCTTAAGATTTCCAAGTCTGTTGGAATATGTCACCTCACTCCTACTTGGTTGGGAATCCGGGGCAGTATCAGTGTGCAGGGAGGAGAAAAGAACTTTGCAAGCACGGGCTGAATTTCCTGTGTGTTGGCAAAAGGAGAGGTCTGCCCTGGTTTCCATGGCCACACAGTTGTGTGGTTCTCATTACAGCAAAGAAGCCAAATGTGTCTGTCTGTGTTTTGATTTCTTCCATACGTGCGTTCCCTGTGGGTCTTTTCTGCAGATTAAGATCCCAGGTGAATTTTCCAGCTTGTGCTTTTTGAGCTGATGGTGTTACAGGGACTCAGAAAAGCATTAGGCTTGGTGAGAAGTGAATGTAATGAGCAAGTTAAAATACCTCAGGGCCCTGACCAGGAGACTCAGAAGGGTCATAGCAAGATTATCTGTTCACTTTCAGAGAGTTTGCATTGGGGAAGTGTTCCTGAGTTTTCTTGTAATTCCTGGCTGGATTTCCACCCTCAGTGGCAGACTTAGTGTGGTACCTGAGGCTCAGATCTTCAAACATTTAAGCATGGTCATAACTTCACATGTCTGAGCAGGAGACAGATCCTTGGAAGCAACAGTTGTTCCTGTTGTAGGAATAAGCTCTTGGGAAAATCTGGCCCTGGCTTCTGCCAACTAACCCAGCCCCTGGTGTGTGTGGGTGGAGAAACTCAAGGACCATTCTTTCATGCTTTGTACCATGCATGGCCATGGCCACTTTTGGGCAGAGTCATGTACCCTTGTCTCGATGGGACGTGTCCAATGTGTATCTGTTCTTGCTCTGCAGGGACAACTGTCTGTGTAGGAGCACTCAGGAGATGGGAGACCAAGGGGCTGGTGCTCAGTTCTACTGGTCACCACCGAAACAGGAATTGCTATTTCCATAGGTCTCTTGACTGAGGGAAGTGGGGAGGAACCTGGGATCAGGAAGTGGAAGGTAAACAGTGAATCCCAAGTTGAAGCTCTGGACAAAGATGAGGACAAATCAGAAGGTGCCAGTGCCAAGGAATTGAAGGAACCCCTGGAAAAAGCTTCTTCCAAGAAGAGTTTTGTCTGCAAAGCCTGCGATAAGACCTTCCACTTCTACTGCCGCCTGAAGGTGCACATGAAGCGCTGCCGAGTGGCCAGGGGAAAGCAAATCCAGTGTAAGGAGTGCAGTGAGGTCATGCCAACGAAAAAGGAGCTGGAGAAACACCAGCTAGAGGTCCATGGAGTGGTGGGGACGGTCAAGAAAAAGAAGAAGCGGCTCCCTGTGGTGTGCGACATCTGTGGCCGAGAGTTTGCTCACGCGTCAGGTAGGGTTGGTAGGAGCAAGGTGGGAGCAGGAGTTCTTGGACAGAGGTCTGGATAATAGAATAAAGTGACAGTCTGAAATCCCCTCCTCCCTGCAGCTCTGTGAGCACCATGTGTGAGATACACAGCTCAGCTCATTTCTCCTGCCCCACTGAGCACAACACTTTCAGATTAGTTCTTCCCTAATTGGTTTTCCACATGGCTCATCAAGGGAAAATGGGGCTACTGGCAAATCTAAAAGCCTCCAGAAATAACCAAGCTGTTCCAGGTCTGTGGCTGGTCTAGCAGGACAAGAAAGAGGAGTTGAGATTCTTTGTCCTCCCTTTGCTTTCCCCTCCCCTCATGGTATGCTGGGGGACCTCCAGGCCGGAGGGCACTGGTGGACCCCCAGTGTCACGAGAGGGCTGGGGGGCCTCCAGGCTGAGTGGATTGGTGCCTCTGCCATGGGGTCAGGCAGGGCTCGTGCTGGGTCCCACCAACACCTCCTCAGTGTGCTGCCTGCCTCCCCAGGGATGCAGTATCACAAGCTGACGGAGCACTTCGATGAGAAGCCCTTCTCCTGCCAGGAGTGTGGGGCCAAGTTTGCAGCCAACTCCACGCTGAAGAACCACCTGCGGCTGCACACGGGAGACCGGCCCTTCGCCTGCAAGCACTGCCTGATGACCTTCATGCAGGCATCAGCCCTTGCCTACCACACCAAGAAGAAGCATGCTGAGGGTGAGCCTTCCCAATGGGAGCCCAGCCATGGGTTTTAACTTGCTCTGTCCTCCCCTTTGTGCCCTGTTCCTCCCTCTGCCTTCTGGCTGCTTCTCCAGATCACCTTCATCTGCAGGTTTTACCTGCAGTTCCCCACTCTGCCTTTCCCCTGTCCCTTTTCCCAGGTCCTCCAATTAAGCACCCATTTAGCAGTTTGCTCTCCATTAAGGAGATCTTCCTCTTTGTCTGCCTTTCTTATTTTTCTCCTGAGAAGCTCCTGTCTGTCTCCTCATATTTAGACTCCTGCAATCTGTCCTCCTCCCTTTGGTTAACCTGCTTTCTTCCATCCATCCCTCTGGCTGAATTTCACATAGCTTTTCATGCCAGTGCTTCTCCTGCTCTTGCACCCAGCCCCTGCCACTACCAGGGCATGAGTACGGTGCAACTGGGCAGTTAATTGTGAACATGAGACACGCCAGCGTGTAGTACCTCCAGAAGTGTGTAAGTTCCTCCAGAAGTGTGTAAGTGCCTCCAGAAGTGTGTAAGTACCTCCAGAATCATAGAATAGTTTGGGTTGGAAGGAACCTTTAAAGACCATCTAGTCCTACCCCCCTGCAGTGAGCCAGGACATCTTCAACCAGATCAGGTTGCTCAGAGCCCCATCCCAAACCTGACCTTGAACGTTTCCAGGGATGGGGCATCTACCACCTCTCTGGGCAACCTGGGCCAGTGTCTCACCACCCTCATTGTAAAAAATTTCTTCTTTATATCTAGTCTAAATCTCCCTCTTCTAGTTTAAAACCATCAACCCTTGTCCTACTGTAACGGGCCCTAATAAACAGTCTGTCCCCATCTTTCTTTCAGGCCTCCTGTAAGTATTGAAAGGCCACTAGAAGGTCTCCCTGGAGCCTTCCCTTCTACAGCCCCAACTCTCTCAGCCTGTCCTCACAGCAGAGCTGCTCCAGCCCTTGGATCATTTTTGTGGCCTCCTCTGGACCTGCTCCAACAGGTCCATGTCTTTCTTGTGCTGTGGACCCCACTGCAGGTGGGGTCTCTCCAGAGCAGAGTAGAGGGGCAGATCCCTCTCCCACAACCTGCTGGCCACGCTTCCTTTGATGCAGCCCAGGATATGGTTGGCTTTCTGGGCTGCAAGTGCACATTGCCAGCTCATCTCCAGCTTTTCATCCACCAGCACCCCCAAGTCCTTCTCCTCAGGGCTGCTCTCAATTACCTTCATTCCCTGGCCTGTGTTGGTACCAGGGCTTGCCCCCATGCAGGTGCAGGACTTTATGCTTGGCCTTGTTGGACCTCATAAGGTTAACATGGGCCCAGAGCTGGTCTCTGCCCACACAGAAGAGTGTAGTACCCCCAGCTGCTGGAGGTCTGTACTGATTCAATACTCCCTGTGTTTTTCTCCAGCACCTCTAGGACATTTTTGGCCCTGTGCTGGGGTGCTCTGGCTACCCCAGGGAAGCCTGTCCCGTTCACAGTCTCTCCCCTCTCCCTCTGAACGTAGACATAGTCCAGGTGGAGCTCCTGCCCCGGTAGCTGCCGGCCCTGACCCCGGTGTCCCTGCAGGGAGGATGTACGCCTGCCAGTACTGCGCTGCGGTGTTCGCCCAGTCCATCGAGCTGTCGCGCCACGTCCGGACGCACACCGGGGACAAGCCCTACGCCTGCCGGGAGTGCGGGAAGGGTTTCCGCCAGGCCAACGGGCTCTCCATCCACCTCCGCACCTCCCACAGTGAGTGTGGCCAGCTGCTCCCTGGCTTGGGCAGCCCAGCCCGCAAGGCACAGGGTGGTGGCAGAGCCGTCTGTGCCAGCAGAGGCTTGTGCGGGGGTTACTGGTGCCTGCAGGCTGCACGAGTGTCTTGTGGGGGTATTTTTCCCTCCCAAGAACAGCAAGACTCTGTAGTGTTTTGATGCTACGAGCAGAGTTACCCCAAGGAAAATGGCAGAGGTGGCTTCCAGCAAGCCACAGGCTGCTGGGATCCCACCATGGGAAGCTGTGGGTGATCAGGAGCAGCAACATGTGTATGCAAAGCCAAAAGTATAGTGCTGGTTTTTGTCTGGGAAGGAACAAGCGTTTCTTTTCCTTTCCTTTCTTCTCTCTGTGAATTCTCCTCTTAATTCTTTTATTTTTTTACTTAATTCCTTTGCCCCCCTGTGGTTTATTTTACACTTCTGCATGGTAGACATCGAAGATCCCTACGACTGCAAGAAGTGCCGGCTGAGCTTTGCCACCCTGCAGGAGCATCGCGAGCACATCCATGAAGCCCACGCTCGAGAGTACCACCCCTGCCCCACCTGCTCTAAAGTCTTCAGTGCCCCGTCGCTCCTGGAGCGCCACATGGTGACCCACGTTGGAGGAAAGCCCTTTAGCTGTGAGATCTGTGACAAGGCTTACCAGGTGAGCAGGTGCAGCAGGGGTTTTGTTCCATGTGCTATTGCTCCTGCACCAGGATGTCTCTGCTGCCTGCGTGCACTGAGCGCAGCAGTTTGTGGTCAGGAGAAGGAAAAATTGCACAGAGAACGCAGAGTCCATAGGGAAAAGGCAGGTCTGTGCAGAGAGATGGGCCATGACTGCAAAGATCTACATCTGGCCCTGAGGAATCTTTTTCACCTAAGTTTCTAGCTGCCAAGAAGTGTAGGAATGAAAATACTCCTGTTGCAAATGGCAGGCCTCAGTGGGAGTGCGTGTGGGAGCACAGTCCTGTGAGGGGACAAAAATTCACACCAAAAGGGGCCCTGCAGTGGATGAGGGGAGGATGAGG
This sequence comes from Caprimulgus europaeus, assembly GCA_907165065.1. The sequence continues at coordinate 8,285,875 of OU015546.1, forward strand.
GAGTCGGCAGTGTTCAGCTCTTCAGGGGCAATGGAGAAACAGAAGAGAGGTGGTAGCTCTTGTCCTGGGGGAGGATCACAGAATCACAGGATGGTTGGGGATTGGAAGGGACCTTGAAAGATCATCCAGTCCAATCCCCCTGCCAGAGAAGGAACACCTGGATGAGATCACACAGGAAGGCATCCAGGTGGGTTTGAACATCTCCAGAGAAGGAGACTCCACACCCTCCCTGGGCAGCCTGGCCCAGGGCTCTGGCACCCTCACAGGAAAGAAGTTCCTTCTCAAATTTAAGTGGAACCTCCTGTGTTCCAGCTCACACCCATTGCCCCTTGTCCTAGCACTGAGAAGAGCCTGGCCCCATCCTCCTGGCACTCACCCTTCAGATATTGATCAACATTAATGAGGTCCCCCCTCAGCCTCCTCTTCTCCAAGCTCAAGAGCCCCAGCTCCCTCAGCCTCTCCTCATCAGGGAGATGCTCCACTCCCTTCATCACCTTGGTGTCTCTGTGCTGGACTCTCTCAAGCAGCTCCCTGTCCTTCTTGAACTGGGGGGCCCAGAACTGGACACAATATTCGGGGTGAGCAGGTCTCGTACCTGCTGAGCACAACCCCGCGTTGCTCTTGCGTCCCGCGCAGTTTCTTGCTGTCGTGATTCCCCTGGAGCAGCTCTGGATTGTAACGATGATTTGATCCTTATCATTGCAGCAGTTGTCAGGGTTATGGTATCACAACCGGACCCACCACCCTGATGTCTTTGCAGCTCAGAATCACCGCTCCTCCAAGTTCTCCTCCCTGCAGTGCAGCTCCTGTGACAAAACCTTCTCCAGCACTGCTGCCCACCGACAGCACGTCCAGGCAGAGCACGCAGGTAACGGGGACTGTGTTAGTGAACAAAACCACGTGGTGACTGCTGGGAGAGATGTGTAATAACTCAGATAGGACAAGGCTGCACATCTTGTTCACCTGCAAATCACAGGAGATTCTCTGTGTCCTGTAGCAGTCTCTTCTGCAAAGTCTCATCTCAGTGTCTTGCAGCTCACTTGCTCTTAGGCTCTCCTTTTCCTGCCTTATCTCTGAAGATGGTCCTCATGTCTTTATGCATGTGTGGTGTAGCTGAAGTACTAACAGAGCTCTGGTCCAGAAGGTCTCTTGTAGAAGATGGTGGGCACACACTTCTGTTCTTGTCCTTATTTACAGATGTGAAATTCCATGAGTGTGAGACGTGCAAGGAGCTCTTCCCCACCCTGGCTCTCCTGCAGGTCCACGTGAAGTGCAGGCACTCAGGTCTGTTAGGTTTGCTGTTGTTCGTGTTAATCTTGTGAGCAGTCACTGCTCCTCTCAGTGAGTGATGTCTAAGCTGTAAGTAGGAGAGTGAAGATGGACATGGTAAGGAAGCAGAGTGTGAGGAAACAGAAAATGTGGATGAACTGGAAAAGCACTGGTTTTGGTGAGGCTGGGACGTGTTTGTTAAGCTTCTGGAGTCAAGGAGCGATCTGGATTTGCGTGTTACAGCAGAAAAGAGAGCTAAGTGCAGGTGAGCAGACATCAGCAAAGGGAAGCAAGGAAATGAACCCAGAGCTTGGGGTTTTGTGGAGGACAGAGCTAGTGGGAGACTGGAGAAAAAGCGAGTTTAGCACCAGAAGGATCAGGGAGGGGCCTGGGCTTCGGGAGACCATGTCAAGGGCCCTGTGTCAAGTGGGCAAACTGGAGCAAAGCTGTGAGGGCAGGGGGAACTGTCAGACCAGACTACTATGAAAAGTGGGTGCCCAGGGCTGTGCATGGGATGTCAGGAGAGGAGATGGATAGGGAGACACTGGAGGGGGCAGCCAACAGCAGCCTGGAGAGTGGGGAAGGAGAAGACCTAGACATAGCTCTGAGATGAGAGAGCCTCTGGGTTTGGTAATACAATATCTGAATCAGGATGTGCAAGCCAGGCCAACAAGGAGCAGTGGTGGATGGTGCAAGGGAAAAGGGAGAAGAGATGTTGGTGAGAAGGGACAGCTGAAGCTGTGATCAGATACACCAACCAGGTTTCTGAATGCCACTGCTGCAGGGAGCCAGAGCTAAAACAGACCTGAGCAGCCACGAACTGTTTGACAGACAGTGCTGTAGCCAGGAGAAGGGACGCTGGCATCTGCCGTGCTCTGAGTCTCTGCTTGGTTCCAGCCTTGCATATCTTGGCCATTTGCAGCTCCTGGGCCCTGGGGGCTGGTCCTGGCCCTCGCAGCCCGGGCTCAGGGCAGTGCTTCTCCCCGCAGGCTCCCAGCCCTTTCGCTGCCTGTACTGCTCAGCGTCCTTCCGCTCCCCAGGGGCCCTGCAGAGCCACGTCACCACCCAGCACTTCAAGCAGACGGAGAGCACCTTCACCTGCGAGCTCTGTGGGGAGCTCTTCCCCTCCCAGGCTGAGCTGAAGGGGCACTACAGCGCTGAGCATCCCAAGGAGGTCTTCTCCCCAGCCACCACGGCCCAGGTTGTGCAGGTGAAGATTGCTTTGTGCCGCATCCCTCGCAGTTGTTCATCCATCCTCCCCCTCCAGCCCTCTGATTCTTCCCAAATCCACCCTGGGCTCCTCTCACCCCTTTTGCTCCCTGATTCTCCCTGCTTAGAGGGGTTGAGGATGCAAGACCCCAGCCCACAGCGCTCTGGGAGTTCTGTGCTGGTGTGCTCTAGATTTCTGTGCAGACTTATTGGAGGGGAAGCAGCTCAGTCCTAGTTTTCAGGAGCCAAGAAGGAGAGAGTGACAGCGTGTGCAGAGGTGCCTTGTTACTCAGAAGCTATTAAAGCCCAGATGACATGCCCCATGAGGTCATAGCTGTTCTTGTTGGAGGCCAAATACAAGGCTTGAACCCAAACTCCTTCTTTTCAGTATCTCAGCCACAGCTCCTTGGATGAGGGAGCCAAGTGTGCAAGGTTCCCTGGGCTGGCATTCCTCCAGCAGATAATCACAGAGCGTTTATTGTCTACAACTGCTTGTGGAGCTAAATTATAGCAATTTGGTGAAGAGGAGTATTTAAATTACTCTCCTGTCTTATCTCGTGCCTCATCGGTGCGTGTGGTTTGGTGTTTCCCATTAGCCTCACGCCTATTGTAATTGCAGACCTCTGGCATGAAGCTAAATGTTATTACCAGAGCTGGGGCCAGGAAAGATGTGGGAAGCAAAGTGACTATGGGGAAAGTGGTGCTCTAAGTGTCTGACTTTCAGGTCATCTTCCACACAGGTGATCCAGACGTCGGAGCAAGGAGCAGCAGAGCACATCATCTCTTTGGATGAGGCCCCACTCGCTGGCTCCCAAGTCTTTGTGACATTGCCCGAATCCCAAATGAGCCAGGCTGGCTCCCAGCTGGTGGCAGTGGCCATGGAGGACTTTTTTGATGACAAAGTCACTCTGATTTGTGAAGAACCAAAGTGAGAGGGAGCAGCAGGTGCCCGTACGTGGCGCCTGGTATCCACGAGACTCGTTCAGGAGCTGTGCCTCAATGTGCTGCTCCGGCAAGGAGACTCAGGGTTTCTTTGGGAAAGCAGCCCCAGGTATGGGGATCCCTTGGCATGCAGCAAGTACAGCATGGCCAAGGGCAGGAGAGGTTTGCAGACATTCACAAGGTCCTGGAAAGTCTCCCTGCAGTCAGCAGCTGCCAGCTCAGGTGAGCTGGGCCACTCATCCCTCCTGGCTCAAGAGAAATAAAGCAGCAGAGGAAGAGGTGGGAGTTGGGTGTGTTCACATGTGTTCCTCCATGGAGGAGTGGGGAGGGGGGAGTAGCACAGGGCACAGTTGGGGTGGTATGGGATTGTGAAACCAAAGAAAAAGCTGTCCTGAGAATTTGGGGTGGGGGTTTCTATGGCTGAATCAGTGGTGTGCTCACAGGTACCTGCTACTCTGTAGGGTGAGTAAGGGCTGCTTTGTTTCTTCTGTTGCTCTGCCCTGTATCGTTGTGCTGCCTGTTCTGCTGACTAGAAACTCCTCCAGCACAGAGCTGACATTTGGGGCTCCCTGCTGAAGCAGAGACTTCTTGGGAGTTGTGCTAAATGGATTTGGAGCTGTTGGGGTAATACCTTGTGTCACACAGATCTGATCCCGTCCGTGTCTGCTGCGGCTGTCTGTGACGACGAAGGTCTGGTATCCCCCTCCCCTTTGGGAGCAAACAGCCTTGAGATCTCCCACCCCTCCTTTATGTCCCCAAGGACATGCTGAAGCTGCCTATCTGAGAAAGGAGAAGGAGCTGTTCCTGCCTGCCAGGGCACCTCGTTAGTGCTCTCAGTGGATTGGCACTAACGAAGGTCTGAGTGTGCCATAGCAGCCGTGTCTGCACGTAGACGTTCTCCTTGGTACACTGGGCACTGCTCTGTAACATGCATTCAGATATTTACTGTACAAGTGGGCTGCTCTGGTGCCAGCACGAGGCAACAGCTTCACTGCAGCACACTGGCCCGTTTAGGGCTGAATTTCATGAAGCTTTTTTTTATCTGCAGTTTCCTAAAATATAATCTGATAATTAATGGTTTGCTGAATCTATTATGAAGTGCAATTAGATAGATGCAGGGTTCCTGGGGCTCTGAGTGCACTGGTAGCATTTATCTTCTTTTCCCTCATGCCAAAAGGTTGAACTCTGCCACTGCAATATTTACACACTGAGCAGTGACCCCCAGCACATCTCACAGCCCAGGACCCTGTGCTGAGCAGCCCTGGTGAGCTGCCCAGAGCCACGGCAGCGGGAGATGAACAGGTTGGAGTTTTCCAGCAGCATCTTCTGCTGGCTGTGCACAGCCACGAGGCAGAGGTGGGCGTACAGGGTGTGCCAAGGTGGCTGTGGAATCACAGAATCCCAGACTGGTTTGGTTTGGAAGGGACCTTAAAGCTCATCCAGTCCCAACCTCCCTGCCAGCAGCAGGGACACCTTCCACTAGACCAGGTTGCTCAAAGCCTCATCCAACCTGGCCCTGAACACTTCCAGGGAGGAGCAGCCACAGCTTCTCTGGGCAACCTGGGACAGGGTCTCACCACCCTCACAACAAAGAATTTCTTCCTCACATCTCATCTCAGTCTCCCCTCTGCCACTTTCAAGCCATCACCCCTTGTTCTGTCACTCCCTGCCCTTGGCCAAAGTCCCTCCCCAGCCTTCCTGGAGCCCCTTCAGGTACTGGGAGGCCACTGAAAGGTCTCCCTGGAGCCTTCTCTTCTCCAGGCTGAACAGCCCCAACTCTCTCAGCCTGTCCTCACAGCAGAGCTGCTCCAGCCCTCTGAAGAGGTGCCAGTGAGATTGTTGTTCCTGGTGCAGCTTGGAGAAAAGAAGTGAAGAGCAAGGGGTGACCCCAGGAAAGGGGCTTGGTGGAGCTAGTGTTCTGCATGGCATTTACTGTTGTGTCTCTGGCAGCAAGCACACCACCCTGTTAGAGGGTTGCACATGTGAAGTGCTCCCACCTTTCTTCTCCTCTGTTGGGTGCATGGCTTGTCCCCGGGGCTTTGCAGTGACGGTGAAATGGAGGGAGCAGGAGGTTAAGTTGCCACGGAATCCGGGAATGACCAGGAGATGGTGCTCAAGGCCTTGAGGATCAGTGCTAATGGCCAGGTACCTCTGCACCTTCGCTGAAGCTCCTCTCAGCCTTCCCAGGCCTTACCCAGCTCCTGGGCTGGCAGGCATGGAGAGACCTTGAGCCATTGCCAAGCTGAGGGACAACTCCAAGCCCTGGGCAGGACACCTCCAAACCCTGGATATCACTGCCTGGGCTGTGGCCACTGGTGAAGAGGGTATAACACCCCTATTACTGAGGTGAAGTGGTGAAAAAGCCTGGGACCTACCTCTGCCAGGAGAAGATCAGAGGGGAAACTGCTGGAGACCATCTCTCGCCTGCCTGGTCACAGAGGAGCTGTGCATGGAGCTCAGGCTGAGTGCAGGGATGACAGCAGAACAAGCAAATACAACCTGATGGTCTCCAGGCAGGTGTGTTGGGAGGTAAGCAGTGGATTTTGTCCTACAGGCTGGTGGAGATGGAAGCTGTTCTCCCTTTTCTGGCTCTGTGGGGGCTGGGAGCTGTGGAGATCCTGCACATAGGCTGCATGAGTGCTCTGGAGCGGGGGATTACTTGTCCAGGTGATGCTTTGCAGGTGTCTAGGCTTCATCTTGGAGCCCATATCTGCAGGAAGTGTTAGGTGAAACTGATCTCCCTTTGTTCCTGAAAAATTCTGGAGGGAGAGTAAAGGTTTGGGGAGAAGTTGCCTTATTTGTAGCCCTCCCATAAGGCAGAGGCAGCTTGAGTAGGGGAGAGCGTGCAAGTGGTGCATTTTGGCTTTGATCCTTTGGTCCCTGTTGACGGAGTGTTGTCACAGTTGAAGGGGGACGGTGCAACATCAGGTGCAGTTCAGGCTCACATCTCCCCTGCCTTTGTGCCCAGCAAGAGCCTGCATGGATGTCTTCTGCCAGCAGTACAGCCCCAGTGAGAGCTCTGCAGCTGTACAGAGACCATCAGGCACTTCCCCAGGCTGAACAGCCCCAACTCTCTCAGCCTGTCCTCACAGCAGAGCTGCTCCAGCCCTGGCATCATCCTGGTGGCCTCCTCTGGGCTGGCTCCAGTAGCTCCATGTCCTTGTGCTGTTGGTGGCCCCAGCACTGGAGGCAGCACTGCAGGGGGGGTCTCAGGAGAGCGGAGCAGAGGGGCAGAATCCCCTCCCTGGCCCTGCTGCCCACGCTGCTCTGGGTGCAGCCCAGGACACGGTTACTGGCTCTGTGCTGCCAGCGCTCGGTGCCGCCTCGTGTTGAGCTTCTCCTCCCCCAGCACCCCAAGTCCTTCTCCTCAGGGCTGCTCTCCAGCCATTCTCCTCCCAGCCTGGATTTGTGCTTGGGGTTGCCCTGACCCAGGTGCAGGACCTTGCCCTTGGCCTTGTTGAACTCCATGAGGCTGGCACAGACCCTCCACCCCTCCAGCCTGTCAGGGTCCCTCTGGTCCCACCCCGTCCCTCCAGCGCCTCAACTGAACCACCCAGCTCGGTGTCACTGGGAAATGTGCTGAGGGTGCCTCGATCCCACTGTCCATTTATACCTCCATGCATTAATTGGTGCTGTTCAGAGTGCAGGACTGAGCTGGGGTCTGGTCTCTGCACAGGGTTCATCCTGACCCGGTGTCTGTGCCGTTCACTGCAGGATCCTTTGGAAAAAGGCAGAGATCCACTGGGTGCAGCAACAGCCATGAGCAGCCCTCACTGGGCTTTTCCCAATGTATGTGCAGCCCCAAGGTGTTATTTTAACACAGTGTCTGCAAATTCTGTGTTCTGGGATTTGTTTGTGATGGGGTTTTTTTGTTTGGTTTGGGTTTTTTGGTGTTTTTTGGGGGGGTTTGGGGTTTTTTTTTGGTTTTTTTTAAATCTGACCCATCTGTAATGAGGTGCAAAGATGATGCTGCCTTGCCCAGGAATGGCAGGAGAAAAGGAGGCTGAGGGGAGACCTTCTGGCTGTGTCCAAGTCCCTGAAAGGAGGGTGCAGAGAGGTGGGGGTGGGTCTGTTCAACCAAGGACCAAGGGACAGGACAAGAGGAAATGGGCTCCAGTTGTGCCCAGGGCAGTTGAGATGGGATGTGAGGAAGAATTTCTTTGCTGAAAGGGTTCTGAGGCATTGGCAGGGGTTGCCCAGGGCAGTGGTGGAGTCCCCATCCCTGGAGGGATTGAAGAGTCGTGTGGACACAGTGCTGAGGGACATGGTCAGTGGGGACTGGTCAGTGTTGGGGTCATGGTTGGACTTTTCCAATCGAGGCAATTCTGGGATTCTGTGAGTGAGGGATGGAGGTGGCAGAAGCACAGAGTGAGCTTGGACATTGCTCCTTGGGGAGAGGAGTGGGAGAGCAGGTACCACCGGTCTGAAACCCCTCCCTGTGTGTTGGGCAAGCCCTGGCAGCCCCTGAGCCCCAGCTGACGGTGATGTCCTGGCAGGTTTCATTGTGGATCTGCCAGGCTGCCAACATTTCCCCAGAGAATTCAAGCACTGGAAAAGGGAAATGATCATTTCAACGTTTTCCAGGACAGAGCTGAGGCAGCCAGAGGGAATCCCCCCTCCTGCATCTCCGTGGTTTGCTGCAGTGGGAGCCGCGGCGTTCCCGGGGAGATGGGCTCAGGAACCTTCTGTCACAGGGAGGAGCAGGGGGGTGGAGGGGGCTCAGCCCCCTCTCCAGCGTTGGTTCATGTGGCTGATCCCCAGCAGCCAGCTCTGCAGTGCCTCATTGCAGTGAGTTGCCTCGATTCCTGATTTCCTCTGTTAAAACACCAATTCCTGTATGGGGTCTCCAGCCTGCCACACGCTGAGAGCGCAGGCAGAAGCTCTCTCTTTGCCTTCCCTGCACCATTTATGGTCACTCAAAGCAGGAAATCTGCCCAAATTTCTAACTGTGTTTAAGCAGACCTGATGAAGTGTCGCTCTTAGTCCATTTGATAGGAGACACACTGGTGCTGTGCAGCTCCTGCTGTTGAGTTGCTAAATGCAGCTCTCGTCTACCGATGGGAGTGGGGCTGGGACTCACCCATGGGCCAGACCATGGAACCTGTTTCTGTGACCTGCAAGGAAACAAATTCCTTCCTGGCAAAGTGTGTGGGCAAGACAGAGGCTGGAGGAGCAATAAGGAGCAGTGGTGATTTGAATTGCCTGGCATGTGAGTGCATCTTAGCATCTTGGCAGGAAGATGTGGCAGGGGAGGGGGAGGTTGGCCATGAGGAAAAGGTTCTTGAGGCAGAGGGTGGTGGAGCACTGGCACAGGCTCCCCAGGGAGGTGCTGATGGCCCCAAGCCTGACAAGATTCCAGCAGCATTTGGCCAAGGCCCTGAGGGACATGGTGTGAATGTTGGGATTGTCCTGTGCTAAGGCAAGAGTTGGTGTGGCAGTTTCACCGGGCTGGCCCTTGACCAGCAGCCACCACAGCCCTTCACCCCCTGCTCCCCCACCCCCAGGGGACAGGGGAGAGGATGGGGGCAAGGGTAAGGAGACTTGTAGGGTGAGATAAGAACAATTTAATAATGGAAATAAAAATAAACTTTAAAAACCCCTAATATTAAAATAGCAGTGATAATGAGAACAGTAACAAAATACACCAATGAGTGACCCCCAGGGCCATTGCTCAGCACCCGCCCACCCAGCCCGGCCCGTTCCCAGAGAACGATCCCGGAGCAGCGACAATCCCGACCCGAAACCGCAATCCCGGGAGAGCCAGAGCCAGAGAGAGCCAGAGAGAGCCAGAGAGAGCCAGAGGGAATCCCCCCCCGTTTCCACTCAGCCCCGGATAATGCACTGACCGTGCCGGGATCTGACCTGGAACATCTCATGGCACATCCCAGTGCCAGTTTGGGGTTTGCTGTTCACTGGGCTTCTCCCTCCCAGTCCTGGTGCAGCTGTGACCCAGCCAGACACGGTGGCCTTGGGCTCCAGCAGCAGCTCACAACACTGGTGCTGTGATCAGTGATGTTCTCATAACAAGTCTGAGCTGAAACCAAACCACGGCTCTTTGAGCTGCTGAGAAGGAAATTCACTCTATCCCAGCAAAACCAGGACAGTGGGACTGGATGATCCTTCCAGCTCCCCCCACTCGATGATTCTGCGCTCACTAACTGTCAGGCTCCGTGTCAGGGAAGAGGTGATTCTGGCCCCACAGAGAGGAGGGGACTGTGGTCAAGATGTCTGAGAGCATCCTGTGTTCTGCTGGTCGGAGCCGGCGGCGTGCGGAGCCCTGAGCGGTGTTTGGGGCTTCAGTAGCTGCTTTTGGCAGGAGCCAGGAGGCGTTTGCTGCTGCCCCTGCTCTGAGCGTTGCTGGATGTCATTGCCACAGAGCTGCTCGCTCACAGCAGTGTGTGACAAGTAAATTACTGAGTGGAGGCTGCGCAGGGAACAACTGCCCCCAGGGAGCGGGGAAATCTGCCTCGCTGCGCGAGAGCAAAGTGCTTGGTGTGGCCCAGGGGTCGCCTGGTGGCAGCCCTCACCCCTGTGCTGGGGACTGTGCACTCCTGTCTCTGCACTCTAGCAAAGAGCAAGTGCTGAAGGGCATCAACGCTAGACAGGGTCCATCTCTACCAAGCACAAATGCTCAGATTTGCCTCATTTCCCTTCTCTTGGACACCCTTGAGATGCCCAACACTGAGGGCAGTCCAGACAGTGACCTTTTAGCTTCTAACAGCAGCAGTTGGTCCCTGTTGTGTTCCCTGGAAGCTCAGGGTCACGTTTGTTGGCCAATATTTCATTCACCCCCTGGATCAGGGATCCTTAGAGCCCTGCAGCATATGGGGAGCCTGGTCTGGGCAGCCTGTCTGCTTGTGTTCTTCTCTGGGCTTCCCAGACCTTCTGCCACTGGCCCCAGAGCCTCTTGCAGATGAGGAGGGCTGGACAGGATGGGTTTGTTGTACACATCGTCACTTGGAGCACAAAGTAGCTGCCAACAAATGGGTCTGTCCAGATAGATTAGATCTAGCTGGGTGCTGTGCAAAATCATCTCAGCCCACAGGTCTCCTGGCCACTGGAGGCTTCCTGCCAGAGATGGAGTTTGCTCCCCTCCTCTTGGCTGGAATAAGGTGAGCAGAGTCCTGCCTCAGGTTTCAGGCTGCCTGTGGAGATAATCCGTGCCCCTCCAGCTGTGCTGAACCTGCTGACGGGCATGATGATGGCTCTCCCTGACACATGAATCTGGCTTGGTCTGCCCAAGAGGCCAAGGCCATATGCCACTGACTCCATGGCGTTGGCTGCCTTGGCCAGCACTTTGATGGAGAAGGGTTGAGCTCCAGTGTTTGCTGGCCACCCTCAGCCTGCTGCTCTGCTGTGCTTCGCATGGATGAGGTCTCTGCAGGTTCACCTCAGCCCTCCACCCACCTTCACCTGGTCTGTCATCACCCAGACCATCTTCCCCAAAGCTCATCCCACGCAGATGGTGCATCTCAAAGTGCACTTGCCATGAGCTGAGCCCCACGCAGGGCTTTGCTGTCAGCAGAGACTACACATGGATGCACATCTGGAAAGTCTCCAGTTGCTGGTGTGTTCCTCTCATTCTGACCTTCTGCAGGAGCCGCAGGGAGGGCTCTGTGCTGGGTGGAAGATGGGTGGGGTGGCTGGAAGGAGCCGTTGGCAATTATGAACATGTAGGTCATTCCCTTTATCCAACTTGTGCTGCTCTCCTTTGTTCCAGCCCAGAGGCTACAGCTGGGTCAGTGTTAGAGCAGGGCCACCTAAACATGTGGAAAACCTTTCACTGTGAGAGTGACAGGCACGGGGCCAGGCTGCCCAGAGAGGGTGTGGAGGCTCCTTCTCTGGAGACATTCAAAACCCACCTGGACACTTTCTTGTGTGACCCACTGCAGGTGATCCTGCTCTGGCAGGGGGGTTGGATGATCTTTGGAGGTCCCTTCCAACCCCACCAGCCTGTGATTCTGTGATCAGTTGATACTTGGTGCCACAGTGATATTACCTGTGTTTAGCCCATTTCACATCAAACCTTGAGTTGTTTCTTTTGTCTCTGAGCATTTAACAGCTGTTGTTATTGAGCTGCCCGGTGACACCCGGGGCTTTTCCAGTGTGGTTATAGATGAGAGTGAATTTGGCAATAGGCAGGAGTAGGGCAGATGATCCCTGTGGTGTGCATGAACCTCCATTTATCAACACTCCATTTCCCTTGCAGCAAAGCTGGTCTCTGTGAACAGTGAATTCCCTCTGCAGCTCCCTGCAGCCTCTCTCATCGACTAACCCAGATAATCCTCCGCTATCTGCCACATATCAGCAGATCTCTTAAACACACAGAAGTTCTGGTGTCCTTGTGCAGAACCAGGGTACGCTGCAAGATCTGAAATCCCTCGGTGCAGGATACTGTCAAAGTTTTATTACAAGTCTAAATAAATAAATGACTTTTACTCATCAGTTTCTCAGTGGTAGGAGAAACCTTTGCTTTTTCAGAGGTTAAGGTGTTGCTGGTCCTGTCCTGTGCCAGTTTGAGTTATTGCTGATATTGTTTGCACCTGGGACACGGCCACCCTGGACACACCCAGCCTGGGGAAGGAGAGGCTGGAGAGCAGCCCTGAGAGAGGGACCTGGGGGTTCTGGGCCATGGCAAGTTGAACATGAGCCAACAGTGTGTCCTGGCAGCCAAGAGGGACCCCCGTGTCCTGGGGGCACCCAGCCCTGCACTGCCAGCCGGGCCAGGGAGGGGATCGTCCCGCTCTGCTCTGCACTGGGGCGGCCTCAGCTCCAGCACTGGGGGCAGCTTGGGCACCACGGGAGAAAAAGGATCTAAAGCTGCTGGAGAGTGTCCAGAGGAGGGACACAACACTGGGGAAGGGTTTAGAGGGGAAGGGTGTGAGGAGAGGCTGAAGTCACTTGGGTTGTTCAGCCTGGAGAAGAGGAGACTGAGAGGAGATCTCCTGGCGGTCTGGAACTTCCTCCCCAGGGGCAGAGGAGGGGCAGGCGCTGAGCTCCTCTCTCTGGCCACCAACGCCAGGAGCAGAGGCCATGGCAGGAAGATGTGGCAGGGGAGGGGGAGGTTGGCCATGAGGAAAAGGTTCTTGAGGCAGAGGGTGGTGGAGCACTGGCACAGGCTCCCCAGGGAGGTGCTGATGGCCCCAAGCCTGACAAGATTCCAGCAGCATTTGGCCAAGGCCCTGAGGGACATGGTGTGAATGTTGGGATTGTCCTGTGCAGGGACAGGAGTTGGACTCCATCATCCTCGTGGGTCCTTCCAGCTCCCAGCATTCAATGATTCTATGATATCAGCTGGCCAGGGGTTGATGCAGCTGATGGGACTCTGTGGTAGGTGTTTGGATGTGGGATCCCAGGATCTTTGCACAGCTGGGGTTGGATCTGCCTACAGCTCTCGTGGAGGATGAAGACAGGTAGGACCTGGGCTGTGGTTCCCAGTGACTTTAATGCTGAAGAAACCAAACCATCAGTCCTGCTGTGTGTCCAGACTCTCTTTGCCTGTGTCCCTCTGGGGCATGCACAGGTGACTGTGAAGCTTTGTCAGGCTCTGTCCCTTCCTCCACTCAGTATGATGAGGTCCAGCAGAGCAGGTAGCACAGAAGGTGCCTCACAGCTGGTGCTTCTCATGGCTGATGTCTTGCTCCTTGTCCCCTCCTTCCCGTTTCTCACTGGGAAAGGCTCTCCCGCTCCTGCCTGCCAAACGCCAACGTTGCAGAGGATGATTCAGCACTCGGTGGAGAATTGCAAATGCCTGAGATTATTTTGAGCATCTTGGAGTGGCTCTGGGAAGTGATGGGGTGATGAGGGTCCCTGCACTCCTCTGTGTGCCAGCCACATCCCCTCAGAGCCGTGTGCCCAAGCAGACGTGAGACACAGCCCCGGGACAGCCTGGGACGCTGCCGGCTGCTGTGTCCCTGCCTCTGCAGCCTGCCTGGGTGCTTCCCCCTGCCAGAGCTCTGCCACTCCAGGGGAGACCCCGAGCTCCCCGTTGCCCTCAGGGGAGCAGGCAGCTCACCTTGCCAAAGCCATCAAACACAATTTCCTTTTTCTGTGCCCCAAGCCCATTCCTGGGGCTGGGCTCATGCCAGGCGCTCGCAGGGAGAGCTCTCCTGTTGGGACAATCCCTTCCCCTGGGCTGGGAGTGGGGGAAGGTTCCTGAGACCAGGAATTTGAGGGGGGACTGATTGTTGTTGGTTTAAATGTGAAAGCAGGCGGCTGTCAGCCGAAGCAGAGGGAGTCTGAAGCTGCTGGGATCAGTGGCTGCAGGCCAGGGGATGGATGCAGCCCCCAGCTGGTGATGGGCTTCAGCAGGGGCTGTAGGACCTGCCTGACCCTTGGGGACATTGTCTAGGCCCTTCAGTCTTGGCCATAGGAACTCCAGCGCTCCCTGATCCCCCAGAGCACCTCTACTGGCTTGGCACTTCCCCCTCCCTGAGCCCACTGCACTGGTGGGTCTGCGGGGTGGTGTTCTGGGGGAAAAACACACTGCTGGTGTTCCAGGGACCCCACACAACCTCCAGGGGCTGGAGCCTGGCAGCTTCACTTGCAGAAGCTGTTTGGCTGTTTGGCTGGGGGTGCCTGTGATGAGGGCTGGGGTGAAGGTCCTCTTCCACCCTGCACTGTGGGATCCATCTCCATCCTCTGGTCTGATTTGTTTGGGACAAGTCTCTACACGTTGGTGGATTGCTCCATTTTCTTCTGGCCCTGCCCATTGTGCTGTGTCCCTTTGAAGGTCTTCTGCCATGCTCTGAATGCAGGGCTGCATGGACTGGGCAGACATTTCCCCTCCCAAACCTGTGCAAGCATCTCCAGGAGAATTGTCTGCTAAGACCGAGTGCCTTCTGCCTTGTCAGGGCATTGCCAGCCAGCCCTGAGCACAGGGGAACCAGCCTGGAAACTCCCCTGGAGGCAACAGGGAGGTGGTGGTGGGGGGCCAGAGCCTTCTGGGATGTCTACAAGGGCATCTCATGGGCATCTCACAGCATGCACAGGTGCTCTGGTGCACCCACCGGCTCTGCTCTGGGTGTCTCCAGCGGGGATGCAGGGGGGTGCTCGTGCGAGGCTGCACCAGCGCCCGGTCTCGCAGGAGGAGCAGTGGAGCGGCTGTTGCTGGGCAGGATGGTGGCAGGGGGGGATTATGACAAACAGAATTACCAGGGAGCGCTTTCTCCCTGGTTTATTTTTATTTTTTATTTTTTTCCAAAGCCCAGATAATGCAGAACACATCCACGGAGATTTCGTCTCAGTTTTCCCCAAAAAACCCTTTCGCCTGTGATGAAGCCCCAGACATCTCCAGCACAAAGGGTTCTTCTTTTTCTTTCTTTTCTTTTCTTTTTTTTTAGGTTGTTAACGCCTGACAAGAGGGGTTTAGCAGGGAATGACCTTCGGTGTCGGTTATAATCTCACTGCGTGAGTCTCTAATATCCCTTGCTCACACGAATACACACACCCAGCTTCCTCCAGTGCATCCCTCAAGAAAATCGATGAGGAAACAGGATTTGCCATGCTGGTCCAGCTTACTCAGGGTCCTTCTTGCTTCAGAAGCCACCGATCTCATGCTCCAAAGATGAAAATCCTGTGGCACCCTCACAAACAGTCCTGATGTGGAAAGAAATCCCTTTGGGGCACTGCAGCTCCCTCAGCTTCTAAGTGAATGTTTTGGTCATTCCCCTTGGGATGCCAAACCCTGTTAAACTGCTGCAAAGCCTCTGAGTGTTGTCCAGGTTGAAATTGATTTAGGGGTTGGTTGGTAGGACTTGCTCCAGGCCCCTCCTGTCCAGGGGGACAGCTCTGGACACGCATAATCCAGGATGCTCCACCTGTGAAATCGTGGCCTCAAACATGGTGAAGCAGAAGTCCAATGGGCACTGGTGATGGTCACCTGTAGAAGGATGCTGGCTGAACGTCCTGCTGTGCCTCTGTGCTGTTAAACCTGCAGTGTGAACCATCTACACCAGCGTGGTATCCCCAAGTGCTTGGTGATGCTGGAAAGGAAAAGGCACAGCAAGGATCTGAGTGGGGGAAGCTGAACTGGATGATCTCTAGAGGTCCTGTCCAACCCCAGCTACTCTGCAATTCTGTGATTGCAACTTTTTTTGTGGATCCCTCAAATTTTTCCCCCAAGAATTGAGTCCATGGCTTTGGCAGGGCTTACACACTGCAGCACAGAGCAGTGTCAAAACCTAAACTCAAGAGCACTATTTCCATTTTCCTGCTAGAGAAAATATGGACCAAGACACCTTTGGTGTGAGCTTCAGTGCAATCCTGGTGCCAAAACAGGATGGAGCAGGACAACTTGAGGTGGTCAGTTTGTCTCAGCAGACTCCTGAGGGAAGAACATCTGACTCCCAGTTATGCTGTGGATCCAGAAAGACTTGTGCATGGTACTTTGATCTGCCCTTTCCAGAGCCAGGGAGGTTTCCTGTGGTTCAGGTGACCATCTGGCAGCTCTGTGACCTTATGGCAGCACTGGTACAAATGCTCCTACCTTTGTGAAGAAATTAAGAGGCAATATCTCACCTCTTCCACTTCCCACATGTCCCACCAGCTGTATCCTACTGTGAATATGATTTGGACCCAGCTCTGGAGGTAGTAAAATGATGAGTTGCTCCATCCTGGACCACACTACTTTCTTGTTGCAGTGATGTTAATCTGACCTTGCAGTTCCACAAGTACCCAGACATCTGGCTGGCTGGCAGCCCCATCCTGCCAATATTGAAGTTCTGGGGACTTGAGCTCGTTGTCACAGTGCAAGACACCAGAAGGTAGGTCCTACAAGCAGCGAGACCACACACCTGAGCAGTGCATCACAGTGAACAACCTAACTGGGGGCAAGTAGAGAGAGTGGCATCTCTTTGTGTCCAGCCTCTGTGCTGGCCGTGGCTGTTTGCCAGCCTGCTGCTGTCCTTCCACGTTCCTTTCTTCGAGGAAGCTGTTCTCACTCACTGATGCTTGATGCCTGCCCCCCTTTCCCCAGCAGAGCTGACCATCCTCCCCACCATGCTGTTGCTGCAGCTCCAAGCCACATGCTCCATCTGTGCTGGGGCCACGGCGTCTCTTGCTGCCTGCAGGCACGTCCCAGCATTTGCAGAGTTGTTTTAACTTTGCCCTTCTGCCTTCTGTTCACCATCTTCCAGACCTGCCCTTTCTGGTTTTCCCGGTGCTGCTGTCTCCAGGGCCTCTGCAGCTCCAGGATGGAATCTGACCTCACAGGTGGGACATTCCCACCCTGGGCCAGCTCCAGTCTTGTCCTGAGTGGGGCTGGAGAAAACTCTCGTGGTACCAAGGCAAACAGCCTGGGGGTGTTCACTTTGGAAACCCCTCACTTGTCCAAGCTGCTCTGCCCTCAACTCACCATTTTCCCTACCCAAGAACTGTGCAAGGGATGAGCTTGACTTTATTTCTTGTAGCAGTCGTGCTGCTTACAGAGCAGGGTTGGACAGGACCTCTAGAGATCATCAGTACCACAAAGGATGCTGACTCACTGCCCATTCTAAAACAGGGCTGCAAAAACCCAGCCTCTCGTATCCCACCACCCCTGGGATGCTCCTGGCTGCACCCCCAGTGGGCAAATCCAGTCCACTTGCAAGATTTCCTCTCCTGCTGAGCACACAGAGGCATGCAGATCTTTTAATGACAGCTGAGATTTGTGAGTATTGACTTCGTTATTCAGTGATTAAAATATCCCCGCTCCATTGCGACACAGGGGTGCGTTAATGATTTATTGCGTTTGGATTCCACACCTTAGCAGGGTTTAAAAACCGGCTCGTGCCGTGGATTCTGCTGGAATCTGGAAATTAAAGCTGAAAATGTAGTAGTTCGTTGGTTTGGATGATGGGAAATGGGCTGGATGCACCAGAGAGAAGAAAAAATCTTGCAGAATATTTGCAAAGTGCCCCAGCCCGGCGCGTGGCGGCACCCCCTGCCCCGGGAGCTGGCGCGGGCCCTGGGGGAGCAGCGTCCATCCCCACACATGACAGGGGGCTGGAGCGTGGCTTGGCTGCTCTGACCCTGTCATTCTCCTCCAGGCAGCTTTTGGAGAGGTTTAAGTCTCTTCTAATGTGAAAGGTCTTGGGAGCAGGGGGATTCCTAGGAGCGTTTCTGGGCCATGGGGGCTCCTAGCTCAGCACTCCACGCCGGTGTCCCACCCCCCTGTGACTGTCCCAGCAGAGCAGCCCAACCCTTTCTCTTCGTTCTGTGGTGGAGGAGGCTGGCAGTGAGACAGGCATGTCTCTGCTGTCCCTGCAGGGAAGCACTGAGCATCCATCTCCCTCCTCTGCCTCAGCAGCTATTATCAGCAAACAATTTGAGTCCTGTTTGTCTGAATATCTTGTACACGGTGGGGTTCCTCATCGATCGCTTTATTTCTTACTTCTGCTCTTAGGAGACCCCTGGGGCTCTGCCTTTTCCTCTTGTTTGTGTCCTGAGACAAGCAGGAGGGATGGTGAGGGGGCTGTGCCTGCTCTGGGTGCAGAGGTATGAGGTTTCAGAGGTATGAAGGTGAGGAGGGATGTTTCAGCCCAGAGGTTCCGACCACAGGCTCTGCCCCTTGAACCGATGGCTGCGGCAGCCTCAGCCCCTGGGGACCCCCAGGTCCCCTTAGGACATGTCATCCCCACCCCCCTTTATCCCCACTCCCTTCCCAGCCCAATTAGCTGTTTGCTTCAGGTACTACAAACCTCACTTGATAAGTTTACCTAATTGCTTCACTTAAGTTAATTACTTCTTGGCTGAACAAGAAAGCAACATAATTGATGTCAAGGCGTATTTATCACTTCGATTAATGTCGTGGGAGCAGGGAGCTTGGCACCCCCACCCTGCACCCTTCCTCCCTGGCTGCTCTGCTCCCTGCGGCTCCCGGCTGTTTTGGGAGAGCAGAGGTGGGTGCTGCTCCTCGAACAGCCCTGCCATGCACATGAGCCCTCCTGGGCAGGCTGCAGTGAGCTGGTGATGCTCTTGCCGAGCCCTGGCAGCAGCTTCCAGGCACTGGTGATAAATCCCATTGTAGGGCGCTGCCTGCCTGGTGCGCGGGCAGGGGAGGGGACGGCAGGAGGCTGCCCAGTGCCCTGGTGATGAGAGAAATTACCCGTGGTGCAGGCACGGAGCACCTCTGGCATTCAGCTGTCGATGGGGAAGGAGATGACTCTCGTGGCTCCAGCCTGTCCTGCGTGATGGGGATGGACAGTGGTCAGATCCAGACCATACCCTGCGCAAGACTCAATTCAATTTGTTGGCTGTGTGCAGGCTGGGATTTGGGGCAGTACCAGCCTCGAGTGACTTCTTAGAGTCCTGGCTGTTTGCTGGGAGTGAGGATAGCTGGCAGGATGCTGGGCTGATGGCTCTCCTGCTAAATGAGGCTGGCAGCGATTGTCAAGGAGTTCGAACCTGCTTCTTTCTTTCGGAGCGTTTTGGTTTGTTTTTTTCTCCCCCTTCCCTTTGCATCTGAAAGGATCTGAGGCAGTAGGTTAGCTCATAAAAAAGCTTTCCCTGGGAGTGGCTGCCTGCCGAACTTGGGGTGAATGCCCCGGAGAAAACGCCTCCCACTCCAGTGAAATCTCCCTCCCGTGACCTGCACCAGGAGGTGAACTTTTGTGCGAGAGAAAAATAATCTCCTCTGCTCACCGGGACTGAAGGCTCTGTGATAAAAGCTTTATTCAAGATCAAAGACATATGCTGCTTTTTTTTTTTTTTTTTTTAACTACTACCTTAAACAAAAAGTTTGATTTCTGCTGGATTGAAGCTCCGAGCAGTGACAGCTCCGCAGCTCATCTGCCCGGCCGGTGCCGGCAGGGAGCGGGGTGGCGCGGGGATCTGCGGCACCGTCACCATTATCTCAGCACAAAGAGGGTTTGGGGTCTCGGCTCCGTTTCCCACTGCACGAAACCACTCAGGGTTCAGGTTCCCTTTCAGCCTGGGGGATTATCTGGGCAGCTGGAGGAGGCAGCGAGGAGCCTGGGGAATGGTCGCATTTGATCTTGCTCAGCAGTTTCATCTGCACGAGTGTCCAGCGAGGGCTTTGCTTAGGGCTCTGGGAAGCCTCCTCCCATGGAGGTGACACAAAGGGCTGTGGGCTTTTCTCAGCTGTGAGCTGGCTGATGTGGGGATGTTGTGCCAGTTTGCACTTCAAAAGCTGTGAGATGGGTTTCCAAAACTGTGAGCTCAGCTACAGATTGCAGGCTTGTTTCTTCATGATCAGAGCTCCAGCGCTGGGACCCTTTGTGTTGCTTTCTTCCCAGCTGCAGACCTTTCCCTGCAGCCAGCCAGGCTTGTGCCTCGTAAAAATGAAGCCAAAGTGCCTCTTTTCAGGGTGCTGGGTGTCCTGTAGCAGCACCCACATCCTCAGGACATCCCATGCTGTGGGGTACTCTGTATCTGAGGATACCTTGTGTTGTTGGGTGTATCCCACCCAACTGCAGGACTCCCCATGTCATGGGACACCCCCAACATGAGTACCCTGTGTCTCCAGACACCCTTTAGTGTGAGACACCCCATACCCCATCCTGCAGTGCAGAAGGACAGCTATAATGTGAGAAGCTCGATTGCCAGGATCAAACAGTGACACAAGTCCCACAGAACTCTGCTTTCACCCCCAGGACTGATTTTCACATCACAGCCTTGTTCTCCTGTGTGCAAAATGGCTGAGGGTCTCTAAGTTACTTCCACTGCCACATCCTCTCCGTGTTTAGCCCTTTGTAAAATGAGGGATCAGAGGTCAAACTGTGTGCTCAGGATAACTCCTCTGAAGCTAATGGACTTATTATGGTCCCTCATTTCAGAGCTGAGCTCAGCAAACCTGCTCTCAGTGGGGGGAAATAAATAAAAATCTCTCCAGGAATGAAATTCACTGTGTCATGTGTGACACGAGAGATAAACCTGACTCCTCTGGGTGGCTTCTGCATGGGCTGGTCCCTCAGCTGTCCTCGGCTCTTCAGGCACCGCTGTGCAGGCAGCTCAGGCGCCTGGTCCCAGCTCTGCTGCACCCAGACCTGGAGCAAAGTGGTGGGTCCCTCCTGTGTGCAGTAAGTGACATCAGATGGTGTTTGCCAGCTTGTCCTGCTGAAAATCTGTCAGTCTGCAGGCCAGGGCATTGGGAAAGACCAACTTGCCTTATGCTGTTAGAGAAATAAAACCATTTAGAGAATCAGGTTTGACCCTGATGTATCTGCTCTCCAGCATCCCTCCAGCTGGCTCAGGCACAACTGTCTCACCTGATCAGCATTAGGCTGAGAGAAGATCATCCTGGCAGGACCAGGGAGCCAGGAAGGGTGAACAAGCAGCTGTATGGCCAACAGAATGTCACCACCTGCAGTCTGAAGCCTGCTTGACCTTCTGCTCCTGGTACATAAACTTCCCCTGCACCCACAAGTAGATCCCAACTCAGATGTGGCACAGAGGAGGTGGCTGCTGAGGTTGAAATGAGGGACAAAGGAAGCCCAGGGGACTGGCTGAATTTGGGATCCCATGGTCCAAGCAGAGAGAAGAGATTAGCTCACATAGTTTTAGGAAAGGGGACAACTTTCCCTGTGCACACCAGAAAGACCATGGCCATATCACAGCTACTACCAACAAATGGATTTGGAGAGGTTGAGGCAGGGGTTGCTCCTGATCCCTGGTGGGCACAGGTCATCAAATGCTTCACTGAGACACTACAGGGTGAAGTGAAAAATCAGCACCGTCCTTACACATCTCTCCAGAGCCAGGGGGGATGTAGACACTTGGTCTCACTGAAGTGTTGCAGGGCTCTACCTTGCAGCTTGAGGTCTGTCTTTAATTAAAGGAGAGCAACTGAGTTGGGCTCATTCCCAGAGCTTGGGGAAGATTTTCCTTCCCTGGAAAGAAAATGCAGGAGGTTTGTACTGTGGGGAAGAGTTTCCCTAAGGACTGGGCCAACACTGAGCTCTTCTGCTCTGTCTTTTGTGATGGAACAGTGTCCCCCCCCCCATGCTGTGTAGCAGCTTGTACAAGCGAGGCTGCCGAGGATGTGGCCATGGGCCATGCAGAGCTGGCTTGAGAGCCATCAGGGAAGAGGTGGGGTGAGGAGAGGGGCACAGCCCAGACCTCTTCTGAGGGAAATTGTCCTTTTCTTTGGAGTCAAAGCTCCACTGTTGAAGGGGTCATTCTGGACACGAGGGAACCAGCAGCACAGCAGCTGATGGAAGTGCACTCTCACTGGGTAATCCAAGAGCTCTAATGATCTGCCTTTGATCTCCTATTCAACGGGGAGATTTATTACAGCTTTCATTTCAAGTCAGAACTGATGAATTTCAGTGGACCTGTCGAGTGGCCTCAATCTGGAGGCATTTATCTTTCAGGAGGAAGAGACAGTCTCCTCTCTTTGTCTCTCTGAAATGATGAGGGGAGACACAGTACCCAGCTAGAGAGGGTCAGATGATACCTGCTGCATGGTGGCAAGGTCTGCCTTGCTCAGAGCAGGCTCCTTGCTCCAGCTGTGGCACAGCAGCTGTTTTGGTGGCCTTTCTCCTCTGGAACAATATTCATTTGCTTAACACATGTTGCTCTGTCTCTTCCCTGCCTCCTCAGACAGCCCATGGGGGCTGAGATCTGGCATCACAGGACAGGGCTCCCAGGGCTCCTTCCCTGGAGCCAAGTGCTGCTCTGGAGCTGGCAGTTGCCTTTGCTGAGGTGATGTGAAAACCTGGTGTCCAAAACCGTCTCACCTGGCTCAGGTTGTGCAAGGGACCTCTGCTGCATTTAAACTATTTTTCATAATTTCACTAGAATCAACACATTTTGCTTCTGACTTGAGGATTCTGGGGGAGGATGTTTCATTCTTTTCCGTGTAGGTGCATTTAAGCTGCCCCATCTGACAGGGTTTTCACTTAATGCACTGGAGCAGTTCTGCAGCAGCAGATCCTTCGGGGTGGCCTGTGCCATGCCCTGGCACATGAAAAAGCCTCTTTGTTCCCAGATTGAGGATCTTGGCTAAATAATAACAATTTTATCATTGCTAAGAGCTACAAAAGGGCTCTCAGGCATTATTTGCAGCCTCTTATGGGTTTGAAGGCTGCTCCTCAGCAGAGCCTGCTCTGGACACCTCTTCATGCTGTGGCTGCTGCTCCCTGCCTGCGCCCAGCAGCAGCGAGGGCAGGGATGGATCTTCTGTCACCGGCACTGGTTTGGGATTTGGACCCAGTGCATCCCAACATTTGGCATCTGCAGCTCTTTCTCCCAGTCTCCAGAGCTGGTCCCATTGCTTTGGGTCACCCTCTGCCCCACCTCATCCCCATCTCTCCCATGAGGAAGAGGCTTTCACTGGGTCGGAGACTGCCCCTTCCCGACGCTCGGTCCCAGTGCTGCAGTGTTTGTCCTGGAGAACTGTGCTGGTGACAACACCATCCTTTCAAGCTCCCACCACTGTCCTGACCATCCTAGTCATCTTGGCCCTGCACCACTGTGCCACTCGCCCACTGACATCACGATGCAGCTCTGCATCATGTCCTGGCAAGCTCTGCCCTGGCAGTGGCAGCTCCACGGGGCCGTTGTGCTCCCTCTCGTCAGCGGACAACAAAGAGGTCCGGACACGCTTCTGCTCTCAAGCAGGGATGGGCTCTCCTGGGACAGGCTTGGCTGCCTTCCCTGGCTTGTCTCCACTTCATGAGCTGTTGTCTGAGCACACTGCCAGCCTTGCAGACTCTGTGTCCAGCCCTTGGTCCTTTGCTCCAGCAGGACTTGTGGTGCCAGCAAGAGATCTTTCCTCTCCTTGCTTCCCTGATCCCTTGGAGGACCTTGACCACGAGAGCCCCAGGGGCATGGCAGCAGCAGGATTGCTGCACTACCTCAGCTCCCTTTTGGCCATGTGTGGTCCCTCAGGACCCTGTTGCTGGCCCCAGGTCATACACCCCAGGGACAAGCCATGTCCCTGGACCAGCACAGCTCAGTGGCATGCAGGGGTTTTGGGTGGAAAACAGCTGAGTACCAAGTACTGGTGCAGCCAGGGACAGGTGTAGTCCATGCAGGCAAAGAGCAAGTGCTGTGGAGGGGTGACACCATCCCAAAGGGCTTTTTGGGGAACCAGGGTGCAGTCAGAGTATTGGAGTTACCCAGAGCCATTGTGCAATGGGACGGACATGGGACTTTCTGGGAGCAAAGCACGGCCTCGCTGGTGGCATCTCTTGGTTTGTTGGTCTGGGCTTTGCAGAAGGACAGGTTCAGCCAATTTGAACCTGGAGTGCTGAGCTAAAACCTTTTCTTTCTCCTGACCACGACCCTGCTTCCTGATGTTCATCTGCCTTCCACTGATGATGGGATTGCACATGGCTTGCATGGATGGATGCTGGTGGCATCACGCTGTGAGCCCCCTGCCATCCCTGTCTGCTGGCCCAGCACAGCTGCAGTTGGGTTTGTGCCACTGTGCTGGGCAGTGTTCAAGGAACACTCCTTGGGATCTCAGGATTGAGGGTCCCTGTGAAAGCCCACACTGTCCTCCAGCACATCGCCGAGCTGCACACGTGTGGGTGCAAAGCTGCGTGTGTGGGATGTGTGACCTGGTCCCTCAGCCTTGTCCCCATCTGTTTCCAGGCTGAGCTGCTGTGGCTATGCAGCACGACTCCGACTGGTGTGTGTGGGTGGCAGTGGCAGGGGAAGAGCCACCTCGCCTGTCCCCTCATCCATCCTGCAGCCAAGCCTGGCAGAGAGCGCTGGGAGGGCTGCTGCTCCCTGCCAGGGCTTGCTAAAGAGCAGCCACTGTATTGATTGGCCCTGTCACCGCTTGAGGGATGTGTTCTTGTGAACAGCCTCCAGCATTCGCAGGCTGCTTGCATGTTGGTTGCATCAAGGTCCACCAAGGTCTCCATCCCTGACAGGTCCAGCAGGGACAGGTTAGGGCTCATGGCATTCCTGCCCTGGAGAGCCAGACCACAGGGATGGCTGAGGGTTGTGGCAGTGCAGGACTGGGGAAGGAGAACACTAAGATGATGGTGTGCCCAGAGATCCAGATGAGGAGATGCTTGGTGAGCACATCTGGTGGGTACCATGTACACATGGTAGAGGTGTGGAACCCACCAGCTCATGCTTTGTGTTTGCTGGATTTCTTAGACTTCAGCGTCTTCAGTGGAGCCAGGCAGTGATATTTTTTCATAGAAAACGCTGATTTGCCAATCTCAAAGTACAAAATGATTGGCTTGGGCAAAAACACCTCCTTGGGAAAAGCAGAATTCAGAAGTCTCCAATTTTCTGAAGTGATCCCTTTGGATGCTGTCTGATTGGAGAAGCTCAGGATTTCTTTGTTCAGAGCTGGGCTGTGTTTCAATAGATAAATAAACTGTGACTTCTCTTCTCCTGGCTTGAGATGGAAAACTCATTCCCAGTCCTTCATGTGTTTGTGGGGATGGGGTGTGTTTGTGGGCCCGTGCTGTTTGCAGATGTTGATTCTGCCTCTGGAAGGAAAACAGTGACCCAGCACTGTGAGAGGAGCTGAGAGGTGCTGCACCAGCCTGTCTGTATGGCACCAGGCTCTGCACCAGCCTGTCTGTGTGGCACCAGGCTCTGCACCAGCCTGTCTGTGTGGCACCAGGCTCTGCACCAGCCTGTCTGTATGGCACCAGGCTCTGCACCAGCCTCTCCAAGCTCTGCTCACTCGCCTTAGTGGGTTGTTTATTTATCTCTAGAATGGGCAAATAAGACACATGCAGTTTTCTTTGTCATCTGCCCCCTCATTAACATAATGCTGAGCAGGAGAGCAGACCCGAGCGGTGCTGTCAGGTTTCATTACGGGAATCCAGCCCCAAGAAACACGCAGCTCTGGGGGCTTGCTGCAGGGCCATCCGTCAAGCCAGCCCCACCTGTCCCCGTGCAGATAAAATGTCAGACCCCCAGCAGCGAGGCAGGCACGTGATCCCTCTCCCAGCACAGACTGAGCTGCTCTTGCCATCAATCCTTCCGGAGACCATGGCTCCCTTCTTGGGTAGCGTTAAAGAGATCTTTGTTTCCCAGTTGCATGTCTGCATTCATGGTGCAGTCACCCAATATCTGCCTCTCAGGTTGCCCCAGTGGACCCTGGGTTATTCACCACCAGACAGCAAGGCTGATGCCAAGCTCAAATGGATGCTGAAGCTTTTCATGAACACTGTGGAGCTATGATTGCCCCTCTGACAAACCCTTTCTCTGAGCAGGACACAGAAGGATGCTCTCCCCAGGCTGTGTGTGTTGGTTTGAAGGTCACCTTGGAGCAGCAGAGGGTAAATCCTTACCAGCCTGTGGAAGTTAGGACTAGTTCTTCCTTCCCCACAGGGCACAGACCAGACCCCCCTGAACCATTCGTGGTTCATGACCTGGGCTTCTCTGTCCATAGCCCTCCTGCAGAAGCAGCCTTTC
Source organism: Caprimulgus europaeus (assembly GCA_907165065.1). The sequence continues at coordinate 8,311,627 of OU015546.1, forward strand.
TGCCCTGCCCCAGAGACCAGCCTGTGGCAGAGACAGGAGGATGTCATTTGAGCTCATCTGGGGAAAGACCTCCAGAAGGAGGGCTGTAGCCATGGACATGCAGAACAAGGACACAAAGAAACACAGATGAAATGGGCAGCAACCTTGCCCATGATCTGTGAGGACTGAAGTAGGCAAGATCCTGAGATGAGAGATCACCCTGTAATCACCATCACCTCCCAAAGGGTGTCAAAGCCAGTTTGTTATCACTAGTGCTGGAGGCAGGATCATTGACTGACATCCTGTGTCTCCTCTGTCACACACAGGTGATCCTGACCAGACCACTTGGACACAAAAGTGGATGCTGAGGGATGAGTGGATGGGGTCATCTTGGAAATAGCATCAAATAAATTCCCCTTCCCACTCATGCAGTCTCCTGCTGAGGTTTTACATCCATTTCCTGCTTTTTGAGCTTATCAACAGGATCTTCTCTGGTAAAACCAAGCAGGGTCAAATGGAGAAGCCTCAACATCGCTTCCTGATGATTGGGGCCATCACACCAGTCCCTGGACGGATACTGGGACATGTGTTGGGACATGCCTGGGGCATGTGTTCCCCACTTCCTCCTCCAGCTCACTGCTTGACCCCATGTGATCCCACAGGGAAACGAGTCCGCCTTCCTCACGAGCTTGCCAAATCACTGAGGAAACGTTCTGAAAAGGAACTTCCACAATGCCTGAGGCTCTCTAGGCTCAGTAGAAGGGGGTATCTGGGGAGCTGAGACCCAGGCTGGTGGGACCCTGCCCATTGTTACCATCCTCATGTGCAAGGGCTGAGGTGGAAACCTCCCCAGGCTTGGGCTTGTAACTCAAGGACTGCTTGGCACGTGGCTGCCTCTCAGGTCATTAAAGCAGAAAGCTGTGATGTTCCAAGCCCTTCTCCCTAAGAGGAAGTGGCAGACGCAATGAAAAGTTAATGACAGTGGCTGTGCCTGGCTGAGTCCGGGCTGTCCCCTCCACAGAATCACAGAATCACAGACTGGGGGGGTTGGAAGGGACCTCAGGAGATCACCCAGCCCAACCCCCCTGCCAGACCAGGTTCCCTACACCAGGTTGCACAGGAAAGTGTCCAGGTGGGTTTGAACATCTCCAGAGATGGAGACTCCACACCCTCTCTGGGCAGCCTGGCCCAGGGCTCCGGCACCCTCACAGGAAAGAAGTTTTTCCTGAAGTTTGTCTGGAAGTTCCAGTTTGTGCCCATTGCCCCTTGTCCTGTCACTGGGCACCACCGAGAAGAGCCCAGCCCCATCCATTTGGCCCCCACACTTCAGATATTGATAAACATTGATCAGGTCCCCTCTCAGTTGCTCTTCTCCAGGCTGAACAGTCCCAGCTCTCCCAGCCTCTCCTCGTCAGGCAGATGCTCCAGGTCCCAGTGCTTCCCTGCCATCCTCTCCACTCTCCAGTTCACACCCCAGCTGGATGGCCAGGCCAGGACACGTTTTCCAAGACAGGAGGCGTTGGAGCAGGGATGGATCAGAGGAGGCAGCAGCTGCTCCTCTCCTCTCATTGCACAGAGCAGATGAAAGGAACCATCCTCCGTGTGTTTGATGTGGAAACTGAGGCTCCTGCAAGTGCCTCCACCTCTCCTGTTGGGGCTGGTGTCTCGGGAGCCGAGCCTTGCAGTGGCAGGAGTGAGGAGCATGGCTGCTCTTGTTATCGATGCCCAGTGGTTTTGGCTCTTGGGTGAGTGATGGAGATGTCTGTGCCATTGGGGGTAGGATGATGCTGTCCTTGCCCCTGGGCACACTTGCTGGTGCCTGAAGAAAGACCATGAGCTGTCCTGGGAAGGCAAAGCCATTGGAGCTATCCTCTGGCATCATCTTAGAGAGACGATGATTAACAGCCCAGAGCTGCAAGAGGTTTGTTTTTGGCATGGCTCTCTGGCTGTCCTACTGCTCTCCCATCCAAGCTGCTGACAGCCAAAATGATGGGGGGCTTGGAGGAGTGCAAGGGGATGAGGAGAGACACTAAAAGACAAGTTCAGAGGTTTGAACCTCCAGCTCCTTGCCCAAGGTGACCAGGATGTGATACCACCAGTTGCAGACCAGCTGGCCACCAGCTTGCCAAAAGCAACAGTGGTGGATGTGCCCAGTGGTTCCTGGGCACTGCTTCTCCTTTCAAGTTGGAGACTGATAACCCCTGGCAAACTTAAGGTGCTGCTTCAGGTCCTCCTCCTGCCTGGTGGATTTTGAGTTGCATGGCAGAAACACTTGCTCATAATCCTGGCACTGACTTCCCTGCTTGCTGCTCTCACCTGGGAAATGGGGGTGGTGGGCTATATACAACATAGTCTGCACGACCCCCAGAGAGTCCCCACTCCATCCAGATACTTTGGTGTCCCAGGTGCTGGCTGGGAAATGCAGCCAAACTCCATGAACTAACCAAGATGGTGGAGAAAATCCTTCTCACTAAGCATCCTGATGGTCTGGTTTTTACATTCCTGTGTCCTCGTGCTCCTTTGTCAGAAATCCAGGGCAAATCCACAGTAAGCAGCTAACAAACTGGGAGACATTCAGCCCTGGACTGGAGCGACTTTCTAACCAAGCCTGCAGCCAAAGCCTCTGCTCAGCAAGTGCTGCCTGTGCTCGGGGTGGTGGGAGCTCATCTCTCCATCTGTGTTGGTGCAATTTGCATTAGCCCAGGAAAATGTCACGGGTTACATGCTCTCAGGCAAGCTCTGCTCCCTCTTCTCCTGCAGTTCATGGGGGAATTGGCCATGCTTCCTGCCTCTGACCTACCCCCAGCCCCTCTCAGAGCTGTGTGAGATCTGCAGCCCTTGGCTCAAAGACACTGTGTGTAAGGACACAGGAGTGTGGAGCCACTCAAAACCCCATCACATCAGCTCGGTAATGAAGGAACCGGCTCTGTCCAAAAGCAGCTGACATCCCAAAGGTTTGGCTGACAGGAAACCTCTGCTCAGAGATCCAGGACAGGCAGAGGAAACTGGATGCCCTAGGCTAGCAGGGCTGGAGAAAGAGCCAGCAGTGGCTGTCTGCCTCCTGGGCTGTGCTCAGCCCCCCAGGAGAGAGGAGGATGGTGTGGTGCAAAGCCTGGGAGAAGAGAAGGTTTGTACTCATCATAGGGACATCATTTCAGGGCAAGTGCCTGGGTTGGACTGAACTGGAGCTGGATGTCAACCCAATTTTGTCCATTTTGAGAAATATTCACTAATGGGAGACGCTGCAGCTGTCTTCAGGGCCACTGTGGCCAGACACCGGTTTCCAGTGTCTTGGTGTGCTTCCCTTAGTCCCACCATGATCTTTGGCTTGTGAGGACCTCAGGGCCCATGAATGCCTGTGCTCATCTCTGGCAGGCACCTCTGAGATGCAAGGCACATTGGGTTCAGATTAGGAGGAGCCACTACTGGGCCTGACCCCTTTTCCAGACCAGTGCCAAATGATCAGGGGTGGGCTGCCCTGAGCTCTTGCTGGCTCTGCTGCCACTTCCCAGGGATGGTCTGGAGGTCTCCAGGCCTCTTCCTTGGGGCTCATCTGCCTCCAGGGCAGTAGGATGGTGGCTCTAGTCTGTCCAGAAGGTGATAGAAGGAAGCACAGCATGGAAAAGTCCAGTGTTGAGGGGCACTGGACCTGCTTTCATGGGACTGATCCCACCTCTGCATCCCCCTCACAGGGCTGTGATGAGCTGCACTTCCTGCACGTTACATCAGCTCTGGGAACCACTGGTCCCTGGATTGGCATTGGAGAGGGTCCCTGTCTCCTCGTCATCAGGCTGGCTCTGCTAACGAGGCAGCTCCTCATTTGCATGGGCTTGCAATGCTGTGGCCGGGAGGTTGGCTCCGAGGGCACGAACACGGGGACAGCACTGACCTGTCTTTGCCACCTCCTCTGCGAGTGCCAGCCCGTCCCCCTTAATGGGGAGCTTTGAAATGCCTCGTTCATTTATCCTAATGCAATAAGAGCCCAGTCTGAGCACATCTCTGTGCAGGAGCAAACTGGCTCTGCTGGCTGGAAAGCAGCGTTATGCTGCCTCTCGCACTCCAATATGCTAATACACCAACTCCCTGCAATTTCATTTTCAACAGGGACTAATTTAAAAGGAATGACCAGCCTGCCAGTGGACTTCAAAGATATCTTTTGATGAGTTTTAGCAGCTTCAGCAAAACTCTAATTTGAATTTCAGTGGCTGCCGTGTGATTTTCTCGGTGACAGTTAAGAGAGATGATAGCGCCGGCTCCATCTGTCATTGGAGCCTCTTCTCTCCCCTCTTTGCACTGATTTGTTACAGACCAGGGGAAAGGAGAGAGGGGAAAAGTTGAAAGAGAGGGTGGCTGAATTCAGGCACCCTTGTTCAGAGGAGCACAAAGGGGAAATGTGGAGCTGGGAGGTGGGAGGAGGCGATGCGGGACAGCCGGGCACCGTCCCTGCCGGCACCGACAGGGCGCGGCGGCTCCGGGGTAAAACGGCTCAGGCAGCCCGGGTTAAACTGATAACGGCACAGAAAATGCTTTCACGGGGAAATTAGCAAGTGTTTTCTGTCTGAGCTGGCTGCCCAGGCCGGCAGCCCAGGGAAGATGGGTTCTTGCAGCAAGGGAAGATGTCAGGCAGGCTTTGGGCTTGTCTGTTAACGGCTGCCTCCCTGTCATCCTGCACCCCGGCTGCTGCCATCTCCTTCGTGGCTCAGTGTATTTTCACTGGGGGCAATAGATGGGTGCACAGCAAACTGCAGCAGTTGGGGTCTGCAAGCTGCAACACAGCCAGGATTGGCGCAAGGTGTCACCCAGTCCCAATGCTGGTGAAAGGTGGGAGACAGAGCACCACCAGGACCGATGTGGGGACCTTCTCCATCTCGTACCTTGCTCCTCCACCCCACCACTGCATGCACAGCTCTCTACAAAGGCAGCAGAGCATCCTGGGTGGATGCAGCACAGCTCCTGCTCCCCCTCTCACGTCTGGAAAGGCCCCTGTTATGGTTGTCACCCGTGATTTCATGCTCCCTCTTACATCTTTAGTTTCCCTTGTCAGAGACAGCTTCATCGCTGGCTCCCCTGTGCCTTGGGGAGTCCTCTCACGCTGAGCTGGCAGCTCTGGGGGCAGAGGCACCGCAGCCTTTTGTTCCTGCAGACCAGGATTTACATCCTCCATCTGATGCCCATGGACAGAGCCACAGCCGAGCACATTTCAGCGCCGGTCCCAGGGTCTGAGCTTGCCCTCGTCTCACAGGGAAGCCCTGGCCTGGATGACAGGAGCCACTCGGGGCCACTCTGGCTATCCGGGGCACCCGGGCAGTGTGTGAGCAGCTGTCAATCCCACCCTAAGCCCCAGACAAGCTGATCAGGACCTGTTCAGCTCATGTAAAATCTGAGATTAGAGACTGGTTCAAGTGCTCCTGTTCCCGATTACAGCTGCTCCCAGGGACCTAGGCCAGGAGTCGCACTGGCAGAGCCTTGTTTCACCCGTGCTCTCCTGTACCCTGCACTGCTAGCTTGTCCCTGGCAATGGGATGCTCCCATTCAGGTTTTTTAGTGGTGAGCATCCTGCTAGTGCTCCACCCCACACTTAGGGCAGGCTGGGTCCTTGCCCTGCCTGAAGAGCCTGGAGAAGGGAAGGATGTACCCCAGGTACATGCACCCATCCCAGCAAAGTACTGCCAATGCACCTGGAGCTGTGGACTCCCAAATCTCTGTGAGCCCAGCACCACAGTAGTCAGTCAATGCCAGGAGGTGCTTGTGTGGGGTATGACGTGCTGCCAGAGCAGGCAGCAGGACCCCAAGAGCTGGAGGTGCTATTTCTCTGTGGACCCTGGGTGCAGAAGGTGCTGGAGCTGTGGTGAGGAGCATCCTTGGCTGGGATGGGCTGCACGGATGCCCTGCCAGCTGTGCAGGGGTCTTTGCACCATGTGAGAAGATGACATGTCAAGAAATAAGGCAGAAGCAGCAAGGAAACCCTGCAAAAAGGCAAGGAGGCCAGGCAGGGGAGGGTGTCCTGGAAGGCAGTTGGAGGCAAAGGAAGGATTCCCTGCACATGCTGAGCTCGGGAGCTTTTGGGGCCGGGGCTGCCAGTGATGATGGCAGAGGCAACGCTCTGCCCCTGTTCCAAGCACGCCCCATGCCCCTCTTTTCAGATTAGCAAAGCTCATCCTACTACTAACCCCAGGAGTAGAGGAGCTGGAAATCCCCTGCAAAGCATCCCTGATGCCTTCATTGTCTCCTGCAGCAAAGAGCTGGGGTCGGTTGCTGTCTGAGGCCGTCTGACAGTCCTGCCCACAGCTCCCAGAGTCAGCCCGCCCGTCTGAGAGCCGCTGTGAAATCGCCCCGACGTTAGGCACTTCCTAATAAAGCTGTCACAGACACCTCCATTATCTGCTGGCTCAGCCCCCTGCCCTCTGTTTAACCAGATAATCTGCTTTTTAGAAATACATTTTCCCCTGGCTCAGTGGAAGCTCAGGTCTGTCCCAGTTCCTTGTCACTGAGGCGAGCTGAGGAATTATCAGCACGCAGGCTTTTTATGTTTCTTTGTCATTGTGTGATACTGAAAAGTCTATTTTGTGGCTAATTATGCTGGCATCTGTGTGCCTCCCTCGGCATGCATTTGAGTTTGTCCCTGCTGCAGTGGAACAGCCTGTGCAGGGGGGGGACATACATCTTTTTCCATTAGACATGCAGAGATCAGAGCTGAAATTTGTCCCAGCCCTGTGCACAATGCTGGTGTTCAGCGTCCTCCTCCATCCTTTTGTCCTTGACCCTGGGAAATTCCCAACTCTCTGCCATAGCCTGAAGGATGAGTGGGTTTTCTCTCCAGCAGCAAGGTCTGCCACCAGATGGTGGCCATGGGATGTGTCAGGATTTGAGAAGGTTCCTGGGATCAGTCTGCAAATGTTGAGCATGGTCACTCCTTCCTTTCCTCCAGCCTGGGCATGTCCCGCTCTGACTCTGCCAGGATCCAGTGCCTGAGGGGCTGTGGGTCTGAGGGCAGAGCCAGCATGGCCCCACACTGCTCCTCTGCCCATGGCCTCCAGTGGGGTGGCCCAGTGGGACAGGGCTACTGCTGATGTCACCGCCCTGTTACACTCATCCCCATGACCACGGTGTGAATCTCTTCACCTTCTCCACTGTGTCTAGCTCAGGTACTTGCCCACGATGCTTGCAGGTGTAGGTGTGGGGGGACACAGCTGTCTAGGTAGTTTCCAGCACGTGGAGAAGTGGGGCACACTTTAGGCTCATTAATCACCTGTGAAGGGCCATAATGGTCCCCACTGCAAGGTCTGTGCTTCAGAAAAGCTCCCTGAGGCCAGCAAGCATTTCAGCAGCGCAGCATTGCCCTGGGCTGCCCTCAAGGCTGGTACTTTCTGCTTTTGTCAGCGAGTGGTGGCCCTTTCCTTACCTGACCTGGCTCTACAGGAAAGGGACAGGGTGGAAAGTGTTAATCCTCTGCTTTCAGAGAATCATGGAATCATCAAGTGTTGTGAGCTGGAAGGGACCCACAAGGATGATGGAGCCCAACTCCTGTCCCTGCACAGGACAATCCCAACATCCAGCCCATGTCCCTCAGGGCCTTGGCCAAATGCTGCTGGAATCTTGTCAGGCTTGGGGCCATCAGCACCTCCCTGGGGAGCCTGTGCCAGTGCTCCACCACCCTCTGCCTCAAGAACCTTTTCCTCATGGCCAACCTCCCCCTCCCCTGCCACATCTTCCTGCCATGGCCTCTGCTCCTGGCGTTGGTGGCCAGAGAGAAGAGCTCAGCGCCTGCCCCTCCTCTGCCCCTGGGGAGGAAGTTCCAGACCGCCAGGAGATCTCCTCTCAGTCTCCTCCTCTCCAGGCTGAACACACCAAGTGACTTCAGCTTCTCCTCACACCCTTCCCCAGTGTTGTGTCCCTCCCCTGGACACTCTCCAGCAGCTTTAGATCCTTTTTCTCCCGTGGTGCCCAAGCTGCCCCCAGTACTGGAGGTGAGGCCGCCCCAGTGCAGAGCAGAGCGGGACGATCCTCTCCCTGGCCCGGCTGGCAGTGCAGGGCTGGGTGCCCCCAGGACACAGGGGTCCCTCTGGGTTTTCATTCTTCAGTTTTGCTGAGAGGTAGAGGAATATTGGGGTGGAGTCACTGTGAGCCTCCCCATTTCCACGTTCTGCTGGTGCTCTGGTCAGGCTTGGTGTGACCCATGGTCATGACCTGGAGACCACACTCAGTAATCATTTGGCCACCAACTGGAAGATCTCAAAGACCAGCTGCAATTCTAATGCTTTGTTAGTGGCAGGAACTGTGGTGTAAAGCGCTGCACCATGCTGGGGGGGTGGCGTGAAAAAAGTGACACATCAGCCCAGAGAAGAGGCTGATTTATATTCCAGGGCTGAGCCACCCTCTCCTGGGAGGATGATGTATCTAATCCCACTAACCTTTCTGAGCCAGAGCACCTGTAACACCTACAGACCTGGCAGAGCTGGAGGCAGCTCTGGATATAATTACCCAAGTTCACACCAACGTGTCTGGGGTTAAATTACCACTTTGGAGAACAGTGGAGCAACACTGGGGATTGTGTCAGATAAGAAGTGTGACATTGTTTTCCAGAATAAAAAAGAGCCTTATCAGGAGTGTGGAGTGTTTGTTCAGCTCTGCAGGCAGCTGACTGTGCACGTGGTCAGGTTGGCTGAGGCTGGGGAAGACTGCCCACCACATCCCAGTCAGGAGAGATGCTGCCCTGCAGCGGAGATGGGTCTCAAGGATGCTCTGTTGAGTGTGATGGAGAGGTTGATCCATGCAAGCTGAGCCTGGCCTGAAGGAAGTGCTATTAGCATGATTCTGGCAGTTCTCTGATGGGTGAGGCAAGATCACACCATGCATGACCCACAGGTGGAAATGCCTCAAAGCTGCTGCTCTGAGTCTTGGTATCCACGAATAAATTGGTGGGGAACCATGGAAAGGCACGTGGTGCATCTTATAATGACATGAGAGGATGAACAGAAGGAAATTAAAGAGGGTAATGCAACAACTAAGAAGAGGATCATCTGAAGCTGAGAACACGACCCTCCCAATGGGTTTCTGATGCCCCTGCATCAGCACAGGGTCTGGGAACTGCAGCGATGAGCTCTCACCGGGGGATGGTATTGCCACTAAAAGGGAGGAAATGAGTTTTTCCACATGCATTAAGACAAGACACGGCAGCGTGAAGGAAGATGTCCCACGTGCCCAGAAATACACGGGGCACTGCTGCGTCCTGGTGTCTCATCACAGAGGAAACGGCAGAAAGTGAAATCATGAAAATGATAATGGGTGGAGAACGGTTTCCACATGAGAAGAGAGAAGCAAGAAGCTATTTAGTTTGAGAGGGGATGAATGAGGGAGGACACGGTGAGACTGAGATAACAATGAATGAGACAGGGAAGACACATCCACCAGTCACCCCGACAAAGCCAGAGGCACCGGGGGAACTGAAAGGGACCTTCTTGCAAATGGATGTGAGAAAGTGCTTTCTGGCAGAGTTCAAGTGATCTGTCCACGGGATCCAGAGCTGCAGGAGGAAGAGGACAAACTATCAGCTCATTTCTGCTGGAGCCACCTGCATCTGCTTCCATCTGCCTCCATCTCCCTCCATCTTCATGCCAACATCAAGCAAGGCAGGATCTCTGATCTGCTTTCTTTGCTTTCCCAACACGGCAGTGACACCCCACAGCTCATTAATGTGGTGTTTCCCTCTGGTGTCGTGCCAAGTGGTTCATGGCTGTGGCTGCTTGTGGGCTCAAAGGCCATGGTGATGGCCACAGGGCTCTGCCATGTTGCTGATGAGTTGGCCAGCTATGTGAAAACCTGGATTATGTCTAGTGTGGGGAAAAAGCCACGGGGGTTGGAGCGCTCCCACCCCAGCTGCACATTCCCACCTCACCATGTTGTATCCCAAGGCAGTGAATGCAAGCTGGGGTGGGATCAGAGGTGTCCTCTGCTGAGCACTGGCCACTCAGTGCATGTGTGACAGGGCAAGGGGTCTGGCAATTGGAAAATACTGCCTGAGAAGCTGTAGGTACTCCAAACTAACGGTGGTGGGTGATGGAGAGCTGGCTGTGGGGATCTGCGTTGCACGGAGGCTCAGAGGAGGTGTGGTGTGGGCAGCGATATCCAAAGGATCCCGGTGGGATTTAGGAGTGGTCAGAAGGGAGTCACCCACCCAGAGGGAATGGGGAAGGAAAGAACTCTTAATAACACCTTTTTGCATGTCCCTTCTGTCACCTTTCTCCAGTGTCAGCATTGTGGCTCCCGGTGCATCACGGTGGGATGAGGGAGCCCCTCTGTCCTGTCCCTGGGGAGACAGGAGCTGCCAGATCTCTGTGCCCTCCCCCTGGAGCATGGCTCTACTGGGCACACTGGGCATACTGGGCGTACTGGAAGCTGGTATCAGGCTGCTGGAGGAGCTGATCCACAGTCCTGTGCCCCTGAACCTGCATGGTGACAGTGACAGTAGCAGTGGGTGGTGATGCTGTGGGTGGTGGCGTGGTGTGTGCCCTGCGTGCTGCTCCTGCAGAGCTTCACTGGGAGTTTGGTTTTGTTTTGTTTTTTCCCTGCAGCTGCTGGTGTGAAGCTCCACAAGGCTCTGCTGCCACAGGGAGGTGCTTTGCACAGCATTTCCATCCCAGCTCCTGTCCCCTGCTGAGGACCACCTGTGCCCCAGCCTCACGAGGCAGGTGGGGATGGAAAAGACCTGAGGGCTGCTCCTCCTCACTGCATCCCCACGGCATCTCCCAAGGTTTTTCTAACCATTCCCTGTTAAACATCTGTGCCTCGTTGTCTCATCTTTCTGCAAAGCATCTTCCCTGCCCCATGGCCTGGCTGGGACACGGGCAGGGGGGCAGGGTGGCTGCAGATGGTCGCAGGGGCAGGTCCCCACCAGCAGCCCATCAGCACCAAGGAGTGATGCTTGCAGAGAGCTCGGGGCTAGCTGCAGGGAAGCCTCACTGGCTGCTGCTGCCTTCAAAGCTGCATCTCCCCAGGATGAGGCAGGTGGATCAGAGTTCAGCTTTTCTGCCAGGTCTGAAATCAGTACTTTTAAATTAACACCTGGGACCAATCCAGAATTAGACATTTTCTTTCTTTCTTTCTTTCTTTCTTTCTTTCTTTCTTTCTTTCTTTCTTTCTTTCTTTCTTTCTTTCTTTCTTTCTTTCTTTCTTTCTTTCTTTCTTTCTTTCTTTCTTTCTTTCTTTCTTTCTTTCTTTCTTTCTTTCTTTCTTTCTTTCTTTCTTTCTTCCTTTCTTTCTTTCTTCCTTTCTTCCTTTCTTCCTTTCTTCCTTTCTTCCTTTCTTCCTTTCTTCCTTTCTTCCTTTCTTCCTTTCTTCCTTTCTTCCTTTCTTCCTTTCTTTCTTCCTTTCTTCCTTTCTTCCTTTCTTCCTTTCTTCCTTTCTTCCTTTCTTCCTTTCTTCCTTTCTTTCTTTCTTCCTTTCTTTCTTTCTTCCTTTCTTTCTTCCTTTCTTTCTTTCTTCCTTTCTTTCTTCCTTTCTTTCTTCCTTTCTTTCTTCCTTTCTTTCTTCCTTTCTTTCTTCCTTTCTTTCTTCCTTTCTTCCTTTCTTCCTTCCTTTCTTCCTTTCTTCCTTCCTTTCTTCCTTCCTTTCTTTCTTCCTTTCTTCCTTTCTTCCTTTCTTCCTTTCTTCCTTTCTTTCTTCTTTTCTTTCTTTCTTCCTTTCTTTTTCTTTCTCCCCTCTCTAGCATTTCCCACAAATCAAAAAGTCAGAAGGAAATTGTTTTTGGGGTGAAGTGAGTGATTTTTGGGCTTCAGCATCATTTAGGGCTCATGGGCCACAGGAAAAAAGGATGCACGAGCAGGGAGTTGGGGTCAAGTTTTACAGTCTATGGACTTTGCAGGTGCTTTGCAAGGGGGATGGAGATCACACACCCAGAAAGTTTCAGGCAGCAGGAGATGCAGGGGGATGGGTGGCATTTGCTTGCCTGCTGCATGTCACCTCGTTAACCAAGGAGATCTTCAGGGGTGTTCCTCTCTGGTGACTCCCAAGTGCTCTTCTAGATCCACCAACAGGCTGGGGCTTGGCCAGAGCTCACCTTGGAGGACTTTTTGCAATCCCTTGTCTGTATTGGTTGGGTGGGCAGGACTCTGTGGTCCAGCACATCCCTGTGCTTTCCAGCCAGGAGCATCTCCACATCCGGACACTGACGGGGTAATTGCAATATTGTCATGACACGCAGAAGATCAAAGGCTGGGTGCAGGGGAGGTGGCAGTGGTGGTAAGAATGACATGCAGTTTGCATTTAGAAAGCACTTAAGAAGCAATTATCCAGTGCTGGGAGCCCTGGCCAGAGAGTGTGGCTCATGTATTTTAATGCACATTTCAAAGAGATGAAGATGGGTGCCCAGCGGGGGGCCCGGCAGCCGCAGCCATGGAGCAGCTGAGTGCAGCTTCCTCCGGGCCAGGCTGTGCTGCCGTGGCCTCAGCAAGGCTTGGCCTCACCCCCTGCCCCTCTGCTCTACTGCATCGAGCCTCTCCCTCTCCCTGCAGTGCTGTCCTGTGGGTGGGCACACAAGGGGTGAGAAGAAGAAAGTCCTGGCATCACCCCTGGGCATCATCACTGCTCCAGGATGGCCACTTGCTCCTGGAGAGGGAGGTAGGTGCTGTTTTGGGTGGGATGTTGGGCTCTGCTCTGCTTGCAGCAGCAGCTGCAGCAATGCCAGATTTACTGCTCTGGCACAGGGGCGCAGGACCACCCTGGCATCCTTGCACTGGCCACCAACCATGTTGGTGGCAGTTTGCATTTAGAGCAAGAGAGCAAGTGGGTGCAGGTGGCATCACACCATGGATGGGGCTGGGAGCATCCCAGGTGCCAAGATGCCCCTGTGCAGGGCACCTCATCCACATGGGGGGACCAAATGGAGCTTGCCTTGCAGTGAGCACAGACATGGAATCATCAAATGCTGTGAACTGGAAGGGATCCACAAGGATCAGCCACCAACCATGTTGGTGGCAGGTTGGACCTGTCTCAGCCTGTCCTGTTTGCAAATCCCAAAGCAGCTGCACATCCCTCTGCAGTGAAATTCTGTACGTCCTGTGCATCCCTCCCACGCAGGGCACAGCCCTGCTGAGGGCTTCCCCAAACCCACCAGGCTCCCCAGCACCACCTCATCAGCACGGCATGGCTGGGCTGTGGGAGGACAATGGTCCCTTTCTGCTTAGCAGTGGGCACTGCTAATGGGAAACCCTCTTTGGAGGAAGAGACCACCTAGGAGAGGTGGCCTGGTCCTTGTTTTCTAATTAGAAGCAGGCTTAGAGAGACTAAACAGGTTAACCAGTAATGAATAAATTATTGCTTGTAATTATCTTCATTGCTGGCTGGAGCAGCAAAGAGCACAAGGGATAACCCCCTAACCTGACCAGGAGACCTGTCATCTTCAAGGGAACATCCCACAAAGACCTCCCAGCTCCTGGGCTGCCCAGGGTGGGCAGCCTGCAATGCCTCGGGGCAAAACCCATCAGTGGGTTGATGCTGAGCTGGACCTTCAGCATCTCTGTGTGTGAGGAGGGGAAGGACAGCAAGGGAGTAAGTGGGTGCAGGTGGCATCACACCATGGATGGGGCTGGGAGCATCCCAGGTGCCAAGACACCCCTGTGCAGGGCACCTCATCCACATGGGGGGACCAAATGGAGCTTGCCTTGCAGTGAGCACAGACATAGAATCATCAAATGCTGTGAGTTGGAAGGGACCCACAAGGATCATCCAGCCCAACTCCTGTCCCTGCACAGGACATTCCCAACATTCACACCATGTCCCTCAGGGCCTTGGCCAAATGCTGCTGGAATCTTGTCAGGCTTGGGACCACCAGCACCTCCCTGGGGAGCCTGTTCCAGTGCTCCACCACCCTCTGCCTCAAGAACCTTTTCCTCATGGCCAACCTCCCCCTCCCCTGCCACATCTTCCTGCCATGGCCTCTGCTCCTGGCGTTGGTGGCCAGAGAGAAGAGCTCAGCGCCTGCCCCTCCTCTGCCCCTGGGGAGGAAGTTCCAGACCACCAGGAGATCTCCTCTCAGTCTCCTCTTCTCCAGGCTGAACAACCCAAGTGCCTTCAGCCTCTCCTCACACCCTTCCCCTCTAAACCCTTCCCCAATGTTGTGTCCCTCCTCTGGACACTCTCCAGCAGCTTTAGATCCTTTTTCTCCCGTGGTGCCCAAGCTGCCCCCAATGCTGGAGCTGAGGCCGCCCCAGTGCAGAGCAGAGCGGGACGATCCCCTCCCTGGCCCGGCTCGCAGTGCAGGGCTGGGTGCCCCCAGGACACGGGGGTCCCTCTGGGCTGCCAGGACACACTGTTGGCTCGTGTTCAACCTGTCATTGACCAGAACCCCCAGGTCCCTCTCTCAGGGCTCTCTCCAGCCTCTCCTTCCCCAGGCTGTGTGTTTCATGTCTGAACGGGGCTACCAGCATTGCCCCAGCCCGCGCTCCAGCTTGATGTGCTGCTGACAGCCCTGGGTGGCCCCTCCCCGGCCATGGGGCCAGCAAGGGCAGGCTCTCAGCCCCGGCACGGCGCTGGCACGCACCCTGGGAGCTCTGCCCTCCAAATCCACACCAGCGCCTGTCCATCAGGCCATCCCTGGGGGGCTTCACCACCCTGCCCTACTCCGAGCCCGCTGCCTTTGACAAGTCCCTGCAGCGTGGGTCTGACAGTCTGTTCCAGGAGAAGAGGGCACGGGGGGGCCGTGGCATCTCATTGCAGTGCTTGAAGTGCTCGTCTGCATCCTGCTTGGATCCCACCCCCTGCCTGGCTGGGCGCGTGGGGATGCTGTGAGCTGAGATCAGCACCCATGGCACGACTCAGTGGACCCCGCTCCCTGTGCTGCTCTCTCCTCCCAGCACCAGCTTCTCCGCTCACTGGGGACCTGGGCTTTGTGGAACACTCTGCTCTGAGCTGAGGGTGCTGCTTTGCTTTCCTGGGGGCTCAGAGGAGCTGGGAGGGTGTTCCCAAAGAGCAGCCCCTGTCCTCACTCCCCGCTGCCTGTGGGAGCAGGGAATGCCTCTGTGGGAAGGTCAGGGGATTTGTGCCTAAGTGGGACAGGCTGAGGATAATCCCAGAGCTGCAGGGATGTTCTTACTGATCCCAGATCACAATTCTCACTGCATTCTGAAGCTGTTTGCTTCCTGTCACTGTTCTCATGCACAGTCACAGCCACTGCAGTGTGTTCATGCTGACCCGGGGTGACAACAGAGAGGGGATGCTGGCATCAGCTCTGCTGGAGGGAAGGAGATGTGAACAGTTGATCCACCAGGCCCATGCAGATCACAGAACCACAGAACAGCCATGATTGGAAAAGACCTTTAAGATCATCAAGTCCAATCGTTAACCCAACACTGACAAGTCCACCAAACTATGACTAACCCATGTCCCTCAGCACTATATCTAGACAACTCTTCAGTCCCTCCAGGGATGGGGACTCCACCACTGCCCTGGGCAACCCCTTCCAATGCCTCAGAACCCTTTCAGCAAAGAAATTCTTCCTCACATCCCATCTCAACTGCCCTGGCCACAACTGGAGCCCATTTCCTCTTGTCCTGTCCCTTGGTCCTTGGTTGAACAGACCCACCCCCACCTCTCTGCACCCTCCTTGCAGGGACTTGGACAGAGCCAGAAGGTCTCCCCTCAGCCTCCTTTTCTCCAGGCTCAGCACCCCCAGTTCCCTCAGCCGGGAACTCATCACACTTGTGCTCCAGACCCTTCCCCAGCTTCACCAGATCATTCCTTGTCCTTGCCTTCACCCATTGATTTCTGAGCCTTTTCTTTGATGATAGGCACATCTTGTCCACATCCACAAAATCATTTAGACAGGAGGAATGTTCCTGCTGTAGGTTTAGGACCTGTCTCCTATTGGCTATTCAGGAGGTTGTCCACTGGGTGGGAGACCCTGGTGCAGTTCCCCCTGTGCCAGGCTGGAGCCCAGGCTTTAGGCCATCTGCCAGCCCTGGACACGGACTGTCCTCAGCAGAGGAGTCTGCTGCGTGTGAAGGACTTGCAAAGTCTTTGGGAGATATAAGATGATTTTCCAACTCTATGGGTCAGACCTGGCCCAAATAGCAGGACAGGGGCACTTCACTTAATGTGTGTGTGGAAGAACTTCAGAGGTGGAAGCCTGGCCAGGACATCTGCCTGCAAGGCCAGACTTGGGGTGTAAACCTGTAAGCAAAGGAGAGAACAGGACTCAGGTCTCCATCTGCTGTGCAAAGGCAGCCCTGTCCTCTCTGCCCTGCTCCCTCCTCTTCAATCACTTTATTTAATAGTAAAGCAGCATTTTCTTCTGGATCCACGTGGTGGATTGACCCTGGCTGAACACCAGGTGCCACCAAAGCCACTCTGTCAGTCCTCTCCTCAGATGGAAAGGGGAGAGAACAAAAGGTTTGTGAGTTGAGATAAGGACAGGGAGAGTTCATTCACTGATTACTGTCACAGGCAAAGCAGACTCAAGTTGAGGAAAATTAATTTAATTTATTACCAATCAAATCAGAGGAGGATAACGAGAAATAAACACTAAATCTCAAAACACCTTCCTCCCCCCTGCACACCTCCCTCCCCCCCACTTCTCCCTGGGCTCAAGTCACTTAGCTTCTGATTTCTCTATGGTGATGGGGAATAGGGGTTGGGGTCAGTTCATCACACCTTGTTTCTGCTGCTCCTTCCTCCTCAGGGGGAGGACTCTTCACACTCTTCCTCAGCTCCAGTGTGGGGTCCCTCCCATGAGAGACAGTCCTCCATGAACTTCTCCAACATGTGTAGGCTGTAGCTCTTCACCAACTGCTCCAGCCTGGGTCCTTTCCATGGGGTGCAGTCCTTCAGGGACAGACTGCCCCAGCATGGGTCCCCCACGGGGTTACAAGTCCTGAAAGCAAACACTCTCCATTGTGGGCTCCTCTCTCCACAGGTCCTACCAGGAACCTTCTCCAGTGTGGGCTTCCCATGGGGTCACAGCCTCCTTCAGGCATCCACTTTCTCTGGCATGGGGTCCTCCATGGGCTGCAGGGGGACATCTGCTCCACCATGGACCTCCATGGGCTGCAGGGGGACATCTGCTCCACCATGGACCTCCATGGGCTGCAGGGGGACATCTGCTCCACCATGGACCTCCATGGGCTGCAGGGGGACATCTGCCCCACCATGGACCTCCATGGGCTGCAGGGGACATCTGCTCCACCATGGACCTCCAGGGGCTGCAGGGGGACATCTGCTCCACCATGGGCCTCCAGGGGCTGCAGGGGGACATCTGCTCCACCATGGACCTCCATGGGCTGCAGGGGGACAGCTGCCTCACCATGGTTCTCACCACAGGCTGCAGGGGAATCTCTGCTCCGACACCTGGAGCACCTCCTCCCCCTCTGTCTTCACTGATCTTGGTGTCTGCAGAGTTCTTTCTCTCACTTATTCTCACTCCTCCTCACAGAAGCCACCCCTACAGCCCCCCTGCTACCAAAACCTTGCCACATAAACCCAATACAGCAGAGGAGAAAAGTAATCTGGAAATCCCTGAACTAGGTCATGTTGTAGCCATCTCTGCTCTTAAGAGACTGAACATCCTGAATAAAGAGGGAGATATAATTTTTACTTGGCTGGTCAGAACCTGTTATGCCTCACTTCAAAGCACTTCAGCCATGTAGGCAACGTTTTTAGTGGGATTTTGACACCAGAACACCAGCTTGGTTGATATAATCTGATATAGTGCTGAGACTGACTGGAGTCTTCTGGAACTTGGTGAAAAAAACCCCAAACAACTTTACCCCTGTCCTGGGCACTGCTGAGGCTGCAGCTCGAGTGCTGGGTTCAGTGTTGGGCCCCTGACTCCAAGAAGGACCTGGAGGTGCTGGAGCGTGTCCAGAGAAGGGCAGCGGAGCTGGGGAAGGGTCTGGAGCACAAGTGTGCTGAGGAGCAGCTGAGGGAACTGGGGGTGTTGAGCCTGGAGAAAAGGAGGCTGCTTGGGTGCAGACTGGTCCATGGGAGGATGCTAGAGCTCCTCTGGAGCTGGACTTCTCCAGAATGGTGAAGGAGCTTCAAGCATCATTTCTCACCACCACCACAAGCAATAGGTTGCAGTAAAAGGGAAGGTGTCAAGGCAGAAGCCTCGTTTGTGACACTGCCTGGTTTGGAAGGATTTGATTTCTCTGGTAGCTTTCAGTTGGCTCAGGCCGAGGACGCTAATTATGGAAATACGGCACAGAAACCTGAGGCACGTGGGAACACTGGGAAAGAACTGAGCATATCAAAGATATGGTTCAGTCAGAGGAGTGAGGGAAAGTGAAACCTCAGAAGAGCTGGTGAGTGATCTGCAGCTGGAGAGCAGGCAGTGAGAGCGACAGGCAGTGAGAGGGCTCTGGTTGCAGAGCTCACTCCAGGCAGTGCCATCAGAACTTGCCAGGCAGCAGAAGCCGCCCTTGTCCAGCGCGACACTTTGAGGGTTGAGCAGCGCTCAGCCTTCACAGACACAGCTGAAGACACCACCAGAGTGACCCAGGGCAGAGATGAGAGCAGATCTGAGAGCAGGGATGGAGCCAGCACAGCACCTGGGTGCTGAGCGAGCTGCGATGAGGCAGAGCCCCGCGCACTGCAGGGGCAGCGAGCGCCGGCGGATGCGCGGGAGGATAACGAGGGAGGTGACAATGTGATTAGCTCCGAGGATTTCTTCAAAAGAGAGAAGGACAGCGAGGCAGCAGAAGGCACATGGACTTTAAATCTTCAGGCCAAAGGCAGCTTGCTTTACTTTGAATAGATATATTTGAGAGCAAGCCAGAAAGCATCTCTGCAGAAGGAGCTGCCTCTGACGGTGATTAAGAGATTCTCTCTGCCACATGTGGATGTCACCTGAGCGGGCCACTGACCCCATAGGAAACTATTGCTGCTAGCACCATCATCCAGCCAAGTGTCCCAGACCTGAGTGCTGTAACTGGAGGACCAAAGGAGTGGAAGATGTTAGAGGATGTCCTTCTGCATGACCAGATGAGAGGAAGAAGGGACATGGAGTCTATCACAAAGCTTTCAGTGGCTACACTTGTATAAGAGACCCTCACAGAGAGCATGGCATGGGCAGGACAAGTGCAACTGGCAGCAAAGCTGCCTTCCTATTGCCTAAATACCCTCTTAGGGCACCTCGAGACCCCAACCATACAATTATGAAGGAGAATGACTAGCTTGTTGAGAAGTATTTCTAAAGATAGCTTGGAAAGAAGATATGGTCCTAGGAATGGTGCCTTGGTGGGCTGAGATGCCCAAGCAGGAGACACTATTTTGCCTTGCAGGTAGACCAAAGCCTTGGAGGATCCCTTGCCAGTGCCTTGTGCCCCATGGGACCTCAGACAACGTAACAGGGCCCGTGTGGGTGCTGCTAGCAATAGGTGAGAAGCTTTGCTGCCATGTTCTCCAGATGAGGCACTGGAGAGAACAACCCATGGGGAACTGGAGTGATTAAATCAGCTCTGCTTGGGGCTGGTTTATTTTGGGTTTTTTTCCCCTTATGCAGAGTCTGTTTCCAAAGACAGAATGGGAAAAAACTGGATGTAAATAAAAATTAGAGACAGCTTGCTATCAGTTGGAGCGAGGTGACCATCCAGTGACTGTCCTGCCAATTCCTGGGCAGTTGTTTCAGGCCCTGTAATAGCTGGGGTTTGATGAAGCTCCTGTCTGAATCTGCTTGACTTCAATTTATCCCAAATCCCCCAAACCAGAAGGCAAATAAACATCACCCATGCTGAGGTCTGTGTAAATCTCATGTTATCCGAAGATGGTGTGTCGTGTCCCACGTGGTGGGCTGCAAGAGGGGTAAATCTACTGAATTTCCAGCATTCCAGCAGAAGAGGTGGTCTCTGCTCAGCAGAGCCGTGGGGCGAGTCAGTGGGCAAATAAAAGCACTTTGGTGATGAGACTGTTTTCCTAACAACCTGTCCCAATTCATACAGAACTTGTATACGTTAATATCTACAAGAAGGAGAGAGTAGGAGGAGGAAAAGAAAGAGAAGGGGATAGAGAGAAGGGAGGTACCACCACCCTTGGATCCTGTGTTGTCCTACAGCAGCAAACTTGGTCTGCAGGTGGTGGGTTGATGCTGACACATGTGGGGTGTTGCCCTTTTAGGGTCTTTCTTATGCCTGTGCCCCTGGTAGTTCCAGCAAGTTCTTGTCTTTTCTTACTTGCACCTGTGCAGTCAGGTGAGTTCTTGCTCAGGGCAACACCAGGAGAAAACAAGAGAGAAGTGGCACCACCCCACCTCCGCAGAGCTCGTTCCAGCTCTCCCTCATAGTTCCTGTTTCACAGGATGTTCCACCCGAGTTGTCCCCCAGTTGTCTGAGGCATCTTCTTTACAAACAGTTTGTGACATGTGGCCTGGGGAAAAGCAGTGCCAGAATCTGGCAGCATGACCTCTTGCTCCTGACCTGCCTGCTAATGCCACTGTCTTCAGATGATCAGGCAGCAGCAAAACACATTTAAGTCAAGCCCTTGAAGACTGTCCAGGGGCAAAACTGAGACCTGAACCCGGAGCTGTGAGATGACACACAGCATCGTGGCTGGTTTGGCTCCAAAGAGGCTGTGGATTGGCAGCCAGGGGTGCTCAGGGATGCTGTGTGCTGCCAGCCTTGGCTCCTCTAAAGCATAGTGACTGTGTTGAAAGGCTCCTTGCTCCTCTGTGCAGCTGGGAATGGCTTGCACTGACCTCTGGGAGCAGCAAACAGCTTCCTGCTGACCTTGAGCAAGTGGGGCTCTGGAAGAGCCTCAGCTCTTAGAAGAGCAATGAAGTTGGTGAAGGGTCTGGAATGGTTGAGGGAACTGAGGTTGTTGAGCCTGGAGAAAAGGAGGCTGAGGGGAGGGAGACCTTCTCACTCTCTACCTGAAGGGAAGGTGTAGCCAGGTGGGTGTTTGTCTCTTCTCCCAAGTAACAAGTGATAGGACAAGAGGAAATGGCCTCAAGTTGTTCCAGAGGAGGTTCAGACTGGATGTGAGGAAGAATTTAATCACTGAAAGGGTTCTCAGGCATTGGAACAGACTACCTAGGGAAGTGGTTGAGTCCCCATCCCTGGAGGGATTTTAAAGAAGGGCAGATGAGGTGCTCAGAGATCTGGTTTAGTAGTGGACAGGTACAGCTGGACTTGATGACCTCAAAGGTCTTTTCCAACCAAACAATGATTCTATGATTCTAAGAGAGATGTGGCTTCTCCTCTGCCTCTGGCTGCAGTGACAGCACGGTCACACATGGTCCTTCCTGCAGTGATGCCTCAGTTCCTGGCCAAAAGCTGAGTCCTATCTACATCTCATTCTCAGATCTGAGCCATTCTCTCCATGTGAAACACACAATGTGTCCTCCCTGACCCTTCTCTGCCTATCCTTGAAATACAGATTATATTCCTGACAATTTCCAAGTGAATCTGTTAATTAGTTCCTGAGACACTATTAATTAAATACACACTCTTCACAAAATTTCAATTTGTTTGTTGTTCATCTTCTGCTGACCCTTGAACTAATTAAGGGCTTTTCACTGACCCCTCACATCCCACAGGGAGTTAAATCTCAGTGAAATAGGGTGGAGAGGTGGATGTTTGAAGAAATTAGGCTGCAATTCTACAAGGTTACCCAAGGTAACCAAGTTATTTATAACTTTATCTAATAGCCAGGGCTGGGTGGGTAGCTCCAGTTGTTCCTAAATAGTCCTACGTCCAACATCCCACATGAAGGAACATGGGTCCTGGGCAGGAGGCAGGCTCAAGCTGTGTACACAGAGAGCTGTGCTGGGTAATAAATAGTTGCAGCTGGTGGCAAGGTCCCTGATACAGCTGGAGTTCATCATCAGAAAGAGCAAAAATTAAACCTGAAACTGCAGCTGAGGGTCCTGGGATGTGCAACCTGAACTAGAGGAGAAGATCTTGCCTTGGGACTGTCCCTTGCTGTTGCCAGCCCCACCTCTGGGTGCTGATGGCCTGTTCCCAAATTTCTTAACGTGATAAATGCTAAAGGCAGAGCTCAGCTCTGTGAAAGCACAGCCCAGGCAAGCAGGACCCAGGTGTCGTTGGCAGGGAGCCGGTACCGTGACACCTCATGCCCAACCAGTGCCCCTCTCTGCAAAGGGGCAACCCTGGTTGAGCTCTGAAGTGGCTGTGGGTGTTCCCCTTTGTTTCACTATTGTTCCCAGATCACTCAGCCCATTTTAAATGGAGCTTTGTTTTGTTATTTTTGCAGCATCAAAATTAATTTTGGAGAGTGTCTCACTGCAAACTTTCAAAAGGATTAAGCCTGTGTCTGCCCAGCTCTATAATTGAGTCTCTTTGAGATTTCCACTTCCAGCAGAAACAAAGCTCTTGAAATAAAGCCAGCAGTTTAGGCAGCTATCAATGCATGTTGTCAGCAGTGCAGAGGATGCCTGTGATGGGGCTGCAGGTCCTTTCTGCCCATCTCGTGGCTGCATTGACAGCACTGGGGTTTGGGGCCAAGCAGAGGTCTTGTGCTTGGGATGGCAGAGGCTGTGCCATAGTGTTGAGACTTGCTGTAACGTGCTTCCAAGGGAGGCTGCAGGACCTGGAGGTGGCTGGTGGGGGTTGTTCTGCTTTGCTCTCCATCTCATTGCCAGTGTCCAGAGACAGGCTTGACTTTTGACCCAGGAATCCCAAGAAGAAGCAACCATGGAAGCGTCCCCTTTGATCCTGAGGACGATTTGTATCCCATAGAACAACTGATGGGGTTTTTGGGTGCCTTGGACAGCACTGAGCTTATTGCTGCTGGAGAAGCCTGATGGTGCAGGCAGGGTAAAGACAAAGCTGGTGTCAGGGAGCAAAGCGATGACTGGCTGTGCAGAGGCAGCGGTGGGTGGCCGGGGATGGGGACTGAGGTGCCACCACCATCTGGCAGACACAAAGCAGTTCATCTGTCCATGTGGGATAAAGCCCTGGAGACAAGACAGAACAAGCCATGCACAAGAAAAGAAAGAGCAAGGACAGAGGGGAGTGAAGAAAAAGATGTGGAATAGATTGGGAGGAGGGAAGCACAAGCTGCGATCAGGAACTGCGAGGGATGCCCCAGAGCAGGGTGATGCCAGCGCCCCGTGTCACGGAGGGGTACTGAACTGGGCTGCAGGCTCGGCTGTCCTGCAGGGAACCTGTGTTTTCACCAAGTCTAAACATTTCAAACCACCTGCTCAGCCCACAAAGCCATTCCCTCGGGCAATATCAGAGCTGCTGTGCTCTGGGGACTGGCATTAAACACACACAGCACTGCCTGGGCCAGTGGCCCTCCCTGCTTTATGAGCTCCAGATAATTTCTGTTTGTTTGTACCAGCCTTTCCCAAGGGAACACCAGGACTGTCCTCGTGTCCCTTTCTTTTCCAAATGCATATGCACTGCATGGGGAGAGGGGACTTCAGCAGACTTCACTGCCTTCCTCCATGGTTGCTGACACTCACAATACCATGGGCAGCCTTGTGTTATTTTTGGCTGATTTCAAGCCCCTGCTCCTGGAGGGATATGATTATAACAGCAAAGCCTTTGGCCTCTGACCATGCAGAAAGGAGCTGCATGCAGGTTAGAAACGGGAAGGCAAAGGAGAGATATTAAGAGCAGTGAGACTCTTGTGCCATTTCAGCACCTGGTCCGTGGGCTGTGTTTCCTGATGTGTCTTTGAAGTGCTTGGACTTGCCTGTGTTGGATCTCTGCTTCTTCAGTCAGCAAAACATCATTGCTTGGGCTCTCTGCAGAGAAACCCAGAGATTGCCACTGCCTTGTTTGGGTGTCAGAGCTGTGAGTGTGGGTTGGAGCTCCTGCAAGTGTTCAGCTGGCCATGCCAGCACTGCAGCCAGGCTTGAGATGCTGCAGAGCACCCCAAAGACCCTGCATGGATCCTGTGTGGCCCCCGCCCTGCTGAGTCCTCATGCTGTGGCACTACTTGCTGTGATGGGTTTTCCTCCAATGCTCCCCATAGTGATGTCCTCATTTGGAAAGCTGAGGGATGGTCACTGAGGTCATTACAGACCTGGATGCAGAGAAGGGCACATTTGTTTCCCAGACCTCCCTTCAAACAGGGCACAGATGCATTTTTCTGCTGCCTGGCAATGCCTAGGGGTCTCCAGGAATCACTGGCATGTCTGTTTCAAAGGGGCAGCCCATCCCTCACCACCCTCTAGGAAAGGTCTGCACTATTGCTGGGTGGCAGGTGATGCTTCCAGCCAGGACCTGTGGGTATTGTGGTGATTTCACCTGGGCTAAACTTCTCCTGACTGCCCACTCCCTCTTCTCAGGACCAGGCTGCTCAGTCAAGACATGAGCATCTATCTCTTTACTGGGCAGCATGGATGTGGTGGGGCTTGGAGGAGCTGGTACCAAAAAAATGCTCCCTGGGAGGCCCCTGCTTTGCATCTCTGTACAACCCTGGTCCCTAAGAGCTTTGTAGCAATTGTGCACCCACCTTAGGGACCAGGGACTTAGTTCCACTTCAGCAAGACAGAAAATAGGCAAGAAGGCAAGCACAACCCTGGTGCTCTTGGATAAAAGAACATTAATGCCGGTAATATCCAGCAATCAGAATTTCTTAGAGAACAGTGCTGCATCCCCTTCCCTCCTGCTCATCCCCTGCTTGTTTAATGAAAATCAGAGACAGCCATTAAAGAGCTGCTTAGCATTTCAATACGTTTAATATCCTCACAGATAAGGGAACGATGGATATTACCAAAAGGACTTTCTTAAACTCTCCCCTTCTGCAGCTGGTGCTACTGACTCGTGTTTGTCTCAATTCCAATTCCAAACTATCTCCTGTAACGAGGAAAAATTATGATAAGATTATTTTTTTTAATATAAAGGATATTAATACACAGTATTTGTGATAATGACAAGGAAGAAAGACATGCCAGGCCTCCCCAGCTCTGACCTGAATTAATTGGGTGCTGATTGCTCAGCTGGCCAAGGGCCTCCCACAGTCTCCGGGGGCTGACCCCCTCCGCTGGCTTTAATGGGAGAAACCAGGCACCCACCTGCAGTAACGGGGAGGGAAGCAGCACCCTCTGCCTGGCTGAGGTGGGGGACCTGGGGGGATGCTCAGCTGTGGCATCTGATTGATGAAAGGTGCTGGCTCAATGTCCAGGTGGTGATGGGGACACTGGTGAGACCCAAGGAATGTTGGGGCAAGCAGGGAAGGCACCACTCTGCGGGCTCCTCAGGGCAGTCACCTTGCCAGAAATAGGAGCCCAACATATCAGGAAAGGGAAAGCCCCAGGGCACTGGGGAGGGGAAGGAGCCCAGAGCAGGCTGTCCCTGGAGGCAGGGAGGGGGTGAAACGTGGTCCCTGTGACGTTTGACCTTGCTGCCAAGAAATCTGTCCCAGCAGGAGGACTTACAGCGCCCCTGATGTAGCATGGACATAGCTCCAGATGAACTGTGACACCGATGGAGATGGCATGTTGGCACGTTGACACGCGGGTGCAGGTTTAAAGGTCTCCCCACATACCCTGTTACGTGGGGCACACTGATGTTCCCTGGTAATTTCTAACAGCTCAGGATGGGCACCACATGCAGGTTTTGCTGGTGGATGCCAGCACAGCCGTGTCAGAGTGCTGAGTGGGGATGTCCCACCTGTGTGGGTCCAACACCCCCGTCCTGTTCTGCTCCTGCCCGGGCTTTGCTGGGGAGGCCAGGGTGGAGGGGTCAAGGAGGGGAGGGGGTGAAGGTAGGACCCCAACTTGTTTAATCAATCCCAGTTTTAAAAGATCCTCAGATTTGGGGTGGTTGCCTGCACAAGGGATAGAGGGGGCACTGTTCATGGCTGTTTGCGTGGGAAAGCTGCCCAGGACTCCTGTCCCCCCACCCACAGTGGCTCACAGCTTGGCCAGGAGGCTCACAGATCTCTGCACAATGTTGCCTGTGCCTGGGGACCCACTCAGCTCATCCTCCTCCTCCTGCAGACACCTTATGTGCAGGACAGAGATGGGCTTGGGGGAGGACACCCATGCTGCATCATCCCTCAGCTCTCCTCCTCCTGGGAAAGGGATGTTCTGCAGAGGACAGACGAATGGACAGACACCAGGGGATTATTGAGACCTGCAGCATGGCTCTGCTCTCTGCCCTGAGCATCCCCTTCTCTGCAGGGGTGGGAGAGGGGAGGGGCTGTGTCTGCTGGTGTCCCAACACAGACTGGCACTGGTCCTGGAGATGGTGTCATTCCCTTAATGACTCTGCCACCCACACTGTCTGCACCAGACCTGGCCTGGAGGTGCCTGGCCCTGCAAATGCTGCAGGAGAGCCGAAGTGCTTGGATGCTGCTTTCCTGACCCAGGAGTTGCAGGGACACCAGAGGCAGGCAGGGCTGCCCTCCCTGCTAGCCCAGACACAGATTCGCTCTTGCAGGGCTGTGATGGGCAACCCCTGGGTGCAAAGCTGGGTGAAAAGGGCGATGGCCACTCAGGTCTGAGCTGCTGAACTAGTGAGGAGGCTTTGGTCTCCCTGGTAAATGCCCAATAACCTGGGCTGTGCTGAAGGGGGATCGCTGGGCTGGACTCCCCTCCTCACCCATCCTCCCTGTCTGAGCTGCGCATTCCTCTCTCCGCAGCATCTATAAACACCCTCCCCACCTCCGTGACAGACAGGTGTGGGACCACGCTGAGGAACGTGACAGTGGCAAGAGACTCACTGAGGAGCAGAGGCAGCAGCACGCAGTGAGATGGGGGAGGCAGCCGGTGGGGGGTGTGATGTCCTGTCCGGCTCAGGCCAGGCAGAGGTGAGCAGAGCCTGGGGAGGGATGCAGGTGGGGAGAAGGGCTGGGGATGCTGGTGTGGTGTCTTCCATGTGCCTTGTTCCTGGGATGTTTGGGTGCCCTGTGACTGTACCCATGGTTGCAGGTGGATCCTGGTATGGGAAGGATCCACGTTTCCAGACAGGATGGTCCCAGGCTCTTGGCATGTGTGTTTGCATCCCACTAGCACACTCCTGACTGTGCCCAGCCTCCAGACACACGCACTAATCATGCACACGAGGCACACGCTGACTGCAAAACCGAGTGTCCAGTGATGCTGGGATGCCTGCCCCCACCCCCCACCCCTTCAGAGCACTGGCAGCATGCAGTTCACACTGAGCCAGCATAGCCCACCAAGGCTGAGCACCCTCCTGCACCCACCACTGTGTGCAGGCAGTCCAGGACATGTCACCCTTTCTCCCTAAGGCTGACAGTGTCTGAGGTGCCTCCCATTCTCTGGGTGGGATTTGGGGAACACTATTCTGGAGTTATTGTGTCCTGGCTCTGACAAAGCTTCTTTGCACTCTGTAATGGTGCCCAACCACTGCAGCTGCAGCTTCTTTAGGGTTCTTGGTCACAGCAAAGCAAAAAGCTTTGGGGAGGTGCAATATCTGGTAGCCCTTGACACCTCTACAAGACATGGAGGACCCACATTCCTGGGACACGTGGAGCTGGGATGGCACCAGGGGACTGAAGAGTCTGTGTGGGCATCTGGGTTGTGTTGGAGGCCTGCAGGGTTGACCCCCTGTGTTAGACCATCACACTGGGAGTGGGCATCACTCAGTACTGCAAGGCCGAAACTGGTTTCTGCTTCCCCAGCAGTTCATTTCTAGAGCTTGTTACTGAGAGGGTGGCAGTGTGGATAGTGTCCCTCTGGTATGCCTGGCTCTTTGTCACTGGGTGACAAAGAGCTGAGGGATCCAGCACTGAGCTGTGACAAGACCTTTCAGCACCAGGAGGTTGTTAGGTTGGAGTAGCAATCTGATAGTTGGTGGGAAATCAGCTCTCCCACCAGCTGCAGGGGTGCAACCATCATGGCTTCAGAGCTGCTCTGGGGCTTTCTGGTGGCTTGGTGCTCTTCAGGGAACCGTCAGCCCTTACCCC